>JAJHSJ010000007.1:36098068-36677637 GCA_021015155.1 Magnolia officinalis
CACAGCACCCACTCGATCAAGTATCTGAAACGGACCGATGAACCTCGGTGTGAGCTTCCCCTACTTCCCAAACCGAAGGACTCCCTTCATAGGGGAAACTCTGAGGAATACATGATCACCGACCTCAAACTCAAGCGGTCGCCACCTCGTATCGGCGTAACTCTTCTGCCTGCTCTGTGTTGTAAGAAGTCGACGCCTAATAATGTCGATCTTCTCTGAGGTCGCCTGTACCAACTCTGGGCCAATCAAACTGCGCTCGCCGACCTCAGCCCAGTAATGCGGTGCTCTGCAAGGACGACCATACAAGGCCTCAAATGGAGCCATGCCAATACTCGCCTGGAATATGTTGTTGTACGCGAACTCTGCATAAGGAAGACAGTCATCCCAACTATCCTTGAAGTCCAAGACACAAGCCCGCAACATATCCTCCAAATCTGGTTCACCCGCTCTGTCTGCCCGTCGTCTGAGTGTGAAACGCAGTACTGAACTTCAATTTCACACCCATCACTTCCTGGATACGAGTCCAGAAGATAGATAGACGTGAACCGCGCATCTCTGTCCGACACGATCTCTAGGGGAGCTCCATACAGACGCACAATCTCTCTGATGTACAGCCTAGCCAGCTCGTCTGCAGAGTTCGTGACTCTGATAGGGAGGAAATGGACCGATTTGGTCAACCGATCCACGATCACCCAGATGGAATTGTGTCCCTTCCTCGTCTTCGGCAGCCCCGATATGAAATCCATGGAAATGAAGTCCCACTTCCATTCAGCTATGGGCATGGGCTGAAGCAGTCCAGGAGGTCGGCGATGTTCTGCCTTGACCTGCTGGCATGTCAGACAATGAGAAACATACTCTGTTATGTGGATCTTCATGTCGTCCCACCAATAAGACCATCTCATATCCTGGTACATCTTCGTGCTACCAGAGTGCATCGCAAGCTTCGATTTGTGGGCAGTCTCGAGGAGCTCCTGCCGCAAGTCATGAATATCAGGAACGCATAAGCGGCCACAGTATCGTAGGCCCCCATCAGTGCCAACTCTCCACTCGGAGTCCTCGGTGTTGCTAGCTTGCTCTCGAAGCTCAGACAACCGCCCATCGCCCTTCTGGGCCTCGATGATCCTATCATCAATAAGTGGCCGCACCCGAACGTGCGCGACACTCTCAAATGGCTCCTCCATGGTGAGTTTCTGCTCGAAATCCCGCACGAACTCTAGCATATCCCACTCTGCTATCATCAGCGGAGCCGTAAATGCAATAGCCTTCTTGCGGCTCAACGCATCCGCCACAAGGTTGGCCTTGCCAGGATGATAAGAGACCTCGAACTTGAAGTCATTCAAGGTTTCCATCCATCTGCGCTGCCTCATATTCAAGTCTCGTTGCGTAAATATATACTTAAGGCTCTTGTGGTCGCAGAAAAGCTTGAACTCCTCTCCGTAGAGGTAATGTCTCCAGAACTTCAATGCAAAGATGACAACTGCCAACTCAAGGTCATGTGTAGGGTAATTCCCCTCGTGCTTCCTTAATTATCTCGAGGCATATGCAATCACCCTGTCCTTCTGCATAAGGACACAACCCAAACCAACGCGAGACGCGTCAGTGTATATCGTGTACTTAACCCCTTGCTCTGGCAATACTAGCACAGGGGCAGACGTCAGTCTGTCCTTCAGCTCCTGAAAAGCTGCTTCTGCCTTCTCATTACAGGCGAACTTCAAATCCTTACGCGTCAACTGTGACAACGGCCTGGCAATCTTCGAGAAGTCCCAAATGAAGAGTCGATAATACCCTGCCACGCCAAGAAAACTCCTCACCTCGGTAACCGAGCCAGGCTGTTTCCAATCCTGAACCGCGGCTACCTATGTAAGGTCCACAGCTATCCCATCCTTGGACACCACATGTCCTAGGAACTTGACTTCTTCCTGCCAGAAGTCGCACTTCTTATACTGTGCGAACAATTGGTTCTTCCTCAAAGTATCCAACACCGCTCTCAGGTGCACCTCGTGCTCTTCTTGACTCGTACAATATATCAAGATGTCATCAATGAATACGATGACGAATCGGTATAAGAATGGCCGAAATATCCTGTTCATCAAGTCCATGAACACGGCCGGTGCGTTCGTAAGACTGAACGACATCACCAGGAACTCGTAATGCCCAAAACAGGTCCTAAAAGCTATCTTCTGCACGTCTTCATCTCTGACGCGCAACTGGTGGTACCTTGACTGCAAGTCGATCTTCGAGAAATACTTTGTCCCCTTCGATTGATCAAACAGATCATCTATCCTGGGCAAATGATACTTGTTCTTCACGGTGACTTGGTTCAACCTACGGTAATCAATACACAACCGTAGTGAGCCATCTTTCTTCTTCACAAACAGTACAGGTGCTCCCCAGGGAGACACATTAGGTCGTATAAAGCCCTTCTCTACCAGCCCGTCAATCTGTTTCCGCAGTTCCTCCATCTCACATGGAGGCATACGATAAGTCGGCAATGAGATAGGTGTCGCACCAGGCGTAAGATCAATGGTGAAGTCGATCTCGTGCCGAGGAGGCAAACCAGGAATCGTCGCAAATACACCTGCAAAATCCCGAACCATAGGCGTATTTCCCAACGTCGGACCATCAAATGCTCTAGTAAAGCAGCGTAACATCCCACACAACATGGCCAACTAACCTGCACTGGAAAAGTAAAGACCGTGCCATCAGGTCCTCTGACTGTCACGACCCGAGTATCGCTGTAACGCCCTGAAAATCAGGGGTCGAGCATAAACTCAACTCCCGAGTTCCAGAACATCACTTATGCAACAAAATGAATGATGATTGAATTTTGACTGTATTCGTGCATTGAACATGAGTGAGATTAAGCCAAAAACATATTATACTCCAGAGACAGTTAAATTTGCAAGCGGAAGACTGTGATAGATAGATAAAATATATAAACTATGATGAGTCTCCAGAGTGTGATAACATTACCAGGTTAAATAATTACAAGTACAGTTCTAAAATATACCAAATGTGAGGAAGTGTAATGTCTCCTATCCCAAGTACCATAGCCCTGTCAAAACAGTATCAGGTCTTCATTGACCTGCCAGAGAGATACAGATAGGGGAACTCCTCCTATCATCATAGAAGTAGTCTGGCTCTGCTTCACAAGCATCGCCATCACCTGAAACTCGACAAATCTAGTTGGTGTGTACAACACCGTCCCGTAACGTGGGAGTGAGTAGCTAACTCAGTGGAACAGTAAAGCATAGGTTAACATGTTATCAACACAGTCGAGCAGTAATAATAAAGCAGTAAAATCAAACACTCCTAGCTACTCTTATTAATGCAAGTATGGATGCAGGTATGATGGATGCCCTCACCGACATACTCCCTCATGTGACACCATCTCACGCTCGTGGCATGCTTTCATCCCACAGTGCTCCACATCTTCCAGGCACATGCAATGCATGATGAGCATGATTACCGAGTTTTTAATTAGTCCATTTCAAACAACAGGATTGGGAAACTAAGGTACCTCCCTTGTATCATTCCCAAACATGATCCATTCTAGGGTCGTCAGTCCTAGTTAATATCAGACGATGGTGTGTTTTCTAGGTCACCGCAGAGGCTGTCAGGGCTGTTACTCACAAAGGTTACACCACTCCCCCATCACCCCTTAAACGATTCATCACAATACAGAAACAGGCCTAGTTCATACTCTATATACCGCGGCACACCCTGAGGCGCATTGCGATTTTAGAGTATGCTCGAGGTCACTACAAAGGTCTGTTAGGGCTGTTACGCACAAAGGTTGAACCGCTCCCCCATCACCTTATCAATGTAGGCCGATAGCACGAATATAGTGTCCCATACCACCATAATCGGCTCCCGAGTTTGGTTGCTCACTGGTCACTACGGGGAGGCACGTGGCCCCAGCGTAGGCCGACAGCTCGACCACGGTGTCCCATACCACCATGCCCGGCTCATGAGTCTTAGCGGATCGAGGTACCATGGTTAAAAGGGATTCCACTGGTAAGTTTGGTACCCTAGGTTCAAGCAGTAGCATCCAAACATGGTGAACATACATAAGACAGATCGGGTTACTTGACGAGCTCGGCTAGCTCGAGCGCACATCAAGTTGAACGATATGAAGCGCATGAGCACTTCGTGTGGCAAACCACTATCGCCAACCGAAGTACGACTCGAGTTCGTCGAACACATCTCACGTGGCAAATGAATCATAGCCACGAATTTAACTCTGGTACCGATTGTCTGGACTATAATCATAGTCCCAAACTCAATCAATTCTCATCCATCGCATGTGGAGTAAAGCATGATAAACAAAGTAATTCAAGCATGCTAGTAGGCATGTCATAAGGCATGTTATAAAGCATGATATAAAGCATGTTGTAAAGCATGTTATAGAACACTATACAAATAGGGATACAAACACATATAATTCATAAGTGAGTGGTTAGAGTAAACAACCACATGGAGGTAATCATACATGGCGCTAGGGTAGTTGAGAATCCCATCTCAACACCCTCCTAAGGCATCTACATCCAAACACTTACTCACTCTAGCATTTCCACAAACACTTAACATACACTATTTCAACATACATAGTGTATGTTAACAAACATGTATTAGGGCGAGTCCATCCGCCAAGTAAGTATTTTATGCACACATAATATATTTATACAACAATTAATCATGGCAAACACATCACTAAAATATACATGTATATTGTACTTCTTACAATACAGTATTTCTACATACATAGTGTATATTAGTAAAACATGTATTTAGGCGAATCCTTTCGCCATATAAGTATTTTATCCATATATCGTATATCCATACAACAAATAAACATGTCTAACACATTTCTGAAAAAAATACGTATACGGTATTTTCTACGAATACCTAAAATATGTAAAATTCCATATTCTTCATCTTTAATCGAAACAGAAAACGGAAAGCACTTTGTACATGTGCAATTACATGCAGATCATGAATCTATCATTATCTGACATTGAAAGCGTTGAAAACCATAACCTATACACCTAAAGTCCACACCTTTTGTCGTAGAATCGTAACAGAGTCGATAGGTTTGTTAAGCTTCCGTATTCGGCAGTTTGGCAACCTATAGAATGAAATAGGTTAGCTATTTCACAACCTACAACTGTCTAAACCCCAAAACATATTAGGGTTAGGGTTCTTTACCTAGAAATGACGTCGAAAATGCCGGGAAAGCGATGAGAATCAGGCGGTGGAGCCCGAATAGCGGCAGGGAAGAGTGGCAGGAAGATTCTCCCACAGCTCCCACGCTTTCTCTCTCTTTTCTCTCTTTTCAATCTAGGTTTTCTCTCAAATTCGTATGGCTGCAATGAGAGAGGGTTTAAGGTCCTTATATAGCCTAAAAACTCACCGAAATAGACTCCTAGTCAAAGTATACTTAGTTTAAAACAAAGCGGGGCAGTTTCAGCTCAACGGAGGACTTCTGGCAGGCCTCCTTAAGCCAAAGGTCGGACTTAAGCTCACTAACGCCGGATCTACGTTCTATTAAGTTTTCATTTTAGTGGGATTTTCAGATCATGCGTGGCGGACCAGTTTCAGTTCAACGGTCAGCGGATCTCGATCGGAGATTCCGAGTACATGTAAATGTGTATGAAATTTCTCCTGATCCAAGGGTGTAATTTGGTCTGATTCTGACGGTCTGGTTGCTTAATACTGATCCGCAAGCAAGTGGTGCCAGATTACTATTCAAGATATTTTATTTTGAATTAATTTCACATTTCTCATACTCTTCACTCCGAGCTCAAGCGAATAGCGCTGGGACACTATCTTGATTTGATTTTCGAGATGGTTGTCAAGCTCAGCGAGGCGGTCCTAGTTCTTTAACTTCGTGTTAATCGGACTTCCGATGTGCGGTCCAGATCCGATACGGAGTTTCGAGATGCTCTCGAGAGCAGCCGGGTAATGAGATTGATCCTGGATTTTAGGGTAACCTAACGTCAATGATTCTACAAGTTTTGGGTCTTGCAGATCGTATTTAAAGTGATTGGTGCTAATTTCACAGGCACTCTAGTTTAACACTAGCTAAATCTCGCCAAATTTCTAAAGGATTTAGTCGTGTAAGATTTCTGTCTGAGGTGGTACTTAGTCCTTTGTTGTTTGTATATAAAGTGATCCAAGTTATACTACTTATCTAGTTTAAGATAGTGTCTATGGTGAAAGTACTTAGAAAATTTAAGGAACAAGGTGGTGAAGGGTGGGATTTGTGAAAGAAATGGGTTAAGGAGCGATTTTAGACTGTGGGATTCAGTTCTGACAAGTTAATAAGGTGTTAGGAGCAACTCATTGCCTAAGGACGTCTAATTCCAGGTTGGGGAAAATCCGCGATGTTACAATTGTAATTAATCTCTGCCTTTATCTCGGTGAGCCAGTCCATACCGAGGATAATGTCATAGTGCCATAGTGGAGCAACAATGAGGTCGACGAGCACTGTTCTGCTACCCAAATCCACAGAGCAACCCTCACACACCCGTGTGACATCCGAAAAAGTTCCAGTAGCCGTAGTGAGTCTCATTCCCTTCGTGGGAGTAGTATGTAAAGCTAGACGCTTAACTGCCCCACATGAAATGAAAGAAGTAGTGGACCCAGTGTCCACCAACAAGGAGACGGATGTACCTTGAATGTGGGCCGTACCCTCAAAAGCCATCGGGGCCGTAATCAATATCTCAGGAGCTTCAGCTACCAGCGCATGCACTCGAGCCTGCTGTGATCGGTTCGGCTGTGGAATAATGGGCCTTTGAGGCGGCCTGAAATGAGATGCAGGAGGTCGGAAGGAAGGATGAGCAGGGGCAGTCCGTAGAGGTGGAGCCGATAGAGCCTGTGCTAGAGAACGACCAATCATCTGCGGTGGAGAGAACCCACTATCCCTCATCCGCGTAAAACAGCTCCCAGCAGGATGACCCTGTTTCCCGCAGTATGTACAGGTCACAATAGGGCGCCTCATCGGAGCCACTGGTGCTGCGATCCTGGGAAGCGAATCAGCATGAGGCCTCTTACCAAGGAAAGGCCTGCACTGAACATCTGGTCGTGGCCTCGTAACCATAGCACCACTGGAGCGTGCCAGCCGATTAACATCCTGCTCTGCCCCAATAGATATATGAATCAACTCCGCATAAGATGGTATGCAGATACAACACATCTTCGACCGGATGTCAGGTCGCAAACCCTCAGTGAAGCGTCGAATCCGCATCGGCTCATCAGCAAGTATAGTCGGGACAAAGAGGCCCAACTCTGTAAAGCAATGCTCATACTCAGTGATTGTCATGCCTCCCTATCTGAGGCGCAGAAACTCATTCTCCCTCTCGTGTCGGTAGGCCTTAGGGTAATATTTCTCATGGAAACGGAACTCAAATGCTGCCCTGGTCCACACATATCCCACTGCGACGGTCCGTAGTATGCTGTCCCACCATAAGCTAGCCTCCTTCTCGAACATGAAGGCGACCAACTCAACCTGTTCAGCCTCAGAACAATGCAGCATCTTCAGTATCTTCGAGATGCGATCTAACTAGTACTCAACCTCCTCAGGTCTGTGAGAACCGGTAAAAGTCGGAGGCCTCAAGTGCTGGAATCGCTCGAGTAGACCGCGAGTACTCCCGTAGGGTACGCAATAGGTGCGGGCAGAGACACATCCTCAGCCTGAGCAGGAGGCTCTGTAGGCTCAGCAGGACGTGTAGATGGTGAAGGTGGAGTCACACTCCCACCCTGGGACAAGGCCTCAGAAATAGTGGCCATAAGCTGCTGGTGCTGCTGCTGCGCTACATCTACTGCTGATGCATCATCAACATCAACTGCTCAAACCTATCAGTAGGTGGAGCAGCCTGCGGCTCATACGTCATCAAAGAGGATGCCCGGTTCTGCTCACGAACTGGGGGTATATAAGGTGGTAATCCACCAGTAGGATAAGCAGAAGGCTGATCTGAGCTTAGACCTCGGTCCGTAGGACCACCTCTGTGGGAAGGAATCTGGTCCATTAAGTCAGTGAGCAAGAGGGGTGCCGTGCTCCTCATATACCTCTGTGGCATGCCCTATACAACATAGGGTACATCGCATGTGAGATAAAGCATGACAACACAATACATAATCACTTAAGCATTCCATACACTTCATAGCAAAAGAGGTTGTATGCATTTCATTACCAAAATTGTCATAATACATGGAATATAGAGTTACATGAATCATGACAGAAGATGCAGGGGAGCTAATACAACCAAGTTTCAACTACTACAAAAACACACTACTAACTACTACATCCATTAACATGAAAACATAAACTGCCTAAAGCGGCAAGCAAAACTAACTACAAACAACAACAGGGATGACTAGGCATCCGAGTCAGGCGATAGATGAGGAGCATCCTTGTCCTGTACACAGTACAGGATAGTCTTCAATGTGTGAGACACCTTCTTAAAACTTCTCTTCATGTAGGCTTCGGTCACCTCAAGCTTGGCTCGGGTCTCACCAAGCTCAGCCCGAACCTGTCCAATCTCTTGCTGCAGGGCGGCCTGGTTCTCCTCAATGCGAACCATACGAGCATCTCTTGCAGCCTGAGTAGCGTCTGACTCCGGTGCTCCAGGAGGAGAGCTCTCCTTAGTATCCTGAGCCTCATCTTCTTCTTCCTGTATCTCATCACCACTTCCTTATTCACTTTTTGCCTCGAGGTCAACACTCTCCTCACCTGCGCTATCCGACTCATCTCCAGACTCATCGAGTCGGGCTTGCCGTTGTCGAGGGTCGATCTTCATGTTGTTAAGCGTGGCCTCGCTTATGACCCGGACTGGTGCAAGGTCTTCCATGTTAAGCTTATAGCCGACATCTCGAGCCATCTTGCATATCAGGCGGCCAAATGGGAGCGAGAGGTCATTCCTGACAGATTGAACGACCTGAACTATCTGAAGTAGGACGAACGTGGGCAGGCATAAGTTGTCCCCTTGTCCAATCCTGTATAGGAAGTCCACCATCAACCGAGTACACTCCATGCGGTTACCCGACCGTGGATACACATTATATGTGAAAATGTGGTGAAGCAAACGGAAGTCCTCTGTCAACTTCGACGACGCAAGATAGTTTCCTCGCATCCAAGAAACCCGTCGACCGCAAAGGTATCGCGTATGGAGATCCCTTTCTCGCGCACTCCTGGAGAAGTTGTCATTAGGAAGCACTTCACCACGCGGGATCTTCATGATCCGAGCCATCTCAACCACAGTAATTGTGTGCACTATGCCCCTCACAGAGACAGTGAACTGAAGAGGCTCCAACGATGGGTCTATGATATGGGCGTAGAAGGCACGAACCGTGTTCTCACATGCAGGAGACTCACCTTCAAATATAGGACCCCATTCAATGTCCACCAAGCGGTCCATCATCGGGTGTAGCCCAAACATTCTCTCATCCACGTGAGCTTCAAACACAATCTTATGGTCAGCAAAACGACCGTATTCGATGCCTATCAGAAAAGCATTTCTGATCGGATGTTGGGGATCTAGGTCTCGCTTTGACCTATACTCCCGAACTGTGCTAGGGCTGGCTTCATCATCCACTTCTCTCCTTGAACGGATTGGACGGCTAGGCCCAACTTCATCTACAGTGGTCTTTCTTTTCCCCATAAGAGAAAGGACGGCGGAGATGGAGAAAATGGCTGAAACGATGGCGAAGAAAGCCATGGAAAGTGAAGATAAGAGAGAGAAAAGGGTTGTTCTCCTTGCTTCACCACGAACTTGTGTAATGCCCTGAAAATTGGGGGTCGAGCATAAACTCAACTCCCGAGTTCCAACGCATCACTTATGCAACAAAATGAATGATGATTGAATTGTTGTCTGAATTAGTGCATTGAACATGAGGAGATTAAGCCAAAACAACATATCATACTCCAGAGACAGTTAAATTGCGAGCGGAAGACTGATAGATATATGAAATATATAAAAATAGTGGTGAGTCTCCATAGTGTGATAATGTTACCAGATTAATGAATTACAAGTACAATTCAAATTACACCAAATGTGTAGTGTCATTTAGTCAACATCTCTGTAATCCCGTCGATTAAGACACGGCTCACTTGAAGCCGTCAGCACACAGCATATACGAGCAAGCGTCATTGTCTTCATAAAGGTCTGGCTTCGCCTCAGGAGTAGTATTGCCATTTGTAATCAGACAAAGTCTGGTGGGTGTTTGGAACACCATCCCGTATCGTGGGAGTGAGTAGCTAACTCAGTGGAACAATAAAGCATAGGTTAACATGTTATCGACTCAGTCAAGTAGTAATGATAAAACAGTATAATCAAACACTCTTAACTACTCTTATTAATGCAAGTATGAATGCAGTCATGATGGATGCCCTCACCGACATACTCCCTCATGCGACACCATCTTACGTTCGCGGCATGCTTGCTTTCCTCAGTGCTCCACATCTTCCAGGCACATGCAATGTATGATGAGCATGATTACCGAGTTGTTATTAGTCCATTTCAAACAGCAGGATTGGGAAACTAAGGTACCTCCCTTATATCATTTCCAAACATGATCCATTCTAGGGTCGTTAGTCCTAGACAATCTCATACGGTGATGTGTTTCTAGGTCGCTGTCAGGGCTGTTACACGGAATCGTTGCACCACTCCCCCATCACCTTATCAATACAGGCCTAGTTTATAATCTGTTACTACGGGAAGGCTCATCGCCTCACCGCAGATTTAGAGTATGCTCGAGGTCACTACACCGGGTACGGTCAGGGCTGTCAGGGCTGTTACACAGAATCGTTGCACCACTCCCCCATCACCCATCAAGCAGTGTAGGCCGACAGCTCGAATATCGTGTCCCATACCACCATAATCGGCTCATGAGTCTGGTTGCTCACTGGTCACTACGGGGAGGCACGTGGACCCAGCGTAGGCCGACAGCTCGACCATTGTGTCCCATACCACCATGCCGGCTCATGAGTCTTAGCGGATCGAGGTACCATGGTTGACGGGATTTCACTGGTAAGTTTGGTACCCTAGGTTCAAGCAGTAGTGACCAAACATGGTGAACATACATTAGACAAATCGGGTTTTTGACGAGCTCAGCTAGCTCGAGCGCACAACAAGTTGAACGATATGAAGTGCATAAGCACTTCGTGTGGCCAACCACTATCGCCAAACGAAGTATGACTCGGGTTCGTCGAACACATCTCACGTGGCAAATGAAACTCAGCCACGAATTCGATCCCGTTACCGACTGCCTGGACTATACAATAGCCCCGATCACATTCAATTTCAGATATTTAAAGCAGAGTAATGGATCAAAATTCAAATCATACAATCAAAGACTGATATTATCTGTTTAGGGCTGCTAGGGCTGTTGCACGGAATCGTTGCTCCACTCCCCCATCACACATGATGGATCATACAACGTAAACATGAATTTAAACATATGCATTACATAGATAAAATCATAAAAGCAGTTGAGCATGTTATGAAGCACAACACAAGCATGAGTTTGTACATATTCAATTCCTAATCACACAACTATCCAAGAAAAACATACACATAGTTAAAAGAAGTTGAGAATCATATCTCAACTCCCATATACATTACAATTTGTTAACTACTACTCATTCAGACATTTCAACAAACACTTTAAAAGACATACATCAACATACATGACATATGTTGATCACACATAGGCATTTGGCCAAATCCTTTCACTAGGGAGTTGCCCCAACAGTAACACGCATACACCCACGACGGATAGTCATGGAAAGTAGGAATCCAAGTTCCATATTCATTTGAACATTTTCACAAACACTTGGGCTACACATTTCAACATATATAGCGTATAGTGGCCGTGGCGTTATTCAGGGCAAATCCTTTCGTCAAAGGGGTATCACCAATACAACAATCATATATCCATGACAATTAGTCATGGCGAGCACGAATGATAATTCTACACTCATTCAATCATTTTCACAAACACTTAGAATACACTATTTCAACATACATAGTGTATATAAGCAAAACATGTATTAGGGCGAGCCATTTTGCCAACCAAGTATTTTATCCATATATAATATATTCATACAGCAAATAATCATGGCAAACACATTTCCAAAATTTATACGTATACGGTACTTTCTACAAATACCTAGAGTATGTAAAATTCGATATTCTTCATCTTTAATCGAAACGGAAAACAGACAAAACTTTGTACATGTGCAATTGCATGCAGATCATGAATCTATTATTATCTGACATTGAAAGCGTTGAAAACCATAACCTATACACCTAAATTCCACACCTTTTGTCGTAGAATCATAACGGAGTCGATAGAATTGCTAAGCTTTCCTATATGGCAGTTTGACAACCTATAGAACGAAATAGGTTAGCTATTTCATAACCTACAACTATCAAAACCCCAAATCAGTTTAGGGTTAGGGTTTCTTACCTAGAAACGGAGCTAGAATCGCCGGGAAAGCGATTAAAACGGAGTGGTGGAGCTTGTGTAGCGGCAGGGAACGGTAGTAGGGAGATTCTCCCACAACTCCCTAGCTCTCTCTCTCTTTTTCTCTCTTCTCACTTAGGGCAAATTCGTATATGGCTGTGAGATTCTCTAAGGTCCTTATATAGCTTAAAAACTCACCAAATTAGACTTCTAGACAAGGTTTACTTAGGTTATAACCAAAGCGGGTAAGTTTCAGCTCAACGGAGGACTTCTGGCGGGCCTCCTTGAGCCAAAGGTCGGACTTAAGCTCACCGACATCGGATCTAGGTGGAGTTAAGTTTTCATTTCAGTGGGATTCCCAGATCACTCGTGGCGGACCAGTTTCAGTTCAACGGTCAGCAGATCTCGATCGGAGATTCCGAGTACATGGATATGTGTATGAAATTTCTCCTGATCCGAGGGTGTAATTTGGTCTGATTCTGGCGGTCTGATTGCTTAAAACTGATCTGCAAGTGACACGTGCCAGATTACTATTCAAGATATTTATTTTGTAAAGAAAACAAGTGTTTTTACACTCTCTCGCTCCGGACTCAAGCGAACAGCCGTGGGACACTGTCTGGGTTTAATTTCTGAGATGGTTGTCAAGCCCAGCGAGGCGGTCCTAATTCCTTAACCTCATGTTATTCGGACTTCCAACGTGCGGTCCAGATCTGATACGGAGTTTCGAAATGCTCCAGAGCAGCCCAGGGGTAATGAGATTGATCCTAGATTTTAGGGTAACCTAGCGTTAATGATTCTACAAGTTTTTGGTCTTGCAGATCGTATTTAAAGTGATTGGTGCTAATTTCACAGGTACTCTAGTTTAACACTGGCTAATTCTCGCCTAATTTCTAAAGGATTTAGTCCTGAGTAATTTCTGTCTGAGGTGTTACCTGGACCTTTGTAGTTTGTATATAAAGTGATCCAAGTTATACTACTTAGCTAGTTTAAGTTAGTGTCTAAGATGAAAGTACTTAGAAAGATTGAAAGAACAAGGTGGTGAAAGGTGGGATTTGTGAAGGAAATGGGTTAAGGAGCGATTTTAGACTGTGAGATTGAGTTCTGACAAGTTAATAAGGTGTTAGGATCGACCCATTGCCTAAGGACATCTAATCCCAGGTTGGCAAAAATCTGGGATGTTACAACTTGGGTCTCAACAGTGGTTGTAGAGGCCCAAATGACCAGGGTTTAAGAAGAAAGAAGGAGAGATGAAGTGGGGTAGGGGGCGTGCATAATTTTGGGATGAAATAGGGAGTGTATGGACTGAAATGAGAGAGAAATGGAGAGGATAGGGAGGTAGGGTTACTGTGAACGATGGGAATGGATGGGTTGTGGTCGAAAATAGCAGATTGGGCGATTGGGAGGGAGAGTTGAGAGAGAGAGCGAGAGAGAGAGCAATTTGGAGGGCTTGAAAGGGTGGAAATGAGGAAAGGGGGACTGACGAAGTAGAAATAGGGGCCCCCGCATAATTTTGCAGGTCCCACACAAGTCCTGGGGTCGGGCCGACCCTGACCAGACCCGGCCCAACCAGACCCGATGGACCCGACCGCGGTGACCGCGGTTCTGCCGCGGTCCGACGGGCCAGGCGTGGCACCACCGCTGTAGGGTGGTGTTCACCACCCTCCCAAGGTGTCAAATACACCCTGCGTCTGTCCTGGGTCCCTCTGGATTAGCGCGGGGAGGCCCACGACTCCGTTCGTTCCAAATCTGAGTAGTTTCGAGAAGTCTCTGATCTAAATGAACATTTACTGAGTTTTAACGGCTGGGGTTGGGTGGATTATGATCTAGACCCGTCAATAGACGACCTAGAAGTGTTTTGGGATTGACTCGTGTGACCAGGGTTGGGTACAGACTCGATTTCGGCGTTCATTTTAGTGAACTTTGCCGTTGGACAAAACTGGGATGCCTAAGACTGTTACTACATTGTTCTCGCACCCTCCTATGTCAAAAGGCGTCAGCGTAAGTCGTGGAAACATAACTCAGGTCCGGTTTAATCAAAATCATGCTCTGATACCAACTTGTAACGCCCTGAACTTTAAGGGTCGAGTAGCAACTCAACTCTCGAGTTCCAAAACATCACTTATGCAACATAGATAATGATGATTAAATGTTGTCTGTGTTAGTGCAATAAACATGAGTGAGATTATACCAAAACGGTAATTCATACTCCAGATCAATTGCATAAAGGCAAGCGGAAGACTGAAACTGTATATATATGTATGTAAAAGAAACAAAACCATCACAATCTCCAGAGTATGAACCCAACTGAGTCACCATATACATGTATCTATTTTACAATCAAAATGTCAAAAATACAACTAGAGAAGTGAGCCCTGTAAGTCCCGTTGATCCAGGCAGTCTAGTCAAAGCCACCGAAATACTGCATATACGAGAACTCGTCCTAGTCCACGTCGTAGTCCGGCTCAGCCTCCGAGTAGTCATCTCATCTGCACCTAAGACAGAGTCTGGTTGGTGTGTACAACACCGTCCCGTAACGTGGGAGTGAGTAGCTAACTCAGTGGAACAGTAGAGCATACGTTAACATGTTATCAATTCAGTCAAGCAGTAATGCTAAAGCAATAAAATCAAACACTCCTAACTACTCTTATTAATGCAAGTATGAATGCAGTCATGATGCATGCCCTCACCACACACTCCCTCGTGCGACACCATCTTACGTTCGCGGCATGCTTGCATTCCTCAATGCTACACATCTTCCAGGCACATGCAATGTGATGATGAGCATGATTATCGAGTTATTATTAGTCCATTTCAAACAGCAGGATTGGGAAACTAAGGTACCTCCCTTATATCATTCTCAAACATGATCCATTATAGGGTCGTCAGTCCTAGTTAATCTCATAAGATGGTGCGTTTCTAGGTCGCTGCAAAGGCTGTCAGGGCTGTTACACGCATTCGTTACACCACTCCCCCATCACCTTTTTAACGGTTCATCACTAAATTGATACAGGCCTAGTTCATACTCTATACACTGTGGCAAAACTCGTCGCCTCACCACAAATTCAGAGTATGTTCGAGGTCACTACAAAGGGCTCGTCACCAATCAGTGTAGGCCGACAGCTCAAATATAGTGTCTCATACCACCATAATCGGCTCACGAGTCTGGTTGCTCACTGGTCACTACGGGGGGGCACGTGGCCCCAGCGTAGGCCGACAGCTCGACCACGGTGTCCCATACCACCATGTCCGGCTCATGAGTCTTAGTGGATCAAGGTACCATGGTTAATGGGATTTCACTGGTAAGTTTGGTACCCTAGGTTCAAGCAGTAGCGTCCAAACATGGTGAACATACATTAGACATATCGGGTTACTTGGCGAGCCTGACTAGCTCGAGCGCACAATCAACCGAACGACATGAAGTGCATAAGCACTTCGCGTGGCCTAACCACTGTCGCCAACTGAAGTACGACTCGGGTTCGTCAAACACATCTTACATGGTGAAATGAATCTCAACCACGATCTCAAGTCTGGTACCGATTGTTTGGACTATAAACATAGTCCCAAACTCAATCAATCCTTATTTAGAACATGTAGAGTAAAGTATATTAAACAAAGTAATTCAAGCATGTTAACAAGCATATCATAAAGCATGTTTGTAACGCCCTGAAAATCGGGGGTCGAGCATAAACTCAACACCCGAGTTCCAGAACATCACTTATGCAACAAAATGAATGATGATTGAATGTTGACTGTATTCGTGCATTGAACATGAGTGAGATTAAGCCAAAACAGCATATCATACTCCAGAGACAGTTAAGTTTGCGAGCGGAAGACTGTGATAGATAGATAAAATATAAAACTTATGATGAGTCTCCAGAGTGTGATAACATTACCAGGTTAAATAAATACAAGTGCAGTTCTAAAATGTACCAAATGTGAGGAAGCGTAATGCTTCCTATCCCATGTACCATAGCCCCGTCAATACAATATCAGGTCTTCATTGACCTGCCAGAGAGATACAGATAGGAGAACTCCTCCTCCACATCATAGAAGTCCGGCTCTGCTTCATAAGCATCGCCATCACCTGAAACTCAACAAATCTGGTGGGTGTTTGGAACACCGTCCCGTAACGTGGGAGTGAGTGATCAACTCAGTGGAACAGTAAAGCATAGGTTAACATGTTATCAATTCAATCAAGCAGTAATGATAAAGCAGTACAAATCAAACATTTCTAACTACTCTTGTTAAGTGCGAAAATGAAATGACATGATGCTGTATGCCCTTGCCAAACCACCCTCAAGCGACATCATCTTACGTTCGCGAATGCTTACTCCCTCAGTGCGCCACATCTACAAAGCACATGCGGTGCGATGATGCTCATGATTACCAAGTTTTTATTAGTCCATTTCAAACAGCAGTATTGGGAAACTAAGGTACCTCCCTTGTATCATTCCCAAACATGATCCATTCTAGGGTCGTCAATCCTAGTTATTCTCATACGATGTTATGGTTTGAGAAACGTAGTGAAGGCATCGCAAAGGGCTCATCACACGTCAGCGCGGATACAGATCTCACCGTATGCGGCTCAATTGCTGGCCGTCAGCTCGAGTACAGGTCTCACCGTACTCGGCTCAATCACTAGCCGTCAGCTCAAGTACAGGTCTCACCGTACTCGGCTCAACTCACACTCTAGTTGCTGTGAAAGACTCGTGGCCAATCACAGACCCTTGGAGTGTACTCGATGATACCACAGAGGACTCGTCGCCCGTCAGCACGAGCACAGATCTCACCGTACTCGGCTCTTGCCGAAGTATCGACAACTCGAATACAGTGTCCCATACCACCATATTCGGCTCACGAGTTGATTGCGCAATGGTCACTACGGGGAGGCACATGGCCCCAGCGTAGGCCGACAGCTCGACCACGGTGTCCCATACCACCATGCCCGGCTCATGCGACTTAGCGGATCTAGGTACCATGGTTAAACGGGGATCGCCACTGGTAAGTTTGGTACCCTAGGTTCAAGCAGTAGCGACCAAACAGGGTGAACATGCATAAGGCAGATCGGGTTACTTGATGAGCTCGACTAGCACGATCGCCCGTTGAGCTGCACGACATGAAGTGCATAAACAACTTCGTGTGGCCTAGCCACTGCCGACAGGCAACGCACGACTCGAGTTCGTCGAACACATCCCACGTGGCAAATGAATCTCAGCCACGAGTTCAATCCCGTTACCGATTGCCTGGACTATAATCATAGCCCCAAACACAATCAATTACAGAGATATAAAACAGTAATAGATCAGGATTCAAATCATACAATCAGTCTGGTATTATCCGTTTAGGGCTGCCAGGGCTGTTGCACGCACTCGTTGCTCTGCTCCCCCATCACCCATGACGGATCATACATCATAAATATAAATTTAAACATATGCATTACATAGTTAAAATCATAAAACAGTTGAGCATGTTATGAATCACAACACAAGCATGAGTTTGTACATGTTCAAATCCTAATCACACAACTATCAAAGGAGATCATACGCATAGTGAAAAGAGGTTGAGAATCATATCTCAACACCCTTATATGTTACAATTTGCTAACTACTACACATTCAGACATTTCAAGAAACACTTAAACAACCATACATCAACATACATGACATATGTCGATCACATAGGCATTAGGCCAAATCCTTTCACTAGGGAGTTGCCCCAATCATAACACACGTACACCCACGACGGATAGTCATGGCAAGCAGGAATCCAAGTTCCATATCCATTCAGTCATTTCCACAAACACTTGGGCCACACATTTTAACATATATAGTGTATAATGGCCGTGACGTGATTTAGGGCAAATCCTTTCGTCAAAGGGATATCGCCAATATATCAATCATGAATCCATGACAATTAGTCATGGCGAGCATGAATGAGAATTCCATACTCATTCAGCCATTTCCACAAACACTTAGAATACACTATTACAACATACATGGTGTATGTTAGTAAAACATGTATTAGGGTTATCCTTTAGCCAAGCTAGTATTTTATCCATGTATAATATATTACTACAGCAAATAATCATGATACATACATCTCCAAAATTTATACGTATACAGTATTTCTAGAATACACAATTTCAACATACGTAGCATTTACAAGTGAACATGTATTACGGCGATTCCTTTCGCCAAACTAGTATTTTATCCATATATAGTATAATCATACATTAAATAAACATGTCAAACACTTCTCCAAAAAAAATACGTATACGGTATTTCTACGTATATCTAGAGTATGTGAAATTCCATATTCTACAATGTTAATCGAAACAGGAAACGGAAAGCACTTTGTACATGTGCAATTGCATGCAGATCATGAATCTATCATTATCTGACATTGAAAGCGTTGAAAAACGTAACCTATACACCTAAAGTCCGCACCTTTTGTTGTAGAATCGTAATGGAGTTGATAGGTTTGCTAAGCTTCCGTATATGGCAACTAGACGACTATAGAAGAACGAATAGGTTAGCTACTTCACAACCTACAACAGTCTAAACCCCAAAACAGATTAGGGTTAGGGTTTCTTACCTAGAAACGACGCCGAAAATGCCGGAAAAGCGTCAAGAAGGATGCGGTGGAGCATGGATAGCAGCAGGGAAGGACGGCAGGAAGATTCTCCCACATCTCCCACACTTTCTCTCTCTTTTCCCTCTCTCAAATCCAAATTCGTATGGCTGCCATGAGAGAGGGTTTAAGGTCCTTATATAGTCTCAAAACTCACCGAAATAGACTCCTGTTCAAAGGTTACTGCTAATATAGGTATTTCGTCACTTTTCCAGCTCAAAAGAGGTGTTCTGGTGGCCCTCCTTGAGCCAAACGTAAGACTTAAGCTCACCATCTATGGATCCACGTGGGATTACGTTTTCGACTCGATCGGATTCCCAGATCGCACGTGGCGGACCACTTTCAGTTCAACGGTCAGTGGGCCACGATCAGAAATTCTGAGTACATGTAAATGTTCCTGAAATTTTTCTTAATCCGAGGGTGTAATTTGGTCTGATTCCAATGGTCAGGTTGCTTAATACTGACGCACAACCAAAAGGTGCCAGATCACTATTCCTGATATTTTTATTTGGATGGGAATAGTGTTTTTCACACACCCTCACTCCGGATCGAAATAAATGGCCGTGGGACATCGGAATCGCCTGATTTTTGAGATGATTGCCAAGCCCAGTGGGGCGGTCGTAGTTCCTTAGCTTCGAGTTAATCGGACTCCCGATGTGTGATCTAAACCTAATACGAAGTTTCGTTCATTCCCGAGAGCAGACGGGAAATGAGTTTGGCTCTAGACTTTAGGGTAACCTAGAGTCACATGTTTTACAAGTTTTGGGTCTTGCAGATCGTATTTAAAGCGATCCCAACGGATTTCATGGCTAGTCGAGTTTGCACTTAGTTAACTTTGTTAATTTTTAAAGGATTTAATCCTAATTGTTTTCTGGTTGAGATGTACTTAGGCCTTTGTAGTTTGTATATAAAGTGATCCAAGTTTTACTACTTAGCTAGTTTAAGTTAGTGTCTAGGGCGAAAGTGCTTTGAAAAATGAAAGCACAAGGTAGAAAAGGGGTGGGATTTGTGAAGGAAATGGGTTCAGGAGCGATTTTAAACTGTGGGATTTAGTTTTGACAAGTTGATAAGGTCTTAGGATCGACCCATTGCCCTAGAACGTCTAATCCTAGGTTGGCAAAAATCCGGGATGTTACAATGTTATAAAGCACCATATAAAAGGGAAATACAAACACATATATTTCATAAGTAAGCGGTTAAGTTAAACAATCAACATGGAGGAAATCATATACGTCTCTAAGGTAGTTGAGAATCCCATCTCAACACCTACCTAAGACACCATCATCCAAACACTTACTCTCACAAGCATTTTCACAAACACTTAGAATACACTATTTCAACATACATAGTGTACATTAGCAAAACATATATTAGGGCGAGTCCATTCGCCAGACAAGTATTTTATCCATATATAATATATCAATACAGCAAATAATCATGGCAAACACATTTCCAAAATTTATACGTATACGGTACTTTCTACAAATACCTAGAGTATGTAAAATTCCATATTCTTCATCTTTAATCGAAACAGAAAATAGACAACACTTTGTACAAGTGCAATTGCATGCAGATCATGAATCTATCATTATCTGACATTGAAAGCATTGAAAACCATAACCTATACACCTAAAGTTTTCACCTTTAGTCGTAGAATCATAACGAATATGATAGGTTTTCTAAGCTTCCATATTCGGCAGTTTAGTAGCCTATAGAATGAAATAGGTTAGTATTTCATAACCTACAACCATCACAACCCCAAAACAGATTAGGGTTAAGGTTTCTTACCTTGAAACGAAGTCGGAATCGCCGAGAAAGCGACTAGACTTGCGTGGTTAAGCTTGTAGAATGGCAGGGGATAGTAGTAAGGAGTTTCTCCCACTTCTCTCACACTTCTCTCTCTTTTCTCTCTTCTCTCTTAGGGTTTCTTTCAAATTCGTATGGTTGTAAGAGAGGGGGTTCTAAGGTCCTTATATAGCATAAAAATACACTAAAATAGATTTAAGGTCAAGGTATACTTAGGTTTATAACCAAAGCAAGCCAGTTTCAGCTCAATGGAGGACTTCTGGTGGGCCTCCTTGAGCCAAAAGTCAGACTTAAGCTCACAGACCTTGGATCTAGGTACCATTAAGTTTTCGTTCCAGTAGGGTTTCCAAATCACGCGTGGTGGACCAGTTTCAGTTCAACGGTCAGTGAAACTCGATCAGAGATTTCAAGTACACTGCCATGTATATGAAATTTTCTTGATCCGAGGGTTTTTGGGTCAGATTCTGACGGTCTAGTTACTTACAAATTCCACAAGCGACACGTGCCAGATTACTATTTGAAATATTTATTTGTAAAGAAAAATAAGTATTCTCACACTCCTCACTCCGGACTCAAGCGAACAGCCGTGGGACACTGCCTGGATTCGATTTCCAAGATGGTTGTCAAGCCCAGCGAGGTGGTCCTAAGTCTATAACTTCATATTATTTGGACTTCCGATGTGCTGTCCAGATCTGATACGGAGTTTCAATGTGCTCCCGAAAGCAGTCGGGTAATGAGTTTGATCCTAGATTTTAGGGTAACCTAGTGTCAATGATTCAATAAGTTTTGGGTCTTGTAGATCGTATTTAAAGAGATTCAAACGGATTTCATGGCTAATCTAGTTTAGCACTTAGTTAACTTTGTCAAATTTCTAAAGGATTTAATCTTAAGTGATTTCTGGTCGAGGTGATACTCGGGCCATCGTACGGAATTTTCCTAGTCGTTACACCACCATCCTTTCTCTTATGGGAAAGTGGAAGAGTGCCGCTGATGAGGCTGGGCCTAGTCGCCCTACACATTCAGGGCGACCAAGAGGCGCCGCCGCTAGCACGAACATTGATCGAGAGTTGTAGATGAAGCGGAATCTCGATCTCCGAAATCCTGCTATGAGAGCTCAGCTGGCGGCACTACCTCATGGAGTTTATGAGGACCGCAGGGTTCTCTTTGAAGCCCAAGTGGATGGGCGACTCTTCGGTGAATACTACTTGTTCGAGCAAGTGGAGGCGGCCCATTGGGGTCCGATATTTGAGGCCAGAGGTCGCGCCAATGCAGGTACTGTTCGAGCCTTCTACGCCAACATTCATGAGCCTACACCGAAACCTTTGCAGTTCCGGCTCTCTTGTGGTGTGGATCTATTTGCCACGGTTGATGTTAGATTGATTGCGCAGCTTATAGATATGCCCCTTGGCGAAGTTCATGCTAGTGAGCAGAATCTGGGAAGTGCACGTGAAAGGGATCGTCGCACACGTTTTCTTTGTGGTGGCCGACTGGTTGAATGACAGCCTAATAAGTGTCTGTTAGCGTCTCATATGTCAGACGACTTCTGCCTACTACATCACATCTTCACATACAACCTCTACCCTAGACACAGTAATCGCAGCGAGTGTATGCGACTCATGGTAGACTTTCTGTACCAAGTGGGGTAGAGAGCAAACTTGTGCGTACCTACATTCGTGTTGTGACAGATAGTGAGTACTGTATGCTCCACCAGAAGCTCTGATTCGCTTCCCTTCGATCGACTCATATGCAGGATTGCACGGGAGTTTGGCTACAGTCTAGGGGTGGAAGGGCCAGCACCGATTCATCAAATCGACGAGAGTACTATCCATCAGATGGAACTCGGGGCATGGTGACGACGAGCCCGACATGAGGAGAGTGAGGATGAAATGGAGAGTGAAGAAGAAGAGAGTGAGGAAGGGAGTGAAGCTGAAATAGAAGAAGAAGAGGAGCCAAAGGCTCAGGATACCGAGGAGAGCTCCCCTCCTACGCCACGCGAGCAGGATGTGGTTCAGGCTGTGAGGGATGCTCGTATGGTTAACATTGAGGAGGGTCAAGCCGCCCTGCGGCAAGAGATTGGACAGGATCGGGCCGAGCTTGGTGAGACCAGAGCCAAGCTTGAGGTGACTGAAGCTTTCATGAAGCAGAGTTTTAAGAAGGTGTCTCGCACATTGAGGACTATCATGTGCTGTGTACAGGACAAGGATGCCCCTCCTCCATCGCCTGACTCGGATGCCTAGACATCCATGCTGTTGCTTGTAGTTTGTTTTGCTTACCGATTTAGGCGGTTTGTGTTTTCATGTTGATGACTGTAGTAGTTAGTAGTATGTTTTTAGTAGTTGAAGCTTGGTTGTACTATCATGATTTATGTAACTATGTATTCCATGTATTATGATAATTTTGGTAATGAAATGTATACAGCCTCTTTGCTATGAAGTGTGTGGAATGCTTGAGTGATTATGTATTGTGTTGCCATGCTTTATCTCACACGCGATGTACCCTATGTTGTATGGGGCATGCCACGGAGGTGTACGAGGAGCACGACACCCCTCTTGCTCACTGACTCGATAGACCAGACTCCTCGCAGAGGTGGTCCACGGACTCGAGTTCTGGCTCAGATCAGCCTTCTGCTGGTCTTACCGGTGGACTGTCACCTTTTATACCACCGGTTCGTGAGCAGAACCGGGTATCCTCTTCGACACAGTATGAGCCACAGGCTGCTCCACCTACTGATAGGTTTGAGCAGTTGATGTTGATGATGCATCAGCAGCAGATGCAGCACCAGCAGCTTATGGCCATTATTGCTGAGGCCTTGTCTCAGGGTGGGAGTGCGACTCCACCTCCGACATCTACACGCCCTACCGAGACTGCCGAGTCTCCTGCTCAGTTTGAGGATGTACCTCCATTTTACCTACTGCCTACACTGCGGGAGACGTGGGTACTCGTGGTCTTCTCGAGCGATTCCAGCGCTTGAGGCCTCCTACTTTCATGGGTTCTCACAGACCCGAGGAGGCTGAATACTGGTTAGAACGCATCTCCAAGATACTGAAGATGCTGCATTGTACTGAGGCTGAGCAGGTCGAGTTAGCCGCCTTTATGTTCGAGAAGGAGGCTAGCTTGTGGTGGGACAGTATACTGTAGACTGTCGCCGTAGGTTATGTATGGACGTGGGCTGCCTTTGAGTTCCGCTTCCACGAGAAATACTATCCTCAGGCCTACCGACACAAGAGGGAGAACGAGTTTCTACGCCTCAGACAGGGAGGCATGACAGTTACTGAGTATGAGCATCGCTTTACTGAGTTGGGCTGCTTCGTTCCAACTATCCTTGTTGATGAGCCGATGCAGATTAGGCGTTTTTCTGAGGGCTTGTGACCTGACATCCGGTCGAAGATATGTGTACGTCCGTATCATCTATCTATGCGGAGTTGATTCATATGTCCATTCAGGCGGAGCAGGATGTAGAGACCATGTGACACGCTCTCGTTGTCCTATGGTGCCTAGGCCACAACCGGATACGCTGAGCAGGCCTTCCTCGGCAAGAGGCCTCGTACTGATTCGCCTCCCAGGGGCGCGACACCAGTGGTTTCGATGAGGCGCCCTAGTGTGACTTGTACTTACTATGGGAGGCCAGGACATCCTGCTGGGAGGTGTTTGCTCGGATGAGGGATAGCGGGTTCTCTCCGTCGCAGAAGATTGATCGCCCTCACCCTCATGGTTTATCGGCTCCACCGTTACGGATTGCACGTGCGCACCCATCTTTCAGACCTCCTGCACCACGCTTCAGGCCTCCTCAACGGCCCATGATACCTCAGCCCAACTGATCACAGCAGGCTCGAGTGCATGGGCTTGTAGTTGAAGCTCCTGAGACATCGATTACGGCCCCAATGGCTTTTGAGGGTACGACCCACATTCAAGGTACACCCATCTCCTTGTTGGGGGACACTGGGTCCACTACTTCTATCATTTTATGTGGGGCAGTCAAGCGACTAGCTTTACATACTACTCCCACGAAGGGAATGAGACTCACTACTACTACTGGGACTTTTTCGGATGTCACACGGATGTGTGAGGGTTGATCGGTAGATTTGGGTAGTAGGACAGTGTTCGTTGACCTCATTGTCGCCCCACTATGGCACGATGACATTATCTTCAGTATGAACTGACTCACCAAGATGAAGGCAGAAATTGATTGCGATAACCGGGTGGTAACAGCCTATGGACCTGATGGCACGGTCTTTACTTTTCCAGTGCAGGTTAGTTGACCATGTCATGTTGGATATTACGTTGCTTTACTAGAGCATGTTGATGGTCCGACGTTGAAAAATATGCCTGTGGTTGAGGATTTTGCAGGTGTGTTTGTGACGATTCCTGGTTTACCTCCTCTGCGCGAGATCGACTTCACCATTGATCTTACGCCTGGTGCGACACCTATCTCATTGCCGACTTATCATATGCCTCCATGTGAGATGGAGGAACTGTGGAAACAGATTGACGGGCAGGTAGAGAAGGGCTTTATACGACCTATTGTGTCAGCCTGGGGAGCACCTGTACTGTTTGTGAAGAAGAAAGATGGCTCACTACGGTTGTGTATTGATTACCGTAGGTTGAACCAAGTCACCGTGAAGAACAAGTATCCTTTGCCCAGGATAGATGATCTGTTTGATCAATTGAAGGGGGCAAGGTATTTCTCGAAGATCGACTTGCAGTCAGGGTACCACCAGTTGTGCGTCAGAGATGAAGACGTGCAGAAGACAGCTTTTAGGACCTGTTTTGGGCATTACGAGTTCTTGGTGATGTCGTTCGGTCTTACGAACGCACCGGCTGTGTTCATGGACTTGATGAACAGGGTATTTCGGCCATTCTTATACCGATTCGTTATCGTATTCATTGATAACATCTTGATATACTCTAGGAGTCGGGAAGAGCACGAAGAGCACCTGAGAGCGGTGCTGGATACTCTGAGGAAGAACCAGTTGTTCGCATAATACAAGAAGTGCGACTTCTGGCAGGAGGAAGTCAAGTTCCTGGGACATGTGGTGTCCAAGGATGGGATAGTTGTGGACCTTACTAAGGTAGCCGCGGTTCAAGATTAGAAGCAGCCTGACTCGATTACCGAGGTGAGGAGTTTTCTTGGCCAGACAGGGTACTATCGACGCTTCATTTGGGACTTCTCAAAGATTGCCAGGCCATTGTCACTGTTGACGCGTAAGGATCTGAAGTTCGCATGGAATGAGAAGGCAGAAGCAGCTTTTCAGGAGCTGAAGGATAGACTGACGTCCGCCCCTGTGCTAGTATTGTCAGAGCAAGGGGTTAAGTACACGATATACACTGACGCGTCTCGAGTTATCTTGGGATGCGTCCTTATGCAGAAGGACAGGGTGATTGCATATGCCTCGAGACAATTAAGGAAGCACGAGGAGAATTACCCTACACACGACCTTGAGTTAACAGCTGTCATCTTTGCATTGAAGCTCTGGAGACATTACCTCTATGGAGAGGAGTTCAAGCTTTTCTGCGACCATAAGAGCCTTAAGTATATATTCACTCAGCGGGACTTGAATATGAGGCAACGCCGATGGATGGAGACCTTGAAGGACTTCAAGTTCGAGGTTTCCTACCATCCTGCCAAGGCCAACCTTGTGGCAGATGCGTTGAGCCTCAAGAAGACTATAGCATTTACGGCTCCGCTGATGGTAGCAGAGTGGGATATGTTGGAGTTCGTGCGGGACTTCGAGCAGAAACTCACCGTGGAGGAGCCATTTGAGAGTGTCGCGCACATTCGGGTGCAGCCACTAATTGATGACAGGATTATTGAGGCCCAGAAGGGCGATGAGCGGTTGATTGAGCTTTAAGAGCAAGCTAGCGATGCCGAGACTCCGAGTGGAGAGTTGGCACTGATGGGAGCCTACGATACTGTGGCCGCATATGTGTCCCTGACATTCCTGACTTGAGACAGGAGCTTCTCGAGATTGCCCACAAATCGAAACTTGCGATGCATCCTGGTAGCATAAAGATGTACCAGGACATGAGGCGATCGTATTGGTGGGACAATATGAAGGTTCATATCGCCGAGTATGTTTCACGTTGTCTCACGTGTCAGCAGGTCAAGGCCGAGCATCGCCGACCTCCTGGACTCCTTTAGCTCATGCCCATAGCTGAATGGAAGTGGGACTTCATCTCTATGGATTTCATATCGGGGCTGCCGAAGACGAGGAAGGGACACGATTTCATTTGGGTGATCGTGAACCGGTTGACCAAATCGGCTCATTTTCTCCCCATCAGAGTCACGAACTCTGCAGACGACTTGGCCAGGTTGTACATCAGAGAGATAGTCCGTCTACATGGAGTTCCTTTGGAGATCGTGTCAGACCGCGACACGCGATTCACATCTATCTTCTGGACTCGTATCTAGGAAGCAATGGGTGTGAACTGAAGTTCAGTACTGCGTTTCACCCTCAGATCGACGGGCAGACAAAGCGGGTGAATCAGATTTTAGAAGATATGTTACGGGCCTGTGTCTTGGATTTCAAGGACAGTTGGGATGATTGTCTTCCTTATGCAGAGTTCGCATACAACAACAGCTTCCAAGCGAGTATTGGTATGGCTCCATATGAGGCCTTATATGGGCGCCCTTGTAGAGCACCGCATTGCTAGGCAGAGGTTGGCGAACGCAGTTTGATTGGCCCAGAGTTAGTACAGGCGACCTCGGAGAAGATCGACATTATCAGGCGTCGACTCCTGACGGCACAGAGCAGGCAAAAGAGTTATGCCGATACGAGGCGGTGACCACTTGAGTTTGAGGTTGGAGACCACGTATTCCTCAGAGTTTCCCCCATGAAGGGAGTCATCCGGTTTGGTAAGAAGGGGAAGCTTACGCCGCGATTCATTGGCCCATTTCAAATACTTGATCGAGTGGGAGCAGTGGCATACCGTCTCGCTTTTCCCACACCACTCGCGGGCGTGCACAACGTATTTCATGTATCTATACTGAAGAAATACATTCCTGATCCTTCACATATCATCCATTGGGAGCAGGTGCAGTTGAGCGAGGATGCTACCTACGTGTTGCGCCCGACGCGTATCCTTGACAGGAAGGAGCAGTTGTTGTGCACAAAGGTGATTCCGCTCGTAAAGGTACTGTGGACGCATCATACAGAGGAGGAAGCTGCCTGGGAGACAAGCCGAGTTCCGAAAGAACTACCCTCAGCTTCTCGAGGAGTACGAAAATGTACTAATTTCGAGGACAAAATTTTTCATTAAGGGGGGTAGATTGTAAGGACTCGAAAAATTCCGTACAATGCCTCGAGTACCACCTCAGGCAGAAATCACTTAGGATCAAATCCTTCAGAAATTAGACAAAGTTAACTAAATGCTAAACTAGATTAGCCATGAAATCTGCACTAATCACTTTAAATACGATCTACAAGACCCAAAACTTGTGGAATCGTTGACGCTACATTACCCTAAAATCTAGGATCAATCTCACTACCCGTCTATTCTCGGGAGCACATGGAAACTCCGTATTAGATCTGGACCGCACATCGGAAATCCGAATAATACGTGGTTATAGAGTTAGGACCGCCTTGCTGGGCTTGATAACTACCTAGGAGATCAAATCCAGATATGTCCCAGCGCTATTCGCTTGAGCCCGGAGTGAAGAGTGTGAGAAATGTGAAATTAAGTAAAAATAAAATATAAATTTATGTAATCTGGCACATGTCGCTTGCGGATCAGTTATAAGGATTCCGACCGTCAGAATTAGGCCAGAATACACCATCGGATCAAGAGAAATTTTATACACATGGCAGGGTACTTAAAATCCCCGATCGAGTTTCAGTGACTATTGAACTGAAACTGGTCCGCCACGCGTGATCTGGGAATCTGACTAGAACGAAAACTTAACTCCACCTAGATCCAGAGTCTGTGAGCTTAAGTCCGACCTTTGGCTCAAGGGGGGCTTCCAGAAGTGCTCCTTTTAGTTGAAACAGGTCCACTTTGGATATAACCTAAGCATACCTTGACCTTAGGTCTATTTCGGTGTGATTTTAGGCTATATAAGGACCTTTAAACCCTCTCTCATTCAGCCATACGAATTTGAGAAAAACCCTAGGAGAGAGAAGTGAGAAAAGAGAGAAAGAGTGAGAGAAGTGGGAGAATCTCCCTGCTACTTTACCCCGTCACTCTAAAAGCTCAACCACCCCATTCTAATCGCTTTCCCGGCAATTCCGACTTTGTTTCTAGGTAAGAAACCCTATCCCTAATCTGTTTTGGGGTTTTGATAATTGTAAGTTATGAAATAACTAATCTAAAGCATGTTATAGGTTACCGCATCGTCGTATACTGAAGCTTAGCAAACCTATCGAATTCGTTTGGATTCTACGACAAAAGGTGCGGACTTTAGACATATAGGTTATAGTTTTTAACGCTTTCAATGTCAGATAATGATAGATTCATGATCTGTATGTCATTGCACATGTACAAAGTGTTATCCATTTTGTTTTCGATTATACGTTAACTACGTTGAATATACTGTATTTTCGTATTTTGTAGAAAGTACCGTACTTATAAATTTTGGAAAGGTGTTTGCCATGATTATTTACTGTATGAACATATTATATATGTGTATAATACTTACTTGGCGAAAGGGGTCGCCCTAATACATTTTTTTGCTAATTTACACTATGTATGTCAAAATAGTGTATTCTAAAGTGTTTGTGAAAATGCTTGTAAGAGTAAGTGCTTAGATAATCATGCTTTAGGTAGGTGTTGAGATAGGATTCTCAACTACCTTAGAAAAGTATATGATTTCCTCCATGTTGGTTGTTTAATTTAATTGCTTACTATGAAATATATGTGTTTGTATTTCTTGTTTATATTGTGCTTTGTAACATGCTTTATGACATGTTTGTTAACATGCTTGAATTACTTTGTTTATTATGCTTTACTCCACATGCTCTAAATAAGGATTGATTGCGATTGGGGCTATGATTATAGTCCAGACAATCGGTACCAGACTTGAGTTCGTGGTTGAGATTCATTTCGCCACGTAGGATGTGTTTGACGAACCCAAGTTGTATTTCTGTTGGTGATAGTGGTTAGGCCACGCGAAGTGCTTATGCACTTCATGTCGTTCAGTTGATTATGCACTCAAGCTAGTCAGGCTCATTAAGTAACCTGATATGTCTAATGTATGTTCACCATGTTTGGACGCTACTGCTTGAACCTGAGGTACTAACCTTACCAGTGCAATCCCGTTAACCGTGGTACCTCGATCCGCCAAGACTCATGAGTCGGGCATGGTGGTATGGGACACCGTGGTCGAGCTGTTGGCCTACGCTGGGGCTACGTGCCTCCCCGTAGTGACCAGTGAGCAACCCTGACTCGTGAGCTGAATACGCTGGTATGGGACACTGTATTCGAGCTGTCGGCCTACACTGATTGGTGACGAGCCCTTTGTAGTGACCTCGAGCATACTTTGAAGCTACAGAGAGGCCTCTAGCCTTCCCGTAGCAACAAGAGTATAAACTAGGCTTGTATTGATAAGGTGATGGGGGTGTGTGTGTGTAACGATTCTATGTAACAGCCCTGACAGCCCTGCAGCGACCTGGAAACACACCATCGTATGAGATTGTCTAGGACTGACGACCCTAGAATAGATCATTGTTGGGAATGATATAAGGAAAGTACCTTAGTTTCCCAATATTGCTGTTTGAAATGGACTAATAACAACTCGGTAATCACACTCATCATCGCATTGCATGTGCCTGGAAGATGTGGAGCACTAAGGGTGTCAGCATGCCGCGGACGTAAGATGGTGCCGCACGAGGGAGTATGTTGGCGAGGGCATGCATCATAATTGCATTTCATCCTTGCATTAATTACAGTACTTAGGAATGTTGTTTGTACTGCTTTATCATTACTGCTTGATTGATTTGATAATATGTTAACTTATGCTTTATTGTTCCACTGAGTTAGCTACTCACTCTCACGTTACGGGACGGTGTTCTGGACACCCACCAGACTCTGTCTTAGACGCAGGTACCGACAATCCACAGGAGACTGACCCTGATTATTATGAAGATCAGGATGAGTTTTCCTACATGCAGTTCACTGGAGGCTTCGCGTAGGCTATCCAGATTTACGGGATTATAGGGTTCATGATCATAGTTATACCATTTTGTCATTTTGATTCGGGAATAAATACGTGTATATGGTGACTCAGTTGGTATTCATACTCTTGAGATCGGGATTGTTTTGTTTTATATACATTTATATACATCTTTCAGTCTTCCGCTTGCGTTTAAACATGGATCTGGAGTATGAATTAATTGTGTTGGTATAATCTCACTCATGTTTATTGCACTAACACAGACAACATTCAATCATAAGCATTTGTGTTGCATAAGTGATGTTTGGAACTCGAGTGTTGAGTTGCTACTCGACCCCCGATTTTCAGGGTGTTACAAGCTTGTAGTTGGAGTGGGGTGACAGTATGTTGACGTGACAGGGCTTACGAAGAGAGGAGAGGATGGAGTCTCATTTGACTTCTCTATACTTCCGGCGCTATTAAACGATTGAGGCGATACGGTCGTTGGTGAACCCGTTTGGGGTGATACTGATACAGGTGAACCTGCCATTAATGTTTTACCTTTCTGTTCTCTCATCCATCTGACCCTTGGGGTGATCAAAGCCGGAAAGTCGCGCGATGTTAACTGCGGAACACTCGCTCAGGATAGAGATGCAGGAGGAGTGATTCAGGATTTGTTTTAGCTGCATTGCGCATTACAGGTCCTTTAACTCTTGGCGAAGACAGATTCATTCGAAGACTCTTTACATTTTGTACTCTCGTTCTGTGAGACATCACGACAGTCAAGCCCTTATTCTCTTCTGGCGGTTGAGGCGAAGCAGATTCAACCCCGGTTGTCGCTCGAGTTAGGCTATTCTTGCTTATAAGAAGTTGAGTCATGCATTCTGAGGGTTGGTTCAGTGTGTAATCTATCATGAACCCGGTCGGAGTGAAACAGAAGATCACTTTTCTCATGGAAGTTGCCATTAGTATAATTTGTAGTCTATAATTGGATTCAGAAACCTTCAATTACAAAATGCAATTATAATTAGTATTTGGAAAGTGAATAATCTATCTTAGAGATGAAGGGGGGATGTTCCCACTGAGAGTTGCCATTTTGGCTTTAGAAGACACCAAACTACAATGAGAATTCTATAATACTCTCGATATTGTTATCGAAATAAAAAATGCTCCCCAGTGGAGTCGTCATTTTGTTTCGAACAAGAAACAAATGCATTTGATTTGGGGAAATTATTTTATTCGAATGTAACAAAGAGACTATATATAACAATCATTGTATTATTAATTTTGAGTTTATCTACATCCTTCAATAGCCCTTGATTCCAAAATAGATCATTTAAAATAAACTAATTGTAATAACAAAGCTTATATGTTGAATCTTGAATCCGGCAACATTTCGACAGTTGCTTCAGTCATCTCCTAGGACTTAGGAGGAATGTTAAATTGATCAATCAATCTCTCTTTTGAGCTTGTCCTTTCTGCAAAGGAGAAAGCTTGAAGTAATGAAGATTGAACTTGAATGCTTTCAGCAATTCCGACAACACTTTGGCCCCTATTTAGAATTGGCCACATAGTGACCTGGTTGCACGACCCACACAATCAGTTTGTCGGTTGCGCGGTCAGCGCAAATGATGAGTGGGTTGCGCGGCTAGCGTAATTGACCATTCCTTCTGCTCCTCACCTTCGGTCTTCTTTCAGAGCTCCGCTCTTCTTCCAAAATTTCTCTCTCTCTCTCTCTCTCAAATGAGAGGAGTGAGGTATTTATAGGCCCCCACACGTGCCAACTCTCAATCTTTGTACCATGGGGCCCACTTTGCATCAGATCGGACCGTTCATCATGATCTTTCTCTACTCTCAATTGCGTTGCGCTACTCGCACAACAGAGAAGTCAGTTGCACGATCTGTGCAACGTGCAATCACTTACGCGACCCGCATAAGGATGAAATCTGCCTTTTTACATGTTAAAACGTTTGCTCCACTCGTGCAACCGCTTCGACTAGTCGCGTGGTCCACTTAACCATTGCTTGTTGTGCGACCCGCGCAACTGCCAAAATATGGTTTCTTAGTTCTTCCCCTTTCTTCACTTAATGTTTGATTCTGACCTTCATCTTTTCTTGATGATTTTTTATGCTTTAAGAGATGGATACCATGCTAATATCATTAATGGTAGTTTCATTTATGATAACTAATATTAGTGTAACACGTTAATAGTAATCATTATGGTGATAATTATATTACGATCTACTATGATAATATTTAAGAGTGACAAAACAATACGCTAGTATTCAATAATGATATTATTTTATTTTCTTGTCCATAATAACTATGCTTAGAATAGATAATTGCTAATGGCTATGCATTCTAACATTAACTATCCTAATCATGATAGAAGTGGTAACAATGATAATTGAAATCAAGAAAATTTCTGTATGGAGGGAAAGGGTGGACTCACCTTTCGTGCCTCCTAACTCAGCCAGCACCTCGACTCAACTCATGTGGATCGAGTCGACTCGACGGCTACACCAAAAGGAGACGTCCCACACCTTTTCTTCTTCTTCTCTATCCTCGTCCTCCTTTCCTTCTCTTTCTTTCTTCAACATGCTGCACATCCAGCTAGAGCCTGGACCATGCCAAACCCAACTCGACTCAGCTGGACTCGGTTTCAGCCGAGCCAACTCAGCAGCAACCTCCATCTTCTCTCCTTCTCTCTCTTCTCTCTCTCTCTCTCTTCATTTCTTCTAGCTGGGAAAAAGGTCCGACAATGGCTGCTAGACTCAGTGGCATGAGTTCAGCTAACCCGGGACGAGTTGCATGGCTCGGACCCAACTGAGTCAAGTTGGTGCAGGCACACCAACCCTACTCTCTCTCTCTCTCTCTCTCTCTCTCTCTATACTCCCTATCTCCTCCATATTTTTTTTCTTCCCTGTTGAACTGGACCGAACAGGCCTAACCACATCCCTGCATAATAGGTTCAACTAAAACAGGCCCATCCCGACTTAGACTCGTCCTGAACTCGGACCGAGTCTGAGTGTGGCGTGATGGCAATAGACTCTCATTACTCTCCCTCTCTCTTTATTTCTCCATCTTGCTGGGCTCCCAGACCAGTTCTGAATACATTAAACGATGGGTCAGCAAGTAGAATAACTCAGGCAGGCCCAAACCGAGTCCAAAATCACCGGCTACTCAGTAGTAGAGTTGCACGTTGCCGATGCACCACTCCACCTTCTTTCATCCTTCTTTTTCTCTTCTTCCACTTCATTTCACTTTGCCGAAGGTCCAACTGCATCAGACGATCGAGCTCGTCCTGACCCGAACTGAACCCGATGCAGTTTTGAATGAGGAAGAAGGAGGTTGCTCCAATGGCGGATTTCGAACGGGAGCTTCTTCCTTCGATCCAGAGACATTGGGTGGTTTGTTTTAGCTCAAGGGAACTTGTGGACATGGATTTTCGAAGGTCGAATGGAGCTAGGATGGTGGGTTTGGAAGGAGAAGAAAACGGCTAGCTTTTGGATCCTCCCTTTGCAAAACCATAATGACCAGGATTGTTCGGGATTGAGCGGCCGAGATCGAGGGATTCCCACGCACGCAAATTGCCAAGCTGGCAGCAACAACAGGTTTCTATTTTTGGAATGTGTTTGTTGTAGGACTCGTTTGTAGTGAGGATCGTGTGCATGCACACGAGCTCCAAGGTGTGGGGTTAGGTGGGGCTTGGTGAAATTTTGATTCCTGACAAGATGAACGGTTTTAGATCAACATTCTGATATTAGGTGAGGCCACCTGATCAGTTTTCACGGACGGGGTCCGTTCTCTGTGAAAAAAAAAAAGATGAAAGGGAGAGGTCTTTGCGGGAAAACACGGGTCAAACCTTGTTTGACCCGTGTTAGTGGTTCGCTGTAGTGCTGGTGCATGTGCATTGTGCACACGGTCAACCCAAAGTGGGGCCCATAGGGCTATTTCGACGGATCCGCACCGCTCATATGGTTTTGTGGGTCCCATTAGGACGTCTAGTCAAAGGTGTGGGAAATCCAAGGTTTATGGGTGTAAGTTAACCCTGATGGATGAATGACTTGATCTATGGGTATAAGTTAACCCTGACGGTTGAGTTTAGGTAACAGTCTGTGAATGTTCACTTAAATCGGGCTTGTGTTTTATACTAAAATCAGGTTCTCATGGTAACACCAAGTACTAAAAAGTACGAGGTGTTACAAACTACCCCTCTTAAAGAAAATTTCGCTCCCGAAATTCAACACTTCAACTACGATTGTGAATGACACTAGTTTAAGTTTTTATTGTGCACGCAAGAGCCCATGACTTACTACTACAACATGGGTTATTACAATATACCACCCTTGAAGAAAAATGAATAAAGTTCTACTTCAATATTAATGATATATGTACCTATTATTAATATTACGAGTGGTTCAATTATCTTAAAGATGTACCCTATGTCTATGTATGAAATCCCTATCCTAAAGATGTACCCTATCCTAAAGATGTACCCTATGTCTATGTATGAAATCCCAACAAGATGTATTCAAATTTCTCACAACCCTTAAGTTCATCGTCTAGCAAATCGACTAAGGTATTTACATTCCACTAACGGTTGAAATCATTCCAATATTAACCAAATTTAGCAAATTATTTGAACTCTTACCAACATCAGGATTTCCTGTAGTGTTCACTAAGATTACAAGTTCACCTAAGTGGAAGTAATAGTAATGTTGTATCTTTCTCTTTAGTTTCTTTTACTTCTAATGATAGTTCCTATTGTCCAAAGCACAATACAATTCCTATTTTCCAGTGTTCAGGCTAACACCAATAGATGGTCGTAGTAGGTTTGAGCCCGATACACTGATCATCTGTCTGTGCAGGATAGAGGATTTTGGTATTCACTCATAATCCTGTTAAATCTCGACCATTCGCTTGATCAGATCATTGAGATTTACTAGGACTTAAAGCTTGAGCCAAGCCATGTAAACTTTGTTTAAATATGGTTCCATCAACTCGTGATCCCTATTATTCTAGACTCATGGGAAATATCATGTAATCTTATACCCTCATAAAGGACAAGTCTATGTAGCCCATTACACTTCTACTGCATACTCTGATCAATCTAAGCGTAACGCAAAAATTTCAGGACCAAGGTTTCCTACGTGAAATCTAAGTTTGAGATTTTTGCTAAATTTATATAGGATTTCAAATCTAATTTCAATATGCTTACGCTAGGGTTGCAAAGCTACCCAAAGTTTTATAACTTCGCCTTTAATCAATTCTATGTACTGGAAATTATGAGAGAGATCGCCTCTAGCTAAAAAGATGTATTAAGGGATTCAATTTACAACTCCTAATGTGATCCTTAGGTCCAGGGAGTGTTTAAACTCGACCTAATAGGCAATATGGGGGTAAGAAAGTTATATATTGCCTAAGTTCGTTTCGCTCCCTAAGCGTGGTGCCAATGTTATCTCTAACTAAGAGAAATTATAGAAAAAGTTTGAATCCTAGATTTCTAAAATGTCCTTTTGGAGTCAAGCGAGTGAAAAAATGTTCTCGTACGGTACATAGATTTAGTTTTTAAGTTTAAACAACTATTTTGGTAGTTTTACAAGGGAACCAAAGTTTTATTTCTAACTTTCAAACAACGATCCTATAGTTTATAGGGGAATCAGAGTTTTTGTCTCTAAGTTCAAATGACTAAACTTAAAATCTCCAAGGAGACCTAAGTTCATTTCTAAGTTCTACGATCATCTAAATACTTTTTCAAGGGGCCTAACACTTGAGTTTCTATATTCTCATTTCCTCCCAATTCTACGGGATTTCTACATAAGTTAACATCCAAGGGTCTAACCTAAAAATTTCAAGGGGCCTAAAGTTCGAAGTATCTATGTTTTCAAATTTTTGAAAGGAACTTTTCATAAGTTCAAATGAATATTCTAATAATCTCTAAGGGAAACTAAGTTTGGGTTTCTACATTCTCAATCATTCTTCTATATTTAAGGGAGATTTACCTAAGTTCAAATTTCTAATTTCAAACATCCTAACTTAAGACATTTAGGGTTTGTATAAGATCATTTCCCAAGGCTTGGTTTGTCCAAACTATGCTCTAATACCAACTGTAATGCCCCGTGTTTTTAGGACCCGAGTACACGACCCATTTCCCAGAAACCCAAGTGTTAACCTATAAAGAGCCAATTTCCATATATATATATATATATCCCTTTTTTTCTTTCAGAGTTAGCAGTTTAGCGTAGAATGGACAAATCAACATAAAAGAACATTTACATTTATATTTAGAGTATACAAGAGGCTGCCCATAATGACTTATATAAACCAATGTCTTTATATTAACTGTTACAAGATTTACATACATGAGAAATAATAAATAAATAAAAACATATAAACGAAAGCCGCAAGATCGCGCAGGTTCCTTGACATGTACAACCACGCATCCTTGACCATCATAACGGCTCCTCATCAGTTTGAACCTGCATATCACTTAAGCCACCTATGCTACCTATACAGTTATATATTTGATGGATGAGTGACCAACTCAGTGTGAATTCTCTTCAAGATTACACACCGCCACCTTAGCTAAGCATAGTTAAAAACAACAAGGCAACCAAAATAATACATGATGCAGTCCTTTTTAAATGTATGGATGTGTAAATGCACATCGATATGGGGATGCTCATCCAATCAGACTTGGGCTCGTCACCCATGCAATCATCGACCTGGGAATGCTCATCTAGTCGGACTTGGACTCGTCACCCGTGCAAAAGACTGGTCACCAGCGTAGCATATCTCGTACAGCATAGTGTCAATTACAATCAACCAATTTAAGTAACTCAATGGTCACTACGGGGGGCTCGTCACCCAGCGTAGGCAAACAGCTCAGGCATAATGTCCCATGACCACCATCCCTGACTCATGAGTTTCCCCATCTTATGATGTTTAATGGATGCCTGTCGACCAGTGACCAATCAAATTTCATAAGTAGGGATTACCATTGCATGGTATAGGCCATCAAAGGCACGCAAAGCAATCAACAAACAGGGGACAAATGTTAAATTGCAGCGGTAAAAGAGGTACACGGAACATCAAATCAATCGACAAAATGGGTTGAGAAAGGCTAAATCAGAGTGGTTAAAAGAGCTCATTTCTAAGCCACTCAAGCCGTATGCCCTATGAATGGTAAATCCCACATTAATGTTCCATATCCCATATAACCTCCAATCGAGGGTCCATTCTTTACCACCTTCTATCTTGTTACATCCTAAGCATGGGTTCACATACACAAGGGGGATCACCCACCATTAAGTGCAGTGAATAGAGATCCATAAGCGACTCACAACAATTCCATGATAAAAGATATAGTTATAGCATGCCAGACATAAGTTGATTCATAATAATCACAATAAGTCATGAAAAGAACTATCAATTGAAGTTCAAATGAAAACCATTATGTAAGTAGTCATTGTATGAAATCACGGTGCACAACTGTCAATATAGTTCGAGTTTAGGCCATGTATTAAGAATCGATAAGAGATCGCATGTTATGAGGTAACATCTGTGATTTTAATAAAGACTATTACTTAAATTGTAAGACCTATATCCTATACTGTACCGTTCTGTAGTCTTCCGCGGTCCTTACGGTCGAATTTCGGCAACCCGCGATCTGTTATCGCCATTTGCGCACGATCTTGAGTCGTATCCCGTATTTAAGAGTTGGCTCGATCCAAGACTTGCACCCTAGCGACCGCGCCATTGCTACGGTTCCAACGCCGCTTCTTGTGCGCCAAGGCGATACCCGGGCCAGGAGACGTGGGCCCACATCCAATTTGAGAAAAATACCGCACGTTGCAATTTCGAGAGAATCTCTATGAAATGTCACATCAATCCATCAATCAATCAAAGTACTTCCATCACCTCACACCCCATCCCCAAGTACAACCACCCTCCCCTAAAGTCAACACTCTCTTACAACTAAGTACACCTACCCATCACTCACCATCCCTCTCTCCCATCACTCCTCTCCCATCATCTCTCTCTCTCTCTCTCTCTCTCTCTCTCTCTCTCTCTCTCTCTCTCTCTCATTCTCTCAAGCAACCCCAAGAGAAGAATCGTTCATGGCTTCCATGGAGAAGACATGTGTGGCCCACCTTCCTATCACCCAATCCCAACTTCTAAAATCGATCTCAACCGTCGAATCTTGTTCCCTTGAAGCTCTACAACGCGTTGTGGAAGAATGAAGAAGAAGAACCTAAGGTGGGTGATCCACCATTGATTTCAAGTTTAGGCCCCACTTGTTGTGGGATCCACATCGATGTATGTAATGTAGAGAGGGGCCCATAGTGGCGGGGTCCCTCTACCTCACCATCTCTCTCTCGTTCTCTTTTCTCTCTTCCTCTCTCTCTCTTGTTTGGATGGTGTGTGCATGTGGCCGATCACGAAGTATGTATTATGAGTCCGGATCCTCTGTTACCCAGTCAACAGAGAATTCCGAATACCCTAAAATTCATTGGTCCACGTCGACACTCACTCACTGAAAAAAAAAAAAAAAAAAAAAAAGCTTCCGACGCCAAACCACCAGGGTAACAGGAAAATCCTGTAGACCCGACAACAGAGGATCCCGACTTTATCTGGTCAACAGGGATTTCCTGTTACCCTAATGGCTTGGCGTCCGACGCATTTTTTAATTTTTTAGTGAGTGGTGACGTGGACAAATGAGATTTAAGATATCAGGAAATTTCCGTTGACCAGATAACAGAGGATCCGGCCTCGTATGGAGCCGGGATCCTCTCTTTCCCATACATATAAATATAGCATAATATATTATATTAAAATAATAAATGTTATGGTGGGCCACTCCCACGTGGAACCCACCATACCTACAGCAGCTACATGGCATGCTGTATTAACGTCAGCTCCTTTGACGTGAGGAGAAATCCTCACCGTCCACGGATCAGTGACGTCACCAGTTCTGTGGACCCCACCAGGTATGTGTTATCTCAAGCCGTCCATCCATCTGCTCCGCCTTGATGCTTGTGTCGCATATCAACCGTCCATCCACTTATAGCTGGGGCGGGCAGGAGCTTTGAGTAGCCACTGTGATGAATGTGTTACATCCAAACCGTTCATCTGTCCAGACGTGGCGGTGAACCCCACCTATGATGCACATATCCAAGCTGTCCGTACGTGGGACCCACCTAAAGTATGTGTTGCATCCACCGTCCAGAACGCTGGACGGTGGTACACCATTGATGCATGAGGTTTATATCCACGACATCATCTGTTTTGAGGTGTGGGCCCACCCCACACGTGTGGGCAGGTGGGACCACCTTGATTAATGTGTTTTATATTCACGATGTCCAGTCATATGGACGGTGTGACCCACCTGGTTGAATTCACCATCACCGTCCATTAGGTTTGAACGTCCAGCAGCAGCTGCTGCTGGACGGTTTGTAAAATAATATAATAAAATAAAATAATTAATTAATAAATAAATATCAGCTTTATTTAAAGCAGATGGGCCACACGTGTGGACCTACTGATGTCTGTGTTCGATCCAGACCGTCCATATGTGGTCCTCACCAACGACAGCAGATGCTGCATACGTCAGCAAGTTCTGTGGTGAACCCTACATAATATATGTATTTTGTCACAACCGTCCATCTGGACAGTGGGGACCCACCTAGCTGCTGTATTGACATCAGCAAGTTATGTGGGCCTGATCAGAGGTATGTGTTATATTCAAACTAGCCATCTAAATGGCAAGATCGTCTTAGGCTTGAGACTAGAAATGAAGCAGATTCATATCTCTGGTGGGCCACGTACGTGGATACCACCATGATATATTTATTTCAACCACACTGTCCAGATTGCGCTCGACGGTGCTGGACAATGTTTGGACGGTGCTGGACATATTAGGACAGTGCAGATTTACATAGGCAATGTTTGAATGGTGCTGATTTATATGGATAATGTTTGGACCGTGCTAATTTACATAGGCAATGTTTGAATGGTGTTGATTTACATGGATAATGTTTGAACTGTGGTGATTTACATAGGCAATGTTTGGGCGGTGCTAATCATCATTAGAGCGCCATGTGCACCATAGAATGATAGTGTACTGTGACACACATGTTACACCTATAACTATTGAAATGATTTATGGCGCGGTCCAAGCCCACTTGAGGCCCATTGGTGCAGCCCATCCATGAGGCCCATCATGATGTATATTTAAGGCTCATGTGTAGGGCCCACCTATGATGTATTGAGGCCCATGTGTAGGGCCCGCCGATTGTATATTTGAAGCCCATTGGTTGTGGCCCATTGTCATGTATTTGAGGCCCATGGGCAGGGCTTGATGTAATGTATTTATGGCCCATGAGTTATTGTCACGCCCCAAACTCGGAGACCAGGCTCACAAAATTCCCGATCGCCGAATCCGGCGCTGACAGCCTCCGTAGTACCCCATTCTCGACTCCCGGCACCTATATACCAGGTTCCGATCCTAGGATGCTACAAGGAGGATTTCTAATAATCAATTTGATTCGTAATGAGCATAACCACAAGCATAACCCACGAACAATAATCACAAGAACACCATCACAAAATGCACTGTGATCAAAAACTTTTTAGTACAAGGCGTATGGAAGGGAAATACAATATACTGAAAATGACAAAAACTCCAAAAGCTCGGCTGCACGCTCCAACTGCGACGAGACTACGGCTGCGTTCTGGCGTCACCTGCACGCATCAATCATGCATAAGCTTATAGAAAGTTTAGAGGGTGGTGTAAGTGTGTGTGCAATATAAGCGTGCTCAGAATGCAAGGTCAGAGTGATGCGGAAACATGCTGATGAGTACATGAATGCAGTCAGCTGTACCAAGGCTATGTGGTGCAAGATATGAATATTATCGGCCATGTCAAGGCCACGCGATGCATAATGTAAGTCAAGCATGTCAAACGATATCCACATATCAATGAAGCTCCTCACTAGAGCATCAAGTCAGTACGGTTCTTAGTCTGGATAATCACCGGGGTCTAGTACACTCTAGCCAGCTTGTCATCCCTATCCGAACGCACAACTGGGAGAGTGGAAGAGACCTCACTATCCGCCTGCTAGTATCGGGCCCGGCTCGTCGATAGCGGACCGATTCCTCAAGCTGGTCAAACTCAACCTAGAAATTGCCCCCTCACTCAGGCGGGTAAGGTCACACCCCATTCCAACCGACCACGACATAGTGGGAGACGCGGCCTACTGGTACACGGCCCTTGCGCGCTCATGTATCCACTCGGTCTCGACGTTGGAGTCATCCTCTAGTACCATCGGGTTTAGAGATTTTCACCCAGGGACATCTATAGCGCCCATATGCTAGAACCAAACATTTCCGGTATCCAATCCAGCCACCCACGATGTGTTTGTGGAGGCTATGGCCCTGATGTAGCTAGGGCATGCAATAATCATGATCATACAAATGCAAGTGCATGAATCACTCTACCAAACATGCAACAGTCCTGCGTGAACCATGCGCTTATGTAGGACAACTCCGCCTATCAGGGAGCCTATAAACAGTTTGCCCGAAGGCATATGCTATGATCAGTCATTTCTCATATCAGTTATACATATGATGCGTATGATAATGAATCATAGATCTATACTAAATATGTATATAGGGATGGGCTCTGCGTATCACAGAGATGGGCCTAGACGGCCTACTTACTATAAGTATGGGCCTATCAGTGGGCGTTAGGGAGTGTGACAATGCAGACATTTAACCAACATTATCTTTACAATGTGGACGTCAAACCAACATTGTTCCTAAGGTACAACTCGTTATAAACATCATTATATACACCACGGAGGAATCACGCATTGCAATGGATCTAATTGCACCCCATTGGCCTTAAGTACATCAATTGGGCCGTATCATATAAGCCTTATATTCATCAAGTGGACCACCTCAATAAGCCTCACCAATGGGCCTTAGGTACTTTGCAATGGGCCATCACTCATGGGCCTTAGAATGCATTAAAATGAGCCCAATCACATAAGCTTTATGTGTATCAAATGGGCCAAATCACATAGGCCTTATATATATCAAATGGGCCTCAACAATAGGCCACAAATACCTCAAATGGGCCTCATAACGTGGGCCTATATATATTAAGGTAGGCCCCAACAACGGGCCTATAAACACATCAAGATGGCCTACATACATGGGCCCATATATACCAAAGTAGGCCTCAACATTGGACCTATATACATGCCAAGATGGGCCTAAATACATGGGCCCATATGCATCCAAGTGGGCCTCAATAATGGGCCTAAAAATACATCAAGATGGGCCTAAATACATGGGCCCATATTTACCAAAGTGAGCCTCATATGAGGCCCGCCATAATGTTTATTTTCCTATCCAATCTGTTGATAAGGTCACATGAATAGGGGGGCCACCAAAATGTCTATTTTCCAGCCAACCTATTGATATGGTCACATGGACCAAGGGCTCACTGTAACGTTTATTTGCCATTCAAACTGTTCATAAGAACATGTGGGCCAGGGCCCACCATAATGTTTATTTTCATCCAATCTGTTCATAAGATCACGTGGGCCAGGGCCCACTATAATATTTACTTGCCACCCAATCCTGTTCATAAGGTCACACGTGACCCGGGCCCACGGTCAGGGAGCCCACCGTAATGTTCATTGGCCACCCAATCTGTTCATTGGGTCACGCAGCCAGGGCCCACCGTGATGTTTATTTTCCAGCCAACCTGTTGATGGGGTCACACGGTCAGGGGGCCCACCGGAATGTGGTTCCCAAATCCAGCCCACCCATTACGTGTGTCCCACTTGGCTTAGGGTTCAGAACAAGTTTCAGCTGTATCCAAACTTCAGGTAGGCCCCACCAAGTGCTTTTATATGTTTTTGGCATGTCACACATGATTTTAGATGATATGGCCCACCTGAGTTCCGTATACGGCTGATTTTTGGGGACAACCCATAATCAAAGGGGACCCATCAAATGCCCGGTGTTGATGATCGAAATGCATCATAGTGGTGGCCCACAGCTGGGGCCGTGAGGCCCAGCCGGTCCACCCGTCCGCCAGCACGCAGGCGCTGCCTGCGTGCGTTCTGACAGCAGCAGCAGCTGCTGTTGGTTTTATATATATTTTTTCCCTAGGTGGGACTCACATTAATCGGATCTACTCCGTCTATTGCATGTGTCCCACAATATTAGGGGTCCAAACCAAGTTTCAGATGGGTCCAAGCTTCTTGTGGGCCCCAGCAATCATTTTTCCAAAATTTAACGAAAAATACTAGTATTCTGAACGCCACGGCCCGCCAGAAAATGGGATCAGCTTCATTTTTTTGGCTCAACGCCTAAAATGAGCTAGAGAACGGAATGAACGGCGTGGATCAACTCCATACATCAAGGCGGGGCCTACATGAGTAGCCCACCCCAAAAGAAATTAATTTTTTTTTTATATAGCTTGGAAGTACACCCATGTCAGCGCACGCACTCCATGTTAGCCGCCTACGTCCAGCGTCCAGAGACGCTGGATGGTTTGGATAAACACTGCATCATGGTGGGTCCCACATGTACGTGGCCCACCACCATGTAATATATATATATATATATATATATATATATATATATATAGTATTAATACAAAATAAATATAATAAATTATATAACATGGATGTCTCCTAAAAATGAACAATGGATGTCTCCTAAAAATGTAGTGGGCCACACCAATGATGAATGGAGTGGATTTAACATGATTTGGTGGGACCCACTTCATTCTAGGGAGAGAGAAGAGAGAGAGAGAGAGAGAGAGAGAGAGAGAGATAGAGAGAGAGAGACCGTGATAGAGAGGAGGGACCCCACCACTATGGGCCCTCCATTGATACAATACATAGATCAAAATGGGTCCCACCAACAAGTGGGCCCTTAAATGGAAATCAACGGTGGATCACCCACCTCTTGTACTCCTCCTTGCTTCCTTCCACTCCTATGCTCCTTTGCTTAACTTTTAATGGTGGATGATGGACTTTTGATGGTGTGGATGAGAGATGAGAGGGTGTAGGAAGGTGGGCCACACTTGTTGTTGTGGTTTGAGGAGAGAAGAGAGCTTGGACGTGGGTTTGCTTGGGAGATTTTGGGAAATGAAAGAGAGTGAGATGATATGGATGGGATGATGGGTGATGGATGGAGTGATGGGTTGAGTGATGGCTTGTAAGAAAGTGATGGGTGAAGGGATGTAAGAGTTGACTTTGGGTAGTTTGTGTAAGAAAAGGGTAAGGATAGGTATAGGTTGTTGTACTTAACTTGACATGTGATGTGAACTTGATTGATGGGATTGATTGATGGGACATCTCGTAGAGATTCTCTCGAAGTCCGCAACATGCGGTATTTTCTTCGAATCAAACGCAGGCCGACATCTTCTAGCCTGGGTATCGGGTCGGTGCGTGAGTCGCGACGTTGGAACCGCGGCGACGACGCGGTCGCCAAGGTAGAAGTTTTGGGTCGAGCCGACTTTGGCATGCAGGTCTCATCTTAGGATCGTGTTCAACATTGGCTTTAGGTCGAGGATTGCCGGAATTTGACCAGAAGGATCGCGGAAGCCTTCAGAACAGTACAGACTAGGATACGGGTCTTACAGTTGTGGCCCATTGTCATGTATTCGAGGCCCATGGGCAAGGCTTGATATAATGTATTTATGGCCCATGTGATGAGGCCCACCTATTACATATTTGAAGCCCGAGGGTCGTGACCCATTGTGATGTATTTTTAGCTCATTCGACAAATTAGGGCCCATTGGCGCGGCCTGATTTGATATACATGAAGCCCATTGGTGCGGTCCATCACGATGTATTTTGGCTCATGGGCGGGGCCCACTCGTTTGTATTATCAGGCCCATGTAATGAGACCCACTTGGCATATGAGGCATAGTATTGAGGCCCGTACGATGAGGCCCATATGATATATTTGAGGCCCAAGTGCAAGGCCAACCTATTGTGTATTCGAGGCCCGATTGATGTATGTTGGCCCATATAACGAGGCCGATGTGACGTAAATGACGCCCATCATGATCGTATGTGAGGCCATGGGCCCACAATATGTTTGGCCCTATATAGGCCACTCCTTGGGAGCAATGTTGGTTAAATGTCCAAATTGATAGGCAATGATGGTTGGATGTCCACATTGTGACCTTCCCTTATGCCTTGTTAGGCTCATTCTCATAATTCTCTTGTGGGTTAACCCAGATAAGTGGGCCCCATTCGCCATAAACGGATGATTTCGCGTTATCAGATTTGATATAACCCCAGCCGAGGGCCGATTCTTATATTATGGTTTATCGGCTATTCCTCTATGGACCCCGCCTTGTTTACATGCTGATTATCGGTGCCGATTATTGATGCTGATTGTCGGTGACGATTATCGGTGCCGATTATCAATCATTGAAGTCGATTATCGAAGCCGACTCCAATTAGTTGAGGCTGATTCCGTTGTTGTGGCCGATTCTGTTGGTCGAGGCCAATTTCGTTTGGTCGAGGTCGATTCCGTTTGTCAAGGTCGATTGACCGATTATCGATCGAGGTCAATTATTGTGGCCGATTTCTGATTCTGATTGTCGTGGTCGATTGACCGATTAGCGATTGAGGCCAATTATCATGACCGATTGCCGATTTTGATTGACGTGACCGATTTGTCAATTCTGATTATCGATCAATTTTGATTGTCGTGAGCGATTGCCGATCCCGATTGACGTGACTGATTTGTGAAAAGGCCTAGCTATATGTCCTAGAGGGGGGGTGAATAGGACAATGCCAAATTAAAACTTATAACAGCGGAATTAATAAGAATATGATAGCCAAAGTAAATCACAATGCAGGAAAGTGAAACAACCTCAAAATTTAGATCTTGAGAGGTTGATACAAATGTTGTTCTAAGGACAACCTTACACCAAAAACCAGAGTTTATGGTAGGACAACCTTATTTCTAGAAAGATCTTTGTATCAAATCTCAAACCAAAGAGGAATAAAGAAATAAATACAAACTGAATTGAAATAAATTGTAATCACAAATGTATTGTTCTAGGGACAGCCATACACCATAAAAATGGCAGGGCAACCTTGCTGGAACAACTTTTAAAAGAAATTGAATATCAAGCTGATAAAGGAATAGCAGAAAATAAATTCTAAACTATTACAAAATTCTCACAATGCTTGAATTAAATGATTACAACATTCACCACCATACATACATCCCACAAAAGAATATTAAAGATTAGAAATGTAAATCATTCAACCACAACACAAGGGATTATAGTGGTTCGCCTGTGTGTTCACCAACTGTTAAACAACAGCCACACAAAATGCTACTCCACTCCTAATATCCTCACACAGGGGATATTAGCATTCACTAACAAAATAGGTTTTCCCAGGTTCACCAAAAACCTTTACAATTGTGTCTTTGTCTGTGGGCTTACACAATTAAAAAAACCCCACTTCTGAGTTTTCCTAGCTCTCCTCAGATAACCAATACAACAAGATTTTTCTGGCAAATCTTGAAAGAAACCAAAACAGAAAGGAATTTACAATTAAATGTAAAATACCTGATTATCTCCTTCGTTGTAGCAGCCCGGTAGAACCAAATTAGAGTAGATGATTGAATGTCCAAGTTCAATGTCCAGTACTCAATTACAATGGTTCTAATTCTAATAGATTTTAAATTTAAATCAAGTAGGGCTTGCCTTAATTGATTTTGATTCCAAAGAAAGGAAATAACAATTCCTCTTATCAAATTAGATTGGAATAGCAGAAACAAAATCAATTAAATAAAGCTAAGGAAAGAGAATATTAAATAAGCACACTTAGCTTAGATGGAGCACAGAATTATCTCTCAGAAGTTCGACGAAAATTGACTTGAATGGATTAATTAATTCGATGATTTCTTCTGAGATTCGTGCTCTATTTATAGGTGAGCAGATCGCGTGTTCGACTGGTCTAGAGAGCTCTTCGACTAGTCGAAGCAATAACATATATTTGAAAAATCAGGCGCGATAAGCTTTTACCGTTCTACGACTGGTCGAAGGTCTCCTTCGACTGGTCGTATGTCACCTTCGACTGGTCGAAGAATTTAAAAAACATCGCTGGACTTTGAGTCGAAGACTTTCGACTGGTCGAAGATGCAGTCGACACTGTTCCTTCGACTGGTCGAACAGATTCCTGGACTAGTCGAAGCCTAACTGAAATTATCCGATTTTTGTAACAAACTTACGACTGATCGAGGAATTTCTTAGACTGGTCGAAGCAACTCTAGGACTAGTCGAAGAAAGCCTAGGACTAGTCGAAGAACAGACCAAACATATGTAAAATAAACATTCGATTTATGTATCTAAAGTGACCTACTTCTAAGGTCAACCTAAGGTCAGTCAAACCTCAACCATGAAGTAAGGACATTGAAACATTAGGAACTAGTGACCTTGAAGTATGAGCCTTGAAGTCTTGATGTAGTTCAATCTTAAAATCTTGATGTAGTTCAATCTTGAAATTGTCTTGAGTTCTTTTTGAACTACCTTGTACTCTTCTTGACGTCTTGCAGCTTGAGTCATGTGCTTGAGTCATGTCTTGTGAATAGTTCTTACATTCAAGTTTGATCTTTGTACTCGTGAGCTTTGCTTGTTGTGAGCTTAGCTTGTTCATGAATGTTGATCTTTGAGAGAGCTTCACTTATGCAAGATATATAATAGTGATTTTGGCACCACAAATTTGACAACAAACAGGGATATAAAATATAGCACTTACAATCTCCTCCTTTGTCAAATTAGTGACAAAACACATAACCAAGATAAACATAAAATAAAACAACTGGTTAAATAGATATGAACCAGTTCATATCAACTGGCTTACCTGCAAATCATTAGTCAATATTCAACATTCAACCAGTTCAAACATACTCCCCCTGAGTAACATAACCAACCAATGCTACTCCTCTCACAATCATATCGTTAAGAATAAGAATAAACCATTCTCCCCCTTTTTGTCACAATATGACAAAGGAAACAACAATAAAGGATATATGAGAGTAAACATGAGGAGTTATGAGATTATAGCAAAACAGAGATAGAGATACTCAACATAGCTTCACATAGAATAAATATCCAGCATAAAACATAGATAATATCCTACTCAAACTCAGTCAACTAAGTGCTAAGTTAAAAAGTTATTACAGACCAAAAGTCTCATAAAAACTAATCAGAACTAGAACCAGATGACGGAGCAGGAATAGAGGGATCAAGTTGATGCATGCCTTTGTTCAATCGCCTAAGATATTTGCGCATGTACTTGAATTGTAAATCATGAGCAACAGACATGTTTTCCATCTTTACATTTATATTCTCAACTTTATCCTCTAATGCACTCAGACGAGCATCAACATCAGATGGTTCAAAATCTGGATCATTTGTCGAGTCAGAATCCAGTTCCTCAAAAATGTCATCCATATTAATGTCATCCCCCGCTTCTTCATGACCAGTACCACCACCATTACCACCTTGTTCAGGAAGTAAATCCAGCTTCATCTTATTGAGATTAGAGTTGTTGAAAATCAGATGATGGATAGGTGCCTCATCAACCGGCATATCGACTAACATGTGTGTAGCCAATACAGTCATTAAATAACCAAAAGGAATGTCACTATGACCAGGATGGAGTCTAAACTGAAGAATGAAATGACAGATTAAGGATGGTAAACAAATCTGAGTACCTTTGGAGATAGCATGGATAACACGAACCATAAACGAAGTCAAGTCAGTTTTATTACCCGAACGAGGATACAGATTAGACACAAAGATTTTGTGGAGAATTCTGTACTTGGGTAACAAATACCTTGCTGGAAGCGCATTCCCTTTTTGTGTCCATTGAACATCCATGTTGCACAAGTCTCTAGTGAGCATGCGTTTTTCAGACATTGAGGGTTTATCAGTTAAGTTATGGATAGGAATACCCTCATCATTCACAGGAATGTCCATAAGGGCTGAAATTAAATGACGATCAATATCAAAAGGCCCTTCTCTAGTAGATATTTTGAAAGTTAAATTATCCTGTGAAAAAGCACTAATACATGTAAACATGGATTGGGCAATGGACCGGTATGCAGGCCCACCCCAATGTAATAAGTTAACCCAACCTACAGCCTCAAGCATAGGAAGAATGTCAAAGGGTGCAATATGATTAACATCAACAGGATGTTCAACAATAACATTACGTAATCTGATGTCCCTAACATAAGATAGATCATCATTGGTAACAAGAAGATGACGCTTAGTGATAACGGTCGATCTGGAGGAAGAAGAAGGACCACGGGAAGTAGTTTTTCTACCTCGAGAAGCCATTTGCAACAAGGATATCAAGGAAATAAGAAGTTGCAAAGGATTGAGAAGTGGGTTTTCTCAAAACAGATTTTTCAAAATCCAAACCCCAAATCTCAATGAAATCCAAAATACAAAGCTTAAAGCTTGAAAAGAAAACAATCTAGACACAAATCTACAAGAAAAACGTGATTTAGAACACTAACCTTGAAGAACATGAAAGATGGGTTCGACAAGTCGAAGCTCGGCTCCTTAGAGAGGAAAAACGAAATGAGGAAGAAAGCAAAAATCCCCAAATTTTAAGTGATTCCCGAGATCTACGACTGGTCGTGGATATCTACGACCGGTCGAAGGTCGACTGGTCGAGTATACTCACGACTGGTCGAAGGATGTCCAAAAAAAAATCATATTTCTTGCAATTTATACAAAAATTGGAATTCAATCTAGCAAATATATACACTATAATACAAGTAGGCATAAATAATCATTTTAAAATGCACATGCCAAGATCAAATTTCATCTTGTTAAACCTAATTTTATCAAGAGGTTTTGTGAAAATGTCAGCTCTCTGATCTTCAGTAGGAATATATTCCAAAGATATAACTTTTTCTTCTACTAATTCCCTTATATAATGAAATCTAATGTCAATGTGCTTAGTACGAGAATGCTGAATAGGATTTTTTGAAATATTTATCGCACTGGAATTATCACAATGTAATAACATAGAATTTTGTTTAATTCCATAATCACTTAGCATTCGTTGCATCCAAACTAGCTGCGTACATGCATTACCAGCTGCGATATACTCAGCTTCAGCTGTTGATAGTGATATAGAATTTTGTTCTTACTAAACCAGGAAACTAGACAATTTCCAATGTAAAAACAACCACCACTGGTTGATTTTCTATCATCTAAATTACCAGCCCAGTCAGCATCCGAGTACCCAGCTAATTAGACACTAGTCTCATGAGGATACCAGAGACCGAGATTTACAGTACTTGCGACATATCTAATAATTCGCTTGATAGCAATCAAGTGAGATTCTTTTGGATCAAATTGATATCTTGCGCAAATACCAACACTTAGAGAAATATCAGGTCTACTAGCAGTTAAATATAACAAACTACCAATCATACTCCGATAAAGTTTTGAGTCAACATTTTTACCATTAGAGTCTTTTGAGAGTTTCAGGGTAGTACTCATAGGAGTATCGAAATTCTTGCCATTCTCAAATCCAAATCTCTTGATTAGATTCAAGGCATACTTAGATTGAGAGATGAATATTCCTTCAGGTTGCTGCTTAACTTGCAAACCAAGAAAATAAGTTAATTCCCCAACCATGCTCATTTCAAACTGTGATTTCATCAAGTCTGCAAACTCAGTAGTCAAGTTAGTACAAGTTGATCCATAGATGATATCATCAACATAAATCTGTACTATTAAGATATGATCATTATGTTTTTTAACAAACAGAGTTTTATCAACAGATCCCATTTGAAAATTGTGACTTAAAAGAAATTTTGTTAGTTTCTCATACCATGCCCTAGGTGCTTGTTTTAATCCATAAAGAGCCTTTTTAAGCCGATACACATGATCAGTATTTTTGGGATCTTCAAAACCCATTGGCTATTCAACATAGACTTCTTCATGTAAATCGCCATTTAGAAAAGCACTTTTCACATCCATCTGATAGATCTTTATCTTTCTATAACATGCAATGGATATAAATAGTCTGATAGATTCAAGACGTGCTACTGGTGCAAAAGTTTCATCGAAATCAATCCCTTCAATTTGAGTATAACCTTGTACCACTAGTCTAGCCTTGTTTCTTATTATATTTCAACATTCGTTAGACTTATTTTTGAAAATCCATTTTGTTCCAATGATGTGTTTATCTTTAAGTCTTGGTACGAGATACCAAACATCATTTATTACAAATTGGTTAAGTTCTTCTTGCATTGCAACAATCCAGTTCTCATCAACAAGAGCTTCTTTTACGTTAGATGGTTCTATTTGGGATGTAAAACATGCATAATTACATATATCCTCAAGTTGTCTACGGGTGCGAACACCGGTGAGAGGATTTCCAAGAATTTGTGTGGTTGGATGATCTTTAACAGTCCTTAACTCAGAATCAGTCTGATTCGATGAAGTATCGGGTTTATCAATGATTAGAACTTCATCATTATCTGAATTTGAGATTGGCTTATTTAAGTGATCATCAATGACAACATTGATGGATTCTTGAATCACACCAGTCCTTTTGTTCAGAACCCTATAAGCACGACTGTTTAAGGAATATCCTAGAAAAATCCCTTCATCACTTTTCGTATCGAATTTTCCCAAATTTTCACGATCTCGTAAAATATAGCACTTGCTGCCAAAAACTCGAAAGTATTTAACAGTAGGCTTTTTATTGAACCATAATTCGTAAGCCGTTTTATTATTATCTTTGCTAGTATAAACTCGGTTAATAATATAGCAAACTGTGTTGACTGCTTCAGCCCAAAGATTTTTAGAGAGCTTCATGCTATTCAACATGACATTAGCCATTTCTTGAAGCACCCTATTCTTTCTTTCTACAATTCCATTTTGATGTGGAGTTTTGGGAGCAGAGAATTCATGTAATATTCCTTGGTCAGTACAAAACTTCTCAAAATTGCTATTCTCAAATTCAGATCCATGATCACTACGAATCTTATTGATTTGAGAAGATTTTTCAGTTTGAATCCTTTTGAGAACTTTTCTTACTTCTTCAAGGGTTTCAGATTTATCCCTTAAGAAGACTACCCAAGTGTATCTGGTAAAATCATCAACTATTACCAGGATATACTTTTTCCCACCACGACTTTCTGTTCTAGTAGGACCTATCAGATCCATGTGGAGGAGTTCGAGTGGTCTTGATGTGGTATTTGAATTCACCTTTTTGTGTGAGTTTCTTGTTTGTTTGCCTATCTGGCACTCACCACATATCTTATCTAATTTCTGAAGTTTGGGTAAACCTCTTATAAGTTCTCGTTTGCTCAATTTATATAAATTTCGATAATGTACATGTCCAAGACGTTTGTGCCATAAATCAGTCTCGTCTGTATGGACCATGTAACATGTTTGATTAGATGAGCTGGATTCACTAATAATATAGCAATTTTCAGACGTTCTACGTCCAGTTAATATTACAGAACCCTTATTGTTTAGTATCTTACAGCTTTGATTAGAAAACCGAACACTATGGTTATTATCACATATTTGAGATATACTAAGCAAGTTATGTTTTAAGCCTTCAACATATAAGACATTTTTAAACACAGGAAGATTAAAAAGTTGAACCGTACCTTGGCCTATAATCTTGCAGTTGTTACCATCACCAAATGTGACTGAACCATCAGTCATATCTTTCAGATCCGTGAATAAAGCTTTGTCACCTGTCATATGCCTGGAGCATCCACTGTCTAGGTACCACTTTGAATGACTTGTTGCTTTGAAAGCAGTGTGAGCAACCAAGCAGGCAACTTTAGGAACCCATTTCAAAACAGTTTTGGGTTTAGGAACATAGTTGGTCTTCTTTTGTTTATAGTTGTAAGAATGACCTATAGAGTTAGATTTCAAGAGCTCCTTGAGTAAATCAACTATCTTTTCAGCTAGAGGATTTCGTTTCTGATTAAAGTTGACATGGCTGCTTCTAGGTTTTTGAAAAGTTTTTGAATTTCTAGAAAAATCTTGATAAGTACTTTTCCCTTTTGAGTTTGAGGACTCTCCTTTAACAAACATAGGAGGAGTATACTTTTGTTTAGGAGGTAGATTTTTATCGTAGCCCAACCCGGATAGATCGCCACATTTTCTTGATCCGGATAAAAGTTTTTCTAACTTTGGATCTCCTTGGGCATATTTCCATGTGTCCTTTAGACTCAGAAGAGAAGATACTTCAGTTTTGAGTTTCTCAATTTCAGATTTCAAATCAATAATTAGGGAGTTTTTGAATTCCAAATCGCATTTTGATTTTTCAAAACTATCTGAAATTTGTGATTTTTCTAAGACAAGTGATTCAAAACATTCTTTGAGTTTGGAAAACTTTTCTTTTTGAAGTTTAAGTTTGACAGCAATTTTACAACTTTCCTTATATAGGGCATTATAAGTGTCTTGAAGATCATCTTCATTTTCACATTCACTACTCAGATTTTCTTCACTTGTTGAGTCATTATCTGAAAAATGTGAATTTGGCTAGAGTCATAAGAGCTTTAACCTCATTGCCCAACTCAATTTCAGAATCTTCTGATTCAGAAGAAGCTTCAGAATCAGATGATTCATCCCATGTAGCCAACATACCCTTCTTCTTGGGTTTGTCCTTTTTAGGACATCTATTTACTAAGTGCCCATATTCTTGACAGTTGTAACATTGACTATCTTTCAAAGATTTTCGAAATTTGGGTCTAAACTTCTTTTTATCATTCGATTTTTGAAAATCAACTCTTTTCTTGCTTTTGAAAATCTTGTAAAATTTCTTAGCTAAAAGAGCCATATCATCTTCTGAATCAGAATTTTCTTCTGAATTATATTTAGAAGATTTTAGTGCGATAGATTTACCTTTAGGAGCTTTAAAGTTTAACTCGTAGGTTTGTAGAGAACCAACTAGTTCTTCTACCCTCATATTATCTGTATCACGAAGTTCCTGGATTGCGGTTACTTTAGAATTGAACCGTTCAGGAAGTGAGCGTAATATCTTTGTACACACTTTACTTTCTGGGATTTTATCGCCAAGACCCCACATTGAGTTTACAATGTCATTCAATCTAGTGTAAAAGTCCATAAACATTTCATTTTCCTCCATATGAATTTCTTCAAATCTGGTTGTGAGGAGTTGGACTTTAGATTTTTTGACAATTGTAGTACCCTCGTGTGTCATTTCTAATATATCCCAAGCTTGCTTTGCAGTATCACAGGAAATGATTCTTTTGAACTCATCCGGTGATAGTGCGCAAGTAATTGCATTTAGTGCTTTAGCATTAGCACTACTCTCACTTTTCTGAAGAGTGGTCCATTGGTAATATGGTGTGACTTTCATAGATTTTGAACCATCAACCCCAGTAACTTCCATGATAGGAGGTTTCCATTCAGTCATTGTGGCTTGCCACACACTCTCATCCATTGATTTTAGGAAGATTCTCATTCTGGCTTTCCAATAGGCATAGTTGGAGCCATCAAAGGGTGGAGGCCTAGTGACTGAAAGGCTATCAAAATTTGACATCTTTTTAAATAGCTTAGATCGTTAGCTCAGGAAATAAATCCAAATAAATAGCAATAAGAACGAGCTATTAGGCTCTGATACCACTTGAAAAGGCCTAGCTATATGTCCTAGAGGGGGGGTGAATAGGACAATGCCAAATTAAAACTTATAACAGCGGAATTAATAAGAATATGATAGCCAAAGTAAATCACAATGCAGGAAAGTGAAACAACCTCAAAATTTAGATCTTGAGAGGTTGATACAAATGTTGTTCTAAGGACAACCTTACACCAAAAACCAGAGTTTATGGTAGGACAACCTTATTTCTAGAAAGATCTTTGTATCAAATCTCAAACCAAAGAGGAATAAAGAAATAAATACAAACTGAATTGAAATAAATTGTAATCACAAATGTATTGTTCTAGGGACAGCCATACACCATAAAAATGGCAGGGCAACCTTGCTGGAACAACTTTTAAAAGAAATTGAATATCAAGCTGATAAAGGAATAGCAGAAAATAAATTCTAAACTATTACAAAATTCTCACAATGCTTGAATTAAATGATTACAACATTCACCACCATACATACATCCCACAAAAGAATATTAAAGATTAGAAATGTAAATCATTCAACCACAACACAAGGGATTATAGTGGTTCGCCTGTGTGTTCACCAACTGTTAAACAACAGCCACACAAAATGCTACTCCACTCCTAATATCCTCACACAGGGGATATTAGCGTTCACTAACAAAATAGGTTTTCCCAGGTTCACCAAAAACCTTTACAATTGTGTCTTTGTCTGTGGGCTTACACAATTAAAAAACCCCACTTCTGAGTTTTCCTAGCTCTCCTCAGATAACCAATACAACAAGATTTTTCTGGCAAATCTTGAAAGAAACCAAAACAGAAAGGAATTTACAATTAAATGTAAAATACCTGATTATCTCCTTCGTTGTAGCAGCCCGGTAGAACCAAATTAGAGTAGATGATTGAATGTCCAAGTTCAATGTCCAGTACTCAATTACAATGGTTCTAATTCTAATAGATTTTAAATTTAAATCAAGTAGGGCTTGCCTTAATTGATTTTGATTCCAAAGAAAGGGAATAACAATTCCTCTTATCAAATTAGATTGGAATAGCAGAAACAAAATCAATTAAATAAAGCTAAGGAAAGAGAATATTAAATAAGCACACTTAGCTTAGATGGAGCACAGAATTATCTCTCAGAAGTTCGACGAAGATTGACTTGAATGGATTAATTAATTCGATGATTTCTTTGAGATTCGTACTCTATTTATAGGTGAGCAGATCGTGTGTTCGACTGGTCTAGAGAGCTCTTCGACTAGTCGAAGCAATAACAGATATTTGAAAAATCAGGCGCGCTAAGCTTTGACCGTTCTACGACTGGTCGAAGGTCTCCTTCGACTGGTCGTAGGTCACCTTCGACTGGTCGAAGAATTTAAAAAACAACGCTGGACTTTGAGTCGAAGACTTTCGACTGGTCGAAGATGCAGTCGACACTGTTCCTTCGACTGGTCGAACAGATTCCTGGACTAGTCGAAGCCTAACTGAAATTATCCGATTTTTGTAACAAACTTACGACTGATCGAGGAATTTCTTAGACTGGTCGAAGCAACTCTAGGACTAGTCGAAGAAAGCCTAGGACTAGTCGAAGAACAGACCAAACATATGTAAAATAAACATTCGATTTATGTATCCAAAGTGACCTACTTCTAAGGTCAACCTAAGGTCAGTCAAACCTCAACCATGAAGTAAGGACATTGAAACATTAGGAACTAGTGACCTTGAAGTATAGCCTTGAAGTCTTGATGTAGTTCAATCTTGAAATCTTGATGTAGTTCAATCTTGAAATCTTGATGTAGTTCAATCTTGAAATTGTCTTGAGTTCTTTTTGAACTACCTTGTACTCTTCTTGATGTCTTGCAGCTTGAGTCATGTCTTGTGAATAGTTCTTACATTCAAGTTTGATCTTTGTACTCGTGAGCTTTGCTTGTTGTGAGCTTAGCTTGTTGTGAGCTTAGCTTGTTCATGAATGTTGATCTTTGAGAGAGCTTCACTTATGCAAGATATATAATAGTGATTTTGACACCACAAATTTGACAACAAACAGGGATATAAAATATAGCACTTACAATTTGTCGATTACGATTATCGATCGGCTCCGATTATCGATGTTGATTCTGATTGTTGAGGCCGATTTTGATTGCCGAGGCCGATTGTCGAGACCTATATTATGTATATGCCACCTGTGTTTGAGGCCCAATGTAATATATATGTGACCCGTATTTGAGGCCTATCATGATGTGTATTGGGCCCTTATGCGAGGTCATGGGTCCACTATATGTTAGGCTCTAGGTGGACTACTCCTTGGGGGCAATGTTGGTTAAATGTCCACATTATTGAGGCTGATTGTCGGTGCCGGTTATTGATACCGATTATGAGTATGTGACAACATAGCATCACGATACATGCCCATACGCATCATCTGCATGTTTGTTATGAGATGTGGTTGATCATTTCATATGTCATTGAGCATGTTGTTATGAGACTCCCTAACAGGCGGAAGTTTTCTCACATGAGCGCACGGTATGTGCAAGATTAATGCATGACTAGATTGTATGACTCATGCATCTTGCATTATGACTACTGTACGCCCTAGCGACATTAAGGCCGTAGCCTCCACCGGCATATCGTGGATGGCCAGACGGGGAACTGAAAATTTGTTCTAGCATCGGGCTGCCATAGATGGCCCTGGGTGAAAATCCCTAAACCCTCTTGGTACCAGAGGACGCCCCAACGTCGAGACTGAGTGGATACATAAGCGCCCTAGTACCGAATACCAGGAGGCCGCGTCTCCCACTGTGTCGTGGTCGGTTAAGAGGGGGTGTGGCCTTACCCGCCCGAGGGTAGGGGTCATTGTAAGTGCTATGGTCTCATGCTCCTTTGGTTGTCAAATTTTGTTGTGTCAAAACATCTATCTGTGTCTTGTGCTTGTATGGTGACACTGCATAAACACTTCATGACATTGGATGTCTTTAAGAAATACAAAGTGTACCTCATCATCCTATCAATGTTTAAAGCTACAATGTTGAAGTTCAAGTCTCAAGAAACAACTTCAAGACTCAAGAAATGACTTCTCATAAGCAACGCATGAAGTAGTTTTCACGCTGATGAAGATCTCAAGATTAAAGCTACAACAAGTTCAAGATCATATGGTTCAAATATCTACATTCGTTAAATGGTTGAAGTTCAATGTCCATACGACATGTTTCAGGTTTGACTGACCTTAGGTTGACCTTATAAGTAGGTCACTTTGGATACATAAATCAAATGTTTATTTTACATAAGTTTGGTCTATTCTACGACCAGTCCTAGCTCCTGTTCGACCAGTCCTAGCATTGGTTCGACTAGTCCAAGAAATTCCTCGACCAGTCCTAAGTTGTTGAAGATTTTTGAAATTTTTTGGTACACCTACCACCAGTCTTGGAGGTCCTTCGACCGGTCGTAGAGTGTCTTCGACTCGTTCTCGACCAGTCGTAGGGCTACGACTCAAAGTCCAGCAAGCTAATCTATGGTCGTACGACCAGTCGTAGGCTCGTAGGTGACCCACGACCAGTCGTAGGCTTCCCACGACCAGTCGTGGAACTTTCAAAGATCGCGCTCAATATTTCAAATATCCGTTAGAGCTACGACCAGTCGAAGGTTTCTAAGACCAGTCGTAGACGCGATTTTTGTTTCTATAAATTGAACACGAAATTCAGAGTTTTCACAATTCAACTCGATTCAATTCAAGAAATTTCAAGTGATCACTCTGAGATAAGTCTGTGTTTATTTTAAGCTACGTTGTGCTTATTTAATATTCCTTTTTGCTAGCTTATTTAATTTGATTTTGTTTCTGTATTCCAATCTTATTTGAAAAGAGGAATTACCTTATTCCTTCTTCTTGGAATCAAAATCAAATATAGCGACGCCCAACTAGTTAAAATCTAAAATCTATTAGAATTTAGAACCATATTAAAGTGAGTATTGGAAATTGAACTTTGACATTCAATCATCTACTCCGATTGGTTCTACCGGGCTGCTATGAAAAGGAGAAATCCAAGTATTTTACAATTCTGTAAAATTTCATTACTTTTGGTTTTGTTTGAGGTTAAGCCAGAAAAATCTCATTGTATTGGTTATCTAAGGAGAGCCAGAAAACTCAGAAAAGAGGGGTTTTTGAATTGTGTAAGCCGAGTGAAAAGGACACAATTGTAAAGGTTTTGGGTGAACCTGTGAAAACCTATTTGATAGTGAACACTAATATCCCCTGTGTGAGGATATTAGGAGTGGAGTAGCATTCTGTGTGGCTGTTGAAAGATAGTTGGTGTACACACAGGCGAACCACTATAACTCTTTGTCTTGTGGATTGAATGCTTGCTTAATTTTCATATCTTTTATCATTCAATTGTGTGGAATGTACAAGTGGATGTGAATGTTGTAACTATTTACATTTCAAGCAAGTGTGGGGATTGTTGTAATAATTTAGATCTATATTTCTGCATTTAATTTCAATTCCTTGCTATTCATTTATTTCTATTAAAATTGAGTCCTTGATCCAAAAGATGTTCTAGAAATAAGGTTGTCCTACCATAAGCCCCTGTTTATTATGGTGTAAGGTTGTCCTTAGAACTGAATTTGTATCAATCTCTCAATACTTATTTATCAAGGTGATTTGATTTCAGCATTGTGAATTGATTTATAATTGTAAGGCTATTGGTTTACTTTATTTCGCTGATTTTATTTTAATTTGGCATAGTCCTATTCACCCCCCCCCCCCTCTAGGACATATAGCTTGGCCTTTTCAGGCATAGCTAGGCTGAGTTTGACCAGCTCGTAAATGGGTACACTATCGATGTGCTGAATAGGTATTGACAGACAATTGGCTAGGCGGATAGTGAGGTTTCTTATTCTCACTTGGATTGTGCTACTGGGAGAGGGACAATGCCATTTGGAGTGTACTAAACCCTAGTGATGATCCCAGAGAGGAACCGTACTGATATATGGACTTATTGAGCAGGAGTTGCATACTCATTCATTCATTCATTCACTATCCACTCGGGCTGGTGGTGTGCAACTATTTGTTATGCATACCTTCGCAATGACCAGGATTTCAGTTGGGGCACGCAACTAACCTGAGATCAGGAGTTTATCACATTGAGTCTGACAATCCAAATTTAGGTATGGAGCTGGTTTGGATAGAAGTCCCTTGTGATGGACCCCATAGCCTGTGATACTACGTACTATCATCCCAACTTCACACTCCAGCATGGTCATCACATTCTCACCGCATATCGCATTACATCCGCAACATATGACATTTTGGGTTGCTATGTTTCTGCATTTATACGGCCTAGATACGACTGATGGTATTCGTGGATTCATTAGGATTTGCATATTACATTGCATTATCGGCTTCTGATATTTGGCTTGTTGTCTCCGCATTGCATAGCTGATTTGCATTGCTTCATCAGTATATTATATTGTTTTTATTATATTTCTGCATCGCATAACCTGGATAAGGCTGATGGTATTTATGGGCCTATCAGTATGTTTTCACATTACTCTAATATCGTATGATTCATAATCTTGTTAATATTTCTACTTACTCTGATATCGTATGATTTATGATCTTGTCAGTATTTCCGCTTATTTCTGACATTGTATGATTATGGCATTGTATTGAATACTTGACACTTATCTTGTGCACACACCTACACCACCCTCTAAGCTTTCTGTAAGCTTATGCACGATAGATGCGTGCAGGTGGCGTAGGTTGCATTAGTGTTGAGCTTGGAGCATGCAGCGGACCTCTAGAGCTTTGATTTTCGATATATGTAATTCCCTTTCAGCATTGTATTCAAATGATTATATTAGTGGATATGTGATGATGATGTTGCCTTTATGATTTGGATATACTTGTGGTTATGCTTATTACGAGATAAATGTACAAAAAAAATAATCCTCCTTGTAGGATCTCAGGATCGGAATCTGGCGTATGGACGCTAGGAGCTGAGAATGGGTACTACGGAGGCTGTCGGCACCGGATTCGGGGATCGAGATTCCTGTGAATCCGATCTTCGGATTTGGGGCATGACATAAACTAATTTGGAAATGGAAAGCTTAAGGGGAAGAAATCATCACCTGATGCGTCGAGTCGCCTTCTAGTGTCGCTAAGTGCTTGCGCCCTTAGAATCGAATCCTACCATGAATTGTGAAGTTATACGTGATATCCATGTTCTACAAAGTATCTATTAATGTATCCTGGGGCTTGGATTTACTTAGGTTTTTAGGGTTTTGATGTAGGACTTAAGATTTTCATCCCAGGGTTTGGTGCTAGGAATAGAACTATGATGTGTGTGCAGCTTAAATACAATATAATAATAATATGGTTAATTACAATTTAACGTTAATGATATAACTATTACTCGTGACCATGGTAATAATTAGTATTACAATTGTAATAAAATAGTATAACCTATTATTAAAGATAATATTTTTAAGTGATGGATACCATGCTAATAACATTAATGGTAGTTTCATTTATGATAACTAATATTAGCGTAACACATTAATAGTAATCATTATGGTGATAATTAATATTATGATATACTATGATAATATTTAAGAGTGGCAAAACAATACGCGAGTATTTAATAATGATATTATTTTATTTTCTTATCCATAATAACTATGCTTAGAATAGATAATTGCTAATGGCTATGCATTTCTAACATTAACAATCCTAATCATGAAAGAAGTGGTAACAATGCTAATTGAAATCAAGAGATTTTTCGTATGGAGGGAAAGGGTGGACTCACCTTGTCGTGCCTCCTAACTCAGTCAGCGCCTTAACTCAACTCATGTGGATTGAGTCGACTCGGCGACTACACCAAAAGGAGACGTCCCACACCTTCTCTTCGTCTTCCCTATCCTCCTCCTCCTTTCCTTCTCTTTTCTTTCTTCCACATGCTGGAAATCCGGCTAGAGCCTGGACCATGCCAAACCCAACTCGACTCGGCTGGACTCGGTTTCAGCCGAGCCAACTCAGCAACAACCTCTTATCCACTCTCTCTCCTTCGTTTCATCTTCTCTCTCTCTCTTCATTTCTTCTAGCTGGGAAAAAGGTCTAGCAATGGCTACTAGACTCAGTGGCATGAGTTCAGCCAACCTAGGGATGAGTTGCATGGCTCAGACCTAACTGAGTCAGGTTGGTGCAGTCGCACCAACCCTACTCTCTCTCTCTCTCTATACTCCCTATCTCCTCCATCTTTTTTTTTCCCTAGTTGAACTGGACCGAACCAAGCCCAACCACATTCCTGCACAACAGGTTCAACTAAAACAGGCCCATCCCGACTCAGACTCGTCTTGAACTCAGACCGAGTTCGAGTGTGGCATGATAGCAACAGACACTCGTTACTCTCCCTCTCTCTTTATTTCTCCATCTTGCTGGGCTCCCAAACCAGTTCTGAATACATCAAAGCATGGGTCGACGAGTAGAATAACTCGGGCAGGCCCAAACCGAGTCCGAAACCACCGGCTACTCGGTTGTAGAGTTGCATGTTGCCGATGCAATACTCCACCCTCTTCTTTCTTCCTTCTTTTTGTCTCCTTCCACTTCATTTCTCTTTGCCGAAGGTCCAACAATATCAGACGATCGAGCTCGTCCTAACTCGAACTGAACTCGATGCAGTTTTGAATGAGGAAGAAGGAGGCTGCTCTAATGGCGGATTTCGAACGGGAGCTTCTTCCTTTGATCCGAAGACATTGGGTGGTCTGGTTCAGCTCAAGGGAGCTTGTGGACATGGATTTTCAAAGGTCGAATGGAGCTAGGATGGTTGGTTTGGAAGGAGAAGAAAACGGCTAGTTTTTAGATCCTCCCTTTGCAAAGCCCTAATGACCAGGTATAAACGGCTAGGATTGTTCAAGATTAAGCCGCTGAGATCAAGGGACTCCCACACACACGAATTGCCAAGCTGGCAGCAACAGCAGGTTTCTATTTTTGGAATTTTGTGTTTGTAGGACTCGTTTGCAGCGAGGATCGTGTGCATGCACACGAGCTCCAAGGTGTGGGGTTAGGTGGGGTTTGGTGAAATTTTGATTCCTGACAAGATGAATGGTTTAGATCAACGTTCTGATATCAGGTGAGGCCCACCTGATTGGTTTTCACGGACGGGGTCCGTTCTCTATGAAAAAAGATGAAAAGAGAGAGGTCTTTGCGGGAAAACACGACCTGTGTTAGTGGTTCGTTGTAGTGTTGGTGCATGTGCATTGTGCACACGGTTAACCCAAAGTGGGGCCCATAGGACTATTTCGACATATCCGCACCGCTCATATGGTTTTGCGGGTCCCATTAGGACGTCTAGTCGAAGGTGTGGGAAATCCAAGGTTTAGGTGGGCCGTACTTTGTGATTTGGGTCTTTAATCATAGGTTTCTATCAATACTATGGTCAGATTTCTTACAGACAGGATCACTACTTACCCTAAGGGTTCCAGGGTCTAAGGACTACCCACCTAATGATTTAGGACTGGATTTGAGACCCAATCCTTAAAGTCTAATCATGCGTCATCCACGCCCATTTCTAAGGCTAATGATGTATGAATTTTTACTAATTTAATGGTCAGATCGTCTCTAGATTTGACATTCAGGTTTCACATGGATTCCTAGTTAGTTTTATAGGGAACTTAATGACGGTTTGAGTGTTGATTAGTCAACTTGTACGTTTTAGGTGTGGTTTGATCGTCGGGTCATTAAAAATACGATGAACGGTGGATCTTATGATCCAGAGTTTAATGTTGATAATGGATGTTTTGGTCTGCTTATTGAAGATGTTAAAACTCTAAAAATAAACCTGTCTTATAGTGTGATGGTCCATCTCGAAAGATGATGGATGAATGGCTTGATCTTGGGTGCAAGTTAACCCTGACGGTTGAGTTTAGGTAACAGTCTGTGAATGTTCACTTAAATCGAGCTTGTGTTTTATACTAAAATCAGATTCTCATGGTAACACCCGAGTACTGAAAAGTATGGGGTGTTATATGATACATGTGTGGTAACATGATAATGATGATGGTGAGTTGTTGGTTGAAATGATAGATATAATTTAATGGATGGTGAATTATGGCATACGCATTGATGATGGATGAGTAATTATTTGTGGTACTTATGACATTTCTTATGTTAATCATGAAGTGGAAATGATCCTTATGCTAATGGTGATGATATTATATATATACATGATGACAAAATATGCTAGTTGACCACCATGCTTGATATCCAAGTGATAAGAATGCACGTATTGATTGTCGTGATGATAACGTGGATAAGATAACCATGTCTTATTTGATGCATGGATGTTGATATATAAATGATGTTGGTGAACATAACGATAATCTCATGCATGATAAACACCTAATGCCTAGGACATGTATGATGATAATGTTGGACAATGGCCATGATATTGATGATGCATGTGAATCCTTGTATGTTATGTACTCCATGCACATGCTTGCATGATACAGGTTATGTGATTAATTTGATGTTGAATGATGTTTATGATAACGATGACGCATGCGAAAACTTGTGTACCAACATAACCTATGGACCTTATGTATGTGCATGCTTTGTGAGCCTTGGTGGCCATTTTTTGAGTATTCACAGGAGGCGTGGGGCCTCAGCGCGCTATTAAGGACACTTGAATGTATTGACCCTTGCACCACATTGGCTATTCTTGTGTTGGGCCTAGTGCCTTTGGCTTGTGAAAGCCTATTTGCCCATGGAAATTGAGATGTAAGTTGATTACAAATAATCATTGGATGAAAGGCCTAGTGAGCCCACTTCCATGGTCAAGGGAAGGGTATTTTGATTATTGTTAGTTTGCTGGTCTACTTGGCCAATTGGCATCCTTGCCTCAGTGGTAGACTTTGAGAAGTTTCTACACGAGTTCTTGGATTCGAAACCCATATGTGGTGAAATCCCTCTACGACATACGTGGGTGTGTGTGTGTGTAAAAAAAAAAAAAAAGGGAAAAAAAAAGTAAGGCCCATAAGGGCATGAGATGATTATGGCATGTGATATGATGTATGGTGAAGGCATGTAATGTGTTGTGATATGTGGTGAAGAATAATAGTATGATGCCTTTATGCAACTAATATGTGATGGATATGGCATGTATCGTGTAACCTATACACAATGTTAAGTCTCACAATCTCGGATTATAGATTGATGATTAATCCTTATATGGGCCCGAGTTAAGACCCATTGCTTACATGTACTAAGGCCATGATCTAGCCCGTATCAAGAAAGGATTAAGGGTGCACATGGACATCCCCATGGACAATGTGCTATGACCCAGGGATTTACCGTTTAACATCCATGTGCCATAACTTGGCAAGTTGATTTATTTTGCCTTTAATAGTTTGATACATATAGTTGATTCATGAGCATCCATTTTATATGCATGCATGAACACATCATGAAATTGGAGTCCTTGTGTTATTCCATATGCTTAGACAAGATCCAGAGGAGTTAGGGGATTTTGGATATTATTTTGATTTGGGCCCTCGTGTTGGTCCATATGATTAGATGAGATGCATCCATGTACTATGTTTGGGCCCTTGTGTTGGTCTGTATGGTTATTTAGGTCCTCGTATTGGTCCCTATGCCTGGATGAAACCAAGAGGAGTAGGGGTCTATGAATGTGGTTATGTGGGCTTTCATAGTGATGTATCTCATGAGTTGATGCTTTATATGGTGGACACGTAATGGTTGGTTGGGTGACATGGTTTGTGTTGAGGCCTTATGATGGCCCAAGTGTTGATATTATTGAGAAAGTTTGAGAATGGTGCGTTATGGCCACCCTGGGCTTAGATCCCAATATTGGAGACGTTTATCCTCCAATGAACCTGTTAAGATTGGCCAATCGGGTCCTCTTCTGTCATGTGTCGAGTGGGGGTGCAAGAGTCCTTTCCACTACCAAGACCAGGAAGTGAAGAGGTGTGACGAGCCTACCTACCATTATGTGCCGGGTTAAGGTGGGTGGTATTCCGACTATTGAGGTCAGGTAGGGTGAAAATAAATCTGGGTCCCCCATTGTTAAGCCAATGGCTAGATGTGTAGGGGATGACATGCCCAAGACTTTACTTTTTGAAAATGCCCACTCTTATGTGAGGATGGTGGATTACATGTGTGGTATGTTTGTGATTCCTGGTGGAGATGTATTATGTATTGTGGGGATGTACTACAGAAATGAGGGATGTTTAGCATTCAACTCATGCATTCATTTATCCACTATCCACTTGGGCTGGTGGTGCGCAACTAAATCATAATGTGCACTTTCATAATGACCACAATTTTGATTAGGTATGAAACTAATATGCGATCAGGAGTTTACCACATTGAGTCTAGTTATCCAAATCAGGTATGAGACTGGTTGTAAGACCCGTATCCTAGCCCGTACCATTCCGTAGGCTTCGGCGGTCCTCCCGGTCGAATTCTGGTGACCCGCGATCTGTTACTGACGTTTGTGCGCGATCCTAAGCCGAGTCCTGCATATCTGAGTTGACTCAACCAGAGACTTGTACCATTGCGACCGCACCATCGCTGCGATTCCGACGCGCGACTCGTGTACCGATTCGATACCCGGGCCAGGAGATGTAGGCCCGCGCTCAGTACAAGGAAAAATGCCGCACAAGAGAATCTCTACCAAATGTCAAATCAATCCCATCAATCAATCAAGGTACACATCACTCACACGTCATGTCAAGTACACATCAACTTTCACTCATCCCCAAGCAACCCCAAAGTCAACCTTTCCATCCCATCTCTTACGCACTCCATCACTCATCATCTCTCATCCCATCACTCCACCTCATCGCTCCTCTCTCTCTTACAACAATCTCTCTCCCTCATTTTCTCCAAGCAATCCACGTCAGTGGCTTCCATGGGGGAGAAGCTAGTATGGCCCACTTCCTATCTCCCATCTCCACTGTCCTAAGTCGATCTCAACCGTTGAAGTCCATCCATTGGACCTCTAGCATGCATTGATGGAAGAAAAAGACCAATAAGATCTAAGGTGGGTGTTTCTTTCTTTCTCTCTCTCTCTCTCTCTACTTTTGTGGTGATGTAGTTGAGTGGCCCACTTGGACGGACCCCACCTTGGTGTATATCTTATCCACACCATGCATGCATTTGGTGGCCCACCTAAGCAAGATCCACCTTGTACATGTGTTCACAGACCATCCAACGTCCAGGAACGTCCTTGGATGTGAAATGAAAACACAAATATAAGCTTCGTTTACAAGCCTCTTGGTGGCCCACCCATATAGGCCCCACCTTGATATATGGATTCGATCCAAGCCGTCCATCCTATTTACCAACTCATTTTAGGCGTTGAGCCGAAAAATGAGGTTGATCCGAGTATCTGGTGGGCCATAGCGTTGAAAACAATGTCTTTACCGTTGAAATCTACCCTGATAGTCCTATACACCAAAAATATCCGATATTGGACTTGTTTGGTCCATCTCAAGCCATGGAAACGAGTGGCTGGGGTGGATTCGGATGGTGCGGGCCCCGTACACGAAAAACCGTAAAAAAATAAGTTTAAAAATAAAATAAAATTTATAGCAGCAGCAGACGCTGCTGCTGTCAGAGACGCAGGCAGCGCCTACTGCTGGCGGGCAGCGGACGAGCAGGGTCCCATGGCCCCAGCCGTGGGCCCCACCATGATGTGTGTTATGTATCCACTCTGTCCATTATGTGGACCCCTAGGGCAGCGGGCCACCCTCCAAAACTTGGGCCGATCTGACACTCAAGTCGCCCACATCATAGGAAACAGTGTGAATTGACCATCTGCCATTGAAATCCTTTTTGGGTCCATAGAAGTTTTGGATCAAGATGAAATTTGTTTCTACCCTTCATCTAGGTTTGTGTGACCTTATGGACGGGTTGGATCTCATATAAACATTACGGTGGGCCCCACGTGGGACCCACAATGATACATGTTTTTTATTTCCACCGTCCGCCTGGACGGTGGAGCCCTCTGTGATCTTTTTGTTATATCCCCACTATCCAGGGGACGGTGGGTGTGCGTGCATGCATGCGTGTGTGTGTATGAGCGTGCGTGTACGTGTGCAGTCTATGTGTGTGTGTCTATATATATATATATATATATATATATATATTATATTATATACAATATTATATTATATTATATATAATGTTTTATATATTATATATAGTTTATATATTATGTTATACATAATATATACCTGATGGTGGGCCCTTCGTGGGACCCACCTATTTCATCCATGCCATCCGTCTATATGGCAACCCACCATGATGCATGTGTTGCACCCAAACTATCCAACCTTTTGGGCAAGCTCATTTTAAGGCTTGAAACGAAATAAGACAGATCTATTTATCAAGTGGACCACACGGCAATGTGAGCATTAAAACGTCTACCACTGAAATCCCCTTAGTATCATAAGAATTCTGGATCAACATGAAACCGTGTGACTTTACGATCAGATTGGATGAAAAACAAGCGTTATGGTGGGCCTTGGGAATTTTAATGGTGGAAAATTATTATCACCACTTATATTGGGTATGGTCCATCTGATATACATGGGGCCCATTGGTGTGGCCCACTTTGATTTATTTGTGCCTTTCTATTGAAGCCCACCTTGATATACACATGAGGCCCATGTGATTAGGCCCGATGTAATGGACTTGGGACCCATTTGATAAGACCTTGATGTGGTATGTATGAGGCCCGTTGTTGAGGCCCACCTTGATATAATATAAAGCCCATTTGATGAGACCCGATGTGATGTATTTGGGGCCCATGGGTTGAGGCCCATTGTGATGCATTAGGGCCCGTGGGTCGAGGCCCATTATGATGTATTTAAGGCCTATGGTTGAGGCCCAGTGCGATGTATGTATGGCCCGTTAAGTTGTGTATGAATTCCTTATATGGGACACTCCTTGGGAGCAATGTTGGTTGAATGGCCACATTGCTGGACAATGATGGTTTAATGTTCACATTGTGAACTTCCCTTAGGTCCTGTTAGGCCCACTCTCATTATCCTCTTAGTGGGTTAACCCAAATAAGTGGGCCCCATTCACCATGAACGGATGGCTCCGTGTTACCGGATTTGATGTACCCACGGCTGAGGGCCGATCTTTAGATTATGGTTGATCGGTTGTTCATCTATGGACCCTGCCCTGTTTATGTGCTGGTTGTCGGTATCGATTGTTGATACCAATCATTGGTTTGGATTGTCGTGACCGATTACCGACTTCGATCAACGTGACCGATTTGTCGATTCTGATTATTGATCTATCCCGATGGTTGTGACCGATTTGCCGATTCTGATTATCAATCGATTCCGATTGTCGTGACCGATTGCCGACTTCGATCGACGTGACCAATTTACCGATTCTGATTATTGATCTATCCCGATAGTTGTGACCGATTTACCGATTCCAATTATCGATCGATTCCGATTGTCGTGACCGATTGCCGACTTCGATCGACGTGACCGATTTGCTGATTCTAATTATTGATCTATCCCGATGGTTGTGACCGATTTGCCGATTCTGATTATCGATCGATTCCGATTGTCGTGACCGATTGCCGACTTCGATTGACGTGACCGATTGCCAATTCTGATTATTGATCTATCCCGATGGTTGTGACCGATTTGCCGATTCTGATTATCGATCGATTCCGATTGCCGTGGCCGAATGCCGATTCGATTGTCGAGGCTGATTTCGATTACTAAGGGCGATTGTCGTGACCTATATGACGTACATGCGACCCGTAGTTGAGGCGCATTATGACACGTAGTAGGCCCATGATGCATGACCCATTTGATGTATTCGAGACCAGTGTGTAGGGCCCACATGTCATATATCTGAGGCCCGTGGGCAAAGCCCATTGTGATGTGTTCATGGCCCATGGGTAAGGCTCATTATGACGTATTCATATATGGCGTATGGGGCAAGGCCCATTGTGATATGTATTAGGCCCATGAGCAGGGTCCACCTGTTGTGTATATGTGGCCCTTGAGGAAGGCCCATCGTGTTGTATATTAGGCCTTTGTGTGAGGTCGTGGGCCCATTATATGTTTGGCTTTATGTGGCCATTCCTTGGGGGCAACGTTGGTTAAATGTCCACATTGTCGAGGCCGATGGTTGATGCCGGTTATTAATACCGATTATGAGTATGTGACAGTATAGCATCATAATACATGCCCATACGCATCATCTGCATTTTTGTTATGAGATGTGATTGACCATTGCATATTTCATAGGGCAGGTTGTTCATAGGGCTCCCTGATAGGAGGAGTTGCCCCATATGAGAGTATGACATGCACAGGATTGATGCATGACTGGATTGTTTGACTCATGCATCTTGCATTGTGTGTTATGATTACTATACGCCTTAGCGACATCAGGGTCGTAGCATCCACAGGTATTTCGTGGATGGCCAGATGGGACACCAGAAATCTGTTCTACATGGGGTGCTATAGATATCCCTGGGTGAAAGTCCCTAAATCCTCTTGGTTCCAGAGGTTGCTCCAACGTTTAGACCGAGTGGATGCATGAGCGCATGAGGGCCGCATACCGTTAGGCCGCGTCTCCCACTGTGTCGTGGTCGGTTGGAAGGGGGTACAACCTTACCTGCCCGAGAGGAAGGGGCAATGCTAGGTTGAGTTTGACCAGCTCGAGGAATGGGTCCGCTATCGACGATCCGGGCCCAATATTGGTAGGCGGATAGTGAGGTCTCTTCCACTCACCTTGTTGCGCGCGATGGGGCGGCAATTTGGTTTGTAGTGTAATAGACCCCGGTGATGATCATAGAGAGGAAACGTACTGATACATGGACTTATTATGCATGATTTGTATACTCATACATTCATTTCATTTACTATCCACTCGGGCTGATGGTGCACAAGTAATTGTCGTGTGCCTTCGCATGACAAGGATTTCGGTTGGGCGCACGACTAACCTGAGATCAGGAGTTTACTACATTGAGTCTGACTATCTAAATTTAGGTATGGGACTGGTTTGGATAGAAGTTCTTTGTGATAGACCCCATAGCTTGTGATACTACGTACTATCATCCCAACTTCACTCCAGCTTGGTCATTTCACTCGCAACACATATTGTATTACATCCACGACATATGACATTTTGGGTTGTTATGTTTCAACACTTATATAGCCTAAACGGACTTAGCATGATTTGCATATTGCCTTGCATCCTCAACACATAGTATTTGGCTTACTGTCTTCGCATTGCATAGCTGATCTGTATTGCTTCCTCGGTATATTGGTTATTATATTTTTGCATCGCATAGCCTTGGTACTGCTGATAGCATTCATGAATTTATAGATTGCCAGTATTTTCATTTACTCTGATATCGTATGATTCATGATCTTGCTTGTATTACCGATGTTATATGATTTATGGCATTGTATTGTATTCTTAGCACTTACCATGTGCACACACTTTCACCACCCACTAAGCTTTCTATAAGCTTATACACGATAGATGCATGCAGGTGGCGTTAGGTTGCAGCAGTGTTGAGCTTGGAGCGTGCAACGGTCTTCTAGAGCTTGATTTTTAATTTATGTATTTCCCTTTCAGCATTGTACTCAAATGATTGTATTAGTGAATTTGTGATGATGATGTTGCCTTTGTGAATTGGGTAATCTTGTGGTTATGCTTATAACAAGTTAAATGTAAAAAAAAAAATCCTCCTTATAGGATCCTAGGATCGGAATCTGGCGTATGGATGCTAGGAGCTGAGAATGGGGTACTATGGAGGTTGTCGGCACCGGATTCTGCGATCGAGATTCCTATGAATCTGATTTCCGATTTGGGGCGTGACAGATTTGGTATCAGAGCATAACTTGGAATACCTGAGGATAACATCACATATCTGCTGATAGGTACCCTGCACTCTATGATTGTTGAGAACTTAGAATGGTTAGATTCCTGAGTTCGAATAACTAAGAGATTTCTAATATAGCTCCCTATCGTTGAGATTATGAGGTTGCGTGATATTCCCGTTTCAATCGTTTCTGATCCGGGATCTGAGGATTTGTACTGTTCACCATTCCGTTAAGGAGGCGTCTTAAGAGCGCAAGGCTGAGATTAGAGAATGCTATCTCCATTCGTCTATAGATTGATTATGCCGTGTATATGTTTATGTCAATGTTTCCTCTTCCCTCGATTAGTCGTGCGTGATAGTAAATTTCGAGGACGAAATTTTTATTTGGTGGGGAGAGTTGTAAGACCCATATCCTAGCCCGTACCGTTCCGTAGGCTTCGGAGGTTCTCCCTGTCAAATTCCGGTGAGCCATAATCTGTTACCGACGTTTGCGCGTGATCCTGAGCCGAGTCCGGCATATCTGAGTTGACTCGACCCGAGACTTATACCATTGCGACCGCACCATCGCAGCGATTCCGATGTCGCGACTCACGTACCAATTCGATACCCGGGCTAGGAGATGTAGGCCCCGCGCTCAGTACTAGGAAAAACGTTGCACAAGAGAATCTCTACCAAATGTCAAATCAATCCCATCAATCAATCAAGGTACACATCAATCACACCTCATGTCAAGTACACATCAACTTTCACTCATCGCCAAGCAACCCCAAAGTCAACCTTTCCATCCCATCTCTTACACACTCCATCACTCACCATCTCTCATCCCATCACTCCACCTCACCACTCCTCTCTCTCTTACAACAATCTCTCTCCCTCATTTTCTCCAAGCAACCCACATCCATGGCTTCCATGGGGGAGAAGCTAATATGGCCCACTTCCTATCTCCCATCTCCACTGTCCTAAGTCGATCTCAACCGTTGAAGTCCAGCCATTGGACCTCTAGCATGCATTGATGGAAGAAAAAGACCAATAAGATCTAAGGTGGGTGTTTCTTTCTTTCTCTCTCTCTCTCTCTCTCTCTCTCTCTCTCTCTCTCTTCTTTTGTGGTGATGTAGTTGAGTGGCCCACTTGGACGGACCCCACCTTGGTGTATATCTTATCCACACCATGCATGCATTTGGTGGCCCACCTAAGCAAGACCCACCTTGTACATGTGTTCCGCACGGACCGTCCAGCGTTCAGGGAACGTCTCTGGACGTGAAATGAAAACATAAATATAAGCTTGGTTTACAAGCTTCTTGGTGGCCCACTCATATAGGCCCCACCTTGATATATGGATTCGATCCAAGCCGTCCATCCTATTTACCAACTCATTTTAGGCGTTGAGCCAAAAAATGAGGTTGATCCGAGTATCTGGTGGGCCATAGCGTTGAAAACAATGTCTTTACCGTTGAAATCTACCTTGATAGTCCTATACACCGAAAAATATCCGATATTGGACTTGTTTGGTCCATCTCAGGCCATGGAAACAAGTGGCTGGGGTGGAATCGGCTGGTGCGGGCCCTGTACATGAAAAACCGTAAAAAATAAGTTTAAAAAAAAAATTTACAGCAGCAGCAGATCCTGCTGCTGTCAGAGACATAGGCAGCGCCTGCTGCTGGCGAGCAGCGGATGAGCAGGGTCCCACGGCCCCAGCAGTGGGCCCCACCATGATGTGTGTTATGTATCCACTCCATCCATTATGTGGACCCCTAGGGCAGCGGGCCACCCTCTAAAACTTGGGCCGATCTGAAGCTCAGGTGGCCCACATCATAGGAAATAGTGTGAATTGTCCATTTGCCATTGAAATCCTTTTTGGGTCCATAGAAGTTTTGGATCAAGATGAAATTTGTTTCTACCCTTCATCTAGGTTTGTGTGACCTTATGGACGGGTTGGATCTCATATAAACATTACGATGGGCCCCACGTGGGACCCACAATGATACATCTGTTTTATTTCCACCGTCCGCCTAGACGGTGGAGCCCTCTGTGATGTATTTGTTATATCCCCACCGTCCAGGGGACAGTGGGTGTGTGTGCGTGCATGCGTGTGTGTGCGTGTGTGTGTGAGCGTGCGTGTAAGTGTGCGATGTGTGTGTGCGTGGTGTGTGTGTGTGCAATGTGTGTGTGTGTGTGTGTATATATATATATTATATATATTATATACAATATTGTATTATATTATATATAATATTTTATATATTATATATTGTTTATATATTATGTTATACATAATATATACCTGATGGTGGGCCCTTCGTGGGACCCACCTGTTTCATCCATACCATCCGTCTATATGGCAACCCACTATGATGCATGTGTTGCATCCAAACCGTTCAACCTTTTTGGCAAACTCATTTTAAGGCTTGAAACGAAATAAGACAGATCTATTAATCAAGTGGACCACACGGCAATGTGAGCATTGAAACGTCTACCACTGAAATCCCCTTAGTATCATAAGAATTCTGGATCAACATGAAACCGTGTGACTTTACGATCAAATTGGATGAAAAACAAATGTTATGGTGGGCCTTGGGAATTTTAATGGTGGAAAATCATTATCACCACTTATATTGGGTATGGCCCATTTGATATACATGGGGCCCATTGGTGTGGCCCACCTTGATTTATTGGTGCCTTTCTATTGAAGCCCACCTTAATATACACATGAGGCCCATGTGATTAGGCCCGATGTAATGGACTTGGGGCCCATTTGATAAGACCTCGATGTGGTATGTATGAGGCCCGTTGTTGAGGCCCACCTTGATATATAAAGCCCATTTGATGAGGCACGATGTGATGTATTTAGGGCCCATGGGTTGAGGCCCATTGTGATGCATTAGGGTCCGTGGGTCGAGGCCCATTATGATGTATTCAAGGCTCATGGTTGAGGCCCAGTGCGATGTATGTATGGCCCGTTAAGTTGTGTATGAATTCCTTGTATGGGCCACTCCTTGGGAGCAATGTTGGTTGAATGGCCACATTGCTAGGCAATGATGGTTTAATGTCCACATTGTGACCATCCCTTAGGCCCTGTTAGGCCCACTCTCATCATCCTGTTAGTGGGTTAACCTAAATAAGTGGGCCCCATTCACCATGAACGGATGGCTCCGTGTTACCGGATTTGATATACCCACGGTCGAGGGCCGATCTTTAGATTATGGTTGATCAATTGTTCATCTATGGACCCCGCCCTATTTATGTGGTGGTTGTCGGAATCGATTGTCGATACCGATCATTGGTTCCGATTGTCGTGACTGATTGCTGACTTCGATCGACGTGACCGATTTGTCGATTCTGATTATTGATCTATCTCGATGGTTGTGACCGATTTACCGATTCTGATTGTCATGACCGATTGTCGACTTCGATCAACGTGACCGATTTGCCGATTCTGATTATTGATCTATCTCGATGGTTGTGACCGATTTGCCGATTCTGATTATCGATCGATTCCAATTGTCCTGACCGATTACCGACTTCGATCGATGTGACCGATTTGCCGATTCTGATTATTGATCTATCCCGATGGTTGTGACCGATTTGCCGATTCCGATTATCAATCGATTCCGATTGTCGTGACCGATTGCCGACTTCGATCGACGTGACCGATTTGTCGATTCTGATTATTGATCTATCCTGATGGTTGTGACCGATTTGTCGATTCTGATTATCGATCGATTCTGATTGTCGTGACCGATTGCCAACTTCGATCGACGTGACCGATTTGCCGATTCTGATTATTGATCTATCTCGATGGTTGTGACCGATTTGCCGATTCTGATTATCGATCGATTTCGATTGTCGTGACTGATTGCCGACTTCGATCGACATGACCGATTTGCCAATTCTGATTATTGATCTATCCCGATGGTTGTGACCGATTTTCTGATTCTGATTATTGATCGATTTCGATTGTCATGACCGATTGCCGACTTCGATCGACGTGACCGATTTGTCAATTCTATTATTGATCTATCCCGATGGTTTTGACTGATTTTTCTATTCTGATTATCGATTGATTCCGATTGCCATGGCCGAATGCCGATTCGATTGTCGAGGCCGATTTCGATTGCCAAGGCTGATTGTCGTGACCTATATGACGTACATGTGACCCGTAGTTGAGGACCATTATGACACATAGTAGGCCCATGGTGCATGTCCCATTTGATGTATTCGAGACCCATGTGTAGGGCCCACATGTCATATATTTGAGGCCCGTGGACAAAGCCCATTGTGATGTGTTCATAGCCCATGGGTAAGGCTCATTATGACGTATTCATATATGGCGTATGGGGCAAGGCCCATTGTGATATGTATTAGGCCCATGAGCAGGGTCCACCTGTTGTGTATATGTGGCCCTTGAGTAAGGCCCATCGTGTTGTATATTAGGCATTTGTGTGAGGTCGTGGGCCCATATATGTTTGGCTCTATGTGGCCATTCCTTAGGGGCAATGTTGATTAAATGTCCACATTGTCGAGGCTGATGGTTGATGCCGGTTATTGATACCGATTATGAGTATGTGACAGCATAGCCTCAAAATACATGCCCATACGCATCATCTACTTGTTTGTTATGAGATGTGATTGACCATTGCATATGCCATAGGGCAGGTTGTTCATAGGGCTCCCTGATAGGCGGAGTTGCCCCATATGAGAGCATGACATGCATAGGATTGATGCCTGAATAGATTGTTTGACTCATGCATCTTACATTGTGTGTTATGATTACTGTACGCCCTAGCGACATCAGCGTCGTAGCCTCCACAGGTATTTCGTGGATGGTCAGATGAGACACCGAAAATTTGTTCTACATGGGGTGCTATAGATATCCCTAGGTGAAAGTCCCTAGACCCTCTTGGTTCCAGAGGTTGCTCCAATGTCTAGACTGAGTGGATGCATGAGCGCATGAGGGCCGCATACCGTTAGGCCGCGTCTCCCACTGTGTCGTGGTCGGTTGGAAGGGGGTACGGCCTTACCTGCCCGAGAGGAGGGGACAATGCTAGGTTGAGTCTGACCAGCTCGAGGAATGGGTCCGCTATCGACGAGTCGGGCCCGATATTGGCAGGCGGATAGTGAGGTCTCTTCCACTCACCTTGTTGCGCGCGATGGGGCGGCAATCTGGTTTGGAGTGTAATAGACCCCGGTGATGATCCCTGAGAGTAATCGTACTGATACGTGGACTTATTGAGCAGGATTTACGTACTCATACATTCATTTCATTCACTATCTACTCAGGCTGGTGGTGCGCAACTAATTGTTGTGTACCTTCTCATGGCAAGGATTTCGGTTGGGCGCGCGACTAACCTGAGATCAGGAGTTTACCACATTGAGTCTGACTATCCAAATTTAGGTATGGGACTGGTTTGGATAGAAGTTCTTTATGATAGACCCCATAGCTTGTGATACTACGTACTATCATCCCGACTTCACTCCAGATTGGTCATTTCACTCGCACCGCATAATGCATTACATCCGCGACATATGGCATTTTGGGTTGTTATGTTTCAACACTTATATAGCCTAGACGGACTTAGCATGATTTGCATATTGCCTTGCATCCTCAACACATAGTATTTGGCTTACTGTCTTCACATTGCATAACTGATCTATATTGCTTCCTCAGTATATTGGTTATTATATTTTTACATCGCATATCCTTGGTACGGCTGATAGCATTCATGCATTTCTTGATTGTCAGTATTTTCGTTTACTCTGATATCGTATGATTCATGATCTTGCCTGTATTACCGACGTTATATGATTTATGGCATTGTATTGCATTCTTGGCACTTACCTTGTGCACACACTTTCACCACCCACTAAGCTTTCTATAAGCTCATGCACGATAGATGCGTGCAGGTGGCGTTAGGTTGCAGCAGTATTGAGCGTGGAGCGTGCAGCGGTCTTCTGGAGCTTGATTTTTAATTTATGTATTTCCCTTTCAGCATTGTACTCAAATGATTGTATTAGTGGATATGTGATGATGATGTTGCCTTTGTGAATTGGGTAATCTTGTGGTTATGCTTATAACAAGTTAAATGTAAAATAAAAAAAAAAATCCTCCTTATAGGATCCCGGGATCGAAATCTGGCGTATGGATGCTAGGAGCCGAGAATGGGGTACTACGGAGGCTGTCGGCACCGGATTCGGCGATCGGGATTCCTGTGAATCCGATTTTCGAGTTTGAGTCCTGACAATGGTTTGGATAGAAGTCCTCTATGATAGACCCCACAGCTTGCGATACCATGTACTATCATCCCAACTACACACGCCAGCTTTATAGGACCCATAACCTCTCGAGACCTTCCGTATGCTTCTACCTAAACAACGACTTGTTCTCAGCCGACCAAATCGACAAGTTTTGATCATTACCCCACTTTTGTACCGCGATATCCTGACACTTGTACCTTAGCGACCGCGCGGGCGTTATGATTTCAACCCCATGCGGTACGCCCCATTTCGACCCTTAGATTATAAGTTACAATTTTGGCACAATCCAAGATTGGTCGCGCAATGCACGTGGGCCCCACTTGCACAAATCCCCATGTTGTCAAATTAATCAATCCATCAATCCATTAACCAAGCCATCCATCACTCATGTCACTCTCTCCCCATTAGTTAAAACAAACCCATGCCATTCTCATGCAACCCATACCCCTACTTATGTTAGCCATTATTCTCTTATTCTTTTTCTCCCCATTTTTCCCCTCCATCTTCCCCTTATTCCCTCCCTATCCTAAAATCTCTACCACAATAACTCTCTAACTCCCTCTCATTTTAACCATTTCCTAGCAAGAGTAAAGAGAGATTAAGAGAGAGAGAGAAAAAAAATATTAGAAAGATTAAGGAGAAATTAAGAGAGAAAGAGATAAGAAAGAAAGATTAGGGAGAGAGCTTGTAAGAGTATTAGGAAAGATCAAGAGAAAAGAGTAAGAGAATAGAGAAAAAAGTGATTAGAAGAGGTTAGGGGTGGAGAGGAGCTTGGTGGGTCATCTGATCGCCGATCCGAGATGATCCAACCGTCCATCCTTCTAAATGATTGCATGGGAGGGTCAAAACCCTCCTATTCTTTGTGATTTCTCTATTTTGGTGAGCTTATAAGGGTGGGACCCACCTTGATCATGTATTGAGTATGTGGTGGACCCCATAATGGCAGGGGGCCACCCCGATGGCCGGATTTATTGTCCTTCATTTTCCTGTCTTTTCTTATTCTCATGGTGTTGTGGGACCCACAAGTGGGCCACGCTATTGGAGAGCGTGTCCCGCACACTATCATAGCGTGGACCATCTTATGTGGCCCACTGTGATATTTATTTTCTTTTTAAACCAATCGATTGTGTAAGCACACTTGGATGGTGAAAAATACACCAAAAATGGATGTGATCCAAAACTTCTTAGCCTCACCATGAGTTGGACATTCAAATGGATGGAGTGGATTTCCTAGGTGGACCCTACCTCACCCTTAGAACACAAGAGAGTGAGAGGGGTAGTGGCACCGTAGTGGCTGTACACAAAATGTCCAAGACATGTCTCTAACACAATTACCTTCCAAAGATATATATATATCTATATATATATATCATCTGCACCGTCCATCCGATTTCCATTCTAAAAAATGAAGCTAATCTGAATCCCAGGTGGGCCATACCACAAATGTTAAGGGGTTATGTTACACACGTCATTTCTTACTTCATATAGGAGGTTTAGAGTGAGTTTTCACTCGTGGGACCCATATTGATTTATTTCTTAGATCCACACCGTCCATCCATTTGTTGGCTCATTTTAGCCATGGTGCCCAAAAGTTTAGTCAATCCAACCATCAAGCGGACCACACCCCAACCGATGGTGATAGTGGGAGCACCCCCTCACGTCAACCATACGGACGTGAGGTGGGGGCGTCCCAGCCATAGACCCCACCTTGATGTATTTGTTTAATCCATGTCATCCACCACCTTTCCCATGTCATTTTAGGCTATGAGTCAAAAAATGAGACAAATTTGAGTTCCTAGTGGATCGCACCGAGGGAAACAAAGTTCCACTATTGGAACTTTCTAAGGCCTACTGTTGTGTGTATGAGTGGTGGACCTATCCATCATTAGACTCCTTTGGTCCATAGAGAGCTGCCGATATAATGGATGAAATGGATTATCCACTAGTGGTCCCAGATAGTGGAATAAAATAAAAATAAAGGAAGAAAGAGAAAAACAAGAAAAAAGCATGTCACTGGACGTTATTGCCAAGTGACAGTGAGGGTGGAAGCCTCATTGGGTTGCCCCCACACGTGGACCCCACCATGATGAATTTGTTTTATCCACACCGTCCACCATCTTCTACATATAATTTTAGGACAAGTGCCAAAATGTGAGGCAACTCTGAGTCTCGAGTAGGTCGTACTAAGGGTATTAATGTCCATCTGTTGAAACACTCTCGGGCCCACTTTAGAGTCATCCAAACCAGTCCTAGTCAGAGTCTATTTGACCTCATTCGAGGTGGCCAAGACGGTGAACGGATTAAATCATTTACTTGGGGCCCACATTAATAGTGTATGCAAAACATACAACAAATATAAAAATAACATGAAAAATGCATGAATGCCATGCACGTGAGAATTAACCCATTCGTGGCCAAGTTTGGGTCTCACAAGTGGGACCCTATTCTGATGTTTATATTGAATCTACACCATCCACCGTCTTTGCAAGATCATTTTAGGCCTTGGGCCAAAAGATGAGACAGATTCGGGTCTCAAGTGGGCCGTAATGAGGGAAACGAACCATTGCTGTTGAAATCTTCCATGACCCACTGTGGAGTCCTTGTTCGACCAAATCAACCCAAATCAGAGCCTATTAGACCCGCTCGAGATGGATTACACGGTGAATGGAGTAGAAAATCCACGTGGGGTACGCACTGATGGTGCATGAAAAGAAAAGAGAAATAAAGAAAAAGGTATGTGTCACTAGGCGTTATTGCCCAGTGACGTGAGGGTGGAAGTCACCTTGGGCTACTGCCCCCACACGTGGGACCCTACATGATGATGTATCATATCCACTCCATTCATCCTTCCTATCATACCATGTTAGGCCATGGGTCGAAAACTCAGGTTGATCCAAATCTCAGGTGGGCAGCACCACAGGGTAATATGGGGGTAGAAACCTCTTAGACTTTGGGATTTCTTGGTTTTGGGATCCTTTAGACTCAGGAATCCCTAGTTTTGGGATCTCTTGGACTTGGGAATCCCTGGGATTGAGATCCCTCAGGTCTTTGGTTATATTTAGCATATTGAATTCAAATCTTTAAATTAGTTGGTGCGTGAATGTTGAAACTATGGTTTTATTAAATCCATTTAAGCATATACTTTGCCTGAACTGATGAAGTCCCAAGACTCAGATGGGCCATGAGCATATGATCATATCCGAGTGACTAACCAATGATCTATAACCATCAATTTACATTAACAATGATTAGATGGTGCAAATCATTCTACTAAAGTAATTATAATGATGTCATTGATAATCTGATTATTTTGGGACTTTATTAGTGGGCCATGTGCCCAAATGGATTGGTAACCTAGTGACACACGTGTTGTACATGTGGGTGTCCATCCGGGTCACTCCCAGTGGACCCCGCCTTATTATATATATTCTATTCATGCCTTGCAGGCTACATGAGAAGCTGATGTTAGTCTAACGTGGGCTATACATAGACTTCTATATTTCTAGTGGGGCATGTCGTTCAGTTCCCACTCTCTGTATATGATGCGTTGATTAAGGCTGATTATTGTTTGATATGTCTGATAACATGCTAGTGTACTTGGCCTAGTAAGATAAACTAAGAACATGCTTAATATAATGACATCATGCCCAGACATATGCCCATACGCATCATTTGTATGCATGTTGTGGGTGGTGATTGATAATAACATATGCCATTAGGTTGAGATACTTAGGGGACCCCATATGAGATAGGTTTGTCCCACATGATCGCACGATACGAGCAAGATTGATGCATGACTTAGATGGTATGACTCATGCATTTCTCATCTTGTATGTCACGATCACTTTACGCCCTAGTGACATCAGGGTTATGGCCTTATAACACCCCGTACTTTTCAGTACTTGAGTGTTACCGTGTCACCTAACTTAAGCAAACACTCATGCTCATTCTAGTATCAATCTGACCGTTGAAGCAATCTCCATCCATATATTAAGATATCCATTCATTATTATTCAAGATGTACCTCCACATTGACGTAGGAATCTATTTTCAAGATTTCGATCTCTTAGATAGATCAATCCAACCATTCACTGTAGATTTGGAAATCTGAATCGCGAGATCCACCGTTCATCAAATCCATAACATTTTGTCAATCGCTCCAACACTTGATTTCCCTAATCCAACCACCAGATTATAAAATGAATTTTTAGGTTACAATTAGACAATCCTAGAAACTCTTAAATCATATTTATACCATACCTACTTAAAATTCACGTTAATACAACTGTTTGGTTTTAGAACAGGTAAATCAATTCCATTTAGACACCTCTAAGAGATCCTAAGATCATAAATTGGTTTCTTAGAAACAATCTAACTGTAGGTTACGTGAACTGACTGTCGATGTGAGGACCTACCCATGCATTCACACCGTTGGATTCAAGGAACCCAAATGATCATTTGTTTTGATTTAATCAAATCATCCAACTATTGATCCTTGGGGAGAAGCCCGTGGACACTCAAACTCCAATTTAAGGTCAATTTGATCATTGAGTTAGAAGTCTAACTATACACCCACACCGTTAACGGGCCTATAACACTTAAGTTCATATCCCACTAATTGATAATCTTTATCCTAACTTCTAGTAACGGAATGTACCGTTGAAACCCACTTAAATAAGCCCTAAGACCCTTTTAACCATCAATGTTCAAAGATAGAGTGATCTGATTATCAGATCGATGAAATTCCATAAGTGAAGAATTAAAATATAAGAGAATGGCCCACCTAAGATTTGGATCTGCCCGATCCTCGGTCTAATGGCCCAATAGTTCTATTTAGGATGAGAGGACGAAGTGAATTTCACTAAACACTACTGTGGGACGAAATTACTCACATGGGTGCCAAGTTGTGAAAGTAGCCATTAGAATCTATTTAAATAAGCCTGGGAATGTTTAAGAATGCTGGTGATCCGATCAAGAAATAATCCAACCGTTGAAGTGTTGGTAATCGCTAGTTAGAATCATGAAATTGAGTAGGATGGCCCACCTAAGGTATAGATCTGCCTCATCTTTAGTCTGAGGTCCATGACTGAAATAGGGGACTTAATGGTTAGCGTGGATTTCACGTAACATCAGTGTGGACCCCACATTTTTCTGAGTGTACACTCTCGGTACACCAGACCCGGTCAAAACAGTTTGACCGGGATTCCTGAAAGAAGGAAAATCTCCTTCCTTTCAGTCCCGCACCCAGTGCGTTTTGAACGGGCTAACTACCGTCCATCAGTTGAGTTGCAGCCCACCTCTGCTGCCCTACTAAATGATCTGAACCATCCATCGTGTTAAGGGCTTGGGCCCTACCAAAACCCAACCCATCTTGCATTTTGGAATGCATGCGCGTGAACACGATCTCCAGGAAATCAAGTTTGACACACACAATGCTTTCTAGAAATGGCATTCTGTTGCACTGCCAAGTTGGTGATCCCCGTGAGGGAGATTCGTGCGATCTCAGCCTCCATTTGGTTGCATCGCAACCCTCCCAGCTAGGGTTTCTCTAGCTGCGATAATGGAAAAACAACTGGCAGTTTTTCCTTACTAGCGGTACTTGGAGGCGGTTTCAGTCAGAATAAATCTAGACCGTTTGGTTTCAATCCAACCGATCAGGAGGGAGCTAGGGTTCATTATAAGCACATGAGGATTGAGCAACAGGGGCTCATTCTCCATTCTCAACGGCTGCGCTCGAAAAATGGCAGCCACCTTCCTTCTCAAGACCCACCACTCAAACCTCCATGAAACTTCAAACTCCCCATTCCACGAGCTCCTCTAAACCTGTAAGAATCATTTGACGCCTTTAGATCGAAGGAAGAAGCAATCGAAGAGATTCTGCCATTGGCAACCATCATCTTCCTCGTTCGAAGCTGAACCAAGTTCGGTCCGGTCCATGCTAGCAACCTCGCTACCATGTGGGTCTGGTCCCTTCCAAACCTTGTGAAAGGCCAGGAAGAAAAGAAGAAGATGAATAGTAAGAGGAAGAGAGTCGGTGGGAGGGTGCTGCGGTGCATACTAGCTTGACTCAGTTGAGTTACAGCCCGAGATGGGCCTGGTTTGAGCAAGGGCGCTCGACTTGCTGACGAGTTTGAGGCTGGTTGTTCGAGGGTGTTGATGGACCTCGAGCAGATGGAAAGAGAGAAGAAGCGGACAGGGTCAATTCCGGGCCGAGTTACCGAGTTGGGCCTGCTCCATGTTTGCTGGACGTGTTGGCGAAAGGGAGAAGTAGAAGAAGTGTTGGTGGCCGTTGGGCTGACTCGGATGAAACTGAGTTTGACTCGGTCAAGTTGGGTTTGGGCCTGGTCCAGACATTGCTGGATTTCCAGCATGTGGAAAACAATGGAAGGAGGAGAAGAGAGAGAGAGAGAGAAGAGAGAGAGAGAATGAGAAGTGAAAGGGGAGAGAGAGAGAGAGAGAGAGAGAGAGAGAGAAATGGAGAAGTGAAGGAGAGAGAGAGAGAGAGAGAGAGAGGTGGGTGGTTGCGTTGAGCTGAGTCAACTCAGGTATCGAATTGAGATAATTCAACTTAAATCTACTAGGTCTGTCGTTCTCTCAACCTTGCATTGAAATTTTAGTTAGTAGTTTGGGTGGTTAGTAGATTTCCTAATTTCAGTTAAGATGTAGCCCAATATCCCATTTTTATTTTATTTTGTTCGAATTGGGAGTGAATCAAGTCAAGTTTACCTCGGGAAGATTCTAAGGGCGCACGCACCTCCTAGCGACAATGTGGGCGATTCAACATTTAAGTTGATGACTTCTTCCCCTTAAGCTTTCCATTTCCAATTTAGTTTAAGGGATAGTTTTCATTAGAATCTCAAATGTTATATTATAACATATGGTCACTTACATTAGTTATCAACTCTTAAGGCATGACTTACATTTGGATTATAGTTGGTAATTTGTGAACTATAATTACATGCAATAGTTACTTACATGATAGCTTCCTTTAAAATTCCAATTGATAGATTATATATTTGAATCATGACCTATTGCGATAGTTATGAATTTAATGTTGAGCATATATTTAACATGTTGTATCCATACATTTTCATATGTTAATGAATTGTTGTAAGTCGCTTGGAACTCATTTCACTACACCTATAGTGGAAAAATTTCACTTGTGTATGTGAACCCATACTTAGGATGTAATAAGACAAAATGTGTTAGATATGGACCCTCGACTTTGAGGATACCTGGGATGTGGAATACCAATGTAGGTTTACCATCCATAGGTTGTCTTGCCTATATGGCTTTGGGGATGACTCTTTACCGCTCTGATTTAACACTGCCCTACATAACCTCTTTACCGTTTCGATTTAGCATTTATTTCGTGCAACCTTTTACCTCTTCGATTTAGTATTTGTCCCATGATTTGATATTTGTCCTGCGTGGCTTTGATGGTTTATTCTCATATAACCATGCGATGGTAATTCCCACGTATTGAATTTGATTGGCCACTAGTAGATGACATCTATTAAACATCCTAAGGCGGGAAATCTCATGAGCCAGGGATGGTGGAAATGGGACACTATGCCTGAGCTGTCAGCGTACGCTAGGTGACGAGCCCCCCGTAGTGACCTTTGAGTTTACTTAAATTGACTGGTTGTAATTGGAATAATAAATGTTTGGCTAATCATGCATTCATGGCATACGAGCGATGACGGGTGACTAATTTTAGATGTTGTAGCACATGCCTTAGGCTTAGTGGAGTATTGTTTCGCTAGCTTTCAGACCATTGACTATCGACTCACGTACATGATGTACAATGGCTTGGTCATTATGTTGTACGTGATGTGTTATGCTGGTGACCAGTCATATGCATGGGTGACGAGCCCAAGTTCGACTGGATGAGCATCCCCAGGTCGATGTGCATTCACGCATCCATGCATTTAAACAAGACTGCATAATGTATTGTTTTGAATGCCTTGTCGTTTTTAACTATGCTTAGCTAAGGCGGCGGTGTGTAATCTTGAGGAGAATTCACACTGAGTTGGCCACTCATTCATCGAATATATAACCGTATATGTAGTATAGGTGGTTTAAAAGATGTTCATGTCCACACTGATATAGAGCAAGGTACAATTATTAGGGATGCGTGACTGTATATGCCAAGAGAAGTGACGTGATCTTGTGGCTCAAGTTTATATGCATTTTATTATTTCTCATATGTAAATTGTGTAATTCTTGTATTTGTTAATATAGAAACATTGGTTATAAGTCATTATGGGCAACCGCTCATATATTCTGAATGTAAATGCAAATTTTCTTTTATGTTTGATTTATCCATCTTCCACTGAACTGCTAACTCTAAAAGAAAACGAAAAGAAAAAAAATATCTGAATTTGATTATCTTTAAAGTTAACACTCGGGTTTTTGGAGAACGAGTCATATACTTAGGTTCTAAAAACTTGGGGCGTTACAGTTGGTATCAGAGCATAGTTTGGACAAACCAGGCCTTGGGAAATGAACTTATACAAACTTTGAATGTCTCGAGTTAGGATGTTGGAATTAGAATTTTGAACCTAAGTGAATCCCTCCTAGACTTAGGGAAAATTTGAAGATATAGAGACCTAAACTTAGGTTCCCTTAAGAATTATTAGGTAGTCATTTGAATGTATGCGAATTCCCTTAGAATAAGGAAAAATTGAAAACATAGAGACTTCAAACTTTAGGCCCCCTAGAAAATTGGTTGGATGACCGTAGAACTTAGAAATGAATTTAGGCCCCTTTAAACATTTTAGGTTTAGTCATTCGAACTTAGAAATGAAAACTTTGGTTCCCATGTAAACTACCAAAACTACTGTTTGAACTTATAAACAAAACGTAGGAACTGTGGGAGGGCAAATGCCCACTATGATTAAACAAGATCAATAAGAACATTCCTTGAACTTGACTCTTAGTGAACAAATTTTATAAACCTAGAAATTTGAAATTCTTTAAAATTTTCTAATCAGAAAATTGTTGTTACAATATTCAGTAAATGAAACAACCTTAGGCATCGTAGGAAAATCCTTACTCACCATTTTATATATTAAGTCAAACAAAAGTGTTCCCTAAAGTTGAAGAATCATACTAGAAATTATAATTTAAATTCCCTAATACCCCTCGTTAATTAGAGACGACAATTTCAGCATCTAAGGTTAACTAGAAGTGAAGTTAAGAGAATTTTGGGTAGAGTTTCAGCGCTAGACTGAGCACATCGCGATTAGAGTTGGAATCCTAGAGGAATTTAGCAAATTTCAAACTCATGTAGAGATCCTAGTCCTGAAATTTCCAGGCATTACATTAGATAGTCAAAGTACGCAGTGAAAGCGCAGTAGGCCACATAGACTTATATGTTATGAAAATAGATGATCACATGATATTTTCCAGAAGTATAGAACAATCGGGATCACGGACCGATGAAAACATGATTATGCGAAGTGCACGCGGTTTGACTCAAATTCTAAGTCCTAGCAAATCTCAATGATTCTAATGCCCTGATCAAGTAAAGGATTGAGACTTAATAGGATTACGAATTGATACCAGTAAATCCTCTGTTCTACGTAGGCAAAGGATCAATGTATCGAGCTCAAACTCACTACAACCATTTATTTGTGTTAGCTTGAACGTTGAAAACGAAAAACTACATTGTACTTTAGACAGCGGGGAACTATCATTATAAGTAAAAGAGAATAAAAGAGAAAGATAAAATATTATTGGTAGCCACCTAAATGAACTTGTAATCTTAGTAAATGCTATAGGAAATCCTAGTGTTGGCAAGCATTTGGATGATTCCCTAGTTGTAGTTAATACTGGAATGATTTCTAACATTTAGTGGAACCTAAATGCATCAATTGATCTATTACACAAGAGACTTAACGATTGTGGTAAATTTGTATATAGCATGTTGTGATTTCATACTTAGGCATATACATTGACCGTTTTGTTAGGATAGAGGTATGAGAGTATAGCAAAAAATTTAGCTACCGCTTGTTTAAATCTAAGTTGTGATGGCACACATAGATAAGACACAATATAGGGAACACCATTAGGATAGTGTTAACAATTGATATGCATGTTATTAAAATCTCAAGGATGAGATTTTCTTTAAGGGGGGTAGATCGTAACACCCCATACTTTTCAGTGCTCAGGTGTTACTGTGTCACCTAACTTAAGCAAGCACTCACGCTCATTCTAGTATCAATTCGACCGTTGAAAGTAATCTCTATCCATATATTAAGCTATCCATCCATTATTATTCAAGATGTACCTCCACATTGACGCAGGAATCTATTCTCAAGATTTCAATCTCTTGGATAGATCAATCCAATCATTCACCGTAGATTTGGAAATATGAATCGCAAGATCCACCGTTCATCAAATCCATAACATTTTGTCAATCGCTCCAACACTTGATTTCCCTAATCCAGCCACCAGATTATAAAATGAATTTTTAGGTTACAATTAGATAATCCTATAAACTATTAAATCCGATTTATACCATACCTACTTAGAATTCACGTTAATTCAACCGTTTGGTTTTAAAACAGGTAAATAAATTCCATTTAGACACCTCTAAAAGATCCTAAGACCATAAATTGGTTTCTTATAAACAATCTAACCGTAGGTTACGTGAACTGACTGTCGATCTGAGGATCTACCCATACATTCACATCATAGGATTCTAAGGAACCCAAATGATCATTTATTTCAGTTTAATCAAATCATCCAACTATTGATCCTTGGGGAGATGCCTGTGGACACTCCAACTCCAATTCAAGGCCAATTTGATCGTTGAGTTAGGAGTCTAACTATACACCCACACCGTTAATGGGCCTACAACACTCAAGTTCATAGCCCACTAATTGATCGTCCTTATCCCAACTTCTAGTAACGGAATGTACCGTTCAAACCCACTTAAATAAGCCCTAAGACCCTTTTAACATCAATGTTCAAAGATAAAGTGATTTGACTATCATATCGATGAAATTCCATAAGTGAAGACTTAAAATATAAGAGAATCATCCACTTAAGCTTTCGATCTGCCTGATCCTCAGTCTCATGACCCAATAGTTCTATTCGGGATGAGAGGACGAAGTGGATTTCACTAAACACTACCACAGGACGAAATTACTCACATGAGTGCCAAGTTGTAAAAATAGCCACTGGAATCTATTTAAATAAGCCTAGGAATGTTCAGTAATGCTGGTGATCCGATTAAGAAATAATCCGACCGTTGAAGTGTTGGTAATCGATAGTTAGAATCATGGAATTGAGTAGGATGGCCCACCTAAGGTACAATTCTGCCTTACCATTAGTCTGAGGTCTAAGACTTAAATAAGGGACTTGATGGTTGGCGTGGATTTCACATAACATCAGTGTGGACCCCACATTTTTTTGAACGTGTACCATAATGGGTGTGCACCCTTGGTACAACGGACCCAGTCAAAATGGTTTGACCAGGATTGCCGAAAGAAGGAAAATCTCCTTCCTTTCACTCTCGCGCCCAGCGCATTTTGAACGAGCTAACTACCATCCATCAGTTGAGTTGCGGCCCACCTCTGCTGCCCTGTTAGATGATCTGAACCATCCATCGTGTTCAGGGCTTGGGCCCAACCAAAACCCAACCCATCTCGCATGTTGGAATGCATGTGCGTGAACATGATCTGCAGTGAAATCAGGTCCGACACACACAACACTTTCTAGAAATGGCATTCTGTTGCACTGCCAAGTTGGTGATCCCCATGAGGGAGATTCGTGCGATATCAGCCCTCCACTCGGTTGCATCGCAACCCTCCCAACTAGGGTTTCTCTAGCTGCGACAATGGAAAAATAACGGGCAATTTTTCCTTACTAGCCATACTTGGAGGTGGTTTCAGTCAAAACAAATCCGGACCGTTTAGTTTTAATCCAACAGATCAGGAGGGAGCTAGGGTTCGTTATAAGCACATGAGGATTGAGCAACAGGGGCTCATTCTCCATTTTCGGCGGCTGCGCCACCTTCCATCTCAAGACCCACCACTTAAACCTCCATGGAACTTCAAACTCCCCATTCCACGAGCTCCTCTAAGCCTATAAGAATAATTTGATGCCTTTAGATCGAAGGAAGAAGCAACTGAAGAGATTCCGCCATTGGCAACCATCATCTTCCTCGTTCGAAGCTTAACCGAGTTCGGTCCGGTCCAGGCCAGCAACCTTGCTACCATGTGGGTCTGGTCCTTTCCAAACCTTGTGAAAGGCCAGGAAGAAAAGAAGAAGATGAATAGTAAGAAGAAGAGAATCGGTGGGAGGGTGCTGCGGTGACCACCAGCTTGACTCAGTCAAGTTACGGCCTGAGATGGGCCTGGTTTGAGCCAGGGCGCTCGACTCGCTGATGAGTTTGAGGCTGGTTGTTCGAGGGTGTTGATGACCTCGAGCAGATGGAAAGAGAGAAGACGCGGACAACGGCTGATCACTGCCACATCACACCAAGCTGCTTCCTGCTGCCATTGCACCACACCCAGACTTGGTCCGAGTTCAGGACTAGTTCAGGCAAGTCTGTCAGGTTGGGTCTGTTTTGTTAAGTTTTGGGTTATGTCTATGTTGAGTCCAGATGCGCCTAGACTTTCAATAAGCAAGAAGAAGAAGAAGAAGACGAAGAAAGAAGGGAGTCAAAGAGAGAGAGAGAGAGAGAGTTGTTGGTCGCCCTCTTATAGCTCCACACCGTCGAGTCGAGGTGAGGTTTCGACTCACTGTCAGGTCATGAATGTGAAGTGGGTTGAGTCCGGGCTGAGTCTACCAAGTTGGGCCTACTCCAGGTCTATTGGACGTGTTGGCGAAAGGGAGAAGTAGAAGAGGTGTTGGTGGCCGTTGGGCTGACTCGGCTGAAACTGAGTTTGACTTGATCAAGTTGGGTTTGGGTCTGGTCTAGACATTACTAGATTTCTAGCATGTGGAAAACAATAGAAGGAGGAGAAGAGAGAGAGAGAGAGAGAGAGAAGAGAGAGAGAGAGAGAGAGAGAGAGAGTAAGGTGGGTGGTTGGGTTGAGCCGAGTCAACTCGGGTGTCGAACTAAGCTATTCAACTCAAATGGACTAGGTCCGTCGTTCTCTCAACCTTGCATTTAAATTTTAGTTAGTAGTTTGGTTGGTTAGTAGATTTTCTAATTTCAGTTAAGATGTAGCCCAATATCACATTTTTATTTTATTTTATTCGAATTGGGAGTGAGTCGAGTCAAGTTTACCTCGGGAAGATTCTAAGGGTGCACGCACCTCCTAGCGACAATGTGGGCGATTCAATATTTAAGGTGATGACTTCTTCCCCTTAACCTTTCCATTTCCAATTTAGTTTAAGGGATAATTTTCATTAGAATCTCAAATGTTATATTATAACATAAGTTCACTTACATTAGTTATTAACTCTTAAGGCATGGCTTACATTTGGATTATAGTTGGTAGTTTGTGAACTATAATCGCATCCAATAGTTACTTACATGATAGCTTCCTTTAAAATTCCAATTGATAGATTATATATTTGAATCATGCCTATTGCTATAGTTATGAAGTTAATGTTGAGCATATATTTAACATGTTGTATCCATACATTTTCATATATTAATGAATTGTTGTAAGTCACTTAGAACTCATTTCACTACACCGATAGTGGAAAATTTTAACTTGTGTATGTGAATCCAAACTTAGGATGTAACGAGATAGAACATGTTAGAGATGGTGTGAGACCCGTGTCCTAGCTCGTACCATTCCTTAGGCTTCTGCGGTCCTCCCGGTCGAATTCCGGCGACCTGTGATCTGTAATCGGCGTTTGCGTACAATCCTGAGTCATATCCCATATTCAAGAGTCAGCTCGACCCGAGACTTATACCCTTACGACCCCGCCGTCACCGTGGTTCCGACGCCGCATCTCGCACGCCGATACGATACCCAAGCTAGGAGTTGTGGGCCCGCGCATATTTCGGAAAAAACGCCCCACATTCGAATTCTGAGAGAATCTCTAATCAAATCAATCCCATCACATCACATTAAATGTCAAGTACCACATCCCATCCTCAAGTACAAGCAACCCTTACCTCTCTCTTACACAAGTACCCTAAAGTCAACTCTCCCCATCACCCATCACTCACTCACCCATCCTCTCTCTCTCTCTTACATCCCATCCTCTCTTTCTCTCTCTCATTTCAAACTCCATCTCCCAAGCAACCAAGGGAGAGTGGATGTCCATGGCTTCCAAGGAGATGAGAGCCTAATGTGGCTCACCTTCCTACCTCCCATCTCCACCATCTAAAGTCCATCTCAACTATTGGAATCGTTTCCTTAGAGCTTTAGAGGCTATAGGTGAAAGAAGGAAGAGGAGATCAAAGGTGGGTGTTTTTTAGAGTTGATTTGTGTGGTTTTGATGAATTGAGGGCCCACATATGATGGGACCCATCTTAATGTATGATTTGTATGAGGGGCCCATAGCGGAGGGGTCCCTCCACTACTCTGATCTCTCTCTATCTCTCTCTCACTCTCTCTTTCTTAAATTTTTTATGATGGCCCACCTAGAAGAACGGATTAGATCTATAGTGTAGACGGTGGAAATCCCACTTAGATGTATGTATTTTATCCATGCCGTCCACCTGTATGGACCCCACCCCTGACTGTCCAGATGGTGGGCCTGAACAGGAAAATACAAATAGTAGCTTGATCCATAATGTGGGGTCCACCTTGATAACGTGATGTATCCAGCACGTAGGACCCACCCTGCTGTAGAGTTGCACCCACCACCGTCCAAATGTAAGACAGTGGGACCCACCAGTTGTATGTATTATATTCACACCGTCCAGAGTCTCTGGACGGTGGAGATCCACCCACCTTGAAGTGTGTATTTCATCCACACCGTCAATACTCTGGACAGTGCAGAGAGGGACCACCATGATGTATATTTGTGCTACAGCCGCACTGTCCATTTGTTTTGGACGTGGGCCTGCCCCACACGTGTGACACGTGTGGGCAGGTGGGACCCACATTGATGTAAGTTTCTTATGCCCACACCATCCATCCAGACGGTGGGCATGTCCCAAGTGTTGTGGGGCCCTGATGTATGTATTGTAAATCCACACCATTAGCGGGTTTGTGGACCCCACCATGATGCATGTGCCTTCCATCCACACCGTCCAGTGTTCTAGATGGTGGGGACTACCGAGATGTATGCGTACTAATCCACACCGTCTATCATGGGATGGTGGAACCCATGAGGTATGAGTTACCCAGGTCATCCGTCAATAGACGTCTAGGACTGGACGTTTAAAATAATAATAATGATAATATTATAAATATATATATATAAACGTGTGGTGGGCCCCATGTGGGACCCACCTGATACTGATGTGAGAAGCGGATTGGCTGGTCTACCACACACAACTATAAACCTGCTATGGTGATGTCAGCAAACTCTGTGGGCCCTACTATGGTATGTGTTACATCAGGGTCATCCATCTGTTGGACGACCAGTAGCCCCACCATGATGGATGTGTTCCATCCAAACCGTCTATCCATTTGGCAAGATCATCTTAAGGCTTGGGACAGATAAATGAAGCAAATTTGATGATCAGGTGGACCACACTGCAGAAAATAGTGGAGATTGAACGTTCACCATTGAAACCCCTTGGGTTACAGGGTTTTGGACCAATATGATATTTGTTTTTCCTCTATATCCAGGTCTTTGTGACCTTATGCACAGACTGGATGGAAAATAAATACTATGGTGGGCCCACTGGAAATTTAACTATGGAAATCATTATCACCATTACCATTTGTGGTATGGTCCAGATGATCCTTTGGATATGATTCATTTTTATTTATAATGCTCTAAAATGATGATCTTTAACAATGGATGAATGGTGTATTGGAATCGACACATTTGATCGGCCCATTCGACTTGGCCCATTTGATTTGGTTCGGCCCATTTGATATGGCCTATTTGATGTATTTGGGGTCTATTTGGAAGGGCCCGATGTGATGTATTTGGGGCCCATGGGTTGTGGCCCATTATGATGTATTCAAGGCCCATGGGAGAGGCCCAATGTGATGTATTCGAGGCCTATGGGCAAGGCTGATGTAATGTATTTATGGCCCATGTGATGGGGCCCACCTGTTGCGTATTTGAAGCCCATGGGTCATGGCCTATTGTGATACATTTCCAGCCCATTTGGTAAGGCCCATTGTGATGTATTTCTAGCCCATATGTCGTGACCCATTGTGATATATTTCTGACCCATACGATTAGGCCCATTGTGATGTGATGAGGCCCGATACGATGTATATGAAGCTCTTGTGATTCGACCCATTATGATGTATATGTAACTCATGAGTGACGCCCGACATATGTATATTTAACCCATGAGTGAGGCCCATGGTGATGTATATTAGGCCCTTGGGTGAGGTCATGGGCCCATTATATGTTTGGCCCTATGTGGGCCACTCCTTGGGAGCAATGTTGGTTGAATGTCCACATTGATGGGCAATGATGGTTGAATATCACATTGTGACCTTCCCTTAGGCCTTGTTATGCCCATTCTCACTGATTCCGATTGTTGAGGTCGATTCTGATTATTGAGGCCGATTCTGATTATTGAGGCCAATTTCGATTATCGAGGTCAATTCCGATTGTCAAGTTCGATTCCATTATTAAGGCCGATTCCGATTGTTGACCGATTATCGAGGCCGATTCCGATTGTCGAGGCCAATTCCAATTGTCGAGGCCGATTCCGATTGTTGAGGACTAATTTTGATTATCTAGGTCAATTCCGATTGTTATGGCAGATTGTATAGGACAATTATCGAAGCCGATTATCAGTGTCAGTTGTGGATACCGATTATGAGTATGTGACAGTATAGAATCATGATACATGCCCATATGCATCATCCGCATGTTTGATATGAGAGGTGATTGACCATTGCATATGTCATTGGGCAGGTTATTATGAGACTCCTGATAGGTGGAGATTGTCTCACATGAGCTCATGATATGCGCAGGATTGATGCATGACTGAATTGTATGACTCATGCATCTTGCATTGTGTGTTGTGATTACTGTACACCCTAGCGACATCAGGGCTGTAGCCTCCACAGGCATGTCATGGATGGACAAATGGGACATCAAAAATCTGTTACTACCATCGGCCCGCCATAAATGGCCTTGGGTAAAAATCCCTAAACCCTCTTGGTACGAGAGGACGCCCCAACATCGAGACCGAGTGGATATATATGATCGCATGAGTGTCATATACCAGTAGGTCGCATCTCCCAATGTGTCGTGGTCGGTTGGGAGGGGGTGTGGCCTTACCCACCCGAGGGTAGGGGGCATAGCTAGGCTGAGTTTGACCAGCTTGTAAATGATCCACTAGCGACGTGCCAGGTAGATATTGGTTGACTACTGGCCAGGCGGATAGTGGGGTCTCTTCCACTTGCATGGTTGCACGTCTAGTGGGTGGTGATTGCATGTAGAGTGTACTAGACCCCGGTGATGATCTCAGAGATGTACAGTACTGATATGTGGACTTATTGAGCAGGAGTTGCATATTCATTCATTCATTCACTATCCAATTGGGCTGGTGGTGCGCAACTATTTGTTACGTGTACCTTCTTAATGGCCAGGATTTCAGTTGGGGCGCGCACTAACCTGAGATCAGGAGTTTACCATATTGAGTTTAACTATCCAAATTTAGGTATGGGACTGGTTTGGATAGAAGTCCCTTGTGGTGGACCCTGTAGCCTGTGATACCACGTACTATCATCCTGACTTCATACTAAAGCTTGGTCATTTCATTCGCATCGGATATTGCATTACATCCACAAGCATATGACATTTTGGGTTACTATGTTTCTGCACTTATATGGCCTAGACGGACTTTGTAGGATTTATATATTGCATTGTACCCTCGGCATATGATATTTGGCTCTCTTTATGACTCCTCATTTGTATAGTTGATCTGTATTGCGTACTTTGATATTGTATGACTCATGGACTTATCAGTATTTTCACTTACTTTGATATCATATGATTCATGATCTTGCCAGTATTTTTGATATTGTATGATTATGACATTGTATTGAATACTTGGCTCTTACCTTGTGCACACACTTACACCACCCTCTAAACTTTCTATAAGCTTATGCATGATAGATGCGTGTAGGTGGTGTTAGGTCGCAGCAGCATTGAGCTTGAAGCGTGCAGCCGTCTTCTGGAGCTTTGATTTTGATATATGTATTTCCCTTTCAACATTGTTTTCAAATGATTATATTAGTGGATATGTAATGATAATGTTGCCTTTATGATTTAGGTATACTTGTGGTTATGCTTCTTACCAGATAAATTACGATGGAAAAATCCTCCTTGTAGGATCCTAGGATTGGAACCTGGCATATGGGCGCTGGGAACTGAGAATGGGGTCCTACAGAGGCTGTCGGTACCGGATTCGGTGATTGAGAATTCTGTAAGCTCGGTTTCCAATTTTGGGGCGTGACAGAAGATGGTATCAGAGCATAACTTGGGAATACCTGAGGATAACATCACATATCTGCTGATAATTACCCTTCACTGTATGATTGTTGAGAACTTAGAATGATTAGATCTTCGAGTTCGAATAACTTAGAAATTTTCTGATATAGCTCCCTACCGCTGAAATTGTGAGGCTGCATAATATTCCATTTTCGGTCATTTCTGAATCGGGATTCGAAGATTAGTGGGAGTCATCGTAGTGCCGATGAAGCGTTTTGGGAGCAAGAAGCTGAGGTTCGTGGGCATTGTCCCCATCTCTTAGGTGTTTAATGATTATATCTATAGTGGTAGGATTTTCCTCCCTTTGTGAGATCTGTATTGGTTGTGTTATGGTTTAAGAGGGGAGAGTTGTGAGAACCATATCCTAGCCCATACCGTTCCGTAGGCTTCCGTGGTCCTCTCTGTCGAATTCTAGCGACCCGCGATATGTAACCCGTGTTTGTGCACGATCTTGAGTTGTATCCCATATTTCAGAGTAGGCTCGACCCAAGACTTGTACCCTTATGACCGTGCCGTCCCAGCGGTCTTGATGCCACGTCTCGCACTCCGATATGATACTCAAGCCAAGAATTATGGGCCCGCGCATATTTCAGAAAAATGCCGCACGTTGTGAATTTCGAGAGAATCTCTAATCAAATCATTCCCATCACATCACATCAAATGTCAAGTACCACATCTCATCCTCAAGTACAAGCAACCCTTACCACTATCTTACACAAGTACCCTAAAGTCAACTCTCTCCATCACCCATCCCTCTCTCTGACATCCCATCCTCTCTCTCTCTCTCTCTCTCTCTCTCTCTCATTTCAAACTCCATCTTCCAAGCAACCTAGGGAGAGTGGACCTCCATGGCTTCCAAGGAGATGAGAACCAATGTGGCCCACCTTCCTACCTCCCATTTCCACCATCCAAAGTCCATCTCAACCGTTGGAATCGTTTCCTTAGAGCTCTAGAGGGTATAGGCAGAAGAAGGAAGAGGAGATCAAAGGTGGGTGTCTTCTAGAGTTGATTTGTGTGGTTTTGATGAATTGAGGGCCCACATATGGTGGGACCCATCTTGATGTATGATTTGTATGAGGGGCCCATAGTGGCGGGGTCTCTCCGCTACTCCAACCTCTCTCTCTCTCTCTCTCTCTCTCTCTCTCTCTCTCTCTCTCTCTTTTCTCTATTTTTTTATGATGGTCCACCTAGAAGAATGGATTAGATTTACAGTGTGGAGGGTGGAAATCCCACTTAGATGTGTGTATTTTGTCCATGCCTTCCACCTGTATGGACCCCACCCCTGACCGTCCAATGGTGGGCCTGGATAGGAAAATACAAATAGTAGCTTGATCCATAATGTGGGGTCCACCTTAATGATGTGTTGTATCCAACACGTAGGACCCACCCTGCTGTAGAGTTGCACCCACCACCATCCAAATGGATAGGACGGTGGGACCCACCAGTTGTATGTATTTTATTCACATTGTCTAGAGTCTCTGGACGGTGCAGAGAGGGACCACGTGTGACACGTGTGACACGTGTGAGCAGGTGGGACCCACATTGATGTAAGTGTCTTATACCCAACCGTCCATCCTGATGGTGGGCCCAGTAGCTAAGCTGCTATAGTGACTTCCCAAGTGTTGTGGGGCCCTGATGTATGTATTGTAAATCCACACCATTCAGCGGGTTTGCGGACCCCACCATGATGCATGTGCCTTCCATCCACACCGTCCAGTGTTCTAGACGGTGGGGACTACCGAGATGTATGTGTACTAATCCACACCGTCTATCATGAGACGGTGGGAACCATGAGGTATGAGTTACCCAGGCTGTCCGTCAACAGACATCCAAGCCTGGACGTTTAAAATAATAATAATGATAATACTATAATAATATATATAAACGTGTGGTGGGTGCCACGTGGGACCCACCTGATGGTGATGTGAGAAGCGGATTGGCTAGTCTACCACACACAGCTATTGCAGCCGTTGAGCATCTCGATGTGGGAGTGGGAACACGTATCTACAGATTTCATTATGGGTTTGCCGAGGACTCAGCGCAATCATGATGCCATCTGGGTTGTCGTGGATCGCCTGATGAAGTAGGCACATTTTCTTGCGATCCGTGTGACTTGGCTTTTGGACCAGCTTGCGAGGTTATTCATCGAGGAGATTGTGAGACTACACGGCGTTCCAGTCTCGATCATTTTTTACTGAGACCCAAGCTTCACGTCTCAGTTTTGGAGGAGCTTTCAGAGAGCGATGGACACTGATTTGCAACTCAACACCGTGTATCACCCGCAGACCGATGGCCAAACCGAGACGGTCGACCAGATCCTTGAGGATATGCTTCGGGCGTACCGATTGATTTCGGGAGTAGCTGGGATGAGCATCAGCGATTGGCTGAGTTCACATACAATAACAGCTATCAGGCGACCATTGGCATGGCTCCTTCTGAGGCATTATATGGCAGACTGTGCAGATCTCTGAGTTGTTAGACCGAGGTTGGAGAGTGGCGTCTCCTAGGTCCCGAGCTTGTGCAGCAGACGTCAGAGGATATCGATATCATCAGGCAGAGGATGCGCACAGCTCAGAGCCAGTAGAAGAGTTTGGTTGATCGCCGGAGTTGTCCCTTAGAGTTTGATGTAGGGGACCATGTGTATCTCAAGGTCTCACCCATGAAGGGTGTAGTTCGATTTGGAACAAAGGGCAAGCTTGCCCCAGATTCATAGGACCTTTTGAGATCATTGGGCACGTTGGTGTCGTGGCCTATCGGCTTGCCTTACCATACCAGTTGTCTGGCGTCCACAACGTTTTCCACATCTCTATGTTGAGGAAGTGTGGGTCAGACATCGTTCCTGTTATTGATTGGCAGCCGTTGGAGGTTCGTGAGGACGCTTCTTACATTGAGTAGTCAGTTCATATCCTTGATTGGAAGGAGCAGGTCCTCCGGACCAAGGTCATTCCCTTGGTGAAGGTTCAATGGGGTCACCATTCGGTTGATGAGGCATCTTGGGAGCGTGAGGCTGAGATTCGAGAGCGCTATCCCCATCTCTTTGATGATTGATTATATGTTGTATCTTGTATGTTGTCTTTGATTTTATATAATGATGCCTTATTTCTTCTTCTATTATGAGTTATGTCTAGTTGTGATAATCGTGCAAATTTTGAGGGCAAAATTTATATTAGGAGGGGAGAGTTGTAAAACCCGTGTCCTAGTCCGTACCATTCTATAGGCTTCCGCAGTTCTCCCAGTCGAATTCTAGAAACTCTCGACCCGTATCCGACGTTTGCGTATGATCCTAAGCCACGTCCCACATACCGAAGTTTGCTCAAACCAAAACCTGTACCTTGGCGACCACACCGTCGCTGCGGTTCTAACGCCGCGACTCGCACACCGATTTGATACCCGTGCTAGAAAATGTGGACCCACGTTCAATTTCGAGGGAATCTCTACAACATGTCCCATCAATCAATCAATCACTCATGTCAAGTACAAGTCAAGTACAAGCCATACCCAAGTACAAGCAACCCATCTCTCCCATTCCCAAAGTCAATTCTCTCTCTCTCTCCACCCATCCCTTTCTTACAACACATCACTCCACCCATCCCATTCTTACAACCCATCACTCAACTCATCACCCATCCTTATCATCCCATCACTTCTCTCTCTCCCTCATTTCTCAAAAAAAAAATCTCCCAAGCAACATCCCACGTCCAAGCTCCCTCTCTCCCAAACAACAAGTGTGGCCCACCCTCTCATCTCTCATCCCCACCATCAAAACCCCATCAACCTCCATCAAAAGAGAAGGTAAGGAGCTAAGGAGGCTAAGGGACCAAGGAGAAGGCCGATAGGTGGGTGATCCACCGTTGATTCTCATTTTAGGACCCACTTGTTTGTGGGACCCATTTTGATGTATGTGATTTAATCAAGAGGGACCCATTGTGGCGCGGTCCCTCTATCTCACCTATGTCTCTTTATGGGTCTCTATCTCTATCTCCTCTCTCTCTCTCTCTCTCTCTCCTCTCTCTCCCTCTCCTTAGAATGTAGAGGGTCCCACCGAATTATGTAAAATCTACTCCATCCATCAGGAAGGTGGCCCACCACATTTTAGGGAGATCTCATCTCTTAGACAAAAATATATGTAATATATTTATATTATATTACTATAATATATATATATATATATATATATATACACACTATACTATACTATACTATACTATACTATACATACATATGCATGATGGGCCACGTCGTCCGTGTGGGACCCACCATGATGTCTATGTTATATTTCTGCCGTCTAGCGTCCCTAGACGCTTGACATGAAGACAGTAGGGTGGCTAACATGGAGTGCATGCACTGACGTGGGGTGTTCTGACGGCAATAGTAAAAAAAAGAGGGTTTTGGGTGGGCCGCTCATGCGGGCCCCACCTTGATGTATGTATATAATCCATGCCGTCTGTTCCGTTCCATAGCCCATTCTCGACGTTGAACCGAAAAATGAGGCCAATCCGATAATCAAACAGGCCATACCATAGGAAATAGTAGTGTTTACCGTTAAAACCCACCTTAATGTTTTTATTCGCCAAAACATGCTACATATTGGGCTTGATGGGTCTGTTCTGAGCCATGGAATCCAACGGCTGGGTCAGATTCACCTGATGCGGGCCCCACCTAGGAAATTCCTTAGAAAAACATATTTTCAAAAAAAAAAAAATCAGCAGCAACAGTAGCGTCTGCTACTGCCGTCCTCTGCGCGCACGAATGAGAAGCAGGGACCCATGGGTCCCATTTATAGGCCCCACCGTGAGGTGTGATGTATATCCACACCGTGCATTGGGTGGCCCTCCCTCTGGCTGTAGGCCACCCTTAAAATCAGCCATATTCGGATCTCAGGTGGCCCACGTCGCAGGAAACAGTCAGGATCGAACGTCTACTATTGAAACCCTTTTGGGTTGCAAAAGTTTTGGATCAGATATGATATTTGTTTTTACTCTTCATTCATGTCCGTGTAACCTCATCAACGGGCTGGGTGAAAACAAACAACACGGTGGGCCCCTGGTCCGTGTGACCTCATAAATAGGTTGGGTGCAAATAAACATTATGGTGGGCCCCACATGGGACCCACTGATGTATGTATTGTATCCACACCTTCCATTAGTGTGGGCCCCACCATGTGGTATGCACCTCATCTATGCTGTCCATCCTTTCCATCCCTATGGGATCCACCATGATGCATGGGTTGCATTTAAGCCGTCCAACCATTTTTAAAAGATCATTTTAATGCTTGAGACTAAAAATAAGACAGATCTAGGATTAGGCGGACCGCATTATAGAAAATGGTGGGTTTGAATGTCCACCATTAAACCCTTGGGAATTCTAATGGTGGAAATCCTTATCACCACTTATAATTGGGTGTGGCCCATTTGATATACGTGTGGCCTGTTGTTAAGGCGCACCTTGATTTGTGTAAGGCCCATTGTTGAGGCCCATCTTGATGTATTTGTGTGCCGTCCGTTGAGGTCCACCTGGATACATATAAGGCTATGTGACGAGGCCCATTTGATGTATTTATGGCCTATCTTAATTTATTTATGGCCATCCATTGAGGCCCACCTTAGTATATACATAAGGTCCATGTGATTAGGCCCATCTTGACGTAATTATGACCCATGTTAAGAGGCCCATTGTGATGTATACAAGGCCCATGGGTTACGGCCCATTGCAATGTACGTAAGGCCCATTGGTGCGGCCCATTGATACGGCCCACTTGATGAATATAAGGCCCATGTGATACGGCCCATTTGATGTACTTAAGGTCCAATGGGATGTATTTAGGTCCATTGCAATGTGTGATTTCTCCATGGTATATATAATGATGTTTATAATGGGTCATGCCTTGGGAACACTGATGGTTAGATGCCCACATTGTAAGGATGATGTCGGTTAAATGTCCGCATTATCGTTCTCCCTAAGGCCCATTGATAGGCCCATACTTGTAGTGTGTAGGTCGTCTAGGCCCATTTTCTTTATGAACAGAGCCCATCACTATATAACATGTTTAGTATAGATCCATGATTCATAATCATACACATCATAGGTATGCCTGATATGAGGAGTGACTGGTCATAGCATATGCCCTCGAGCAGATTGTTTATGGGCTCCCTGATAAGCAGAGTTGCCCTACATGAGTGCGTGGTACACGCATGGCTGTTGCAAGACTGGTAGTGTGATTTATATACTTCCATTTATGTGATTGTGATTATTGTATGCCCTAGCGACATCAGTGACATAGCCTCCACAGACACATCGTGGGTGGCCGGATTGGATACAGGAAATACTGTTTCTAGCATCGGGGAGCCATAGATGTCCCTGGGTGAAAATTCCTGAACACGATGGTACCAGAGGATGACTCCAACGTGGAGATCGAGTGGATACATGAGCGCGTGAGGGTCGTATACCAGTAGGCCGCATCTCCCACTGTGTCGTGGTCGGTTGGAAAGGGGTGTGACCTTATCTGCCTGAGTGAGGGGGCAAATTTTTAGGTTGAGTTTGACCAGCTTGAGGAATGGTTCCGCTATCGACGAGTCGGGCAAGTTATTGGCAGGCGGATTGTGAGATCTCTTCCACTCTCCCAGTTGTGTGTTTGGATAGGGATGACAAGATGGCGTAGAGTGTACTAGACCCTGGTGATTATTCAGACTGAGAATCGTACTGATTTGATGCTCTAGTGAGGAGCTGCATTGATATGTGGATGTGGATTGGCATGCTTGACTTGCATTATGCATCGCATGACATTGATATAGCCGACAACATTTATATTCTGCACCGCATAGCCTTGGTACGGCTTATTGCATTCATATACCCATCAGCATGACTCCGCATTTCTCTAACCTAGCATTCTGAGCACGCTCATACTGCGCACACACTTATACCACCCTTTAAGCTTTCTATAAGCTTATGCACGATTGATGCGTGCAGGTAACACCAGGACGCAGCCATAGTCTCACCACGATTGGAATGTGCAGCCGAGCTTCTGGAGTTTTTGTTACTTTCATTATATTGTATTTTCCTTTCATACGCCTTGTACTCAAAGTTTTGATCATGGTGGATTTTGTGATGGTGTTCTTGTGGTTATTGTTTATGGGTTATGCTTATGGTTATGCTCATTACGAATCAAATCATGATTAGAAATCCTCCTTGTAGCATCCCAGGATTGGAACCTGGTGTATGGGTGCCGAGAATGGGGTACTACAGAGGTTGTCGGAGCCGGATTCAGCGATCGAGAATTTTGTGAGCCCGGTTTTCGAGTTTGGGGTGTGACAGAAGTTGGTATCAGAGCATAATTTAGGAATAATCGAGAACAGTGTCACATGTTTGCTATGAGTTTAAGACGATTAGGTTCCGAGTGCGAAACCTTCCGATTGAGTTCCCTAACGTGTGATTCTCAAGATTAATTAGCGTCCTTATTCTTCCTATAGGACATGCCGCGCAGGCCAGTGACCCGATCGACTCCCGCTCCACCACCTGAGGCTCCAGCTTTACCACTTGCGTCTCCCGTTCCACTGTCAGAGATCCCTGATCCCCTGCCTGAGGATGACGTTCCTCCACCTGATGTCGGTGCGGATCCGACCGTGCCTGTGAGTGCCTTGCAATTACAGTAGATGTTGCAAGCTGTGACTGCTGCACTTCAGAGACAAGGCAGGCGCCCAGATGTTTCTCCAGCCCAGGTCGAGTACGAGTGCTCGAGCGCCCTTCTTCGTGAGTTCAGACAGCTCGATCCTCCGCGTTTCCAGGGCGAGCCAGATCCGACTGCAACCGAGAGATGGCGTTCCGATGTGGAGAAGATCTTCGATATTATGTCATGTACGACTCAGCAGCGAGTCCGATTAGCTGTATTCCTTCTCCAGGGTGAGGCAAAGCATTGGTGGACCTCTATTACCCTCGTTGCAAGACCTGACTATGTCTGGACATTGGAGGACTTTATCGATCGATTCGAGGAGCAATACTTCCCTGACCACATTCGACGTCAGAGACCACTGGAGTTCGAGACTCTGATGCAGGGGGACATGACCGTGGTGCAGTACGCGACCCATTTTGTGGTGTTATCGAGGTTCGTGCCATATTTGGTTGATGACGAGGGGCGGAAGACCTGTCATTTCGAGAACGGCTTATGTTACGGTTTTCGAGGCCGTGTTATTGGGCATGAGTTCTCGACTTTCCAGGTGGTAGTACGAAGGGCTTAGATTTACGAGATTGAGAGGGCCGACACGTAGGCCAATCGAGATCAGAGGAGGGGACGGAAGAGACAAGCCCCCTCCAGTAGCTCCTAGCAGCATCGACGACCGTAGAGGTACAGGAGCCACCCATTCGCCAAAGCACCAGTAGCACCGTCGGCCCCCCAGTGGCACCACCTTAGTGACAGCTTTCTGATACTTGCTATGGATGCGGTGGGATAGGACACCATAGGTGGGAGTGCCCCCGACCTCAGTAGCAACATTCGAGAACACCACAGCAGCCTGCACAGCAGCAATTGAGAGCACCGTAATAGCCTCCGTAGCAGCAGCGACAGCAGATTCCACCACTGAGGCCCGCTCAGCAGCAACATCAGCACCAGCCTCCAAGGTCGCAGTAGCAGCAGAGGCAGCAGTTTCGAGCACCTCAGCAACATTAGTAGCAGCAGCATCGTCCGAGGGGACAGGCACCTCCCCAGCCAACTCAGGCAAGATTCTATACGGCTCAGTAGGACCCGCAGACCTCGGAGGAGTCGTTGAGGGTATACTTCCAGTCTCTGCATGCATCGCCAGAGTATTATTTAATTTCAGTGTTTCGCACTCATTTATGTCTGAGGATTTCTGCCGATCGACTGGATTACCGACAGAGTCTGCTAGTGAGGGAAGACCACAATATTGGACCATTTTTTTCATCTTGCCCTATTCTGGTCGGTGATATCTTTTTGCCCGCTGACTTATTTGTGCTACTGATGTCAGATTTCGACGTTATCTTGGGCATGGATTGGCTTGCTGAGTACCACGTCATCTTGGACTGTTCCGCGAGGACAGTCACATTCTGCATACCTGGCTTTCCACAGTTTCGGTTCGTCGCCGAGCCTAGAGGAGAGCCGTTGTCATGTTTGATGTCTGCATAGTTGAGGAGCCCGTTGTCTTCTATATCGATCAATTGCCGGTGGTCTGTGATTTCTCCGACGTGTTCCAGGAGATTCCGGGATTGCCACCGCGCCGTCATATTGAGTTCTAGATTGACCTTGTGCCTGGTACCGCGCCTATCACGAAGGTCGCGTACCGTATGACACCAATGGAGTTGTGAGAGCTGCAGCGGCAGTTGGACGAGTTGCATGAGTTGGGATTCATCCGTCCGAGTAGTTCTCTGTGGGGAGCGTCGGTACTCTTCATCAGGAAAAAGGATAGCTCATTGAGGCTCTGCGTCGATTACCGCGAGCTCAACCGGGTTACGATCAAGAACAAGTACTCACTCCCAAGGATAGATGATTTATTTAATCAGTCGTAGGATGCACAGTTCTTCTCGAAGATTGACTTGCGTTCTAGTTATTGTCAGATTCGTGTCCGAGAGGAGGACATTCCGAAGATAGCTTTCAGGACGCATTATGGTCATTTTGAGTTTCAGGTCATGTCCTTCGGACTAACCAATACACCCGCGGTCTTCATGCAGTTGATGAATGAAGTCTTCCGTCCATGTCTCGATCATTTCGTTATGGTCTTCATCGACGACATTCTGATATATTCGAGGACCCGTGAGGACCATATGCAGCATCTGGAGATCGCTTTGTAGACCCTCCGTGCCCACCAGCTTTATACGAAGCTGGAGAAGTGCGAGTTCTGGTAGGAGGTGAGATTCCTCTGTCACGTAGTGATGAGGGAGGATGTCGCAGTAGACCCCTCGAAGGTTGATGCAGTGCGTCAGTAGGACCAGCCCACGACTGCCTCCGAGATCCGCAGTTTCCTTGGTTTAGCGGGATACTATCGGCATTTTATTGAGGGCTTCTCCTGTATTGCAGTCCCGCTGACCAAGTTGACTCGGAGGGGCGCAGAGTTTATTTAGAGTGATGCCTATGAGCGAGCATTTATGGAGCTGAAGGACCATCTGACGTTCGCTCCTGTCCTCACTCTTCCCTCTGGGAGTGATGGATTTGCTGTATTTACTGATGCCTCACGTATTAGTTTAGGTGTTGTCCTGATGCAGCACAGCAGACCTGTAGCCTTTGCGTCTCGTCAGCTAAAGGTCCATAAGCTGAACTACCCCACGCATGATTTGGAGCTGGCAGCAGTCGTCTTTGCATTGAAGGTGTGGAGACACTATCTCTATGGGGTCAGGTTTGAGCTCTTCTCTGACCACAAGAGCTTGAAGTATCTATTCTCTCAATCCGAGCTGAACATGAGGCAGAGACGCTGAATGAAGCTTCTGAAGGACTATGATTTTGACATCCAGTACCACCCAGGCAAGGTGAATGTAATAGCGGATGCCCTCAGCCGTCAGCTACGAAGCCTGGTGGCCACATGATGATTCAGGAGTGCAGGATGCTCGAGGATATAGCAGAGTATGACTTTGATTTTGGTCTGCAGTCTTCTATCGTTCAGCTATCGAGCCTGTCGATTCAACCCTCTCTTGTTGTAAGGGTGATCGAGACTCAGCAGACAGACGAGTCGTTACAGGATTACCGAGCAGAGGTAGCATCTGAGAGTCAAACAGATTAGAAGATTGGTTCTGATGGTGGACTTTACTTCAGAGGCCGATTATGTGTCATAGATATTCCTGAATTGCGCAAAGATCCTATGAGCGAGGCACATCGATCGCGGTTTTTCTATCCACCTTGGCTCGACAAAGATGTACCGTGATATGAGGAGACAATATTTTTAGGCAGGGATGAAGTGTCAGATCGCCAGTTTTGTAGCCGAGTGTGACACATGCCAACATGTCAAGGCCGACCATCAGAGACCCCTAGTCTATTGCAGCCGTTGAGCGCCCGATGTGGAAGTGGGAGCACGTATCTACAGATTTCATTATGAGTTTACTGAGGACTAAGCGCGGTCATGACGCCATATGGGTTGTCGTGGATCGCCTGACGAAGTCGGCACATTTTCTTGCGATCTATGCGATTTGGCCTTTGGACTGGCTTGCGAGGTTATTCATCGAGGAGATTGTGAGACTACATGGCATTCCAGTCTCGATCGTTTCTGACCGAGACCCACGGTTCACGTCTCAGTTTTGGAAGATCTTTCAGAGAGCGATGGACACTGATTTGTAGCTCAGCACCGCGTATCACCCGCAGACAGATGGCCAGACCAAGAGGGTCAACCAGATCCTTGAGGATATGCTTCGGGCCTACGCGATTGATTTCGGGGGTAGCTGGGATGAGGATCTGCGACTGACTGAGTTCGCATACAACAACAGCTATCAGGCGACCATTGGCATGACTCCTTCTGAGGCATTATATGGCAGACTGTACAGATCTCCGAGTTGTTAGATCGAGGTTAGAGAGCAGCATCTCCTAAGTCCCGAGCTTGTGTAGCAGATGTCAGAGGCTATCGATATCATCAGGCAGAGGATGCGCACAGCTCAGAGCCAGTAGAAGAGTTTGGCTGATCGCCGGCGTCGTCCCTTAGAGTTTGATGTAGGGGACCATGTGTATCTCAAGGTCTCACCCATAAAGGGCGTAGTTCGATTTGCAGCGAAGGGCAAACTTGCCCCGAGATTCATAGGACCTTTTGAGATCATTGGGCGCGTTGGTGCCATGGCCTATCGGCTTGCCTTACCATACCAGTTGTCTGGCGTACACAACGTTTTCCATGTCTCTATGTTGAGGAAGTGTGAGTCAGACATCGTTCCTGTTATTGATTGGAAGCCGTTAGAGGTTCGTGAGGACGCTTCTTACATTGAGCAGCCAGTTCGTATTTTTGATCGGAAGGAACAGGTCCTCCGGACCAAGGTCATTCCCTTGGTGAAGGTTCAGTGGGGTCACCATTCGGTTGATGAGGCATCTTGGGAGCGCGAGGCTGAGATTCGAGAGCCCTATCCCTATCTCTTTGATGATTGATTATATATTGTATCTTGTATGCTGTCTTCGATTTTATATAATGATGCCTTGTTTCTTCTTCTATTATGAGTTATGTCTAGTTGTGACAATTGTGCAAATTTCGAAGACAAAATTTTTATTTGGAGGGGAGAGTTATAAGACCCGTGTCCTAGTCCATACCGTTCTATAGGCTTCCGTGGTTCTCCCGGCCGAATTCTGTTAAATCTCGACCCGTATCCGACGTTTGCCCATGATCTTAAGTTGGGTCCTGCATACCGAAGTCGGCTCGAACCAAAACCATTACCTTGGTGACCGCGCCGTTGTTGCGGTTCCAACGCTACGACTCGAGCACCGATCTGATACCCGTGCCAGAAGATGTGGACCCACGTTCAATTCGAAGAAAACGTCGCGCGTTGCGAATTTTGAGGGAATCTCTACAACATATCCCATCATTCAATCAATCACTCATGTCAAGTACAAGCCATACCCAAGTACAAGCAACCCATCTCTCCCATTCCCAAAGTCAACTCTCTCTCTCTCTCTCTCTCTCTCCACCCATCCCTTTCTTACAACCCATCACCCATCCTTATCATCTCATCACTTCTCTCTCTCCCTCATTTTTCAAAAAAAAAATCTCCCATGCAACATCCCACGTCCAAGCTGCCTCTCTCCCAAACAACAACTGTGGCCCACCCTCTCATCTCTCATCCCCACCATCAAAACCCCATCAAACTCCATCAAAAGAGAAGGCAAGGAGCTAAGGAGGCTAAGGTACCAAGGAGAAGGCTGATAGGTGGGTGATCCACCGTTGATTCTTATTTTAGGGCCCACTTGTTCGTGGGACCCATTTTGATGTATGTGATTTAATCAAGAGGGGCCCATAGTGGCAGGGTCCATCCATCTCACTGTATATCTCGCTCTCTTTCTCTCTCTCCTTTTCCTCTCCCTAGAATGTAGAGGGTCCCACCGAATTATGTAAAATCTACTCCATCCATCAGGCAGAGTGGCCCACCACATTTTAGAAAGATCTCATCTCTTAGACAAAAATATATTTAATATATTTATATTATATATATATATATATATATATATATATATATATATATATATATACACTCTACATACATATGCATGGTGGGCCATGTCGTCCGTGTGGGACCCACCATGATGTATGTGTTATATTACTGTCGTCCAGTGTCCTTAGACGCTGGACGTGAAGACAGTAGGGTGGCTAACATGGAGTGCGTGTACTGACATGGGGTGTTCTGACGGCAATAGTAAAAACAAAAAGGGATTTTGGGTGGGCCGCTCATGTGGGCCCCACCTTGATGTATGTATATAATCCATGTCGTCTATTCCATTCCCCAGCCCATTCTAGGCATTGAGCCAAAAAATGAGGCCAATCCGATAATCAAGCGGTCCATACCATAGGAAATAGTAGTGTTTACCGTTAAAACCCGCCTTAATATTTTTATTCGCCAAAACATGCTGCGTATTGGGCTTGATGGGTCTGTTCCGAGCCATGGAATCCAACGGCTGGGTCAAATTCACTTGATGCGAGCCCCACCTAGGAAATCCCTTAGAAAAACATATTTTAAAAAAAAAAAAAAAAAATTCAGTAGCGGCAGCAGCGTCTGCTGCTGCCGTCCTCTTCGCACACAGACGAGAAGCAGGGACCCACGGGTCCCATTTGTAGGCCCCACCGTGAGGTGTGATGTATATCCACACCATGCATTGGGTGGCCCTCCCTCTAACTGCGGGCCACCCTTAAAATCAGCCATATTCGGATCTTAGGTGGCCCACATCGCAGGAAATAGTAAGGATCGAACGTCTGCTATTGAAACCCTTTTGGGTTGCAAAAGTTTTGGATCTGATATGATATTTGTTTTTACTCTTCATCCATGTCCGTGTGACCTCATCAACGGGCTGGGTGGAAAACAAACAACACGGTGGGCCCTTGATCCGTGTGACCTCATAAACAGGTTGGGTGCAAATAAACATTATGGTGGGCCCCACATGGGACCCACTAATGTATGTATTGTATCCACACCTTCCATTAATGTGGGCCCCACCATGGGGTATGCACCTCATCTATGTCGTCCATCCTTTCCATCCCTATGGGATCCACCATGATGCATGGGTTGCATCCAAGCCGTCCAACCATTTTTAAAAGATCATTTTAAGGCTTGAGACTAAAAATAAGACAGATCTTAGATCAAGTGGACCACATTATAGAAAACAGTGGGTTTGAATGTCCACCATTAAACCCTTGGGAATTCTAATGGTGGAAATCCTTATCACCACTTATATTTGGGTGTGGTCCATTTGATATATGTGTGGCCTGTTGTTGAGGCCCACCTTGATTTGTATAAGGCCCATTATTGCGGCCCATCTTGATGTATTTGTGGGCCGTCCGCTGAGGTCCACCTGGATACATATAAGGCTATGTGATGAGACCCATTTAATGTATTTATGGCCCATCTTGATTTATTTATGGCCGTCCATTGAGGCCCACCTTAGTATATACATAAGGTCCATGTGATTAGGCCCATCTTGACGTAATTATGACCCATGTTATGAGGCCTATTGTGATGTATGCAAGGCCCATGAGTTATGGCCCATTGCAATGTACGTAAGGCCCATTGGTGCGGCCCACTTGATGAATATAAGGCCCATGTGATATGGCCCATTTGATGTACTTAAGGCCCAATGAGATATATTTAGGTCCATTGCAATGTGTGATTTCTCCGTGGTATATATAATGATGTTTATAACGGGTCATGCCTTGGGAACACTGATGGTTAGATGCCCACATTGTAAGGATGATGTCGGTTAAATGTCCGCATTATCGTTCTCCCTAAGGCCCATTGATAGGCCCATACATGTAGTGTGTAGGCCGTCTAGGCCCATTTTCATTATGAACAGAGCCCATCACTATATAACATGTTTAGTATAGATCCATGATTCATGATCATATGCATCATATGTATGCCTTCTGAGGAGTGACTGGTTATAGCATATGCCCTCAGGCAGATTGTTTATGGGCTCCCTGATATGCGGAGTTGCCCTACATAAGCGCGTGGTACGCTCATGGCTGTTGCATGACTGGTAGTGTGATTCATACACTTGCATTTATGTGATTGTGATTATTGTATGCCCTAGCGACATCAGGGCCATAGCCTCCACAGACACATCGTGGGTGGCCGGATTGGATACAGGAAATACTGTTTCTAGCATCGGGGCCCCATAAATGTCCCTGGGTGAAAATCCCTAAACCTGGTGGTACTAGAGGATGACTCCAACGTGGAGACCGAGTGGATACATGAGCGCACGAGGGCTGTATATCAGTAGGTCACGTCTCCCACTGTGTCGTGGTCAGTTGGAAAGGGGTGTGACCTTACCTGCCTGAGTGAGGGGGCAAATTTCTAGGTTGAGTTTGACCAGCTTTAGGAATGGGTTCTCTATCGACGAGCCGAGCCCGATATTGGCAGGCGGATAGTGAGGTCTCTTCCACTCTCCCAGTTGTGCGTTCGGATAGGGGCGACAAGCTGGCGTAGAGTGTACTAGACCCCGGTGTTTATCCAAACTGAGAACCGTACTAATTTGATGCTCTGGTGAGGAGCTGCATTGATATGTCAATGTGGATTAGCATGCTTGACTTACATTATGCATCACATGGCCTTGATATAGCTAACAACATTTATATTCTGCACCGCATAGCCTTGGTACAGCTGATTGCATTCATATACCCATCAGCATGACTCCACATTTCTCTGACCTAGCATTCTGAGCACGCCCATATTACGCACACACTTACACCACCCTCTAAGCTTTCTATAAGCTTATGCACGATTGATGCGTGTAGGTGATGCCAGGACGCAACCATAGTCTCGCCGCGGTTGGAGCGTGCAGCCGAGCTTCTGAAGTTTTTGTTACTTTCATTATATTGTATTTCCCTTTCACACACCTTGTACTCAAAGTTTTGATCATAGTGGATTTTGTGATGGTGTTCTTGTGGTTATTGTTCATGGGTAATGTTTATGGTTATGCTCATTACGAATCAAATCATGATTAGAAATCCTCCTTGTAGCATCCCAGGATCGGAACCTGGTGTATGAGTACCGCGAGCCGAGAATGGGGTAATACGGAGGCTATCGGCTCCGGATTCGGCGATTGGAAATTTTGTGAGCCCGGTTTCTTAGTTCAGGGCATGAAAATTATCACCACTACCATTTGTGGTATGGTCCAGATGATCCTTTGGATATGATTCATTTTTTTATAATGCTCTAAAATGATATCTAATAATGGATGAATGGTGTATTGGAATTAACACATTTGATCGGCCCATTCAAGTCGGCCCATTCGACTTGGCCCATTTGATTCGGCCCATTGGTTCGGCCCATTTGATATGGCCTATTTGATGTATTTGGGGTCCATTTGGAATGGCCCAATGTGATGTATTTGGGGCCCATTTAATGAGGCCCGATGTGATGTATATGGGGCCCATGAGTTGTGGCCCATTGTGATGCATTCATGGCTCATGGGTGAGGCCTAATGTGATGTATTCGAGGCCCATGGGCAAGGCCTGAAGTAATGTATTTATGGCCCATGTGATGGGACCCACCTGTTGCGTATTTGAAGCCCATGGGTCGTGGCCCATTGTGATGTATTTCCAACCCATATGCCATGGCCCATTGTGATATATTTTCGACCCATACGATTAAGCCCATTGTGATGTGATGAGGCCCGATACGATGTATATGAAGCCCATGTGATTCGGCCCATTATAACGTATATGTGCCCATGAGTGAGGCTTAACGTATGTATATAAAACCCAAGAGTGAGGCCCATGTTGATGTATATTAGATCCTTGGGTGAGGCCATGGGCCCACTATATGTTTGGCCCTATGTGAGCCACTCCTTGGGAGCAATTTTGGTTAAATGTTCACATTGATGGGCAATGATGGTTGAATGTCCACATTGTGACCTTCCCTTAGTCCTTGTTAGGCCCAATCTCACCGATTCCGATTGTTTAGGCCGATTCTGATTATCGAGGCCGATTCTGATTATCAAGGCCAATTTCGATTGTCAAGGCTGATTCAGATTGTTAAGGCCGATTCCGATTGTCGAGGCTGATTTCGATTGTTGACCGATTATCGAGGCCGATTTTGATTGTCGAGGCCAATTCCGATTGTCGAGGCTGATTCTAATTGTCGAGACTAATTCCGATTGTTAAGGCCAATTCCGATTGTCGAGGCCGATTCCAATTGTTAACCGATTGTCGAGGCCGATTCCGATTGTTGAGGACTGATTTCGATTATCAAGGTTGATTTTGATTGTCGTGGCAGATTGTATAAGATGATTATCGCGGCCTACTATCGATGCCGATTATCGGTGTCTATTGTCGATACTAATTATGAGTATGTGACAGTATAACATCATGATACATGACCGTACACATCATCTGCATGTTTGATATGAGATGTGATTGACCATTTCATATGTCATTGGGCAGGTTGCTATGAGACTCCTTGATGGGCGGAGATTGTCTCACATGAGCGCATGATATGCGCAGGATTGATGCATGACTAGATTGTCTCACATGAGCGCATGATATACGCCCTAGCGACATCAGGGTCGTAGCCTCCACAGGCATGTCGTAGATGGCTAGATGGGACATCGAATATCTGTTACTAGCATCGTCCTGCCATAGATGACCCTTGGTGAAAATCCCTAAACCCTCTTGGTATGAGAGGATGCCCAACGTCGAGACCGAGTGGATATATATGAGTGCATGAGGGCGGTATACCAGTAAGCCGCGTCTCCCACTATATCATGGTTGGTTAGGAGGGGGTGTGGCCTTACCCGCCTGAGGGTAGGGGGCATAGCTAGGCTGAGTTTGATCAGATCGTAAATGGGTCCGCTATCAACGTGCCGGGTAGATATTAACTGACTACTGGCCAGGCAGATAGTAGTCATGTCTCTTTCACTTGCATGGTTGCGCGTCCAGTGGGCGACGATTATATGTAGAGTGTACTAGACCCCGGTGATGATCCTAGAGATGTACAGTATTGATATGTGAATTTATTGAGCAGGAGTTGCATATTCATTCATTCACTATCCACTTGGGCTGGTGGTGCGCAACTATTTGTTATGTGTACCTTCGCAATGGCCAGGATTTTGGTTGGGGCGCACGACTAACCTGAGATCAGGAGTTTACCACATTGAGTCTGACTATCCAAATTTAGGTATGGGACTGGTTTGGACATAAGTCCCTTGTGGTGGACCACATAGCGTGCGATACCACGTACTATCATCCCGACTTCACACTCAAGCTTGGTCATTTCATTCGCATTGTATATTGCATTACATCCGCAGGCATATAGCATTTTGGGTTGCTATGTTTCTTCACTTATATGGCCTAGACGGACTTAGCAGGATTTATATATTGAATTATACCCTCGACATCTGATATTTGACTCTCTTTATGACTCCTCATTTACATAGTTAATCTGTATTACCTACTCTGATATTGTATGACTCATGGACTTGTCAGTATTTTCGCTTACTCTGATATCGTATGATTCATTATCTTACCATTATTTCTGATATTGTATGATTATGGCATTGTATTGAATACTTGGCACTTACCTTGTGAACACACTTACACCACCCTCTAAGCTTTCTATAAGCTTATGCACGATAGATGCGTGCAGGTGGCGTTAGGTCGCAGCAGCGTTGAGCTTGGACCGTGCAGCCGTCTTCTGGAGCTTTAATTTTGATATATGTATTTCCCTTTCAGTATGTATTCAAAAGATTATATTAGTGGATATGTAATGATGATGTTGCCTTTGCGATTTGGGTATACTTGTGGTTATGCTTCTTATGAGATAAATATACGATGGAAAAATCCTCCTTGTAGGATCTCATGATCGAAACCTGGTGTATGGGCGCTGGGAGCCGAGAATGGGGTACTACGGAGGTTGTCGGCACCGGATTCGGCGATCGGGAATTCTTTGAGCCCAGTTTTCGAGTTTGGGGCGTGACAGATGGACCCTCGACTTGGAGGTTACCTGGGTGTGGAATACCAATGTGGGTTTACCATCCATAGGTTATATTGCCTATAAGGATTTGGGGATGACTCATTGCCGCTCTGATTTAACGCTGCCCTACATAACCTCTTTACCGTTTTGATTTAGCATTTATTTCGTGTAACCTTTTACTGCTTCGATTTAGTATTTATCCCATGATTTGATATTTGCCTTGCATGGCTTTGATGGTTCATTCTCATATAACCATGAGATGGTAATTCCCACGTATTGAATTTGATTGGCCACTAGTCGATGGGCATCCATTAAACATCCTAAAGCGGGAAATCTCATGAGTCGAGGATGGTGGGAATGGGACACTATGTAACACCCCGTACTTTCCAGTACTCGGGTATTACCATATAACCAAACTTAGTATAAACATAAGCTAGACTTAAGTAAACATTTACGTGCACCCTAGTTTAAATATAATCGTTAAAAACAGTTCCCATGCATCCATATGTTAACCCATTGTTCGTGGCGCTCCAATGATATTTAATAAGTATTTTATTTTATTTTATATTTTACACAAACATAGATAAAAAAGGAAGCACAAATGCATTTTTATAATTTAATGTTATATAATAATGTACAAAAATATATTATAATAAGAGTGATATATATATATATATATATATATATATATATATAATGTATGTAAAATGTTATGAAAAAAAATATTATATTAACTAAACATAATGAATAATAATTTTACAATATATAATTGAGTTACAAATATTAATGTAGTATTGAATACTTTTATAAACATGTACATAAAAAATTATTAGATATTTGGATAAAATGTTCATTATTTAGCAAGGTGATTTTAAATAGGATATTGTACAATTTTCAATTCATGTATATATGAGACTGTATATTTAGAATTATATATATTAATAAATAAATGATTAATAGCATGCATATGGTAGTATGTTAATATTAAAATATTATAACTTTATATATGTATGAGATTTTAAATATGTTGTAATTATAAGTGATATACGAAATAACCAAAATTATACTAATATTGGTATCGGCTAATAATATAGGATGAAAGCCTTACAGATGGCCCCTTGGACCTTTCCAACCGTTGATCATGGGTTTGGATGCAATCCGACCATCGGATCAACGCAACTGGTCCTAAAAGACCTTAGTTTTGTTAGTATGGCCCACCTAAATCTTAGATATGCTTGATCCTTAGCATAGGGACCCATTTAGGCCCCTAGAGCCTTATGGCCGGAGTGGATTTCATTAAAACATCATGTGGACCCCACTATTAGGCCACTAGGTACACCAGCAGGTGTGCTCCCGCGGTGCACTGGTCGGTCAGCGCACTCAAACCGGGCACTGACCCGACATTTCAAAAACCGGGAGGGATTTCCCTCCTTTTTCCTCGTTTGAAAGAACGGACGGACAATGTCCAATTTCGACCGATTAGTGGCTCACCTACACCGACCCTATGAGCAATCCAAACCGTCCATCGTGTTGGGCGGATCGTTCCAGCCAAAACCATGGCTTTTATACACATCCATGCAATCACACGTGCACACAAACCTGGGTGCAAACAGGTCCCGCAAGCATACCATATCTTCAAAAATGGAAACTGCCTTCCTTCCAGCTCAGCGATCCGCGTGCCCTCTCCCCTCTCCAATCCCAGCTCTTTAATTCACCATATCCCGACCGTTTGTATGGGAAAATCTCAGTCATCCATTTGCTTAGGATATTCCTTGCAAAACCAGGGATGGTTTTTATTCCCACCCATTGTTTTGGGAGGCTGTTTATACCAGAACAAATCTGGAACGCCCATTGCTCATCTGACGGCCTAGAACGGGTCAGGGAATGCATAAAAGGGCACAAGGATCGAGTGATAGTGTAACATCCCGGATTTTTGCCAACCTGGGATTAGACGTCCTTAGGCGATGGGTCGATCCTAACACCTTATTAACTTGTCAGAACTAAATCCCACAGTCTAAAATCGCTCCTTAACCATTTTCTTCACAAATTCCACCCTTCACCACCTTTTTCTTTAAAATTTTCAAAGTACTTTCATCCTAGACACTATCCTAAACTAGCTAAGTAGTATAACTTGGATCACTTTATATACAAACTACAAAGGCCCAGGTACCACCTCAGATAGAAATCTTACAGGACTAAACCCTTTAGAAATTAAGTGAGAATTAGCTAGTGCTAAACTAGAGTGCCTGTGAAATTAGCACCAATCGCTTTAAATACGATCTGCAAGACCCAAAACTTGTAGAATCATTAACGCTAGGTTACCCTAAAACTTAGGATCAATCTCATTACCCGGCTGCTCACGGGAGCATCTCGAAACTCCGTATCGGATCTGGACCGCACGTCGGAAGTCCGATTAACACGAAGTTAAGGAACTAGGACCGCCTCGCTGGGCTTGACAACCATCTCGAAAATCAAATCTAGATAGTGTCCTAAAGCTATTCGCTTGGGCTCAGAGTGAAGAGTGTGAGAAATGTGAAATAATTTCAAAATAAAATATCTTGAATAGTAATCTGGCACCTCTCGCTTGCGGATCAGTATTAAGCAACCAGACCGTCAGAATCAGACCAAATTACACCCTCGGATCATGAGAAATTTCATACACATTTACATGTACTCGGAATCTCCGATCGAGATCCGATGACCATTGAACTGAAACTGGTCCGCCACGCGTGATCTGGAATCCCGACCGAAACGAAAGCTTAATAGAACGTAGATCCAGCGTTAGTGAGCTTAAGTCCGACCTTTGGCTCAAGGAGGGCCGCCAGAAACCCTCTTTTGAGCTGAAACAATGCCGATTTGATTATAATGTAAGTATACCTTGAACATAAGTCTATTTCGATGAATTTTTAGGCTATATAAGGACCTTAAACCCTCTCTCATGGCAACCATACTAATTTGAGATTGAGAGAGAGAAAAGAGAGAGAAAAGAGAGAGAAAGTGTGGGAGCAGTGGGAGAATCTCCCTGCCACTCTTCCTTGCCGCTGTTCGGGCTCCACCGCCTGATTCTCATCGCTTTTCTGATGTTTCCGGCGTCATTTCTAGGTAAGAAACCCTAACCCTAATTTGTTTTGGGGTTTAGACTGTTGTAGGTTGCGAAATAGCTAACCTATTTCGTTCTATAGGTTGCCAAACTGCCGAATACAGAAGCTTAGCAAACCTATCGACTTCGTTACAATTCTACGACAAAAGGTGCGGACTTTAGGTGTATAGGTTATGGTTTTCAACGCTTTCAATGTCAGATAATGATAGATTCATGATCTGCATGCAATTGTACATGTACAAAGTGCTGTCTGTTTTCCGTTTCTGATTAAAGATGAAAAATATGGAATTCTACATACTCTATGTATTTGTAGAAAGTACGGTATACGTATATTTTTTGGAAATGTGTTTGACATGTTTATTTGTTATATGGATATACGATATATGGATAAAATACTTATTTGGCAAAAGGATTCGCCTAAATACATGTTTTACTTATATACACTATGTATGTTGAAATTGCGTATTCTAGAAAATACTGTATACGTATAAATTTTGGAGATGTATTTATCATGATTATTTGTTGTAGTAATATATTATACATGGATAAAATACTCGTTTGGCTAAAGGATAGCCCTAATACATGTTTTGCTAACATACACCATGTATGTTGTAATAGTGTATTCTAAGTGTTTGTGAAAATGACTGAATGAGTATAGAATTCTCAGTCGTGCTCGCCATGACTAATTGTCATGGATTTATGATTGTTGTATTGGAGATACCCCTTTGACGAAAGGATTTGCCCTAAATCACGCCACGGCCAATATACACTATATATGCTAAAATGTGTGGCCCAAGTGTTTGTGGAAATGGCTGAATGAATATGGAACTTGGATTCCTGCTTGCCATGACTATTCGTCGTGGGTGTACGCATGTTATGATTGGGGCAACAAAGGATTTGGCCTAATGCCTATGTGATCGACATATGTCATGTATGTTGATGTATGTTTGTTTAAGTGTTTCTTAAAATGTCTGAATGAGTAGTAGTTAGCAAATTGTAATGTATAAGGGTGTTGAGATATGATTCTCAACCTCTTTTAACTATGTGTATGATCTCCTTGGATAGTTGTGTGATTAGGAATTGAACATGTACAAACTCGTGCTTGTGTTGTGATTCATAACATGCTCAACTGCTTTATGATTTTAACTATGTAATGCATATGTTTAAATTTATATTTACGTTGTATGATCCGTCATGGGTGATGGGGGAGTGGAGCAACGAGTGCGTGCAACAGCCCTGGCAGCCCTAAACGGATAATACCAGACCTTGATTGTATGAGTTGAATCTTGATCCACTACTGCTTTATCTATCTGCATTTGATTGTGTTTGGGGCTATGATTATAGTCCAGACAATCGGTACCAGAATTGCATTCGTAGCTGTGATTCATTTGCCACGTGAGATGTGTTCGACGAACCCGAGTCGTACTTCGGTTGACGATAGTGGTTGGCCACGCGAAGTGCTTATGCACTTCATGTCGTTCAACTTGTTGTGCGCTCGAACTAGCCGAGCTCGTCAAGTAACCCGATCTGTCTTATGTAGGTTCACCATGTTTGGACGCTACTGCTTGAACCTAGGGTACCAAACTTACCAGTGAAATCCCTTTTAACCATGGTACCTCGATCCGCTAAGACTCATGAGCCGGGCATGGTGGTATGGGACACCGTGGTCGAGCTGTCGGCCTATGCTGGGGCCACATGCCTCCCCGTAGTGACCATTGAGCAACCAAACTCGTGAGCCGAATACGGTGGTATGGGACACTATATTCGAGCTGTCGACACTTACGGCGAGAGCCGAGTACGGTGAGACTTGTACTCGTGCTGACGGGCGACGAGTCCTCTGTAGTGTCTTCGAGTATACTCCAAGGTCTGTGATTGGGGACGAGCCCTTCACAGCAACTAGAGTATGAGTTGAGCTGAGTACGGTGAGACCTGTATTCGAGCTGAAGGCCAGCGATTGAGCCAAGTACGGTGAGACCTGTACTCGAGCTGACTGTCAGCAATTGAGCCACATACGGTGAGATCTGTATCCGTGCTGACGGGTGACGAGCCCTTTGCGATGCCTTCGCGATGCCTCTCGAACCATAATACCGTATGAGATTAACTAGGATTGACGACCCTAGAATGGATCATGTTTGGGAATGATACAAGGGAGGTACCTTAGTTTCCCAATACTGCTGTTTGAAATGAACTAATAATTACTAGATAATCATGCTCATCATCGCACTGCATGTGCCTGGTAGATGTGGAGCACTGAGGGATGGATGCATTCGCGAACGTAAGATGATGTCGCATGACGGTGGTTTGGCAAGGGCATACATCATGTCATTTCATACTTGCATTAAATAAGAGTAGTTAGAATTGTTTGATTGTACTGCTTTATCATTACTGCTTGACTAAATTGATAACATGTTAACCTATGCTTTATTGTTCCACTGAGTTGATCACTCACTCCCACGTTACGGGACGGTGTTGTACACACCAACTAGATTTGTTGAGTTTCTGGTGATGGCGATACTTGTGAAGCAGAGCCGGACTACTTCTATGATGATAGGAGGAGTTCTCCTATCTGTATCTCTCTGGCAGGTCAATGAAGACCTGATATTGTATTGACGAGGCTATGGTACTTGGGATAGGAGACATTACACTTCCTCACATTTGGTATATTTTAGAACTGTACTTGTAATTATTTAACCTGGTAATGTTATCACACTCTGGAGACTCATCATAGTTTATATATTTTATCTATCTATCACAGTCTTCCGCTTGCAAATTTAACTGTCTCTGGAGTATGATATGTTGTTTTGGCTTAATCTCACTCATGTTCAATGCACGAATACAGTCAACATTCAATCATCATTCATTTTGTTGCATAAGTGATGTTCTGGAACTCGGGAGTTGAGTTTATGATCGACCCCCAATTTTCAGGGCGTTACAAATAGGGCACTCCTCCATTCTCGCAGCCGCAACCAAGAAAAACACCCGTTTTCTTCCTCCAGCGAACCCACCACCCAAACCCTCTTAGAGCTTCAATATAGCCCATCTATAAGCCTTCTAAGACCCATTTAGACCCTCTGAAGGAAGCCGATTGGAAGGAAAAACTTTCATTTGAAATCTGTCATTAATGGCCATCTCCTTCTTTGTTGTTCAGCCGCACCAACATGACTCAGATCAGCTGAGCTTGAGCCTCGTCCGAATGTCCATTGCTGGACATTCTCAACTGGAGATAAGAAAAGAGAGAAGAAGAGAGGAAAAGAAAAGGAAAGAGAGAGAAAGGAAGAAGAAGAATAGAGAGAGAGGTTGCGCCTACGCTGCACCTTGACTCACTGTCGAGTTAGGGTGATGAGTGGGCCGCGTCCGGGTGAGTCCGGCACCTTCGATAGTTATACAACAAGAGAGAGTGGAGAATGAGGGAGTGAGTGAGTGCACTGTTGCACTTAGGCCGACCCGGGTCTCTGGACCGAGTCAGGCAAGTCGGCTTGCTGTCCGGCAGTGCCAGACGTGGATTTTGTCCTACTCTAGATGTTGCTGGACTTGTGTTGTGAGAGGAAAATAGAAAAAAAAAAAAAGGGGAGAGAGAGAAGATGAGATGAGAGGGAGAGATAGTTGGGTCGTCGGTTGTTGTCAGGTCGACTCAGACGAAATCGAGTCTGACTAGGTAGAGTCAAGCTTGGGCCCGGGCCAGGCATGACTGGAGTTCCAACAGAGTGAGAGGAAGAGTGAGGGAAAAGAAAGAGAAGGGAAGAAGAAAGGGAAGAGGAGTTTGGATGCCACACTGTGTTGGGTTGGGGGGTCATTGTCGGGTCGTGTTGACTCAACACGTTGAGTCTAAGTTGGGTTTAGATCACCAACTAGGTAGCCAGTCGGCTTGAGAAGAAGAGAGAATTGATGGGTGGTGTGTGACTCGAGTTAACTCGACTCGAATCGAGTCGGCTAGGTGAGCCCACATTGCTTCCCAAAATTTAAATTATTTCAATTATCATTATATTATTATTATCATTTTTTTCTAGGATTATTAAATTGGATGTAAATAACCATTAATAAATTATCCATACCAACATTGGTTAATACTTTTGGAAATTTATCATTATCAAAATATTAGCATTTTATTTCGCCGTTCTTGAAATATTAACATTGACATTAGGACATACTATTTATTTTCATCAAAATGACTATTAGTGTTATGCTAGCTAATATTAACGACATTGTTAATATTAATAATTGCTTTGGACTCATTAGCATTAATATTTATCGTAGGTTGTTGTTAGGTAATTTTAATATGATAGTAATCATCGATAATATTCCTACAACTAATAACTAATTTAATTGATTATTTTTTTGTATTCATTCATTATTCCTTTTAATAATATTATTAATGACCACACAAGATAGAATTCAAAATTTTATAAACAAAAAAGAAAAACATAGAATCTAAACCTAGAATTAAACCCTAATCCTACACTAAAACCCTAAAAGATAACTCTAGGTTATGATCTTAAACCCTAGGTAGTTATTAGAACTTGAACCTAATTGTACAAGTTCATGAATTGTGTTAGGATTCAATTCTAAAGGCGCAAGCACTTTACGACACTAGTACGCGATTCCAAGTATAAGGTGATGATTCTTCCCCTTGAGCTTTCCATCTTCTCATTAGCTTAACTTATAGTTTTTATTTAAATTCTTAATTGATATCTCCTTTATAATCACATGTGTTAATAGTTGAAATTGAATTTCTATATTACATGCTTAATGTTCATCCTGTATATTTGTTCATGCTTGTAGATTATTTATGTATTACCTATAGACTTTGAACTGGTACATTAGTGGGAAACCCCCACCTATAAATGTACACCCATACTTGGGATGTAACCTGACTGGTTGTGATTAAAATGAACCTTCGGCTTAGAGGTTATTAAGTGGTGGTCTAAATGGATCATTGATGTGGGCCTACCATCCAGGGTTGTTGTGTCCAATGGTTTTTAGGGATGGTCTTTATCGTATGGTTTTGATATTCGCCCTATGTGGCATATTTTGATATTCGCCCTACGTGGTTTTATTTTGATATTTTTCCTATATGGGTTCGGTGTTTTATATTATCCAACCATGCGATGGTAAGCCCCATATATTGTAATATGATTGGCCACTAGTCGATGGGTTTTCATTAAACATCCTAAGGTGGTAGCCTCATGAGCCAGGGATGGTGGAATGGGACACTATGCCTGAGTTGTCGGCCTACGCTGGGCTCTGAGCTCCCCGTAGTGACCTTTGAGCTTATTTAAATTGGCTGGTTGTAATTGGATTAATAATGGATTGGCTAATCATGCATCCATAGCATGTTGGCGATGACGGGTGGCTATTCTGGATGCTGTAGCACGTGCCCTTAAGATCTTCGGGGTATCGTTTCGCTAGCTTCCAGACCACCGACTATCGACCCCTTTCCGATTGGATGATGTTTTTCAGGTTCGATGATTGCATGGGCGACGGCCCACTGTCCGTACGGATGAGCATCCCCGGGACGATGATTGCATTCACGCATCTATGCATCTAATAAGATTGCATTTACTCTGTTTTGGTTGTCTGGATGTTTTATAACTATGATTACCTAATGCGGCACTGTGTAATCTTGAGGGGAATTCACACTGAGTTGGCCACTCATCCATCAAATATACAACCGTACAGGTAGTACAGGTGGCTTTAGTGATATGCATGTTCAGATTTGATGAGGAGCAGGGTACGATCGCCAAGGATGCTTGACCATATTTTCTTAGAGGAGCTGCGTGATCTGGCGGCTTCTATTTATATGTTTTCTGCTATTCTTCATGTATTAAATTCTTGTAAATCTTGTACTTGTTAATTTCAGAGACATTGGTTTGTATAAGTCATTATGGGCAGCTTCTTGTATATTTAAATGATAATGAAATTTTCCTTTATGTTGATTTGTCCACACTACGATCATCTGCTTACTCTGATAAAAGAAGAAAAAAAATATACACTCGAATTTGACCATCATTTAAGGTTAACACTCGGGTTTTTGGGACACGGGTCATATACTCAGGTCCTGAAGATTCGGGCTATTACACATTAGGCCTGTGAGGCCCGTATCCTAGCTTGTACCGTTCTGTAGGCTTCCGCGGTCCTCCCGGTCGAATGTCGGCAACCCGCAATCTATAATCGGCATTTGTGCACAACCCTGAGTCGTATCCAGTATTCCAAAGTCGGCTCAACCCGAGACTTGTACCCTTGCGACCGCTCCGTCGCCGTGGTTCCGACGACTCATCTTACGCGCCGATGCGATACCCGGGCCAGGAGATGTGGGCCCGCATTCAGTTTGAGAAAATGCTGCACTTTATAAAACCTAAGAGAACCTTTCAAATCAATCATATCACTTCCCATCAATCAAGTACATGTCTCATCCCCAAAAGTGATCCCTAAAGTCAACTCTCTCTCTCTCTCTCTCTCTCTCTCTCTCTCTCTCTCTCTCTCTCCACCCATACATGTCAAGTACACACCCATCACTCCACTCACTCACACCCATCCCTCTCTTTCTTTACATCCCATCCTCTCTCTCTCTCTCTCTCTCTCTCTCTCTCTCTCTCATTTCTCCATTTTCAAGCTCTCAAGAGAAACATCCAAGCTACCAAAGAGGAGCTAGTGTGGCCCACCTTCCTACCTCCCATCTCCACCATCCAACCGTCCAATCTCCATCGTCTTCTGTTAAAGTTGAAGCCGAGGAGCTAGGGATTTCATCAGACCAAGAAGAAAAGAAAATGGTGGGTATTTTTTTTAAGGTTTTGTTTGTGTGGATTTGATCATTTTAGGGTCCACATGATTTGTGACCCATTTCATGTTTGTAAGCAAGAGGGGCCCATAATGGCAGGGTCCCTCTATCTCACCGATCTCTCTCTCTCTCTCTCTCTTCCTATTTTGTGGACCCCGCTATGATGCATGTATTTGATCCCCACCGTCCATCCTTTTTGTTGTCCAAGTGGTGGGACGCACCATGACGTGTGTGTTATATCTATGCCGCTGTCCATCACTGTGGAGCCCACCTTAATATGTGTTTCATCCATCCATCCAGCTGGGACGGTGGAGCCCATCTAATGCATGTATTTGATCCAGCCGTCCAGTTGGGACGGTGGACCGCACCACGTTGTATATGTTTCATCCACACCGTCCAGTGTTTGGATGGTGCTGGACACCATTTTGGACGGTGTTGTGGACCCCACACTGATGTATGTGTTCTAGATCCACCCCGTCCATGCATGGGATGTGGGGCCCACCTTGTTGCTGCCACGTGTAGCTTGCCATGATGCATATATTTTATATCCCAGCCGTCCATCCCTTCCTTGACGCTGGACGCTGAAGCAACCCTCCCTTCTAAAAAAATAATAAATATTAATATAATAATATTATATATAAGTATTATGGTAGGCCCCATTTGGGACCCACCTTATATGGAAAGCAGGTTGGCCGGGTACCTAGAACAACTATATAGCTACTGTATTGACGTCAGTAATAGTTGTGGGCCCCACCATGCGGTATAGGTTACACCCACACCGTCCAACCATTTGAGAGATCGTTCTATGGCGTGAGAAAAAGAATGAGGCAAATTTAAAGTTCTAGTGGACCCCACCGTTGAAAATAAGTGGGGATAGTGACATCCACCATTCAAAACTTCTGAGGGCCACAGTAGTTCCCAATCAAGCTGATATTTTGTTTTCACTTCATCTATATCTGTGTTAACTGATGAATAGGTTGGATCTTGAAAACGCGTAGTGGTGGGCCCTGTGAGATTTTAACAGTGGAAAATCATTATCTCCATTGCTATTCGTGGTATGGTCCGGATGATCCTTTAATATGATTCATTTTTTGGAATGTTTGAGGCCCACGTGATGCAGCCCACTTGATGTGTATGAGACCCAAATATAAGGCCCATTGTGATGTATTTGAGGCCCATTGGCATGACCCATTGATGCGGCCCACTTTTTGTATATGAGGCCCATTGGTGAGGCCCATTGATGCGGCCCACTTGATGTATATGATGGCTCATTGGTGTGGTCCATTGATGCGGCCCACTTGATATATATGATGGCCCATTGGTGTGGCCCATTGATGCGGCCCACTTGTTGTATATGAGGCCCATTGTGCGGCCCATTGATGCGGCCCACTTGATGTATATGATGGGCCATTGGTGCTGCCCATTGATGCAGCCCACTTGATGTAATGATGGCCCATTGGTGTGGCCCATTGATGCGGCCCAGTTGATGTATATGATGGCCCATTGGTGCAGCCCATTGATGCGACCCACTTAATGTGTATATAGGCCCATTGGTGTGGCCCATTGATGCAGCCCACTCGATGTATGTGAGGCCCGATGTGATGTATATTAGGCCCATGTCATGCGGCATATTGTGATGTGTATTTAGCCCATGTCATGCGGCCCATTGTAATATATGTTAGGCCCATGTTATGCTGCCCATTGTTATGTGTATTAGGCCCAGGTATGTGGCCCATTATGATGCATTTGAGGCCCAGGTATGTGGCCCGTTGTGATGTATTTGTGGCCCATTCAATAAGGCCCATTGTGATGTATTTATGGCCCATATGGCAAGGCCTGATGTGGTGTACATGTGGCCCTTGAGTGAGGCCTAATGCGAAGAATGTTCGGACCGATGTAATGTGTGATTTCACTATAATGTATGTAATGATGTTTATGTGAGCCACTACTTGGGAGCGATGTTAGTTAAATGTCCACATTTATGGGCAATGATGGTTTGATGTCCACATTGTAACCTTCCCTTAGACCCATTGTGAGGCCTATTCTTGTTATGAGTAGGTTGTTTAAGCACATCCTTGATATGAGGAGAGTACACCATCATCATATAACATGCTTAGTATAGCTTCACGATCCATGCTCATGCGCATCATATGTATGTTTGATATGAGGAATGATTGATCATCGCACATGCCATTGGGCAAATTATTATGGGACTCCCTGATAGGAGGAGTTGTCTGCATGAGCGCGCGATACACGCAGGTTTAATGCATGATTAGATGGTATGACTTATGCATCTCACATTTTATGATATGACCACCATAAGCCCTAGCGACATCAGGGTTGTAGCCTCCACAGGCATACCATGGATGGCCAGATGGGACACCAAAATTCTGTTTTACATGGGGTGCTATAGATATCCCTAGGTGAAATTCCCTAAGAGGTTGCTCCAATGTCTAGACCGAGTGGATGCATGAGCACATGAGAGCCGTACACCGTTATACCGTGTCTCCCACTGTATCATGGTCGGTTGGAAGGGGGTGCAGCCTTACTTGCCCGAGAGGAGGGGGCAAAGCTAGGCCGAGTTTGACCAGCTCGACGAATGGGTCCGCTATCGACGAGCCGGGACCGATATTGGTAGGCAGATAGTGAGGTCTCTTCCGCTCACCTTGTTGCGCGCGATGGGGAGGCAATCTGGTTTGAAGTGTACTAAACCCCGGTGATGATCCTAGAGATGTACGGTACTGATATGTGGACTTATCGAGTAGAAGTTGTATACTTAGCATTTTACTCATTCATTCATTCATTCACTATCCACTCGGGCTGGTGGTGTGCAACTAATTTGTTGTGTACCTTCGCAATGGCCAGGATTTCGGTAGTTTCGCGCGACCAACCTGAGATCAGGAGTTTACCACATTGTGTCTGACTATCCAAATTTAGGTATAGGACTGGTTTGGATAAAATTCCCTTGTGATGGACCCCATAGCCTGCGATACTATGTACTATCATCCCGACTTCACTCCATCTTGGTTATTTCATTCGCATCGCATATTGCATTACATCAGCGGCATGTGACATTTTGGGTTGCTATGTTTCTGCACATATATGGCCTAGACGGACTTAGCAGGATTTGCATATTGCTTTGCATCCTCAATATATGATATTGGCTTATTACGTTTTTGCATCGCATAGCCTCGATATGGCCATTGGCATTCATGCCTTGCATCGCATAGCCTCGATATGGCCATTAGCATTCATGCCTTGGTATAGCTGATAACATTCATGGATTTACCAATATGTTTTCCACTTACTCTGACATCGTATGATTCATGATCTTGCCAATATTTCCTACATTGTAAGATTATGGCGTTGTATTTGTGTGCTTGGCACTTATCTTGTGTACATACTTTCACCACCCTTTAAGCTTTCTATAAGCTTATGCACGATAGATGCGTGCAGGTGGCATTAGGTTGCAGCAGCGTCGAGCTTTGAGTACGTAACATCTTTCAAAGCTTTGATTTTCGACATAAGTATTTCCCTTTCAGCATTGCATTCCAATGTTTATATTAGTGGATATGTGATGATGATGTTGCCTTTGTGATTTGGGTATACTTGTGGTTATGCTTCTTATGAGATAAATGTACATTAGAAAATCCTCCTTGTAGGATCCCAGAATTAGAATCTGGCGTATGGGCGCTGGGAGCTGAGAATGGGGTACTACGGACACTTTCGACACCGGATTCAGTAATCGGGAATTTTGTGAGCTCGATTTCCGGGTTTGGGGCGTGACAAAAGTTGGTATCAGAGCATAACTTGGGAATACTTAAGGATAACATCACATATCTGCTGATAGCTACCCTACACTCTATGATTGTTGAGAACTTAGAATGATTAGTTCCTCGACTATGATTAACTTAGAAACTTTCTGATATAGCTCCATACCATTAAGATCGTGAGGCTGCATAGCATTTCAATTTTGATCGTCTCTGATCCGGGGTCCGAGGTTCAGTAGGATCACCATAGTGTTGATGATCCGTCTTGGGAGGGTGAGGTTGAGATTAGAGAGCCCTATATTCATCATTTTGTAGATTGATTGTGCCTTGACATATATACTTGATGATGTTTCCTCTTCCCTTGTCTGTTCTGTAAATTTCGAAGATGAAATTTTTATTAGGAGGGGAGAGCTGTGAGGCCTGTATCCTAGCCCGTACCGTTCTGTTGGCTTCCGCGGTCCTCCCGGTCGAATTCCGGTGACCCACGATTTGTAATCGGCATTTGCGTGCAACCCTGAGTCGCACCCCGTATTTTAGAGTCGACTCGACCCGAGACTTTTACCCTTGCGACCGCTCCGTCGCCGCAGTTCCAACGATGCGTCTCGCGCCAATGCGATACCCAGGCCAGGAGATGTGGGCCCGCGTTCAGTTCGAGAAAACGTCGAGCTTTGCAAAACCCAAGAGAACCTTTCAAATCAATCATATCACATCCCATCAATCAAGTACATGTCCCATCCCCAAAAGCAACCCCTAAAGTCAACTCTCTCTCTCTCCACCCATACATGTCAAGTACACACCCATCACTCCATCACTCACTGACACCCATCCCTCTCTTTCTTTACATCCTCTCTCTCTCTCTCTCTCTCTCTCTCTCTCTCTCTCTTATTTCTCCATTTTCAAGCTCCTAAGAGAAACATCCAAGCTACCAAAGAGGAGTTAGTGTGGCCCACCTTCCTATCTCCCATCTCCACCATCCAACCGTCCAATCTGCATCATCCTCCATTAAAGTCAAAGCTAAGGAACTAGGGATTTCATTAGACCAAGAAGAAACGAAAATGGTGAGTGTTTTTTTAAGGTTTTGTTTGTGTGGATTTGATCATTTTAAGGTCCACATGATTTGGGACCCATTTCATGTTTGTAAGCAAGAGGCCCCTATAGTGGCAGGGTCCCTCTATCTCACTGATCTCTCTCTCTCTCTCTCTCTCTCTCTCTCTCTCTCTCTCTCTCTCTCTCTCTCTCTTCCTATTTTGTGGACCCTGCTATGATGCACGTATTTGATCCCCACCGTCCATCCTTTTTGCTGTCAAAGTGGTGGGATGCACCATGACGTGTGTGTTGTATCTACGCTGTCGTCCATCATCATGGAGCCCACCTTAATATGTGTTTCATCCATCCGTCCAGCTGGGATGGTGGAGCCCACCTAATGCATGTATTTAATCCAGCCATCCAGCTGGGACGGTGGACCACACCACGTTGTATATGTTTCATCCACACTGTCCAGTGTTTGGATGGTGTGGACACCGTTTTGGACGATGCTGTGGACCTCACGCTATGTATGTGTTCTAGATCCACCCCGTCCATGCATGGGATGTGAGGCCCACCTTGTTGCTGCCACGTGTGGCCTACCATGATGCATGTATTTTATATCCCAGTCATCCATCCCTTCCTGGACGCTGGACACTGGAGACCCCCCTCCGTTTATATATATATATATATATATATATATATATATATATATATATAATATTATATTATGGTGGGCCCCACATGGGACCCACCTGATGAGGGGCAGATTGGTTGGGGTACCTCCCACCAGCTAGATAGCTGCTGGAACGACATCAGCAAGTTCTGTGGGACCCCACCTTAAATGTATGTTTTATCCACACCGTCCAACTGGATGGTGCTGGTGGGGCCCTACCCTGATATATGTGTGTTTATCCATGTCATCCATCCAGCAGCAGATGGTTGTTGGATTAACGTCAGTAAGTGTTGCATGGACCCACCATGATTTATGTATTTTATCTGTGCTGGCCATCTGTTTTGGTAGTTGTGGGCCCACCCCACACCTGTTGCACGTGTGAGGGGTGGGGCCCACCTTGTTTGCATGTGTTGCATCCAACTGTCCACCCGTTTAAGGACATGGACCCACCACCCTAATATATGAGTTTTATATCCAGACCGTCCAGATTGTGCTGGACGGTGCTGGATAATGTTTGGACAGTGTTAATCATCATTAATGAGCCATGTGCCCCATAAAATGATAGTGTACAGTGATACACATGTTACACCTGCATCCATTAAAATGATTTTTGGTGTAATCCAAGCTCCCACTTGATATATTCAGCCCATTGATGCGGCCCACTTGTTGTATATGAGGCCCATTGGTGCGACCCATTGATGCGGCCCACTTGATGTATTGATGGCCCATTGGTGCGGCCCATTGATGCAGCCCACTTGATGTATATGATGGCCCACTGGTGTCGCCCATTATGCGGCCTACTTGTTGTATATGAGGCTCATTGGTGCAGCCCATTGATGTGGCCCACTTGATGTATATGATGGCCCATTGGTGTGGCCCATTAATGCGACCCACTTGTTGTATATGAGGCCCACTGGTGCGGCCCATTGTTGCAGCCCACTTGATGTATATGATGGCCCATTAGTGTGGCCCATTGATGAGGCCCACTTGTGGTATATGAGGCCCATTGGTGCGGCCCATTGATGCAACTCACTTGATGTGTATATAGTGAAAAGGCCGAGCTAAGAGTCCTAGAGGGGGGTGGGTGAATAGGACTATGCCAAATTAAAAAATTAAATGTGGAATAAGAAATAAATTAACAAAGATAGCACTTAACAATTCAAATAGCAAAAATGAATAGCAACCTCAAATGCATAAGTATTGAGAGGATGATACAGTTGTTGTTCTAAGGACAACCTTACATCAAAAACCAATGGCTTATGGTAGGACAACCTGATTCCTAGAACGGTCTGTGTATCAAAATCTCAAACCGATACAAAGGAATAAAGAATAAAACAAAAATAAAATTCAACTGTTATTACAACATTTACCACATGTACTGAAACTAAATTATAATCATTCACCACAAATGTTGGAAAAATAAATTACAACAATCACACACTTAGGCACATTCAACCATTCACAACTCCAGCAATTATAGTGGTTCGCTTATATGTACACCAACTGTTAAAAAAAATAGCCACACAACTACTCCACTCCCAATATCCTCACACAATGGATATTGGCTTTCACTATAAAATACGTTTTTCAAGGTTCACCTAAAACCTTCACAATTGCGTCTTTCTAGTGGGCTTACACAATTCAAAAATCCCACACTCTGAGATTTTCTAGATCACCTTAGACAAACCAAAAAAGAAAGAGAGATTTTTCTGGCACAACCTCAAAAAAAAAAAAAAAAAAAAAAAAAAAAAAAAAAAAAAAAAAACAGAGATTTACAACAATGTAAATATACTTATCTAGATATTCTCCTTTAACGAAGCCCGGTAGAACCAATTCGGTGTAGATGTTCAACGTAGATGTTCAATGTCCACACTCACTTATGAAAAGGTTCTAAGTTCTAAATGATTTTTAGATTAAATCACCTTAGGCTAGCTATATTTGATTTTGATCTCAAGAAAGGGGAAAACTTAAATCCCTTCTTCAATTAAGATTGGAATAGAGAATTCAAAATCAAATGCAAAAAGCTAAATTAAAGAGAATATTAAATGAATACAATATAGCTTAAGAATATCACAAACTTATCTCTCAGAGTGGTGTCTTGATTATCTTGCAATTCAATGAAAAACTCTGAAAATCGACCTCAATTTATAGGCAAAATTACTGTACACTCGACTGGCCCAGTGGTTGGTTCGACTGGTCGAAGGACCAACAAGAATTCAAAATTCGGGTGCGATAAGATAAGACTGTTCCACGACTGGTCGAGTGGGACCAAAAATGGTTGTTGGACTTTGAGTCGAGCCTGCTCGACTGGTCGAGCACTGTTCACTCGACTGGTCGAGCAGTCTCAGGACTGGTCGAGGGTCCAACAAAAAATCTCAAAAATTAGTAACAAACCTTGGACTGGTTGAGAAAATTCTTGGACTGGTCGAGCCAGTACTAGGACTAGTCGAACATAAGCTAAGACTAGTCAAGAAAAAACCTATAAAATTATATAATGACCCAAATTAAGTATGCAATCCATATGACCTAATCTATGGTTAATCTAGGGTCATTCATACCTTATATGTGATATTTGAACATTGAAACATCATTCGCTTCGGTTGATAGTTGATCTTAAAGTACATGAAGTTTGACATCTTGAAGTACTTTGAAGCTTGAACTTGAAGTACTTGTGACTTGTGTTTCAACTTGAGTATATGAGCTTTAAGCTTGAGAAGATTACTTGAGCTTGAATTCTTAAAGTAATGCACACTGTCTTGATATAGTTGAAGCTTAAAAACTTGATCTAGTACTTAAACTTGTATAAGAATCTCTTGTTCTTATACTTGTGCTACTTGAATCTTGAATTGGAACATCTTGAACTTGTACTTGAATTGCTTGATCTTGAATATGAAGATGAGCTACACAAGATACAGATTCCAAGAGGTTTTGGCACTACAAAATTTAACAATCATAGGAGTTAGATAGAATAACATTTACAATTTCCCCCTTTGTCAAATTAGTGACAAAATAAAATAAATACAAATATCATACATGCACAATACATAATCATGCACCAGTTACAACCTGGTCAAAGAATCATGCACCAGTTACAACTTGGTCAATTAATACCTTACTACATAGAATCCACGAGGAGAATTGAAGAAAAAATTGCTACCTATCACCTAACCACATTCTCCACAGTTCCACATTCATTCTCCACATTTATCATAATGAAATAGGCATGTCAGGAATAATTCTCTCCCTTTTTGTCACAATATAACAAAGGAAAGAACCTATAAATGATGATGGAAACACAAGAGCAATTAGAGAGGTAAGGTTAAGATAACATAGTAACAAGATAACCATTAAAAACATGTCCAATCATAAGAAGAAACTCAAGTATTAGAAGTTATTACATATCAGATACTCAAAACTAATCCGAACCAGAAGAAGGAGCAGGTATGGAAGGATCAGTTTGATGAAGTCCCTTGTTAATGCGCCTAAGATACTTGCGCATATATTTAAATTGCATTTCTTGGGACACATGCATACCTTTAACTTTCTCCTCAAGTGAGTGCAAACGCGCATCAAAATCAGATGGTTGATAATCAAGATCAGTAGCAGAATCGGATTCAATTTCATCAAAAATGTCATCCATATTAACATCATCTGGAGGTAAAGCATCTTCTTCTTCATTTGCTTCAGCTGCTCCTCCAGCACCCACATCAACTTGTCCTGGGGCCAACTTCAAATTCATCTTGTTAATGTTAGAGCTGTTAAAGGGTAAATGGTGAATGGGAGCTTCTCTAACAGGCTTAACCACTAGACTATGGGTGGCTAATACAGTCATAAGATAAGCAAAAGGTATATCACTGTGATCTAGGTGGAGACAGAACTGAATCATGATATAACAAATAAGAGAAGAATGACACATAGAAACTCCATAAATGATAGAATAAGAATACTAACCATGAATGTAGTAAGCTCGGTTTTGTTACCAGATCTAGGATAGACATTTGAAATGAAAATCCTATGAAGAACTATATATCTAGGTAACAAAAACTTGGAGGCGAGCGCATTCCCAGTACTCCATTCCGCATCCATATTACATAAAACTCTAGTGAACATTCGCTTCTCAGATTCAGAAGGTTTTGCTACAAGAGAACTAATGGAAACACTGTCATCAGCAACTGGAAGGTCCATTAATCCAGAAATGAGGTGACGGTCCACATCAATTGGACCTTCTCTAGTAGAAATTGTAAATGTAAGATTTTCAGTAGAGAAGTCAGTAGTACAATCATACATGGCTTGCGCAATAGAGCGGAATGCAGGACCACCTCCCATCCTACAGAATGAAGAAGGGGAAGGATATCAAAAGGTGCTAAATGATCAATGTTAACAGTCCATTCTACTATCACGTTACGTAAGCGAATATCCCGCACATACTCGGGATTGCCCTCAGGTGACCGAAGATAGCGCACTGTGATAGGAGCCGAACGAGAAGAAGAGGGACCACGAGATCCTTTCTTCTTGTTTCTACCTTCCATTGCAACAAAGAAATCAAGGAATACAAGGATTGCAAAAGAGGCAAGAAGGGTTTCAAGCAAAAAGGATTTATAGCTAGAAAACCCACCAAACAATTATAAACCTTGAAATAAACAACATGAATGAAGAAATGGAAGTGCAAAAGACTTGAATCTACAAGGAAATTAAAAATAATGCACTAACCATGGAGAAATCAAAGATGGGTTCGACCGGTCGTAGTAGGGCTTGTTGGAGAAGGACCAAATGAAGAAAAAAGTGATTTTCCCCAAATAAAAAGCAAAACCCGAGTTTCACGACTGGTCGAGTACATACTCGACTGGTCGAGTGTGTACTCGATTGGTCGTGCAACACTGAAAATTTGTAATTTTTCATTAATTTGAATTTTAAAATTTCAAAATAATAAATATATACATTATGATACAGAAAGGCACAAATTATCAGTTCCTATTGCATATACCAAATCAAATTTCAATTTTGCAAACCTGTTTTTGTCGACCGGTTTTGTGAATATGTCTGCAAGTTGAGTCTCGGTCGGAATATATTCCAATGAAATTATCTTGTCTTCCACCAGTTCACGAATATAATAAAATCTAATGTCAATATGCTTGGTTTTTGAATGCTGAATTGGATTTTTAGAGATATTAATTGCACTTGAATTATCACAATATAAAACCATGGATTCTTACGCAATTCCGTAATCGATTAGCATTCTTTTCATCCACACAAGCTGAGTACATGCATTACCAGTAGCAATATATTCAGCCTCAGCTGTGGAGAGCGATATGGAACTTTGTTTCTTACTTAGCTAAGAAACTAAACGGTTCTCGACATAGAAACAACCACCGCTGGTTGATTTACGATCATCAATGTTACCAGCCCAATCAGCATTCGTGTAACCAGCTAATTGCACACTAGTATCATGTGGATACCAGAGACCAAGATTAGTTGAACTAGCGACATATCGCAAAATACGCTTAACAGCAATCAGATGTGACTCTTTAGGGTCAGATTGATATCTAGCACAAATTCCTACGCTAAAAACAATATCAGGTCGGCTCGCAATTAAATAAAGTAAACTACCTATCATACTCCGATATAACTTACGAACCACACTTTTACCTGTTGAATCCTTAGAGAGTTTTAGAGTAGTACTCATTGGAATATCAAAAATTTTCCCACTCTTAAATCTGAACTTTTTAACTAAGTTCAGAGCATATTTGGTTTGAGAGATAAAGAAACCATCAGGAGCTATTTGACTTGCAACCCTAGGAAATAGTTTAGTTCTCCAACCATGCTCATTTCAAATTTAGACTTCATAAGATCTACAAACTCAATAGTCATGTTAGCACAGGTAGATCCATAGATAATGTCATCAACATAGATTTGCACTATTAGTATGTGATCATTATGTTTCTTTACAAACAATGTCTTATCAACACTTCCCATTATAAAGTTATGACTTAGTAAAAACTTAGTCAATTTTTTGTACCATGCCCTGGGAGCTTGTTTTAAACCATAAAGTTCCTTTTTCAGGCGGTAAACATGATTAGCATGCTTAGGTTGTTCAACATACACTTCTTCATGCAAATCATCGTTTAAGAATGCACTCTTTATATCCATTTGGTATATTTTGAATTTTCTAAAACACGTAATGGATATAAATAGTCTAATTGATTCAAGACGAGCTACTAGGGCAAAGGTCTCATCATAATCAATGCCTTCTATTTGAGTGTACCCTTGTACAACCAGCCTAGCTTTGTTTTTAATAATATTACCAAGTTCATCAGACTTATTTTTGAAAATCCATTTTGTTCCGATAATGTGTTTATCTTTTGGTCTTGGAACTAAGTACCAAACATCATTTCTTACAAATTGATTGAGCTCTTCTTGCATTGCCACAATCCAGTTTTCGTCAGTAAGAGTTTCTTTTACATTAGTCAGTTCTATCTAAGATGTAAAGCACACGTAGTTACACATATCTTCAAGTTGTTTACGAGTGCGCACACCAGTGAGAGGGTTTTCAAGGATTTGAATAGATGGATGGTCTTTAACTGTCCTCAATTCAGTGTTATTTTGACTTGATGAAGAGTCTGATTTATCAATTAAAAGAACTTCATCATTTTCTGAACTTGAGACAGGTGTATTCAAGTGATCATCTATAACCACATTAATGGACTCTTGAATTACACCAGTCCTCTTGTTAAGAACTCGATACGCTCGACTATTAAGAGCATACCCTAAAAATATCCCTTCATCACTTTTGGTGTCAAATTTACCTAGATTTTTTCGGTCACGTAAAATGTAGCACTTGCTGCCAAAAACTCGAAAGTATTTGATAGTAGGCTTCTTATCAAACCACATTTCATAAGCTGTTTTACTATTTGATTTTCTAGTATAAACGTGGTTAATTATATAACAAGCAGTATTTACGCTTCAACCCAAAGATTTTTAGGAAGCTTCATACTATTTAGCATTACATTTACCATTTCTTGAAGCACTCTATTTTTCCGTTCTACTACCCCATTTTGTTGTGGTGTTTTGGGTGCAGAATATTCATGTGATATTCCCTGATCACTGCAAAATTTCTCAAAACCGTTATTTTCAAATTCAGAACCATGATCACTACGGATCTTAGATTCTTGTGATTCTTTTTCCATTTGGATACATTTAAGTATCCTTTTTTACTTCATCGAGAGTTTCTGATTTCTCTCTTAAGAAGACTACCCAGTATACTTGGTAAAGTCATCAACAATCACCATAATATACTTCTTGCCACCTCGACTCTCCGTTCTAGTTGGTCCAATGAGATTCATGTGGAGAAGTTCAGTGGTTTAGATGTGGCTTTGGAGTTCACCATTTTTGTGAACACTCCTGGTTTGTTTACCAATCTGGCACTCGTCACGTATTTTATCCGCTTTTTAGTATTTTGGATAGACCTCTTATCAATTCTCTTTTTCTCAATCTATATAAGTTGCGGTTGTGTACATGTCTTATGTGCTTATAACATAATTTTATCTCATCGGATTGGACCATGTAACACAATAGATTAGATGAACTTGAATCACAAACAATGTAGCAGTTTTTAGAAGTTCTGCGACCAGTTAATATTACAGAACCATTTTTATTTAAAATTTCACACCCTTGGTTAGTAAATTTTAAATTATGATTATTATCGCATATTTGAGAGATGCTTAATAAATTATGTTTTAACCCTTCTACATATAAAACATTCTCAAATAGAGGGAGGTTAAAGAGCTGAACCGTATGGCGAGGCCCGATGTTGTGTGTATGTGGCCCTTAGTGAGGCCCAATGTGATGAATGTTCAGACCGATGTCATGTGTGACTTCACTATAATGTATGTAATGATGTTTATGTGAGCCACTACTTGGGAGCGATGTTGGTTAAATGTCCACATTGATGGGCAATGATGGTTAGATGTCCACATTGTAACCTTCCCTTGGGCCCATTGTGAGGCCCATTCTTGTTATGAGTAGGCTGTTTAAGCCCATCCTTGATATGAGGAGAGTACACCATCATCATATAACATGCTTAGTATAGCTTCACGATCCATGCCCATGCGCATCATATGTATGCTTGATATGAGAAATAATTTATCATAGCACATGCCATTGGGCAGATTAGTATGACACTCCCTGATAGGAGGAGTTATCCACATGAACGCGCGGTACATGCAAGTTTGATGCATGACTGGATGGTATGACTCATGCATCTCGCATTTTATGATATGACCATGGTACGCCCTAGCGACATCAGGGCCGTAGCCTCCACAGGCATATCGTGGATGGCCAGATGGGACACCAAAAATATGTTCTATAAGGGGTGCTATAGATATCCCTGGGTGAAATTCCCTAAACCCTCTTAGTTTCAGAGGTTGCTCCAACGTCTAGACCGAAGTGGATGCATGAGCACATGAGGGTCGTACACCGTTAGGCCGTGTCTCCCACTGTATTGTTGTCGGTTGGAAGGGGGTACGGCCTTACCTGCCTGAGAGGAAGAAGCAATGCTAGGCTAAGTTTGACCAGCTCAAGTAATGGGTCCGCTATCGACGATTCGGTCCCAATATTGACAGGAAGATAGTGAGGTCTCTTCCACTCACCTTGTCGCGTACGATAGGGCGGCAATCTGGTTTGCAGTGTACTAGACCCCAGTGATGATCTCAGAGATGTACGGTATTGATATGTGGACTTATCGAGCAGGAGTTGTATACTTAGCATTTTACTCATTCATTCATTCATTCACTATCCACTCGGGCTAGTGGTGCGCAACTAATTTGTTGTGTACCTTCGCAATGACCAAGATTTTGGTTGGGGTGCACAACCAACCTAAGATCAAGAGTTTACCACATTGTGTCTAACTATCCAGATTTAGGTATGGGACTGGTTTGGATAGAATTCCCTTATGATGGACCCCATAGCCTATGATACTACGTACTATCATCCCAACTTCACTCCAGCTTGGTCATTTCATTCGCATTGAATATTGCATTACATCTGCGGCATATGTCATTTTAGGTTGCTATGTTTTTGCACTTATATGGCCTAAATGGACTTAGCAGGATTTGCATTTTGCTTTGCATCCTCAATATACGATATTGGCTTATTGCATTTTTGTATCGCATAGCCTCGATATGGTCATTAGCATTCATGCCTTGCATCGCATAGCCTTGGTACGGCTGATAGCATTCATGGATTTACCAGTATATTTTTTGCTTACTCTGATATCGTATGATTCATGATCTTGCCAGTATTTCTGACATTGTATGATTATAGCGTTGTATTTGTGTGCTTGGCACTTATCTTGTGCACACACTTTCACCACCCTATAAGCTTTCTATAAGCTTATGCATGATAGATACGTGCAGGTGGCGTTAGGTTGCAGCAGCGTGGAGCTTGGAGCACGTAGCGTCTTCTGGAGCTCTGATTTTCGGCATATGTATTTTCCTTTCGGCATTGTATTTAAATGTTTATATTAGTGGATATGTGATGATGATGTTGCCTTCGTGATTTGGGTATACTTGTGGTTATGCTTCTTATGAGACAAATTTACGTTGAAAAATCCTCCTTGTAGGATCCCAAGATCAGAATCTGGCGTATATGGGTGCTGGGAGCCAAGAATGGGGTACTACGGAGGCTGTCGGCACCGGATTCGGCAATCGAGAATTTTGTGAGCCCGATTTCTCAGTTTGGGGCGTGACATCCATAGCATATTGGCGATAACGAGTGGCTAATTCTGGATGTTGTAGCATGTACCCTTAGGATCATTGGGGTACCATTTCTCTAGCTCCCAGACTACCGACTATCAATATATTGTTCCGACTGGATGATCATTCCCAGGTCGATGATTGCATGGGTGACGAGCCCAAGTCCGACTGGATGAGCATCCCCAGGTCGATGTGCATTCATACATCCACGCATTTTAATAAGACTGCATCTTACCTGTTTTGGATTATTTCCTTGTTTTCTTTTAAACTATGTTTGCTAAGGCGGCGGTGTGTAATCTTGAGGGGAACTCACACTGAACTAGCTACTCATTCATCAACTATCCAACAGTACAGAGTATGCAGGAGCAAATGTAGAGGATGACAGTACTGGCCTTGAGGGCGCGACAACAGAGCCTGGGGAAGGATACCATGACGACGAACTGTAGCAAGAAGCAGCCGCGTATTTTGGTCTCAATTAGTAGATTTAATATTTAATTTCAGTTGATTAGTGTTTTAGAACTTACGAATTTTATAACTAAGGGCCCCAGCTGGGTGGGCCAATTATTTGGGTTTTTATGATTTTATCCATGCTTCATTATGCTATCGCACTCTGATTTGATGCTTCCGCTAGTTCTCTGATTCTTTAACTCCCGGGTTTCTTAAGCGAGTCTCATACTCGGGTTTTAGAAACCGAGGCGTTACAGGTATGCCTAACACTCATGAAATGTTCATGATAACATGTCTAGCTTCAATAACATGCTTGAGTGATAACATGCTTACATATGATAACATGCCTATGGCTGTTTTGGATGTCTTTATGGGAGCACCTATATAAGCTGTGTTTTCATCTCAGTATGTAGTAGACTCATGAGTCGTTGTTTGCTCATACAGATGATTTACATTTTTTTTAAATGCATTTATGTAACGCCCTGAATTTCAGGGGTCGAGTAGGAACTCGGCTCCCGAATTCCCGGGTGTCTTGTGTGCCCTATTGGGCTTCAGAATTTGATGCATTTTGATTATTTCATAAGCAGTGGGGGAGTTTAGCAAACCATGAAGCATAAATCAATAACAGAATAATACCAAGTGCGACTATATAAATATAAAACATTCATGTCCAAATGCAGAGTAAAGTAAAGATGGGAGGGACTAGTCCCACCAATACATCGTCCCCAAATTGACTAGGACCCTGGCCCATGCCTTGCGATCATTCCTACAGAAGACTAAGAGGATCCGTTGAAGATCCGGAAGTATGACAACTCCTCCTCGGCATCTACGCATGCTCCATCAAGCGCGTCCAACTCCGTAATCCCTGCGTCTAAGACAAGCTATGGTTGGTGTTTTAAAACACCATCCTAGTTGTGTTTTAAAACACCATCCCAGAGTGGGAGTGAGTAGCTAACTCAATGGTACCATTAACAATAAGTTATACATGTTATCATACGCAGGAACAAATTTAGTGAAAAGCAGATATTCGAGGAAACCTAATACTCTTGTTAATGCAAATGCATGTTTCAATGATATGATGCATGCACTTTCCTCCAACTCTCCCTCGATCGACAACATCTAACGATCGCGATGCCCAACACTCCATCAATGCGACCTCGACTGCTAAATCGCCAATACTAGCTAATGTAATGTAATGTAAGATGTTAGCTAGGTTGATTAATTACGTCCATTCATCTAGCAATTTGGGAAAACCAAGGCACCCCATCAAATCAATGCCCTATCCCGATTGGACGGTCCTGGAGATCCTAGTCGTATGGCTCTCGCGATCCTTAACCCGTTTGGGGTTGTCACTACCAATATTTGAAATCATACGAAAGGTGGCTTGAGAAGGGCTCTTTGCTCACGGACACTACAGGGAGGTTCTTCACCCCAGCGTAGGTCGACAACTTGGGCATATTGTCCCATACCACCATGCCCTGCTTTCGAGACTTGTGAGCCGTAACTAGCGGTTTGTTAATGGGCGCAAACGGACACGGGGTGCCTCGGGTTTAAGAAGGCGTGTACAAATATGGTTAACATACATGGATGGCCAACTAGTGGGCCAATTTATCCCCACGTGATGAACTACGAGCTGTACAGCTTGAGTGTAACATCCCGGATTTTTGCCAACCTGGAATTAGACGTCCTTAGGCAATGGGTCGATCCTGACACCTTATTATCTTGTCAGAACTCAATCCCACAGTCTAAAATCGCTTCTTAACCCATTTCCTTCACAAATCCCACCTTTCACCACCTTGTTCTGTCAATTTTTCTAAGTACTTTCACATTAGACACTATCTTAAACTAGTTAAGTATTAATAACTTGGATCACTTTATATGCAAACTACAAAGGCCCGGGTACCACCTCAGACAGAAATCATACAGGACTAAATCCTTGAGAAATTAGGCGAGAATTAGCTAGTGTTAAACTAGAGTACCTGTGAAATTAGCACCAACACTTTAAATATGATCTGCAAGACCCAAAACTTGTAAAATCATTGACGCTAGGTTACCCTAAAATCGAGGATCAATCTCATTACCCGGCTGCTCTCGGGAGCACATTGAAACTCTGTATCTGATCTGGACTGCACGTCGGAAGTCCGATTAACGCGAAGTTAAACGGTTAAGACCGCCTTGCTGGGCTTGACAACCATCTCGGAGATCAAATCCAGATAGTGTCCCACGGCTGTTCGCTTGAGCCCGGAACGAGGAGTGTGCGAAATGTGAAATTAATTAAAAATAAAATCTAAATTTAGGTAATCTGGCACCTGTCGCTTGCGGATCAGTTATAAGGATTCCGACAGTCAGAATCAAGCCAGATTACACCCTCGGATCAGGAGAAATTTCATACACGTGTCAGTGTACTTGAAATCTCTGATCGAGTTTCACTGACCGTTGAACTGAAACTAGTTCGCCACACGTGATCTAGGAATCCGACCGGAACGAAAACTTAACTACACCTAAATCCAATGTCTATGAGCTTAAGTCCAACCTTTGGCTCAAGGGGGGCTTCTAGAAGTGCTCCGTTGAGACGGAATAGACCCACTTTGGTTATAACCTAAGTATACCTTAACCTGGAGTTTATTTTGGTGATGTTTTAGCCTATATAAGGACCTTAAAACCTCTCTCATTCCTCCCATACGAATTTGAGAAAAACCTAGGAGAGAGAAGAGAGAAAAGAGAGAGAAGTGTGGGAGATGTGGGAGATTCTCTCTGATGCTCTACCCTGCCACTACACAAGCTCAACCACCTCTTTCTAGTCACTTTTCTGGCGCTTCCGACACCATTTCTACGTAAGAAAACCCTAACCCTAACCTGTTTTAGGGTTTCGATTAATTCAAGTAGCGAAGTAGCTAACGTAACTCATGATTTAGGTCGTTATATTGACATTGACGAAAGCGTAGAAATTCTATCGACTCCGTTACCATTCTACGGCATAAGGTGCGGACTTTAGGTGTATAGGTTATGGTTTTCAACACTTTCAATGTCAGATAATGATAGATTCATGATCTGCATGCAATTGCACATGTACAAAGTGTTGTCCGTTTCATTTTTCGGTTATACGTTATCTATGTTGAATATACTGTATTCCTCGTATTTGTAGAAAATACCGTATACGTACAAATTTTGAAAGTATGTTAGCCATGATTAATTACTGTATGAACATGCTATATATATATATATGTGTCTAATACTCACTCGGCGAAAGGATTCGCCCTAATTCATGTTTTTGCTAGTATATGTTATATATGTTAAAAAGAGAGTATTCTAAGTGTTTGTGAAAATGACTGAATGAGTATGGAATTCGCATTCGTGCTCGCCATCATTAATTGCCATAGATATATGATTGTTATATAGGCGATACCCCTTTGACGAAAGGATTTGCCCTAAATCACGCTGTGGCCAATATACACTATATATGTTAAAATGTGTAGCCCAAGTGTATGTGGAAATGACTGAATGAATATGGAACTTGGGTTCCTGCTTGCCATGACTATCCGTCGTGGGTGCACGCGTGTTACAAATGGGGCAGCTCCCTAGTGAAAGGATTTGGCCTTATACCTATGTGATCAACATACGTCATGTATGTTGATGTATGCAGTCTAAAGTGTTTGTTGAAATGTCTGAATGAGTAGTAGTTAGTAAATTGTAATGTATATGGGTGTTGAGATAGGATTCTCAACTACCTTAGTGATGTGTATGATTTCCTTCATGTAAGTGTTTAGTTTAATTACTTACTGATTTATGAAACGTATGTGTTTGGATTTCCTGTTTGTATTGTGTTTTATAACTTACTCGTTAATATGTTTGAATTACTTGTTTATTTAATTCTGATCTAACTACTTCACATGTTTAAGTTGTATTCCATAAAATCCGTGAAGGGTGATGGGGGAGTGGTGTAACGATTCCGTGCAACAGCCCTGAAGCCCTAAGCGGACAATATTGGATAACTGATTTTGTGATTTGAAATCTTAATCCATTACTGCTTTAACTGTTCCGTAATTGAATGTGATTGGGGCTATTGTATAGTCCAGGCAATCGGTAACGGGATTGAATTCGTAGTTGAGATCCATTTGCCACATGAGATGTGTTCGACGAACCCGAGTCGTACTTCGGTTGGCGACAGTGGTTGGCTACGCAAAGTGCTTAGGCACTTCATGTCGTTGAACTTGTCGTGCGCTCGAGCTAGCCGAACTCGTCAAGTAACCCGATCTGTCTTACGTATGTTCACCATATTTGGATGCCTCTATTTGAACCTGAGGTACTAACCTTACCAGTGGAATCCCGTTAACCGTGGTACCTCGATCCGCTAAGACTCATGAGCCGGGCATGGTGGTATGGGACACCGTGGTAGAGTTGTCGGCCTACGCTGGGGCCACAAGCCTTCCCGTAGTGACCACTGAGCAACCAGACTCGTGAGCCGATTATGGTGGTATGGGACACTATATTTGAGTTGTCGGCCTACACTGCTTTGATGGGTGATGGGGGAGTGGTGCAACGATTCCGTGTAACAACCCTGACAACCCTGACCGTACCCGGTGTAGTGACCTCGAGCATACTCTAAATCTGCGGTGAGGCGACGAGCCTTCCCGTAGTAACAGAGTAAAAACTAGGCCTGTATTGATAAGGTGATGGGGGAGTGGTGCAACGAGTCCGTGTAATAGCCCTGACAGCCCTTGCAGTGACCTAGAACCACACTATCGTATGAGATTATCTAGGATTGATGACCCTATAATGGATCATTGTTTGGGAATGATATAAGGAAGGTACCTTAGTTTCCCAATACTGCTGTTTGAAATGGACTAATAACAACTCAGTAATCATACCCATCATCGCATTGCATGTGCCTGGAAGATGTAGAGCACTGAGGGTGACAGCATGCCGCGGACGTAAGATGGTGCCACACGAGGGAGTATGTTGGTGAGGGCATACATCATAATCGCATCTCATCCTCGCATTAATTACAGTATTTAAGAGTGTTTGACTTTACTGTTTTATCATTACTTCTTGACTAAATTGATAATATGTTAACCTATGCTTTATTGTTCCACTGATTTGATCACTCACTCACACGTTATGGGACGGTGTTCCAAACACCCACCAGACTTTGTCTAATTGCAGATGGCGACGCTACTCCTGAGGCGGAGCCGGACTTTTGTGATGACAAGAATGCCTTCTCGTATATGCTGTTTTCTGGCGGCTTCATGTGAGTCGTGTCTTGATCGACGGGATTTCAGGGATATTGACTAGATGACACTACACCTTTGGGTATATTTTAAAATTGTACTTGTAATTCATTAACCTGGTAACATTATCACACTCTAGAGACTCACCACGGTTCATATATTTTATATATATATCACAGTCTTCCGCTTGCAAATTTAACTGTCTCTAGAGTATGATATGTTGTTTTGGTATAATCCCATTCATGTTTCAATGCTCTCATCATAATCATCATTATCTATGTGCATAAGTGATGTGTTGGGTGTTACAAGATGGTATCAGAGCATGATTTGGATTAAACCAGACCTGGGTTATGGTCACACAACGCACTCTGCGCACTCTGACTTAGGAGGGAGCGACGGAATGTAGAAACGGTCATAGGTTGTCCCAGTTTCGCCAATCGGCAAAGTTCACTGAAAATGGTCGCCAAGACCGGGTCCGTACTCATCTGTGATCGCATGAGTCGATCCCGAATCATCTCTAGGCCGTCAATCGGTGGGTTTAGATCATGTTTGACCCCATCCCAGCCTCAAACACCTCTATGTACTGCTATACATCAGAAATTTACCCGAATGGTCCCGAAACGACTCAAAACGGAGCCGTGGGCCACACGATGCAATCCGAGGGGACCCACGGTGGACCCGGGGTACATTTGGCACCCTGGGAGGGGGTGGCCACCGCCCTACCGTGGTGGCACCGCGGTCAGTCCAGAGGACCGCGGCGACGCCGCGCTCACCGCGGTCCCCTTGGGCCAGGCTGGTCAGGCCGGTGCGGGTCGGCGTCGGGCCGACCCCTGGATACGTGTGGGGCCCGCGAAATTACGTGGGGGCCCCTATTTGACGTCTTTTTTGTCCCCTCTCTCTCAAAGCACCCCTCCAAGCTTTTCTTTCTTCAAGAAAACCCAAAACAAAACAAAATCCTCACTCAAATCCCCCTCCAATCACCTCTTCTTCCATTTTCGTGCAACACACCCACGCCTCTCTCAAAATCAATCGCCACGGCTGTCTACACTCTTCATCCTCTCTCATTTGAACTCTTAAATCCCCATATTGTGTCTTAGAATCATGGGAACTTCATATCCCACCTCATTCTTCTTAGAAAATTCGTGTCTTCATCATTTTATGCTCCCAACTGCCCTCTACAGTTATATGCATCTCCCATCTTCTTCTTTTCCTTGCTTTGAGTCCACAAACCTCCTCTTGTGACTCATTACTTCACAACTTCACCATCCATCTCAATCCCACACTTTGTTCCGCTCTAATCGCCTTCTTCGAGCTAGTTACGGCCGTATTTTCGATTTCCACCTTCCTCTCTCTCATGGGAAAGAGAAAGGGTGACCCTCTTCCGTCACTAGCCTCGGATGCCTAGTCATCCATACTGTTGTCTTGTAGTTTGCTTTGGTTACTGCCTTTGGATGTTTATGTTTTCATGTTGATGGGTGTAGTAGTTGCTAGAATGTTTTAGATGTTTGAGGACGTTTAGGGCCCGTTCGGCCAACTGCATTAGGTGAGTTTAAGGTGGATAGAATCGTAAAAGTAACAATAAATGTATGTGTAAGGTATGGTCTCTAGATTGGGTGTATCCCATGTTTTCCAATGCCATGTTTGGAATGTATGCAATGAGAAGTATATCCCGAGTTTTCCTTTCAAATTACACTTAGAAATTCGTCATCATGGGATATGAAAATCCTATCTCACACTTTCAACACAAGGCTCATTTTCCAAGGCCTATACCATTAATTTTAATCCCCTCCCACCCTCTTACCAAACTTGTCATTCCCAATCCCGAGGAGGGATTAGCAATGCAAGCCCATTTAATACAACTTAAGACCACTGGCCAAATAGGCCCTTGGAATTTTGGACCTAGAGTGGTGTTCCTAGATACGAACGACCTAACAGTAGGGGAAATCCAATAGATTGATAACGTGAACCCTAGGACCTCCTTAGTTGGTGTGGTCATGTGTGAAGTGCTCGAGCGTAATTACATTCTAGTTCGGGCAACTCAATTCCGATAAGATAACTTTGACCCTAAGCGATAAGACAATTTCTTATATTAGGAAGGGTATAAAATCATCTAGTGTGTAAGCATAGACTTTAGATTACAACCAGTGGATTACCGCTACTCTTAAATTAAGACTAGACTACTGGTTAGGCTAAGAAGGTAAAGGACTAATTAATTATGCTAAGCCAATTGAATAATAGACTTAGTTATTCGGCTTAACCGACTCAGACGCACTACACAACTTTCCTTCCGTGTTGGCCCGACCACTTGCAACTAAAAGTTTATAACTTCGTCTTTGAGAAGTATTAGGGATATATAGCCAATAGAGACTTTATCTTTTAGGCCTAAGGAATTTCCCAAATGGGCAATAGACAGTTAGGAATTAGGTCCCAAATAACATGCCATGTTGGCATACATATTGTGCATATGAACATAGTAAGATAGCCTGCCTGTTAAGCTAGACATGATTAAATAGGATAAGTCTGGACCGTGACAAAACTCCTTGGTAGAATTAGGCATCTTGCCTCAAACTCACACCTGCCCCTGAAATCAACCACAATACCCATCATCTTTAGCTCCTTTCTATAATCATAGGTACCAATGTCATAGTACACATCATCGATGGAAGGAAGACCATGTATTGGGAAATCGTATCCCATTTCATGTCAAGGATAGGTCATAAATTACACCTCGTTTCGACATACGGAACAGGATATAGATCTTGAACCCTAGAGGTAGAAATAAAAATTTTAAGGGGGGTAGAACATTATGAGCCCAATCTAGTTAGGTCGGCTAATACACCTCTTTGATCTGGGTGGCGCAGCGGAAACGTGGTGGACCCTTGCCCCACTGGCCCAGGATCGAATGGAATTGATCCAGACTGTACATAAAGATAGTCACTAAATAGGATCTGAATCTCCCTTAGAATGTCAGTAATGAAGTTATCAAAGGAAATCAATTAGGGTGCAAGTATTAAACTAATTCGTATCAAAGAAAGGGCCTAATAATGAATACGAGTTTAACTACTACCATAGACATGAATTAAGATGAGGACTCTCCTAGACTAAGACCTAAAGGGAAACCTTAGAAATAGAAAATTTGAGCCTTCAATGATTAACATTCCCTAAGTTTTTAGAGTGATCGGACTACGGAGTTACTGAAATATAAACTGCAAAGCATTCGTGACTTGACACAATTCTCAATCCGAGGCAACTCCCAATGGACTCAGTGCTTGGACCGAGCAGAAGACCAGGACTTGGAAGGGATACGATGAGCTTTCTACCCTGGCCAGGTAGATGATCGATGTATCAGGATCAAGCTCACTATAATCGTCTCTCCGTGTTGGTCAAACATTGAAAACAACTATCTTACTCTCAACAGATGAGAATCGCCGTCAAGACTCCAAATAGATAAAGAAATCCATTGTAACAAACTATCAGGATATAAGTAAGAGATAAAGAAATAAATTTTTAAGGGGGGTAGCCTAAAATGTACTAGACTAGCATGCACAATATACACCCTACCGCGCATATGAATTTGAAATCAACAAGTCTTAGGAAAATGAAATAATAGAATTCTTACTACCTTTAGCCAATTTCGGGGACGAAATTATTTTTAAGGGGGGTAGATTGTAACATCTCGGATTTTTGCCAACCTGGAATTAGACGTCCTTAGGCAATAGGTTGATCCTGACACCTTATTATCTTGTCAGAACTCAATCCCACAATCTAAAATCGCTTCTTAACCCATTTCCTTCACAAATCCCACCTTTCACCACCTTGTTCTGTCAATTTTTCTAAGTACTTTCACATTAGACACTATCTTAAACTAGTTAAGTATTAATAACTTGGATCACTTTATATACAAACTACAAAGGCCCGGGTACCACCTCAAACAGAAATCATACAGGACTAAATCCTTGAGAAATAGGTGAGAATTAACTAGTGTTAAACTAGAGTGCCTGTGAAATTAGCACCAATCACTTTAAATACGATCTGCAAGACCCAAAACATGTAAAATCATAGACGCTAGGTTACCCTAAAATCTAGGATCAATCTCATTACCCGGCTGCTCTTGGGAGCACATTGAAACTCCGTATCTGATCTGGACCGCACGTCGGAAGTCCGATTAACGCGAAGTTAAACGGTTAGGACCGCCTTGCTGGGCTTGACAACTATCTCGGAGATCAAATCCAGATAGTGTCCCACGGCTGTTCGCTTGAGCCCGGAACGAGGAGTGTGAGAAATGTGAAATTAATTAAAAATAAAATATAAATTTAGGTAATCTGGCACGTGTCGCTTGCGGATCAGTTATAAGGATTCCGACCGTCAGAATCAGGCCAGATTACACCCTCGGATCAGGAGAAATTTCATACACGTGTCAGTGTACTTGAAATCTCTGATCGAGTTTCACTGACCGTTGAGCTGAAGCTGGTCCACCACGGGTGATCTAGGAATCCGACCGGAATGAAAACTTAACTACACCTAGATCCAATGTCTATGAGCTTAAGGCCAACCTTTGGCTCAAGGGGGGCTTCCAGAAGTGCTCCGTTGAGACGGAACAGACCCACTTTGGTTATAACCTAAGTATACCTTGACCTGGAGTCTATTTTGGTAATGTTTTAGCCTATATAAGGACATTAAAACTTCACTCATTCCTCCCATACGAATTTGAGAAAACCTAGGAGAGAGAAGAGAGAAAAGAGAGAGAAAGTGTGGGAGATGTGGGAGATTCTCCCTGATGCTCTACCCTGCCACTACACAAGCTCAACCACCTCTTTCCAGTCACTTTTCCGGCGCTTCCGACACCATTTCTAGGCAAGAAAACCCTAACCCTAACCTGTTTTAGGGTTTGGATTGATTCAAGTAGCGAAGTAGCTAACGTAACTCGTGATTTAGGTCGTTACATCGACGTTGACGAAAGCGTAGAAATTCTATCGACTCCGTTACGATTCTACGGCATAAGGTGCGGACTTTAGGTGTATAGGTTATGGTTTTCAACACTTTCAATGTCAGATAATGATAGATTCATGATCTGCATGCAATTACACATGTACAAAGTGTTGTCCGTTTCGTTTTTCGGTTATACGTTATCTATGTTGAATATACTGTATTCCTCGTATTTGTAGAAAATACTGTATACGTACAAATTTTGAAAGTATGTTAGCCATGATTAATTACTGTATGAACATGCTATATATATATGTATAATACTCACTCGGCAAAAGGATTCGTCCTAATTCATGTTTTTGCTAGTATATGTTATGTATGTTAAAAAGAGAGTATTCTAAGTGTTTGTGAAAATGACCGAATGAGTATGGAATTTGCATTTGTGCTCGCCATGACTAATTGTCATGGATATAAGATTGTTGTATAGGCGATACCCCTTTGACGAAAGGATTTGCCCTAAATCACGCCGCGACCAATATACACCATATATGTTAAAATGTGTAGCCCAAGTGTTTGTGGAAATGACTGAATGAATATGGAACTTGGGTTCCTGCTTGCCATGACTATCCATCGTGGGTGCACGCGTGTTACAAATGGGGCAGCTCCCTAGTAAAGGATTTGGCCTTATACCTATGTGATCAACATACGTCATGTATGTTAATGTATGTAGTCTAAAGTGTTTGTTGAAATGTCTGAATGAGTAGTAGTTAGTAAATTGTAATGTATAAGGGTGTTGAGATAGGATTCTCAACTACCTTAGTGATGTGTATGATTTCCTTCATGTAAGTGTTTAGTTTAATTACTTACTAATTTATGAAACGTATGTGTTTGGATTTCCTGTTGTATTGTGTTTTATAACTTACTCGTTAATATGTTTGAATTACTTATTTATTTAATTCTGCTCTGACTACTTCACATGTTTAAGTTGTATTCCATAAAATCCGTGAAGGGTGATGGGGGAGTGGTGTAACGATTCCGTGCAACAGCCCTGGCAGCCCTAAGCGGACAATATTGGATAATTGATTTTATGATTTGAAATCTTGATCCATTACTACTTTAACTGTTTCGTAATTGAATGTGATTGGGGCTATTGTATAGTCCAGGCAATCGGTAACGGGATTGAATTCGTGGCTGAGATTCATTCGCCACATGAAATGTGTTCGACGAACCCGAGTCGTACTTCGGTTGGCGATAGTGGTTGGCCACGCGAAGTGCTTAGGCACTTCATGTAGTTCAACTTGTCGTGTGCTCGAGCTAGCCGAGCTCGTCAATTAACCCGATCTGTCTTACGTATGTTCACCATGTTTGGACGCCTCTGTTTGAACCTGAGGTACTAACCTTACCAGTAGAATCCCATTAACCGTGGTACCTCGATCTGCTAAGACTCATGAGCCGGGCATGGTGGTATGGGACACCGTGGTCGAGCTGTCAGCCTACGCTGGGGCCACGAGCCTCCCCATAGTGACCACTGAGCAACCAGACTCGTGAGTCGATTATGGTGGTATGGGACACTATATTCGAGTTGTCGGCCTACACTGCTTTATGGGTGATGGGGGAGTTGGGCAATGATTCCGTGTAACAGCCCTAGCAGCCCTGACCGTACCCGATGTAGTGACCTCGAGCATACTCTAAATCTGCGGTGAGACGACGAGCCTTCCCGTATTAACAGAGTATAAACTAGGCCTGTATTGATAAGGTGATGGGAGAGTGGTGCAACGAGTCCGTGTAACAGCCTTGGCAGCCCTTGCAGCGACCTAGAACCACACTATCGTATGAGATTATCAAGGATTGACGACCCTAGAATGGATCATTGTTTGGGAATGATATAAGGAAGGTACCTTAGTTTTCCAATACTGCTGTTTGAAATGGACTAATAACAACTCGGTAACCATACCCATCATCGCATTGCATGTGCCTGGAAGATGTGGAGCACTGAGGGTGACAACATGCCGCAGACGTAAGATGGTGCCGCACGAGGGAGTATGTTGGTGAGGGCATGCATCATAATCTCATCTCATCCTTGCATTAATTACATTATTTAGGAGTGTTTGACTTTACTGCTTTATCATTACTGCTTGACTGAATTGATAACATGTTAACCTATGCTTTATTGTTCCACTGAGTTGATCACTCACTCCCACGTTACGGGACGGTGTTTCGAACACCCACCAGATTTTGTCTGATTGCAGATGGCAACGCTACTCCTGAGGAGGAGCCGGACTTTTGTGAGGACGAGAATGCCTTCTCGTATATGCTGTTTTCTGGCAGCTTCATGTGAGTCGTGTCTTGATCGACAAGATTTCAGGGATATTGACTAGATAACACTACACCTTTGGGTATATTTTGAAATTGTACTTATAATTCATTAACCTGGTAACATTATCACACTCTGGAGACTCACCACAGTTTATATATTTTATATATCTATCACAGTCTTCCGCTTGGAAATTTAATTGTCTCTGGAGTATGATATGTTATTTTGGTATAATCTCATTCATGTTTCAATGCTCTCATCATAATCATCATTATCTATGTGCATAAGTGATGCGTTGGAACTCGGGAGCTGAGCTTTGCTCGACCCCCGATTTTCAGGGCGTTACATTGAGAGAAACATCTCGCGTAGTCCAACTACAGCCTACAACGTGTAGTTTAACTAGTCGGGCCACATTTACCTGTGGGCAGGCCTATCAAAAGGGCTACCCAAGAAGGTTCCAAATTGTTGGCGATCCAAAGAAGGAACAGTGTATAGATGCAAAATAATAAAGTAAAGGTCGATCTACTTGTAGTTGTGAGAGAATTAGGTGTGTATAATGATAAACCACATTCACTATCAGTACACAAGTTACTGTTTCATAAGAATTCAAGGTATTTCCTGATGGACATGTACACGGGTCTAGGTATCAGAGCCGAGGACGGCTCTGCCCTCGGTGGGGGATATTGTGACGCCCCGTCATTGTGGTCACATGTGGGCGGGCACACATGTGGGCGGGCCCCAAGATGGCTGGCAGGCTACTGTGTGGCTGGTAGGCTACTGTGGCTGGCAGGCTACTGTGCACACAGTGAAAGGTGAAGCTTTGTCCCACATCAGAAGTGCCGTCTGAAGTTGTGGTGGTTATATGTAGAGTTGTCACTCTATACTGTATGAGGCCTTTTGGGGCGATCCCAAGAACAAAACTGTGTGGGCTGTGCCCAGAGCGGACAATATCATACAGTGCGGGCGTGGGCTGTTACAAATGGGTGGTTATATGTAGAGTTGTCACTCTATACTGTATGAGGCCTTTTGGGGCGATCCCAAGAACAAAACCGTGCGGGCTGTGCCCAGAGCGGACAATATCATACAGTACGGGCGTGGGCTGTTACACTAAGTTTCAAGAGAACATGAAAAGGGATGAGCACTATAGTCGAATACAGGAAGGATCTAAACATTCTTGGGGAATGTGGGTGGTCAATTCACTCACTTTGTACATGTGAGAGACATGCGTTCGAATTTATCTTGCTAACCTTGTAAAATTAGGGATATCATAACCAGAAATTCCATATTTGTTAACGAACCAACCATGAGAACAACTAATTAACCTAATCCACACGTATAAGGGACATGCAGCTGGATTTACCTTGTAAAATTGCAAATCTGGGAATATCATACTTGTAATTTCACCATTATCAAACAAATCAAGCAATGCATGCATCAGGGAAGTTAAAACCAGAATTTCTTCCCCAAATTCGAGAAATTTATATGCACAGTTTCGAATTTAACCATTCCACTTCATAGAAGCAACATGCAAGGCAATTTATCAAACACAATCAATAAGATTCATTCTAGGTATGATAATAGGCCACTTAGAGGTAATGGTCCGCACCTATGGTCGGTTGAAGGTCCTTGGAGTTGCTCTAGCAGCGCCGGGTCTGTTAATTGACGCACTAAGGCCTTGTGCTAGAGGAATTGGCATGTTAAGACACATGCAAGTGGCCTATCTTATGAAAATTTGAGGAGAATTAGAGTGGTTACCTTCCCATCAGTGATACTCCGCCTCTACGGCAGTAGGGCTGCAATTTCTGGCGAATGGCAGTGGTAGGAGAGGGGGATTACTCAATTTTCAGCTCCCTTCCTCACACAACTCCCCCTTCTCTCTCACTGTCTCTTTTCTCTCTCTTCCCTCTCTCTTTCTCCTTTGCTGGAAATGTGTTGTGGGAGTGAGGGAGAGAGAATTAAAGGCTTATATAGCCTGAGTTTTTGCCCAACTGGCCATGGGGTGGCAATTCCTACCACAAGAAACCCTTTGGGGCACACTTACGATTTTCGAGGCTGCCCTGGTGCCCCCTTGGACCATCTATGCCATGGGATGGGTGTCCCATAGTCTAATGAGGGGCTGTCCAAATTTTGGTTACAAACGGATGCAGAAATTGATCACAAGGGTCCAATTCGTGACCAATGGTCACCGTCCCTCGATCAAGGGTCAAATTTGGTAGACGAGGGCAGGGAAATATCTTCGACCTACGGTGCTACTTTGGGTGAAATCTAACGGTCGAAATGTCATAATTTATTGTCTTAAGCGGTGGGGCTAATTGTTTTAAAAATTCAGTTCTTAGGCCATTACTTGGGAGAATTGATTTCACAAATGTCGGCTAGACGGTGCAATTCGTCCATTTCTAGGCGTCTTTTGGGTTCATTGCCCGCGATGGACCATGAGCCCAGTGAGGTCTGTAGCTTCTCATATTTCGGATTTATCTGTCCCTTTTTGGGTGTTACATGGCCCGTACGGACAGTCGTCAAGTATCATTGGGCAGACCGGCTCTATGGCCCGTGTTCGACTCGAACATATTCAGACTCTATCACATTAGTAACTTAATTTGTTTTGATTTATTGGTGGTGGGCCTCGCACGTGCGATCCTATGGCAATCTACTCGTGAGCGCCTCAGGGCATTGTTCTGATTGGCCCGGGTGTTACAATCTACCCCCCTTATAAATAAAGTTCACGCTCTTAATTTGTACCTGTTCGTACTGCTTGAGCAGGTTTGGGTAGTGCTTATGAATCTTGGCCTCCGTCTCCCAGTTGGCTTCCTCTTCGCCGTGGTGAGTCCACAACACCTTTACTAGTGGGATCACTTTGTTTCGAAGTACTTGTCTTTCTTATCTATAATCTGTAAGACCCGTATCCTAGACCGTACCGTTCTGTAGGTTCCCGCGGTCTTTCCGGTCGAATTTCGGCAACCTTCGACCCTTAACCAGCGTTCCGCGCGACCTTGATTCACATGTCATTAATCTGATTCGACCCGACCCGAGACTTATACCCTAGCGACCGCGCCGTCGCCGCGGTTCCGACACCACGTATTACGTGCTGAGACGATACCCGAGGCAGGAGATGTGGGTCCGCGTTCAGTTCGAGGGAAACGCCGCGCGTTGCAATCCCAAGAGAATGACCCATCAATCGCGTCAAGTGTCAAGTACTCCATCCCATCATGTCAAGTACAAACACCCATCCCCAAGCAACCCCTAAAGTCAACACACTCTCTCTCCACCCATCAAGTACACCTATCCATCACTCACATCTCTCACCTATCACCTCTCTCTCTCTTCCTCATTTCTCTCTCATTTCTCCCAAGCTCCATGAGAGCAACTCACGTCCAAGCTTTCCTCCATTTTTTCACCCACCATGAAGCTTCATACCCCATCATCCAACCTCTAAAATCCAATCTCAATCATTGATTTTTTCTCCTCGGAGCTAGATTGCCCTAGTGCGGAAGAAGGAGGAGTAGTTTTGAAGGTGGGTGCTTCGCTCTCTCTCTCTCTCACTTTCTTCCTTTGATGATGATAATGGTGATTGTATGGCCCACCTTGCCGCCGGTCCATCTGGACGGCCCAGATGAAAGAAAATATAAATACCAGCTTGATGCAACGTGGGACCCACCTATTAGGAGGGCTGGATTGGCTGGTTATCACACACCGGCTATATAGCTGATGTATTAACGTCAGCAAGTTTGTGGGCCCCACCTTGCATATGTTTCATCTACGCCATCCATATGGAGGAAGAGAAAACACTAATATCAGCTGGATCCCTCCAGTTGGTGGACCACCACGTGGGACCCACCAGCCTGGAAAGGGATTGGCTGGTGTAACGTCACCAAGTTGTACGGACCCCATTGTTGATGTATGTGGCTTACCTCCGCACCGTCCACTGTCTGGACGGTGGGACTGAAGCAGATCCAAAGCTCTGGCGGGCCATCACGTGGACCCACCTTGATTCATGTACTTTATCTCCACCATCCATTTGGACGGTGGGACCCACCCATGAGATATGTTTGATGTACAAACCGTTCATCTGATGTGAGTCCCACACAGCAGCAGTTGCTGCTCCACCGTCGTTAAATTCGTACCGTCCAGCCATTTTGAGATGATAGGTAGGACCCACGTGACATACGTGTGAAGCCACGTGTGATGTAAGTGTTTTATCCTAGCCGTCCAGACCATCTGAATGGTGGGACACCATCGTAATGTATCCGTTTTATCCCCTGTGGACCCATATGTAATGTGTTATATCCACACCGTCCAGACTATCTGGACAGTGTTGTAGTGCCTCACCACTGATGTAAGTGTTTTATCTAATGCGGTCCATCTGAACCACACCTTATATAGGTGTTTGATCTCCACCGTCCGTCCAGGTGGGACACACCGTGATGCACTGTCCACACCGTCCAGTACATTGGACGGTGGTTGCTGGACGTTGTTGATTTTAATAATAATAATAAAATATTATAATATTATATTTTATTATTTTATGATGGTGGCCCCACGTGGGACCCACCTATATTGTAGAAATGGATTGGCTGGTCTAACGCACACCAGCTATATTGCTGGTGAGGTTGACGTCAGCAAGTCTGTGGGGTCCTCTTGATGTATGTATGCAACACCGTCCGTCCATTTTCATTGGTGTGACCCACCTCACACGTGTGGCACACGTGTGGGTGGGACCCACCTTTGGTGTATGAATTTGGTCCCCACACCGTCCATCTGGACAGTGCAGGTGTGGAATGCACCATCATGCATGGGTTCAATCCCCACTGTCTGTCCGTTTGAGGACGTGGGCCACACCACGGGGTATGTGTTTCTCCATCCACCCATCTGCCTTGGCCCCACACGTGTGGGTGGGACCCACTTTGATATACTTATTATATCTTCACCATCCAGATCTCCTGGACGGTGGCCTCACCTTGATGTAAATGTTTTATATCCGCGTTGTCCATCTGTTTTGCTGGGACCCACCTCGGACGTGGGTGATCTATTCAAGCCGTCCATTTGCCTTGCCAACATGGGACCACCATGACACATTTATTTCATCCACACCGTCCAGATTGTGTCGGACGGTGCTGGACAATGACTGGACAGTGCTAAATTATATAGGCGATGTTTGGACGGTGTTGATCATCATTAGTGTACTGTGTGGGACCCACCATTGATGTGTTTATTCCATATCCACGCTATCCATTAGGTGGACCACTACAGAAAAGCAGTGGAGATTGAACGCCTACCATTGAAACCCTTTTTGCGGTTACCGAAGTTTTGGATCTATATGAAATTTGTTTTCCTTCTTAATCTAGGTCCTTGCGACCTTATGACCAGATTATATAGAGAATATGGTGGGCCCTACCTTGATGTATTTGTGGCCCATCCATGGGGCCTACCCGGATGTATTTATGGCCCATTGATGAGGCCTGACTTGATGTGTATGAGGCCCACTAGTGCGGCCCATATGATGAGGCCCGATTTGATGAACACGAGGCCCATTATGATGTGTATTAGGCCCTTATCGTGCGGCCCATTGTGACGTGTATTAGGCCCATGACACATGACCCATTTGATGTATTCGAGACACAGATACGTGACCCATTTGATGCATACGAGACCCATGTGTAGGGCCCACCTATTATGTATTTGAGGCCCATGGGTTGTGGTCCATTGTGATGTATTTGAGGCCCATGGGCGAGGCCCGATGTGATGTATGTGTGGCCGTTATGTTGCGTATGAATCCCTTCTGTGGGTCACTCCTTAGGAGCAATGTTGGTTGGATGTCCACATTGATGGGCAATGATGGTTAGATGTCCTCATTGTGACCTTCCCTTAAGCCTCGTTAAGCCCATTCTTACCGATTCCGATTGACGTGACCGATTTACCGATTCCGATTATTGACCGATTCTGATTGTTGTGGTCGATTGCCAATTAGCGATCGAGGTCGTTTATCATGACCGATTGCCGATTCTGATTGACGTGACCGATTTGCCAATTCTGATTGATGTGACCGATTTGCGGATTTCGATTGTCGTGGCCGATTGTCGATTCCGATTGACGTGTCGATTCCGATTATTGACCGATTCCGATTGTTGTGGTCGATTGCCGATTAGCGATCGAGGTCGCTTATCATGACCGATTGCCGATTCCGATTGACGTGACCGATTTGCCGATTCCGATTATTGACCGATTCCGATTGTTGTGGTCGATTGCCGATTAGCGATCGAGGTCGTTTATCATGACTGATTGCCGATTCCGATTGACGTGACCGATTTGTCGATTCCGATTATTGACCGATCCCGATTGTCGTGGTCGATTGCCGATTAGTGATCAAGGCTAATTGTGATGACCGATTGCCGATTTTCGATTAACGTGACCGATTTGCCAATTCCGATTGTCGTGACCGACTTGCCAATTCCGATTCTGATTATTGAGGCCGATTCTGATTTGTCAAGGCCGATTGTATAAGCCGATTCCGATTGTTGAGGCCGAGTATCGAGGCCGATTCTAAGTGTCGATTCCGATTGTTGAGGCCGACCTCGATTGTCGAGGCCGATTTCGATTGCCAAGGCTGATTGTCGTGACCTATGTGTTGTACATGCAAACCGTAGTGGAGGCCCATTGTGACACGTATTATGCCCATGATGCATGGCCCGTTTGATGTATTCAAGACCCATGTGTAGGGCCCACATGTCGTGTATTTGAGGCCCATGGGCAAGGCCCATTGTGATGGATTCATGGCCCATGGGTAAGGCTTATTATGACGTATTCATGGCCTATAGGCAAGGCCCATTGTGATATGTATTAGGCCCATGAGCAGGGTCCACCCGTTGTGTATATATGGCCCTTAAGTAAGGCCCATTGTGTTGTATATTAGGCCTTTGTGTGAGGTCATGGGCCCATTATATGTTTGGCTCTATGTGGCCATTCCTTGGGGCCAATGTTGGTTAGATGTCCACATTGTCGAGGCCGATGGTTGATGCCGGTTATTGATACCGATTATGAGTATGTGACAGCATAGCATCATAATACATGCCCATACGCATCATCCGCATGTTTGTTATGAGATGTGATTGACCATTGCATATGCCATAGGGCAGGTTGTTCATAGGGCTCCCTGATAGGCGGAGTTGCCCCATATGAGAGCATGACATGCACAAGATTGATGCATGACTTGATTGTTTGAATCATGCATCTTGCATTGCGTGTTATGATTACTGTACGCCCTAGCGACATCAAGGTCGTAGCCTCCACAGGTATTTCGTGGATGGCCAGATGGGACACCGAAAATCCGTTCTACATGGGGTGCTATAGATATCCCTGGGTGAAAGTCCCTAAACCCTCTTGGTTCCAAAGGTTACTCCAACGTCTAAACCGAGTGGATGCATGAGCGCATGAGGGTCGTATACCGTTAGGCCTCGTCTCCCACTGTGTCGTGGTCGGTTGGAAGGGGGTGCGGCCTTACCTGCCCGAGAGGAGGGGGCAATGCTAGGCTGAGTCTGACCAGCTCGAGGAATGGGTCCGCTATCGACGAGCCGGGCCCGATATTGGCAGGCGGATAGTGAGGTCTCTTCCACTCACCTTGTTGCGCGCGATGGGGCGGCAATTTGGTTTGGAGTGTAATAGACCCCGGTGATTTCCCAGAGAGGAACAGTACTGATATGTGGATTTATTGAGCAGGATTTGCATACTCATTCATTCATTCATTCACTATCCACTCCGGCTGGTGGTGCGCAACTATTTGTTACGTGTACCTTCGCATGGTCAGGATTTCGGTTGGGTGCACGACTAACCTGAGATCAGGAGTTTACCAAATTGAGTCTGACTATCCAAATTTAGGTATGGGACTAGTTTGGATAGAAGTCCCTTGTGATGAACCCCATAGCCTGCGATACTACGTACTATCATCCCAACTTCACACTCCGACATGGTCATTCCATTCACACCGCATATGGCATTACATCCACGGCATATGGTATTTTGAGTTACTGTGTTTCTACATTTATATTGTCTAGATACGATTGACGCTAATCGTGGACTCTCAGGAATTACACACTGCATCACATCCTCGGCATTTGATAATTTGCTCTTTATGACTCATCATCTGCATAGCTGTTCTATATTGCGTATTCTGATATTGATTTATTCATGGACTTGTCCGTATTTTCGCTTACTCTGTTATCGTATAATTTATGATCTTGCCAGTATTTATGTTTACTCTGATAATTCCTGCTCTTGTCAGTATTTCTGCTTACTCTGGTAATTTATGATCTTGTTAGTGATTCTGTTTATTTCGATATTGTACCATTTATGGATTACCAGTATTTTCGGTCTTGTATGATGATGGCATTGTGTTGAATACTTGGCACTTACCTTGTGCACACACTTACACCACCCTCTAAGCTTTCTATAAGCTTATGCACGATAGATGCGTGCAGGCGATGTTAGGTGGCAGCAGTGTTGAGCTTGGAGCGTGCGGCGGTCTTCTGGAACTTGATTTTTAATATCATGTATTTCCCTTTTAGCATTGTATTCAAATGATTATATTAGTGGATATGTGATGATGATGTTGCCTTTGTGAATTGGGTAATCTTGTGGTTATGCTTATTATGAGTTAAATGTATATTGGAAAATCCTCCTTATAGGATCCCAGGATCAGAATTTGGCGTATGGACGCTAGGAGCCGAGAATGGGGTACTATGGAGGCTGTCGGCACCAGATTCGGCGAACGGGATTCCTGTGAATCCGATCTCCGAGTTTGGGGCGTGACATAATCCGAGTGGGTCGGAGGATATAGGTAGGATTTTCTTTAAGCTCCACAAGCTCCCATTTGATGACATGAGTGAGGTCGGGGACGTATTTCTTCAACATGGAGATATGGAATACATTGTGTACCCCGTCAAGGGGTGTGGGTAAGGCCAAGCGATACGCGACAGGGCCTATGCGATCAAGGATATGGAAAGGCCCAATGTACCACGAAGCAAGCTTCCCTTTCTTGCCAAAACGTAGACTCCTTTCATCGGCGAGATCTTTCAGAACACGTGGTCCCCTACTTCAAGTTCTATGTCCCTTCGTCTTGTATCAACATAACTCTTCTGCCTACTTTGGGCTGCTAAGAGACGACGTAGAATGATTACAATCTTCTCGATGGTTTTTCGTACTAAATCAGGCCCTATTAGGATTTTCTCGCCAATCTCTGCCCAACAATGTGGAGCCCGACATGGGCACCCATATAAAGCTTCATAAGGCGTCATGCCAATACTAGCTTAGAAGCTGTTATTGTAGGCGAATTCAGCATAGGGAAGGCAATCATCCCAACTGTCTAGGAAATCCAATGCACACGCTCGCAGCATATCTTCCAATATCTAGTTAACCTGTTCCGTCTACCCGTCGGTTTGTGGGTGGAAAGCGGTGCTGAACTTCAATTTCACCCCCATTACTTCCTGTATCCGTGTTCAGAATAGAGATATAAATCGGGTATCTCGGTCCGACACAATTTCCAAGGGAACTGCATGAAGCCGTATTATTTCCTTTATGTATAATTTGGCTAGGTCGTCGGCTGAGTTAGAAGCTTGGATCGGAAGAACATGAACTGATTTTGTCGATCTCTCCAGAATCACCCAGATTGAATCATGCTCCTTCCTTGTCTTGGGCAAGCCAAAATGAAGTCCATAGATATGAAATCCCATTTCCACTCGGCTACTGGCATGGGCTGCAAGAGAACTGGTGGTTGGCGGTGCTCGACTTTGACTTATTGGAAGGTGAGGCATCGAGACACATAGTTATTTTTCCCTTTTCATAATGTCCCGCCAATAATTTCGCCTAAGGTCTCGATACATTTTGGTGCTCCCTGGATGCATTGCTAATTTGGAGTTGTGGACGGCACTTAGTACTTCTTCCTTTAGTTCGGGATGGTTCGGGACACAAAGGCGACCCCGGAATCGTAAGCCTCCATCAGAGCCGACTCTCCATTCGGACTCATTTCGGTCTCCTGCCACCCCTTCATTCTTCTTAATAATTCATTGCTTCCTTGGGCCTTAATGATTTGGCTATCAACCAACGGCTGAGAGTGGATATGGGTTATGGCCTCGTACAGTTCTTCCATTGTCAACTTCATGTCAAAATCTCGTATGAACTCCACCATACTCCATTCTTCTACCATCAATGGGGTTGCAACTTCCAGCCCCCTTTTACAGCTCAAGGCATACGCCACCAAGTTGGACTTGCCTAGATGATATGAAACTTCGAATTTGAAATCTTTCAACGTCTTCATCCAGTGACGTTGCCTCATATTCAAGTCTCTTTGGGTAAAAATGTATTTGAGGCTCTTGTGATCGTAGAAGAGCTCGAATTCTTCCCCGTACAGATAGAGCCTTCATAGCTTCAGGGTGAAGATAACTGCCGCCAACTCGAGGTCGTGAGTGGGATAATTCTCTTCATGCTTCCTCAATTACTCGGAGGCATAGGCGATGACCTTGTCTCTTTGCATAAGTACGCAGCTCAATCCCACTCGAGAGGCGTCCGTATAGATTATGTATTTGACTCCTTGCTCAGTCAAATGAGTACCGGTGCTGACGTCAACTTATCCTTCAGTTCTTGGAAGGCCGCTCCCGCCCTTTCGATCCAAGAGAACTTGACGTCTTTTCGGGTGAGTTGGGACAATGGTCGGGCTATTTTTGAGAAATCCTTAATGAATCGGCGGTAATATCTCGCCAATCCAAGGAAACTTCTTACCTCAGTAATTGAGCCCGGTTGCTTCCAGTCTTGCACTGCTGCCACCGTGGCCATGTCCACGGAGATGCCTTCCTTGGACACCACATGTCCCAAGAATTTGACTTCTTCTTTCCAGAAGTTGCATTTTCGAAATTGAGCAAACAATTGGTTTTGCTTGAGCATTTCAAGGACCGCTCATAGGTGTTCTTCATGTTCTCTACGACTCTTCGAGTACACTAGTATGTCATCGATGAATACAGTGACGAACCTATACAAGAAGGGTCTGAAGATTCTATTCATAAGGTCCATGAACATAACTGGCGCATTTGTGAGTCCAAAGGGAATGACTAGAAACTCATAATGTCCAAAGCTGGTCCTAAAGGCTATTTTTGGTACGTCTTCCTTCTTGACTTAAAGTTGATGGTACCCAGATTGCAAGTCGATCTTTAAGAAACACTGGACACCTCTCAGTTGATCAAACAGATCATCAATTCTTGGCAATGGGTATTTGTTCCTCACGGTGGCTTAGTTTAGCCTCCTGTAGTCTATATACAACCGCAAGGTGCCGTCCTTCTTCTTCACAAACAAGTCTGGGGCTCCCTAAGGTGAGACGTTGGGTTGGATGAAGCCCGATTCTAGCAGGTCAACAACTTAAATTCTATGTTCTTCCATTTCACACGGGGGCATGCTATAGGTCAGAAGGGAGATGGGGGTGGTGCTCGGAACCAAGTCTATGGTGAAGTCAATCTCCCTTTGGGGAGGGAGCCTCAGTATGTGCTTGAACACATCGATGTAGTTTCGGACGACGGGTGTGTGCTTTAATGAAGATTCATCATAGCCCTTTTCTAAAGAAACATAACACAAGACTCGATATGGATAGATGACCTAGACTGAAAATGTAAAGGACGAGCCATTGTCTTCGTGGATTGTCACCGTTTGAGTTTCGCAATCGATTTTGGCTCTCATTACGGTGAGCGAATTCATTCCCAAGATGACGTCGTAATGAAAAACCTTTGTAACAAGGAGATCTACATATGCCCTCTTATTCCCCAAGTCAATGGGGCAGCCTCGGCACATTGATGTAGCTTCCGAGAAGGTCCCGGCTGCCACAATAATTCTCACTCCCGACATGGGAGTGGTGGGTAGTCCTAGATGCTTGATGGTCGTGCATGAAATTAGTGACGTAGTGGACCCAGTGTCCACTAGAAGAAATATAGGGGTACCTTGGATATGGGCCGTCACTTCAAATGTTGTGGACGTGGGTGTGGCTGCATTCACGCCTTCCATCGCCAGTGCATGAACTCGAGCTTGTTGCGTCAGGTTGGGCTAATGTGTAGGCCATTGTGGCGCCTATTCTAGGCGTAGGCGGCCGGTGGAACGGTTGGCTGGTACTAAGGCTAGCTGAGGGGGAGTTGTATGGCTTGTTGAGGCAGTCGGTTGATGCGCTGAGGGGGTGCGTAGCCATGGTCCCTCATCTGTGAAAAATAGAAGGCCTTTGAATGGCCCACCTTCTTGCAGTACTCGCAAATGCGATTAGGTCATGGATAAACAGGTGGCAGAGCTGCATGTCTGGGAGGTGAGCTTGGGCGTGGCCTCCTCCCTGCGAACGATGAAGATTGTCCCTCCGCCCTGCCTTGAGGGCCTAGTTGAAGGTGGCCTCACAAGACCTATTCTCCATCCTGCTCAGATCGCAGGGACATTTCCACCAAATCGGCATATGAACGAATGTTCGCACAATACATTTTGGTGCGAATGCCGGCCCTCAGGCCTTCGGTGAAACGCCTCATCCGGGTCTCCTCGTTAGCGATGATTGGGGGGTGTAGCATGACAATTTAGTAAAACGACTTTCATATTCAGCCACCAACATCTCTCCTTGTTGGAGGCACAAGAATTCGTTCTCCTTCTCATTTTTGTATGTCTGTGGAAAATATTTTCAGAAGAACTGCGACTCAAATTCCTCCCATGTCTAGAAAAAATTTGCAGGGACAGCCCTCGGTACACTCTCTCACCATAGATCGCCCTACTTTTCAAATAGATAGGAGATCAACTCAACTTTCTCAGCTTCGGTGCAATGGAGGGGCCAAATCATCTTGGTGACCCAATTCAGCCAATACTCGGCCTCTTCGAGGCGATGTGTGCCGGCAAATGTGGGCGGCTTAAGTCTCTGAAACCGCTCAAACAGACTGCTCGGAGTGTGGCCGTCCCAGGTTGCTCTGGCGAGTATTAATAGCTACCATCAACATTTCAAACATCGTGCAAATTTAAGCAACTCCAAGCATTTCATTAAGGCAAAATGTCAATGATACATAGGCTGACACATTACATGCATGGAGAAAGAAAACGCGAGAGTCGCTAGTAGATGGGAAAACATAAAGAAACTATGACCTAGTCAAGTAGAGTAGTCATACCCACTACTAACAACCTAGGAAACTAACTCCTACACTACGCTACTAATCTTTTGAGTCTGGCGAAGGAGGGGGTGCTCCCTCTTTCTGTACGCATCATAGTATCACCTTCACAGTGCGCGACAGCTTCTTAATTCTCCTCTCCAGGTTTCCCTGGTTTTCCTCTATCTTGGCCATTCGGGCGTTGAGCGCGTCCAGGCCCTTACATTCACTTTGAGTGACAAGTGGCTCCCTGTCAGTTCCCTGGGTCTCTTCTTCTCCTTCTCCTTCGTCCTCTTATTCTTCCTTGTCTTCTTCTTCGTCTTCACTTTCCTTTTCTTCTTCGTATCTAAATTCTTCGATGTAGACCCTACACTACTTAGGGCTCATCTTCATGTGATTCAGGGTGTTCTCATCGATCATCTTAATTGGGAAGGGAAGTTCATTAGGCTGCCTGTATCTGTAGTTGTGTGCAATTTTACAGATTAAACGGCCAAACAGAAGCACCAGTTTCTCACGGGGAGCCAACGCAGCCTTCACGATCTGAGTCAGCACAAGTGTGGGCAGGCAAACCTTCTCCCCTCATACCACTTGGTAGAGGAAGTCTACCATGAACCAAGAGCACTCTGTGCGGTTACTGGCCCTTGGGTATCCATTATACGTGCATATGTGGTGGAGTAGGTAGTAGTCAGGGATTAAGTCTAACGACTTTATGTTGCTTCCCCTCCTCCACTCAACGGGCTTGCCACATAAGTGGCGAGTATCATGGTCCCTCTGCCACTCTTCCTTCAAGTTATCCTTGTGGGTATGCACATTCCCAAGCTCTACTCCGAGGATTCGAGCGATGACTTTACACCAACGTGGGCCTCTTGCCTACCGAGGCAATGCTGAATACGAGCAGCTCGAGCGCAGGCTTTCGAATGCACACATAGAAGGTTCGTACTAGACCCTCATTGGCCCAATACTTCCCTTCAAACATTAGACCCCAGCCGTTCTCTAGGAGGTGATCGACCAACTGATGTTTGCCGAACAGTTTCTCATCCACATGTGCCTCAAATACAATCTTTCGATCTTTACACCTACTGAACTCAATGCCCGACAGTGTTGCTCATGCGGGCGGAGCTAGAGGGTTGAAATCTCGTTTTAACCTCCGCTCATGGCTCAGCCCTGCACCATAATCGTGTTTCTTTTTTAACTTCCTCTCGCGGCTCGACCCTACTTGATCGGGGGCCACCGCTTCTTTCCCATGAGAGATAAAACCATGGAAATGGAGAAAAGTGAAGAAATTACCTCAAGAAAGGCCATAGAGAGGGGTTCCCTCTTCCTTAGGTGAGGATGGGGCAAAGAATGGAAGATCCTTAAAGAAAAGGCCTTGGGTTGGTGGGTTTTGGGGAGATGAGGTGTGTGGGCCCTTGAGAAGAAGGATTTAACTCAAGATGGGGTAGAAATGAGTGGCCTTAGGTGGTTGTTGGAATGGGTTGGAGGCTTTATAGATGGAGATGGATTGAAGGGAGGATTTGAGACATGGGGATTTGGTTTTGAGAGTTTGGGATGAGAATGGGGTGAGGAAATTGGTAGAAATGACCCTAGGGAGAAGCCCTTAAGGCTTTTAAAGAGTTAGGAGAGGCAAGGAGGGGGTCCCCACGTGTGGGAAGGCCCACCCGATCTAAGGGTCAGCAGCGGCCCCACCGCTCGCTGGAGGCATCAGCGGCGGCCTGCCGATCCAGCGATGTCCCCGCCATCCACTAGAGGTTTTGACGGTGGCCCGCCACTTCCTTGGCCATTTTCTTGGTTCATGGGGTCGGGGCAGTCCCTTTATCGCATCGATTCGGCCCGCCAATGATCGGGAACGTAGTTCACGTCGTAAATGAGCCTAAAGGATTGATTTGGTGTTGGTGGTGGTCCTTCAGGTTCGAAGGGCCATTCGTTTGATGGCCCAGTTAAGCCTGAATTCCCTCAGGTTCGAGGCAGAGACACCTTGGCTCGTTAAAATAGAAGCGGGGTACGTCTTATATTCGAACGGGCTACCGGACACGTAATATGTGTGTTCGGGGCGAGGCGGGCTACTTAACTCTTCCATATTCTCATAAGTTTTGAATCAAATTATCCCCTTTTGACTAGACTCCCTTAAGGCCTAACCCCAAGTCGAGACTCCGACGCTCAAATCAATCAGAGCGCTTGGTCCTTGGATCCTACAATGTCACTAGGATCGACCGCTCCCACCTAGGTTAAAATTGTGTTGCGATAGACCCACGACCCAACTAATCCCCGAACCATGCTCTGATACCAAGTTGTAACGCCCTGAATTTCAGGGGCCGAGTAGGAATCGGCTCCCTAATTACCAGGTGCCACGTGTACCCTACTGGGCTTCAGAATTTGATGCATTTCGATTATTTCATAAGCAGTGGGGGAGTTTAGCAGACCATGAAGCATAAATTAATAACAGAATAATACCAAGTGCGACTATATAAATATAAAACATCCATGTCCAAACGCAAAGTAAGTAAAGACGGGAGGGACTAATACCACCAATACATTATCCCCAAAATGACTAGGACCCTAGCCCGTGCCCTGCGATCATCCCTACAACAGACTAAGAGGATTCGTCGAAGATCCAGAAGTATGACAGCTCCTCCTCATCATCCACGCTAGTTTCATCAAGCGCGTCCAGTTCCATAATCCCTGCGTCTAAGACAGGCTCTGGTTAGTGTTTTAAAATACCTTTCCAGAGTGGGAGTGAGTAGCTACTCAGTGGTACCATTAACAATAAGTTACACATGTTATCATACGCTGGAACAAATTTAGCGAAAAGCAGACATTCAAGGAAACCTAATTACTCTTGTTAATGCAAATGCATGTTTTAATGATATGATGCATGTACTTTCCTCCAACACTCCCTCGAGCGACAACATCTAACGATCGCAACGCCCAACACTCTATCAATGCGACCTCACTGCCGAATCGCCAATACTAGCTAATGTAATGTAATGTAGGATGTTATCCAGGTTGATTAATTACGTCCATTCTTCCATCAATTTGGGAAAACCAGGGCACCCCGTCAGATCAATGCCCTAACCCAATCGCGCGGCCCTGGCGGACGTGACCGTATGGCTTTCGCCATCCTTGGCCCGTTTGGGGTCATCATTCCCAATATTTGAAATCATACGAAGGTGGTTTGAGAAGGGGTCTTTGCTCACGGACACTACGGGGAGGCTCGTCACCCCAGCGTAGGCCAATAGCTCGGGCATAGTGTCCCATACCACTATGCTCGGCTCTCGGGACTTGTGAGCCGCAACTAGCAATTTGTCAATGGGCGCAAATGGACATGGGGTGCCTCGGGTTCAAGCGGGCGTGTACAAACATAGTTAACGTACATGGATAGCCAACTAGTAGGCCAATTTATCCCCATGCGACGAACTACTAGCTGTACGGCTTGAGAATAACATCTCGTGTTGTCCAACTACAGCTAACAATGCGTACTTTGACTAGTCGGGCCACATTTACCCCCGGGCAAGCCTATCAAAATGGCTGCCCAAGAAGGTTCCGAATTGTTGGCCGATCCAAAGAGGGAACAATGTATAGATGTAAAATAATAAAGTAGAGGTTGATCTACTTGTAGTTGTGAGAGAATTAGGTGTGTATAATGATGAACCACATTCACTATCAGTACACAAGTTACTATTTCATAAGAATTCAAGGTATTTCCTGATGGACATGTACATGGGTCTAAGTTTCAAGAGAACATGAAAAGGGATGAGCACTGTAGTTGAATATAGGAAGGATCTAAACATTCTTGGGGAATGTGGGTAGCCAATTCACTCACTCCGTACATGTGAGAGACATGCTTTCGAATTTATCTTGCTAACCTTATAAAATTGGGGATATCATAACCAGAAATTCCATATTTGTCAACAAACCAACCATGAGGATAGCTAATTAACCTAATCCACGCGTATAAGGGACATGCAGTTGGATTTACCTTGTAAAATCGGCAAATCTGGGAATATCGTACTTGTAATTTCCCCAGTATCAAATAAATCGAGCAATGCATGCATCAGGGAAGTTAAAACCAGAATTTCTTCCCCAAATTCAGGAAATTTACATGCACAGTTTCGAATTTAACCATTCAACTTCATAGAAGCAACATGCAAGGCAATTTATCAAACACAATCACTAAGATTCATTCTAGGTATGATAATAGGCCACCTAGAGGTAATGGTCCGCACCTATGGTCGGTTAGAGGTCTTTGGAGTTGCTTTAACAACGCCGAGTCCGTGAATTGACGCGCTGGGGCCCTATGCCAGAGGAATTGGCATTTTAGGACTCATGCAAGTGGTCTATCTTACAAAAATTTGAGGAGAATCCGAGTGGTTACCTTCCAATGAGCGATACTCTGCCTCTACAACGGTAGGGCCATGGTTTCTGACGAATGGCGGTGGTAGGAGAGGGGGATTACTCAATTTCTAACTCCCTTCCTCACACAACTCCCCCTTCTCTCTCAATGTCTCTCCTCTCTTCCCTCTCTCTCTCTTTCTTTGCTGGAAATGTGTTGTGGGAGTGAGGAAGAGAGAGTTAAAGGCTTATATGGCCTGGGTTTTTGCCCAACTGGCCCTGGGGTGGCAATTCCTACCACAAGTGACCCTTTTGGGGCACACTTAAGGTTTTCGGGGCTACCCTAGTGGTCCCCTGGCCCATACCTACCATGGGATGGGTGTCCCATAGTCTGATGAGGGGTTGTCCAAATTTTAGTGGCAAACAGACGCGAAAATTGATTGTAAGGGTCCGATTCGTGATCAACAGTCCCCGTCCCTCGATTAAGGGTCAGATTTGGTGGACGAGGGCAAGAAATATCTTCGACCTACGGTGCTAGTTTAGGTGAAATCTAACGGTCAAAATGTCATAATTTATTGTCCTAAGTGGCGGGGCTAATTGTTTTAAAAATTCATATCATAGGCCATTACTTGGGAGAATTGCATTTCACAAACGCAGGATAGACGGTGCAAATCGTCCGTTTCCAGGTGTCGTTTGGGTCCATTGCCCACAATGGACCATGAGCCCAATGAGGTCTGTAGCTTACCATAGTTTCAGATTTATCTGCCCCTTTTTGGGCGTTACACGGCCCGTACGGACAGTCGCCAAGTATCATTGGGCAGACCAGCTCTACGGCCCGCGTTTGACCTGAACATATTCAGACTCGATCGCATTAGTGGCTTAATTTGTTTTGATTTATTGGTGGTGGGCCTCGTACGTGCGATCAAATTGTGCGGTCCTACGGTAATCCACTCGTGGGCGCCTCAGGGCACTGTTCTGATTGGCCCGGGTGTTACAGTTTAGTGGCAGGGCGTGTGGAGTTGTAGGAGCTTTGTTATCTCTTCTCCCTTATTATTGAGCTGATGCACCATCTTATGTGTGACATGTCAAACAAGTTTGTCTCTTCGATATGCATTGAAAAAATGTGCAAAATGTGTAACCGCCAAACTAGATTAACCGTTCAGAGAAAAAAAATCCTCTGCCATGAGCTGGGTTTGGTGTTTGGGAAGTTCGTTAACTGTTCACTAAGTCCGATAAGTGGCAAGGAAGTTGCTCTGACCCGAGTTCGGGACTTGGGAAGTAATAGTGCCCGGGTTTCGAATTTAGGGCATGACAATATCCACACACACATCGATTAAATCTCCAATCTTAACCATCTAAAGCTCTGATCGAGGTAATTGGATGTTGTATGATGGATTAAATCCGCCCATCACATCGATCAACCCTGATCATGACTGTCCTGGTTCCAATCAAAGCCATTTGGATGTCGAATGACAAATCAAGCCCATTCAATTTTATTAAGAACATCCGATCTTGACCATCCAAAGCTTTGATCGAGGCCATTGGACGACATATGACGAATCAGATCCACACACATAGATCAAATCTTCGATCTTGATCGTCCACAGCTCTAATCGAGGCAATTGGATGATGTAAAACTGATCGGATCCGCCCATCACATCGATTAACCATGATCCTAACCGTCCCTATTTCAATCAGAACCATTTGGACGCTTTATAACATATTAGGCCCATTCAATTTCATCCAAAACATCCAATCTTGACCATTCAAAGCTCTGATCGAAGCCATTAGATGTCGTATGATAGATCGGATCCACATACACATCAATCAAATCTCCAATCTTGACGATGTATAACTGATCGGATCCGCCCATCACATCGATTAACCATGATCCTAACCGTCCCTGTTTCAATCGGAACCATTTGGATGCTTTATGACATATTAGGCCCATTCAATTTCATCCAAAACATCCAATCTTGACCATCCAAATCTCTGATCGAAGCCATTGGATGTCGTATGATAGATCAGATCCACACACACATCAATCAAATCTCCAATCTTGATTGTCCAAATATTCGATCGAGGTAATTAGATGTTGTAAGATGGATCAGATCCACCCATCACATCGATCAACCCCAATCTTGACCATCTTAGTTCCAATCAGAGCCATTTGAACACTGGATGACAGATAAGGGAACATCCGATCTTGACCATCCAAAGCTCCAATAGAGGTAATTGGACGTATGACAGATAAGATCCACCCATCACATCTATCAACCCTGATCTTGACCGCCCTAGTTCTAATAGAAGCCGTTTAAACATCAAATGATTGATTACACCCATTTAATTTAATCTAGAACATCTGATCTTGACCATCAAAAGCTTTGATTAAGGCCATTGGATGTCATATGACGGAGCAGATCCACACATACGTCAATTAAATCTCCAATCTTGACCACCTAAAGCTCTGATAGAGGCAATTGAACATTATATGATGGATCGAATTGGCCCATCACATCAATCAACCCTAATCCCAACCATCTCGGTTCCAATCAAAGCCATTTGGACGTCGAATGATAAATCATGGCCATTTAATTTCATATAAAACATCCTATATCGACCATCCAAAGCTCTGATCGTGGCCATTAGACAGTGTATGATGGATCGGATCCTCACACATATCAATCAATCTCCGATCTTGACCGTCTAAAGCTCTGATCAAGGCCATTGCACATTGTATGACGTATTAAATCCACATACACATCGGTCACACATCCAATCTTTATCGTTTAAAGCTCTGATTGAGGCCATTAGATGTCATATGATGGATCGTATCTACACACACATCGATCAAATCTCTAATCTTGACCATCCGAAGCTCTGATCGAGGCAATTTGATGCCTTGTGATATATCATATTTGCTCATCTCATGTCGTAATCTGATCTTGACCATCCAAAAGCCCCGATTAGGACCGTTGGACGACGTATGATGGATCGAGTCTATCCCGAGCCTTACCACAAGACCGAACTCTATAAGCACAATGCCAGATCATATTCATGTGAACACCAAACGACAGGTATGTCTTCTCGACACAAGAAAAACATAAAAGGATTTATGTTTTCTTACATTCCTGCAATAAAAATCCCATGAAATAATGCTCTATAGGTGAGGATCTTTTTAAAAATTCAAAAATATTCAAAAATACAATGCGCCTGACATCCCATATAATGTTTAATCTTCCATACTTCTTAGTGGATGCCAACGCAACATCGATACTTGGTTTTAGTTTACACCGACTCTTCAGTTTTCTTCAAGATCATACGAAGAAACAAGATGGCTGGCTTGAACTCTTAGTGTCAGTCTGATCATGTTGGAATATGAAAAAAATCTCTGGATTAGTGTAACCGTACTCTATTTTGCTAACAGAACGTTTACAAACCAATGTGAAAAAATCTAGAACTTAAATGGTTAAAGAGTAACCTAGGCAACTCTAGTCCGAGACACTTCTAAAACTATTGCATTGTAATGTGGGAGATCTATAAAGCCATAAAATATGTAGGTAACTATCCATTACAAACAATAAGCTTGCAAGTGATCCTAGGGGATCGTACAGCATCAAAAAACTACTTTTAAAATCAAAGTGTGCTATCTTCATAAGGCTTACGCAAGGGCTCTAACCACCCACAATCCATACTTGCAGTCATATTTGATGCGTACACCGATCAATGGCATGAAAGAGTTGCAATTTAATGCCTCGTAAAGCCACGAAACGCATAGGGACAAATTTCAACATTTTCCCCAACCTCGTGAGTTATCTCAATTGAGCTTTTAACTAAGCAAGCCTCTCGATTATGACACTCTAATAAATGAAAGAGGTGATTTCCTCTTCATCTAATTAAGGTGGGGTGTCCAATTGATTTGGCATTTGGTCATACCCTAACCTCTGCCAAAGAGGGTCATTTGTAGGCACCACACATTCGAGCAATGATTAAATATTGGTTATGAATTTCATTTGACACCAATCAGAACATGTACATGATTGAAAACAGGCCTAGAAGACAATTGATGGCCCAGATTGGCCCATTTACAATATCCACCGCAAAGCCTACCATAAGGTAGCCGACTTTGGTCTTTCAACCACCAGATGGCCAACTTGGACCAAAATTGGCCACCTTTTGGCCGACTTTGATAAAAACCAACCACCTCTTGGCCGGTTGTGATAAAAATCAGCTACCTTCTAACCGATTGCAGCGTTGTTATACTGGACCAATCCCAGTCCACAATGCTTCAATTGTGGTTCAGTTTTTTAATGATCAATTTGTTGAATGGCAGAGTATACTAGATCTACAGAGGCCTAAAAGTTATTAAAGTGTACAAGAGTATATAAGTATGTATTTGTTCATAACAAGATCTAAAAATAAACCTACATGTGCGAATAGAGTTATACACAAGTCGAGTTGAATCGAGTTTGACCCAAGTTTGGTTTGGCTTGTTTACGTGGCACCCCTATTCTAGCTTTACATGGTCCGAGCTTCAAGCCTATCCCTACTATTTGAGCTTGGTTTGGTCCAGCTTATACAAGCTTGAGCTTGGTTTAAGTTGGTCTAAATATCCGAGCCAAGTTCGAATAGGGGTCAGCTCATTTTTTTTCTTAAATAAACAATATACATGAGATGTGTGAATGCCGTTAGAAACTGTCAGGAACTTAAGTTAATTGAGCATGACCGATCTTTGCCAAAGTTGTGACTTTCAAACCGTTAGATTATGACCAAATATAGAGCACCAATCTAAGTTAATATCCTACACACATCCATATAATCGTGACCCTGATCGATGATCGGCAACCTTCAAACTGACTTCTAAACATACTTGTCGATTGGTGCATCCAAATGGTAGGCTGACCATATCCATACATAGATCACCACTAGGGAGAACTATCTTATGACTTATATTGACTCGTACATCTCCATAGTAGACCTTAAAACCTAGAAACAACCTCCCATGGGGCTATAATAGTAAGTACTTAGGTATTAGGGCCATTTGCACCACATCTGGCACTATAAATACCCATACATGAATAACCCCTTTGCTTTATAGGAATTTGTCCTAGAAAATGAGAGAAAGAGAGAGAGAAAGGAAGAGGGAAAGAGAGCAAAAAAAAAAAAAAAGAAGAGGGAAAGAGAAGGGGTTCTTGGTGTGTGCTTCGCCGGATTCCAATACATGAACGCTAACCACTACCGAATCCTCCATTAAATACCTTCTTGTCGACAATCAGAGGTAAGAAATACATCTTATTTTCTAATTTAGATTTCTTAAAGATAAATTACATGAATTTCTTGTAACGCTTCTATTTGATTTAGGAATCGGAGGTTTCCCCAAAAGCCCTAACCCTAAGTGCGATTAGATCGTATGAAACCCTAATAAGGTGCAAACTATTCTCCTAGGTTTTCTTTTTATCAACCCTTAATAGTGTTAGATAATAAATTTTAGTTGATTATAAGATTTCATTTGCTATTTTTCTTCAATTGCTTTATTATTATAACCTTGATGTTACTTGTTATTGGTAGCTAACATGTATGCTGAAATACTTGATCAATATGAAATTCCTACTATTAAAATCCCTTTTATGCCATTTGATAAGTGTGTTGATACACGTTGGTTCATATTGATGTACATTGGTGTGTACTGATTAATACATATTCTTTATTGATATACCCAAATGTGGTATTAGTTTTTATTGTTGATATAAGTTAGATTGTGATGGCTCATGCATATGTTTAATTGATATTCCCTGATGTGGTATTAAGTTGATGTGTAATTATGATTATGTATTGATAATTTGAATTATCGATGTGGGGGATCGATCCTTGCAAATCGTGTAAGTGGGAAGCCCACTTTGGGTTGGATATCCCAGACGTATACGGTCGACCAAAGTTAAACACGAACGACCGACAGTAGTTGAAACTACACGAGATGCTTTGCATCCAATGTCGATTTTGTCCGAGGTTTTCCAAAGTCGATTAGATCAGTCCAATGCAGAGTCGATCATTCTTATGCTTGGTGATTGTATAACATCTGATAGAATTTGAGATACGACTATTGTCATTTATTTAAGTCCATTCATAACTGTTAGTATGTTACAATGTTACAAAACTCATGAGCCGGGCATAGTGGTATGGGACACCGTGTCCGATCTGCTGGACTACACTAGGGTAGTGCCTCCCCATAGTAACCAATGAGCATTAATAGAAATGACAAATTATTATTCGAACAGCTCCCGTCATATGCTTAGCCGATGGTTCCATGCCAAAGTATTGTTCGAACGACCCAAGCGTTAATGGAATTAACGAGCACTCCTTGCGTTGATTTAGTGTTGGCTGACAAGCTCTTACATTATCTTTGATCATCCTTGGCGATGAACCCTTATTGATTTTTAATTATATAAGTTGGACTTTTGGGTGATCAACCTAAAACATAATCAAGGGACACTGGTGAGGAATCGCTACATATCGCCACAAGCTACGTTAATCCGTTTAGCGACTTTTGATAGAATTGAGGTATCGCAGCTTCATCAATCTACTGTATGAAATAGAATTAATAATTACTTGATTAATGATGCATATCATAGCAAACATTGGTGGGTTGTGCTACGAGCTAACCATTGCACATATGATTGACATCTTCACTGGTGATAATGTTGATGTGAAAAGTTGTTAGGGTAATCGGGTACCTAATTTACTGTTAAAGGCCAAGGCATCATGCTTGGCTATCTGTTAAAGGCCAATGCACTGTTTAAACCCCTTTGTTCCTCTCCTAGGACATACATGTGCATATCATGACATACATGCACCTTAATAATCAGCTCAGGAAGTTGCTTGTTTTGTTATGTTATTATTACCTATGCTTGATTGTATTGATAACTTATGTAACTTAGAAAATGGTACCACTAAGTTAGTCGCTCATTCCCACTTGAGATGGTATTTTAACACACCAACCAGACGATATTATTGATGTAGGTACCACCGAGATCTCAAAAGGAAAGAATTAGACCGGCTTGCACTATCGCTGTGATATTTTAGGAGCATTGGGCGAAAGTAGAAAACTTTACGCTTTATTCATTTTGGGCATGTATATATTGACGTCCTCAACTAGGTAGACTCTGTGGTTTGGTTTTGTTGGATGTATATATTGGAATCCCCAATCAATTTAAAGATACTTTGATTATTGATCGTGGGTGAATGTTAACAGAACCACATAAGCACGTGGGAACCTACTCACATTCATTTTTACTAGGTTCATACCCAGGAACTCGGGATTGGAGTCTCCATACTCGGGTGTCAATTTTCAAGGTGTGAAACATGTGGTGTGTATGGACATATCAGAAACAATTGTACAACTTAATTCAAACCGAACAACTTGACCCAAGTGCCAAGATAAGCAGATACGTCAAATGCAATGGTATTTGACCGAGATTTGAGAAGATTGGTCGCTTGTTCAGCCAATCGCAAAGTAGTTATTAAGAAGATCGGGCGAATATCAAATGGTGGGGCTCTTCCTCTGAAGATGGGTTGTAACTTGCCTTCCGTACAAAAGGACTTTAATATACAGGTGCAATCAAACAAAAAAATGAATACTTATATCGGTCATAAAGAGCAATTGTAATAAGTCTTTCTAAAAGAACTTCTTGTATTGGAAATGAAAATAATAGTCTAATGTATGAGTATAGGCTTGGATTACAACTAAAAATTACCGCTAAAGATTATCACTACTCATAAGATAGAGTTTACGTATGATCAGGAAAGATAAATTTGATTATTGTTGGATTGGTATGGGATAAACATGATTTGTTGAATTCTTCCATTATTTACAAATCTCTATTAAGGCTTCTCCTTAGGCATTTTTCCTTTATTTTATGGTTATGGCAGTCGAATCATTGCCACATCGGTCTTTCAGATTCTTCTTCTCTTCTTGACACGTGTCCCTCTAACCATTCTTTTCCACTCGACGCTTTCCACCTCTTGCATTTCTCAGTCATGCCTCGTCATCAGATGACATGTATTATCCAGCTCAGCGCCAACTATACTTCTATAGAAAGTACTCCAAATATCTGTAAAGATCTTCCGAATGCTTATATATTTTTGTGCAACGACACCTGTCATTTTCTAATTAGCTATTTCAGAAATTGTCAAAAATATGGTAGAATAGATGTAACACCCCGTACCTCTGGTACACGGGTGTTACCTTATCTCAGAACCTGCATCAAAGAAGCCTAAAATGCTAGGTGACTTAAAATTCTGACGTGTACAGGATAGGACTTTCAGCTAACATCGAGGCCTTCTATCAGGATCAATAGGAGCCAAGCTTAACCTCGACACCAGACAACGAGGTAAAAAACTAAACGAACGCCTCAAGTTAAACTCATAGATCAATCTACCTAAGTCGTGATAGGGGCAAGGCATCCACTAACAACCCTTAAGGGTTAGCTAGCAACCAACCAAATGCCCATTGCGCTCTAAGTCTACAAAGAGCTGTTGAAGTCAAAAATCAAATCGATCCAACCATTGGATCAGTTGTCTTGAGGCCAAATAGTGCCCGGGACATGTAAACGACCCACTGGGGCCTTGGGTCTGCCCTAAAAGAAGGGCTAGTACCCCTTAAAGATCCTTGCAAGTTGTTCAGTCGGATAAGTTTCACCACAAACCACTATGGTGGACCCCACGTGGGTGCATGTACACCTCTTGCATGGTGCACGCCGTGCACAGAAACTAGGGACTCGTTCAAAGGAGCTTTGACCGAGCCCCTCTCGAATTTAAAAGGAAAAGGCGTTCTCTCGCCAAAGCAGAGACTCGAAACTACTGATCTTGAGCTCCTAGGTGGCCCGCCATGGCCGTTTTCTAGGCCATCCGCTCCGTTCAAACTCTTTGTGGGGCCACACGATCGAAACCGTATAGGCTTTTGGGCTCTTGTAAACAAACGAAAGAGACGGGTTGTAACCGTCCATTATATTACACGTGGCAGGCATCGGCAAGGTAGGACCCATCTGTGACCGCGTGAACGGCCCATGATCGTTTCGGTCTGGCCATCTCAACCGTTCATTTCTCGGCTAGAAGGCGGTGCTCTTTTCTTTCCATAACTGGCCAAGCAACGGCCTGTACGTAAGAAATCGAGAAGAAACTTTCCTCTCTGGGAAAGTCGATGGCGAGTGAGATCTCGGCCGTCCGCCGTAGGAACGATCTCAGCCGTTCCTTGTCTCTCCCTTCCTCTATATAAAGGGCCCCGTAGCCCTAGGAATTCGCGCCAAGAGAGAGAGAGCGTAGAGAGAAGAAAGAGAGTGGTAAGGGAGAGGAAGAACAAGGGAACCGTTTCCTCCTATTGTAGATCGAGTATAGGGACGGTGTCCACCCACTGCAGGTGATTATTTCTCCTTCCCTCTCCTTGTGAATGCTAGCTAGGAAGGGGTAGCAGTGTCGGGACCGAAACCATGCCAAGCAATGGTTAGGTTCGGTCCAGCCACAGTAACGTTGGGTCGAGCCAAACAATGGTCGTTCCAAAACACATTTCAGACCCGATTTAAAGTTGTTTTGAGCTCTCTGTAGAGCTTCGAAACGAGCTCAGAAAATAAGTCAATCGATGGCGGTGGAACAGACTAAGGCAACAATAAGTGGGTCCCTATTTCTGGTCGAGAACTGAGCCGAACGGTGGCTCTGTTTCGGGCTGAAAGCCGGGCCACGTTACGGCCCTGTTTCAGACCTAGGCCAAGCCAATAAATGGCTGAGTCATGGGTCGGGATAGTGGCGGAAGACGGGCCGTGATAGTAACTGGGATCAGAGTCAAACCGAAGCCCTGTTTGAGCTTTGAATAGACTAAAATCTGAGTCATGCTTGAGGCCAAAAATCAGTTGGAATAAGGCCCTTAATCAAGCTGTAAAGGAGGCCAAAGTTGGCCGATCAATGGCTTCACTTCAGGCTGAAATGTTGTCAAGAAGGAGTGTTGTTTCAGGCAAGTTGCTGGATAAATGTCAGGCTGAAAACGGGCCAAACCATGACCCTGTTTCCAGGCAGACATCAGGCCATGATAGTGGCCATGGTTTGGCCGCGGATAGACAATGGAATCAGGCCTCTAATGGGGTTGTTTAAGCCGAAAATCAGGGCCGGAGACAGTCTTTAAAACAGCCGCAGCAGAGGAGCCCTGCATGCGCGGTTGCAGCTGGTGAGCTGCACAGAACATGGGCCTCACTAAATGCAGGTGGGCTGCACTGGCGCTGGGCCTCAACAAATGCAGGTGGGCTGCGCTGGCGCTGGGCCTCACCAAACCACAGGTGGACTGACGCTGGGCAACATCAGGTTACATGGGTCTCTCTGACCATCCACATATGAACGTCATCCAGGCCGTCCATCAAGGGACGTTCGACTCTGGACGTTTGAAATTTTATATATATATATATATATATATATATATATATATATATATATATATATATATATATTCACAATATAACTAGTAATGGTGGTCCCACACGCATGGACCCACCTCATATATATCTGGGCCGTCCATCTGTTGGACGGCCACTGCCCTTAATATCGGCAAATTGTGGGGCCCACACGTGGTGAACATCAGCACCGTCCAGCATGTAAGGCCCTACTACAATGTATGCGTTCTCCACGCCATCCACGTGTGGGGCACACTGTGTAGTATGCTTTGTATCTACACCGTACATGAGCCTCATACTCAGGCCGTCCATCTATGGACGCTGCCCCTGGATCGTCCATCTATGGATAATGTGTCTAGACCATCCATCCAGGGACGTCCGGCCACTGGAGGTGGTTGCATGCATAATATATATATATATATATATATATATATATATATATATATATATATATATATATATCACACACCATTTTGGTGGCCTCATGTGGGACCCGCCTGCCTTTAGCTTGGCTTAGGTCTGCTGATCCAGACCGTCCATCCATTTAGTTGTTGGACCACACGTATGGCCCCACCACGATACATACGGGACGGTGGGCTGGTGATCTCACCCGCTATATAGCTGCTGTGTTAATCGGCAAGTCTATGGGGTCCCGTGTGACGTATGTGTGCATTCAAACCATCGAAGACCTGATGGTCCAATCGTATTGAACCCAGCTCGATATATATGTGTGGCATCCAACCAACAGTCAGGCGGACCACCTTTGGGCCGCCTAGATGGGTCAGATCAGACCCAGAGTAGGCCCACTCGTTGGGCAAATTATGGTGGGGCATGGACGCCCCTTTGATGTAAACCGAACCGTTGTGACTTTGGGTCATTCAACCGACCCTCATATTTTAAAGTCTTGGATTAATTTTCTAAAGCAAACAAATTTCCTTTAGAAAATTTTCCAAGTGTCGTGGAGCCACCAACTACCTGCAGGATTTCACATCTAGGGACGTGCTACGATAGCTCGGGTGATGATTTCTTTCCTCTCAAGCTTCCCATCCCTAACTAAGCCATAAATAGTAGTTTTGTAGGTTTTAAATGGCTAGTTAGACTGATAACAAATTGTGAATACAAATACCGTATTCAACAAAATGATTTCCGTGCTTACTATTGACTAGACTCTTTATTATATACTCTGAACTACTTAAGTGGATAATTCAACCATTCATGATATGTATTTTACGTTAACTCAGTAATGTGCTTTGATAGGAGTGTATATGTTGTTTCCTATTCCCTATTTATGATAAAATTCATGTCTGCTGGTATGATAATATGACACTGTACTATTAAAATCTCTCCATGGGAAATTCTAAGCAACGGAGAGTCCGTGCTTAGGGTGTGGTCGGACTAGTTGTGATATGAGTAGGCCCCTAACATGGAGGTTTTGGTTGTTGATATTTGACTATATGGCTTACCATCCATGTGTGGTTTCACCTAACTAATTTGGGGTGAATTTCATGACTTTTTAGACACTGTCGTTTACCCATCCTTAAACCATTCATGTCGTCTTGCTTTGATCGCCAAACTTTGTGATTTCAACCCTTCATCCCTAGTCAACATTGGTGGTGGCCCCCTCACATTGAATTGATTAACCACATATTGGTGGGTACTACATACTCCCTAAGACGGTAGCCTCCTAGGGCCGAGGATGGTAGTCATGAGATACTATGCTCGAGTCGTCGGCCTACGCTGGGCCATGAGCTCCTCGTAGTGACCGTGTGCTTATTTAAAAATGGTTGAGTGTAATCGGATTAACAATGGACTGGCTAATCATACATACATGGCACAGACCAGCATCTATTGCTATCATACGTGATGTACGTATTGTTCCGACTGGTTGATGTGTCCTAGGTTCGATGATTGCATGGGTGACGAGCCCACTGTCCGCACGGATGAGCATCCCCGGGGCGATGATTGTATTTCATACATCCATGCACCTAATAAGATTGCATCCACTATGTTTTGGATTACCTGTATGTTTTTGCTATTTCTTGTTTAGGGCGGGGCACTGAGTTGGCCACTCATTCATCAATATTCATCCGTACAGAGAACATAGGTTCAGGAGCTGATGAGTATGCAGCAGACCTGGAGGATGTGGTAGTCGAGGAAGAACTCTATGACGAGGAGCTGCAGCAGGAGGCGACTGTCTACTTTGGGCTGAATCAGTAGATTAGCCATTTATCCTTATTTCAGTACATTTAGGATTTAAGAAACCTGAGATTTTGTAATTGGCCCCCATCTGAGTGGGTTAGAATATTGTTTGTATGTTGGTTCAGATATATATTATGTCCCTTTTTCCCACTATCTGCACTTTGATTTACATATTGATTACCATTATCCTTAACTAACTCCTGGGTTCTTGGAATTCAAGTCATGTACTCGGGTTCTGAAAATCGGGGCGTTACAATAAATGACCTAGATGATTTACATACACCATGGTGGGCCCATCAAAGTGCCGCATGTAGTGAGTCAACATTGACTTCATCAGAAGTTGAGATACATGGATGGTGGCGGTACACTAGAATTTACGATCTTGAGGTTGTATGATAGAGGTTTATGACTAGGTTACTCATGCTAGTAGATGATATTCCATTACCATTCTAAATAGAATTGAGAATTTTCGACTATAAACCCCACCTTTTATCCACCGTCTTTTCTAAACGTTCCCAAACTTTACTTTCCAAAACTAAACCATTTTGTATGAACACATTATTTGCAGACGAAAATACCCTTGCATTGATCACGATTGCACCACCCATTATGTAGACCTATGGCTACGGGTATGGATTATAACTGTAGCCATTAGTAAAGTAGCCAAACAGAGGGCGGTGGGGCCACCGCCAGTCCGACGTGACCTCGCTAACACCGAATTTATATAGGGACCTACTATGCGTGTGGGACCCCCCCCCCCCCCCCACCCCCCCCCCCCACTACCAAAAAAATGAGCAAAGGCTACGGACTATATAGGTTTTTCACTACGGATATAAGCTGTAGTTATATTACTACGGATTTAATCCGTAGCTAAAACCTACTTAATCTGTAGCTAAAACGTACCTCCCCCATAGGACCTTATTAGAGACTGATAATGCTTAAGGAGCTCCATGGGGCCCATTGCAATATATGTGTTTTATTTAAGTTGTCCATAAATTTTAAAATATTATTTCAATGCATAAGCCCAAAAAGTAGAAAGATCAAAATTCTAAGTGGACCACACCATAAGAAACAATGAAAAATAAATTTATATCGTTAATATGTGGTGTGGCCCACCTACAGCTTCGATCAGACTCATTTTTTAGATAAACCCTAAAATGAGATGTTAAAATGAATGGATGGGTTGGATAAATAAAATACACAATGGTGGGCACGACAAGTTCTAAAATAAATCAAGATGGTGATGTCCGTCACCCCTAAAACTCAATCCTATACGCGCTCCTCTCCCACGCGCACCCAATTTCCCAAAACCAAAACCCGCTCTCTCTCTCTCTCTCTCTCTCTCTCTCTCTCTCTCACTTAGCCTCTCCCTTTCCCTCACCCTCTCTCGATCTCTCGCACTCCCTCATCCTCTCTTTGTCTCTCAGTCCCATTTCCCTCTCTCTATTTCCTAACCTCTCTGTCTCTCTCGCTAAGGTTTTCAAAACTGCCTTTCGCCACAAACTCACCATTGATCTGTGAGCACATTCTGTGCTAGGGTTTTTGAAACCCCTTTCATCCAACCCTCGTCCCCGTGACCACAACCTTCATCTATAGCCACCGCCCCTGTTTGTGTCTACTTGATCCTCCAAGGAGTCTGTAACACCCCAAATTTTTGCCAACCTGGAGTTAGACGTCCTTGAGCAATGAGTCGATCATAACACCTTAATTGACTTCTCAGACTCAATCCTAAAGCCTCAAATCCCCTATTGTAGCGCCTCGGAAAAATCCGTACAAAGGCCCGAGTACCACCTCAGGCAGAAATCATACAGGACTAAATCCTTTAGAAATTAGGTGAGTATTAGCTAGTGCTAAACTAGTTTACTTATGAAATCCGATTAATCCACTTTAAATACGATCCGTAAGACCTAAAACTTGTAGAATCAGTGACGCTAGGTTACCCTAAAATCTAGGATCAATCTCATTACCCAGCTGCTCTCGGGAGCACGTTGAAACTCCGTATCAGATCTGGACCGCACATCGAAAGTCCGAATAATACGAAGTTATAGAATTAGGACCGCCTTGTTGGGCTTGACAACCATCTCGGAAATCAAATCCAGATAGTGTCTCGGGGCTATTCACTTGAGCCCGGAGTGAAGTGTGTGAGAAAACATGTTTTTCTTTAGAAATTAAATCTAATTTAAGTAATCTGAGACTTGTCGCTTGTGGGCCTGATATAAGCAATCAGACCGTCAGAATCTGACCCAAATATACCCTCGGATCAGGAGAAATTTCATACACATGGCAGTGTACTTGTGGCCCTGATCAAGTTTCGATGACCGTTGAATTGAAATTGGTCCGCCACGTGTGATCTGGGAACCCGACTGGAATGAAAACTTAACTCGACCTAGATCCATAGTCAGGGAGCTTAAGTCTGACCTTGGGCTCAAGGGGGGCTCCCGAAGTGTTCCGTTGAGACGGAACAACCTCTCTTTGGACATAACCTAAGTATACCTTGGCCCTGGGCCTATTTCTGGCAATTCTGGGCCTATATAAGGACCTTAAACCCTCTCTCATTCACTCCATACGAATTTGAGAAACCCTAGGAGAGAGAAGAGAGTAAAGAGAGAGAAAGTGTGAGAGAAGTGGGAGGAAATTCTTGTTGCTCTATCCTACTATCCTACGTGCCTATCCATCACTACCATATCGCTCTTCCGGTGATTCTGATTCTATTTTTGGGTAAGAAATTCTAACCCTAATCAGTTCTAAAGATCCAACTAGTGTAAGTGATGAAATAGCTAACCTATTTCATGTCATAGGTTGCCGTTATACAGTTGTTAAAGACTTGGTGTTTAAACTGAGTCTGTTTCTCGCTTCTACGGCATAAGGTGCGGACTATAGACACTTAATTATGGTTTTCAACGCTTTCAATGTCGGATAATGATAGATTCATGATCTGGGTGTTATTTTACATGCGAAATGCGATGTTCGTTTTGCGATTCAGTTATGTATGCAAAATATGGCGTATAGTGTATTCTGTATATTTGTAGAAAATACTGTATACGTACAAAATATGAAAGTGTGTTTGCCATGATTAATTACATTGTATTTATGCTAGATATATGTGTAGTAACTACTCAGCGAAAGGATTCATCCTACTTCATGTTTTAGCCAATATGCGTTATGTATGTTAATAAGTGTATTCTAAGCGTTTGTGAAAATGCTTGTATGAGTAAGTACTTAGATGATAGTGCTTAAGGTAGATGTTGAGATAGTATTCTCAACTACCTTAGAGATGTGTATGACTTCCTCCATGCAAGTTGTTTAATTTAATCGCTTACATATGAAATATATGTGTTTGTATTTCCTGCTTACATTATGCTTTATAACATGCTTGTTAACATGTTTGAATTGCTTTGTTAATTCTGCTTTGATTACTCCACATGTTTTTCGGTTAAGGATTGAATGTGATTGGGGCTATGTTATAGTCCAGGCAATCGGTAACAGGCTTGAAGTCGTGGCTGAGATTCATTCACCACGTAGGACGTGTTTGACGAACCCGAGTCGTACTAAAGTTGTCGGCAATGGTTAGGCCACACGGAGAGCTTATGCACTTCATGTCGATCAACTTTGGGTGCGCTCATGCTAGTCGAGCCCGTTAAATAACCCGGTGTGCCGATATATGTTCACCATGTATGGACGCTACTGCTTGAACCTAAGGTACCAAACTCACCAGTGGAATCTCGTTAACCTTAGTACCTCGATCCGCTAAGACTCATGAGCTGGACATGGTGGTATGGGACACCGTGGTCGAGCTGTTGGCCTACGCTGGGGTGACGAGCTCACCCGTAGTGACCAATGAGCAACCCAGACTCGCGAGCCTAATACGGTGGTATGGGACACTGTATTCGAGCTATCGGCCTACACTGTTTTGGTGACGAAGCCGTGATGGGTGATGGGAGAGTGGTGTAACGATTCCATGCAATAGCCCTGACAGCCCTATACGTGCCCTTTGTAGTGACCTCGAGCATACTCTGAGTCTACGTGAAGGCGACAACCCTTGCGTAGCATCTAGAGTATAAACTAGGCCTGTACTGATTTGGCGACGAACCATTTACAGTGACCTAGAACCGCAACATCGTATGAGATTTACTAAGACTGACGACCCTATAATGGATCATTGTTTGGGAATGATATAAGGGAGGTACCTTAGTTTCCTAACCCTGCTGTATGAAAAGGACTAATAAGAACTTGGTAATCATATGCATGCACTGCATTATGCGTGCGTTCGGGCGTAGAAAGTCAAGCACTGAGGCAATGTTGTTCATGCGCGAACGTGAGATGAAGTTGCTGAGGGAGCGTAGGCGAGGGCAAGCATCATACATTCATATCATTCTTGCATTAACAAGAGTACTTAGGGATGTGTGATTTACTGCTTTATCATTACTACTTGATTAAATTGATAACATGTTAACCTTTGCTCTATGATTCCACTAAGTTGATCACTCACTCCCACGTTACGAGACGGTGTTGTAGACACCAACCAGACCCTGTTGTAGTGTCAGATGATGGCGATGCTTACGAAGCGGAGCCGGACTTTTATGATGATGAGGAGGGTTTCTCCTATATGTTGCTATCAGGCGGTCTATGTAGACCATATTCTGATCGACGGGTTTATAGGGATGCTGATTAGATGTCATTACACTTGTTATTTTACACTTTTGGAACACTTATGTATATTCATTTTGTTCATTTTTTGAGTATACATGCATATATTTAACCTGGAACATGTTCACACTCTGGAGACTTACAACAGTTTATATATTTTATATATCTATCACAGTCTTCCGCTTGCAATATTTAACTGTCTCTGGAGTATGATATGTTATTTTGGTATAATCCCACTCATGTTTAATGTACTAATATGAACAACATTCAATCATCATTATTTATGTTGCATAAGTGATGCGTTGGAACTCGGGAGTAGAGTTTATGCTCGACCTCCGATTTTCAGGGTGGTACAAGATGGTATCAAAGCATGATTTTGATTAAAGTGGACTTGGGTTATGGTCACACAACGTACGCTGACGCATTTTGACCTGAGTGGGTGCGATACAAACGTAGAAACAAGTGTAGGTTTCCCAGTTTCGCCAATTGGCGAAATTCACTGAAAACGATCACTGAGATCGGGTTTATACACATCTGTGATCCCTTGAGGTGATCCCGAGTCACTTCTAGACTATCTGTTGACGAGTTTAGATTGTCTGTTGATGAGTTTAGATGATCGCTGGGATCGGGTTTATAGTCTCCCTTCACAAGGTAGTAGTTGAAATGTTCCTAATGTTTGATGATGCAAGCCAATGCAATTTGGGGATTGTAAGCATGCAGAATGTAGGCCATCTCAATTGTTGATAAATGCCCCATCTAAGCTTTATTTTGGGATTTTTAGATTTTGGCAGGATCCTATAGATTGATGTAGCAATAAGAATAAGATCACTTGATTCTTCATATTGTGCTCTCAATTGTCATTTGATCCTAGATATGATCCTTATCAGCCATCCATTGCATGTAGTCATGAGTAAGCATGTGAATAATCATAGTAGTTAGTAGTAGTGATGAGTCAACATATGTGAGCCACCATTTAAGATGTTGGAATGTAGCTAGATGTGGGCATGAATTTGTATTTGCTAGAGATGAGATTGGATAAGCTATTTTTAGGCATGAATTTTATTTGAATAATGTTGTACGTTGAAGTGTTATTGTTGTAAAAGGATTATAAATGATATAAATATTTTCTAAAGGTGTTGTTTCAAAAAAAAATGCAAGGAAAAAAAAGTTGACGGATTGAGGATATGATATTGAACCGTGGTATGTGGCTAAAGGCACCCGTTCTGATCTGATCCACTATTGTAAATGTTGTGTGTATTATTCATTGACAACACCCCGGATTTTTTCTAACTTGGCAATGGACGTCCTTGGACGTAGAACTGCCCTAGGACCTTATTCTGTCGTGATTATGGCGTAATTTAATCAAGTATTAATAGCTTGAATCACCTTCTATACAAATTACAAAGGCCCGAGTACCACCTCAGGCAGAAATCACTCAGGACCGAATCCTTTAGGAATTAGACAAAATTAACTAAGTGTTAAACTAGATTAGCTGTGAAATCCGTTTGAATCACTTTAAATACGATCTACAAGACCTGAAACTTGTAGAATCATTGACGCTAGGTTACCCTAAAATCTAGGATCAATCTCGTTACCCAGTTGCTCTCGGGAGCACATTGAAACTCCGTATCGGATCTGGAACGCACGTCGAAAGTCCGATTAATACGAAGTTATATAATTAAGACCGCCTTGCTGGGCTTGACAACCATCTCGGAGATCAAATCCAGATAGTGTCCCGGGCTATTTGCTTGAGTCCGGAGTGAAGTGTGTGAGAAATGTGGTTTTCTTTAGAAATTAATCTTAATTTAAGTAATCTGAGACGTGTCGCTTGTGGGCCAGATATAAGCAATCAGACCGTCAGAATCTGACCCAAATATACCCTCAGATCAGGAGAAATTTCCCATACATGGCAGTGTACTTGTAACCATGATCGAGTTTCGGTGACCGTTGAACTGAAACTGGTCCGCCACATGCGATATGGAAACCCGATTGGAACGAAAACTTAACTCGACCTAGATCCATGGTCAGGGAGCTTAAGTCCGACCTTTGGCTCAAGGGGGGGCTCCGGAAGTGCTCCGTTGAGCTAAAACAGATACTCTTTGGACATAACCTAAGTATACCTTAGCCCTGGAGTCATTCCCATCAGTTTTAGGCCTATATAAGGACCTTAAACCCTCTCTCATTCACTCCATACGAATTTGGTAAAAATCCTAGGAGAGAGAAGAGAGTAAAGAGAGAGAAAGTGAGAGAGAAGTTGGAGTCACTCCTGGGAATCGATCCCTGCTACTTCACGTGCCTTACCACCACTTCCGTAGCGTTCTACCGTCGATACTGATCCCGTTCTTAGGTAAGAAAACCTAATCCTAATCCGTTCTAGAGTTTCTAATAGTTGAAAGGGTGAAATAGCTAACCTATTTCATGTAATAGGTTGTCGTTGTGCCTTAGACGAAGCGTGGGTGAACGAACTGAATTCGTTACGCTTCTACGGCGTAAGGTGCGGACTATAGACGTATAGGTTATGGTTTTCAAAGCTTTCAATGCAGGATAATGATAGATTAATGATGTGGGTGTTATTTTACATGCAAAATGCGATGTTCGTTTTGTGATTCAGTTATATATGAAATTTGTGGAGTTTAGTGTATTCTGTGTCTGTGTAGAAAATACCGTATATGTACAAAATATAAAAGTGTGTTTGTCATGATTAACTACTGTGTGTATATGTTAGTTGTATGTGTAACAACTCCTCGGCGAAAGGATTCGTCCTAATACATGTTTTGGCCAACATACATTATGTATGGTAATAAGCGTAGTCTAAGTGTTTGTGAAAATGCTTGTATGAGTAAGTACTTAAAAGATAGTGCTTTAGGTGGGTGTTGAGATAGGATTCTCAACTACCTTAGAGATGTGTATGATTTCCTTCATGCAAGTTATGTAGTTTAATCGCTTACTTATGAAATGTTTGTGTTTGGATTCCCTGTTTGCATTATGTTTTATAACATGCTCGTTAATATGTTTGAATTACTTGTTTGATTGTACTACTCCACATGCTTACTGGTTAAGGATTGAATGTGTTTGGGACTACAGTATAGTCCAGGCAATCGGTAACAGGCTTTGAGTTCGTGGCTGAGATTCATTCGTCATGTAGGACGTGTTTGACGAACCCGAGTCGTATTGGAGTTGTTGGTAGTGGTTAGGCCACACGGAGTGTTTACGCACTCCATGTCAATCAACTTCAGGTGCGCTCGTATTAGTCGAGCTCGCCGAGCAACCCGATTTGCAAATTGTTTGTTCACCATGTATGGACGCTATTATTTGAACCTAAGGTACCGAACTCACCAGTGAAACCCCGTTCAACCTTAGTACCTCGATCCGCTAAGACTCATGAGCCGACATGGTGGTATGGGACACTGTGGTCGAGCTGTCGGCCTACGCTAGGGCGATAAGTCTCCCTGTAGTGACCAGTGAGCAACCCAAACTCGTGAGTCCGAATATGGTGGTATGGGACACTATATTCGAGCTGTCGGCCTACACTGATTTGGTGACGAGCCCTTTGTAGTGACCTCGAGCGTACTCTGAGCCTACGTATAGGCGACGAGCCTTCCGTAGCATCTAGAGTATAAACTAGGCCTGCACTGATTAGGTGACGAGCCCTTTGCAGCGACCTGGAACCGCAACATCGTATGAAATTTACTAGGACTGACGACCCTAAAATGGATCATTGTTTGGGTATTGATATAAAGGAGGTACCTTAGTTTCCCAATCCTACTGTATGAAAAAGACTAATAAAAACTTGGTAATCATGCTTATAACCTTGCACTGCATGTGCCCCGGGTTGAACAACACAGAGGGAAGAAAGCATGTCGCAACCGTAAGATGGTGTCGCACGAGGGAGTGTAAGCGAGGGCACACATCAGTGAATACATTTCATCCTTGCATTAATAAGAGTATCTAGGAATGTTTGATTGTACTGCTTTATCATTACTGCTTGACTGAGTTAATAACATGTTAACCTTTGTTTTATAGTTCCATTGAATTGATCACTCACTCCCACATTACGGGACGGTGTTGTACACACCAACCAAACCCTGTCTTATTTTCAAATGATGGCGAAGCTTGCGAAGCGGAGCTGGACTTGTATGATGATGAGGAGGGTTTCTCTTGTGTGCAACTATCAGGCGGGTCTATGTAGACCATCTTCTGATCGACGGGATTACAGGGTTGCTGATTAGACGCCATTACACTTTAGTTTACACTTTTGAAACACCCATGTATACTCATTTTGTTCATTTTTGGTGTATACATGTCTATATTTAACCTAGTAACATGTTCATACTCTGGAGACTTACAACAGTTTATAAATTTTATATATCTATCGCAGCCTTCTGCTTGCGCAATTTAACTGTCTCTGGAGTATGATATGCTGTTTTGGTTTAATCCCATTCATGTCTCAATGCACTCATCATAATCATCATTATCTATATTGCATAAGTGATGTGTTGGAACTCGAGAGCTGAGCTTTGCTCACCCCCGATTTTCAGGGCATTACAACATGGAACTAGTCCACAATAGAGAATATCTTTGTATAGTTGTATTAGCTACATACATATCTCCAAGATACCATCTGTCACATCTAGTAAATCTGCTAACCTGCTCTATGATGAGTTTAATGCTGAGATCAGCTGCAGGATGTGGGTGATGCTTGATCTAGTAGCAAGTCCTATCGGAACTGAGATTATCCATTAGGGCTACAGATAGTTGAGGTGGAGCTTGCCACAGTAAAGCCTGGTGCCATTAATGAGCTTCGTCATGGAGTTCCTGAGATCTCAATGCTTCTACATATGTTCTTCCTTTCCTCAACGAATTAGAGTAGCTAATGGATCCTATTCCAAAGTGGTAAAGGATCTTAATAGCTTAGTTCTAACTTTTTGTTGCCTTATGTTCTTCATGTCCCAACCTTCCTATCAAATTTATTTATTTTTCTCAGTACTTTAATAAAACAATTAAATTGTTTTATCACCTCTTTTTACATTCTTTGTGGTTTAGGATTTGAAGCTCAAGAAGAGAATTGGGGATGGACATGAGGCTAGAGGATTATATTTGTTGGATGTAGACCGGTTATTTTCTACTCACGTGGCTGAGTATGGGTTGAACAACTCTGAATTATATGCATCATTAACATGCCCGATTAGGATACATTTTGGTTCGTACGTTCCCTTACTTTTTTTCTAATAATTTTATCACCATTGTTTCCTTTGATCATGAAGCTTGCCTTGCCTATTATCTAAACACGCTTGTTCTGTTTATCTTGTTGCTAAAAATAAATCAATTCCTCCATTTGCACTGATCCATTCTTATTTGTGGGGAGGGTCTACTACTGGATTTTTCTCTATTCATATTTGTATACAACCACCACCATAATCGCCATGGCCACCTCTACCACAACCTTTATAATTTACATGGCCATGATTGCATTTGAAATGGGTCCCACCTGCTTCAACGGTTCTTGGTAATTGATGCATTTGCTTTATGTTTTACGGTGGTTTGTTTATCGGAACCACGTATTTACGCAGAAAGGTATGTAGTTGTAAGCATACTAGCTACTGACAAATCTTGTTCTCCAAAATTTCTTAAATTTATAAATTTCTCATGAGATTTTTAGGTTTCACTAAAGGGCCTGTTTTAATTTCTTATCATTCACTAAGCTTGCAACATTTCAATTACATGATATTGATGAATAGTTGTTTGTTATTAACATGTCTGGATCTTTTCCTTGGAAGTGGATCTACATGTTGCATAGGTAGCAGTACTAAATATTTTTTGTTTATAGTCTGAATTTGGTTTTTTGTCTAATTAGCTAGCAATCAAAGGCCTCAAATGTATTTTTTTAAATAACTTGTTAGTAAAGAAGAAATTTGATTTGGATTTTTGCTTCTTCTTCTTCTTCTTCTTCTTTTTGGTTTTTGGATTGTTGCAAAAGAAGGCTGCAAAACAGAGGTTTATTTTATTTTTTTAATTTTTATTTTCAAGTGGTTTGATTTGGGTTTTCTCTAAAACAGAGGCCCTTTGTCTATTTTATCAGTTAAATGATGGTTAGGCCATGCTATATCCATGATAGGTCTGCGATTTAACCGCTATGCATAAGACTATGTAGTTCAGGATTCTCCACCATAGAAACAGTCATGTTTTCCAGGCCAACCTGGAATTTGTAAAACGGACCTGCTATCTGGTGGAACACATGTATACATAAAATGTGCTATGAATCAAGTTTTCTTAACTATCTATTCTTGTCTACACATGAGGAACACATGATTAGCCCATAGACCCTATTTTTGGGCCAGCACATCTAAATTGTGGCTCCACCTGATGAACAATCAAGATCTCAATCACGTGTGGATTAAGAGTCCCATTGGAAAATTCTAGAATAAAAAAAATAAATAATAAAAAAAGAAAAACTTAGCCAAGCAAGTAAGAAGTAGTAATTAATTTTTTTTTCTACAGGTTTTTGTCATCCTACCAGGAAGTGTCTTGAGCTTGATCATGTCCAAACCCCATGGATTTCATTTTTTTTTCTATAGTTTATCTTGGTAGGCTCAAATTCATGTGAGTTTTCTTCAATTATTCTAACCAGAATCTTATTTTCTCCTAACACTCCAATTTTTATTTTTTATTTAGGTAGATATGATATGGAAGACAACTACAAGAGCTTACGACTTAGCTGCTCTCAAGTATTGGGGACTAACAACTCATATCAACTTCCTGGTATGTTTGGGTGGCAATTGGATATGAAAATTTGTGATTTTGATTCATTTGTTTCATGGCATACGGCATTGGAATTGGGATGGTACAATTGGATAACTATTACAAAGAACTTGAGGAATGAAGAAATAAGTCCTTCAATAGACATCATATGACCCCTAAGTAGATTAAAATCTCATTTTTCCATACACTAGCCAATGTGGAGTAAATAAGTTTTTATAGAAAAGATCTTGGTAAAAGCCAAGCCAAAAAAAGCCCTTATAGGACCATAAAGGCCATTATGTAAGGCCCGTATCCTAATCCGTATCATTCTATAGACTTCCGCGATCCTTCCCGACGAATTCCGGCAACCTACAACCTATAATCGACGTTTGTGAGCGACCCTAGGTCGTATTCCGTAGATCTGAGTCGGCTTAATCTGAGACTTATACTATTGCGACCGCACTGTCGCCGCGGTTCCAACGCCACGTCTTGCACACCGATTCGATACCCTTGGCCAGGAGATGTGGACCCGCATTTATTTCAAAGAAATGTCACGCATTTGCAAACCCAAGAGAATCTCTACAACCCATCTCATCAATCAATCAATCAATCAAAGTACACAACCCATGCTTTCTTTCTCCTCAAGACAAGTAACCTACCCTAAGTCAACTCTTAAGTCAAGTACACCTATCACTCACATCCATCACTCACACCCATCACCTCTCTCTTTCAACCACCCTTTCTCTCTCTCTCTCTCTCTCTCTCTCTCTACACAAATTCCACGTAACAAAAAAAAAGTGGTGGAAGTCTAAGCATTTTTAAGGAGACAAAAAGATGTTGTGTGTGGCCCACTTCCTATTCCAAGATCCATCATCCTAGCCCTTCAATTCTCATCACCTTCCATCAAAGTGAGACACAAGAAGATTGGCGTTCCATCGGACCAAGAAGATCGAACGGTGGATGCTTTATAGGCCTAGATTTAATGCTTTGATGATGGGCCAAGTGAGGCCTACCGATTGATGGTATGGATCTCACTTTAGACCCTAGATTTGGTCGATGGCCCACCTTGATTCTCATGATCATTCCATGATGGGGCCATTCTCCATGGACCCTATCATGATGTTTATTTTCCTTGCATGAATAAGGTCATCTAGACCTTGCATTTTGGTGGAGAAAGGATCTCCACCATTGATTTTGATCGGTGGACCCACATGTAATGGGACCCACTTGATGTATGTTCTGATGTATGGAAGGGAGGGCGCATAGTGCCAGGGTCCCTCCATCACTCGATCTCTCTCTCTCTCTCTCTCTCTCTCTCTCTCTTTCCCTTGTTGGTGGCCCCATGATGTATGTAATTTATCCAAGTCATCCACGTTCGTGGGACGCCGTCTGTCCAACGTCCCCGAACGCTGGACGTGGGTTCAGTGAAGTGTGAACAAACAGTGGGATGTACTAAAAGCAACAATATATATATATATATATATATATATATCTATATATATATATATATATATATAATATATATATATATATATATATACACACTTAAGGTTTTGGGTGGGCCGCTCATGTAGGCCCCACCTTGATGTTTGGATCTAATCCATGCCATCCATCCTATCTCTCAGCTCATTTTAGGCGATGAGCCAAAAAGTGAAGCCAATCCGATTATCTAGCGGGCCATAGCATAGAAAACAGTGATTTTTACCGTTAAAATCTATTAGGGGCAACTTTAATTTTTCTACACACCTAAACATGCTGGATACTGGGCTTGTTTGGTCTGTCTTGAGCCATAGAATACAATGGATGGAGTGGATCCTCCTGATGCGGGCCCCACCTAGGAAAAACCATGGGAAAACTGAAATATATATATATATATAGCAGCAGGCGCTGCTGCTGCTGTCATCTAGAGGACGGCGCAGCAGCGTCCTGCTGCGCTGTGGGCGAAAGGGGCAGGGATCGTGGGTCCCAGCCATAGGGGCTACCATGATGTGTGTTGACATCAACACCGTGCATTTGATGGGGCCCCTTTTTACAGTGGGGCTGTAACGCCCTGAAATTCGGGGGTCGAGTATGAACTCAACTCCCGAGTTCCAACGCATCACTTATGCAACATACACAATGATGTTAAATGTTGTCTGAGTTAGAGCAATAAACATGAATGAGATTATACCAAAACAGTAATTCATACTCCAGTTCAATTGTATAAAGGCAAGCGGAAGACTGAAATTGTATATTCAAAGTATGTAAAGTAACAAAATTTTTATGAACACCTAAGTATGAACACTAACTGAGTACCAATATACATGTATTGTTTCTAAATCAAAAATCAAAATGCAACTCCGTAGATAAACCCTGGAATCCCCGCGATGCAGTCGGCCTAAGCAAAGCCGTCAGAATACTGCATAAAGGAGAATTCATCCTGATCCTCATCGAAGTCGGGCTCCGGCTCCTGAACCGATGCACCATCTACACCTGCGACAGAGTCTGGTGGGTGTTGCAAACACCGTCCCGTAACGTGGGAGTGAGTAGCTAACTCAGTGGAACAATAAAGCATAGATTAACATGTTATCAATTCAATCAAGCAGTAATGATAAAGCAGTACAAATCAAACAATTCTAACTACTCTTATTAGTGCGAAAATGAATGACATGATGCTGTATGCCCTTGCCAAACCACCCTCATGCGACATCATCTTACGTTCGCGAATGCTTAACTCCCTCAGTGCGCCACATCTACTAAGCACATGCAGTGCGATGATGATCATGATTGCCGAGTTATTATTAGTCCATTTCAAACAGCAGTATTGGGAAACTAAGGTACCTCCTTGTATCATTCCCAAACATGATCCATTCTAGGGTCGTCAATCCTAGTTAATCTCATACGATATTATGGTTTGAGAAGCATAGTGAAGGCATCACAAAGGGCTCGTCACCCGTCAGCGCGGATACAGATCTCACTCACCGTATGCGGCTCAATTGCTGGCCGTCAGCTTGAGTACAGGTCTCACCGTACTTTGGCTCAATCACTAGCCGTCAGCTCGAGTACAGGTCTCACCATACTCAGCTCAACTCATACTCTAGTTACTGTGAAAGACTCGTCGCCAATCACAGACTCTTGGAGTATACTCGAAGATACTACGGAGGACTCGTCGCCCGTCAGCACCAGCACAGGTCTCACCGTACTCGGCTCTCGCCGTAAGTATCGACAGCTCGAATACAGTGTCCCATACCACCGTATTCGGCTCACGAGGTTGATTGCGCAATGGTCACTACGGGGAGGCACATGGCCCTGGCCCCAGCGTAGGCCGACAGATCGACCACGGTGTCCCATACCACCATGCCCGGCTCATGCGTCTCGGATCGAGGTACCATGGTTAATGGGATCTAAGTCCACTGGCAGGTAGCGACCAAACATGGTGAACACACATTCAACATATCGGGTTACTTGGCGAACCTGACTAGCTCGAGCGCACAACAAGTTTAGCGATATGGAGCGCAAAAGCACTCCGTGTGGCCAACCACTATCGCCAACCGGAGTACGACTCGGGTTCGTCAGACACGCCCCTTGTGGCGACATGAATCTCAGCCACAACCTCAAGTCTGATACCGAATGTCTGGACTATGGGCATAGTCCCAAACTCAATCAATCTTCATCCGTAGCATGTGGAGTAAAGCATGATAAACAAAGTAATACAAGCATGTTAAGAGGCATGTCATGAGGCATGTTATAAAGCGTGAAGTAAAGCATGTTGTAAAGCACAAAGTAAAGCATGTTGTAAGCATGTTGTAGAGTACTATACAAATAGGGATACAATTACATACACATCACAAGTGAGTGGTTATAGCGAACCACTACTTGAAGGGTATCCTACATGTCTCTAAGGTAGTCGGGAATCCCATATCAGCACCTCTCTAAGGCACTAACACTCAAGCATTTATACACACAAGCATTTACACAAACACTTAGAGTACGCTATTTCAACATATATGACGTATGTTAGCAAAATACGTATTAGGGCTATCCTTTCGCCAAGTGAGTATTTTACCCATGTATACTATAATCATACAGCAAATAATCATTACAATTGCATTTCCAAAATTTTCACATATGCGGTATTTCTAAAATACACAATTTCAACATACTTGGTATTTACAAGCGAACATGTATTTCGACGATTCCTTTCGCCAAACTAGTATTTTATCCATATATCATATAATCATACATTAAATAAACATGTCAAACATTTTCCCAAAAAAAATACGTATACGGTATTTCTACGTATACCTAGAGTATGTGAAATTCCATATTCTACACAACGTTAATCGAAACAGAAAACGGAAAATACTTTGTACATGTACAATTGCATGCAGATCATGAATCTATCATATCTGACATTGAAAGCGTGAAACCGTAACCTATACACTTAAAGTCCTCACCCACCTTTGCCCTTGGAATCACAACGAATCAGCAAGGGTTGTTGAGCTTCCGTATACGGGCGTTTTCTAGGCTAAAGAATCGGTTAGCCTTTCCACAACCTAAAGCCTACATACTTCAAATCAGACCTAGGGTTAGGGTTTCTCACCTTAAAACGGAGTGGATACCGTCGGGAGAGCGCCTGGAAAGAGGCAGTGTAGGCCGTACAATGTCTGAAAGCGGTAGGAGGAAGTTCTCCCACAAATCCCAAGCTCTTCTCTCTCTTTTATCTCTCTCTCTAGGGTTTTATCCCAAATTCGTATGGCTGTGAGAGGGGCTGTTCTAAGCTCCTTTTATAGCCAAAAACCTCCCCAAAACAGACTCAGGTTCAAGGGTTACTGCTAATATAGGCATTTCGTCACTTTTCCAGCTCAAAAGAGAGGTTCTGGTGGCCCTCCTTGAGCCAAACGTCAGACTTAAGCTCACCACACATGGATCTATGTGGGATTACGTTTTTGACTTGATCGGATTCCCAGATCGCACGTGGCGGACCACTTTCAGTTCAACGGTCAGTGGGCCACGATCCGAAATTCCAAGTACATGTAATGTTCCTGAAATTTTTCTTAATCCGAGGGTGTAATTTAGTCTGATTCTGACGGTCAGGTTGCTTAATACTGATGCGCAAGCGAATGGTGCCAGATCACTATTCCAGATATTTATTTTGGAAAGGGAATAGTATTTTTCACACTCCCTCGCTCCGGATCCAAACGAATGACCGTGGGACATCGGCTGGACCTGATTTTTGAGATGATTGTCAAGCTCAGTGAGGCGGTCCTAGTTCCTTAACTTCGTGTTAATCGGACTTCTGATGTGCGATCTAGACCCAATACGAAGTTTCGTTTCATTCCCGAGAGCAGCCGGGAAATGAGTTTGGTTCTAAACTTTAGGGTACCCTAGAGTCACTGATTTTGCAAGTTTTGGGTCTTGCAGATCGTATTTAAAGCGATCCCAACGAATTTCATGGCTAATCGAGTTTAGCACTTAGTTAACTTTGTTAAATTTCTAAAGGATTTAATCCTAATTGATTTCTGGTCGAGGTGGTACTCGAGCCAACGTACGAAAATTTACGAGTCGTTACAGGGGCACCCCAAAAATCAGCCGTATACTGGAGCTCAGGTGGTCCACATCATAGGAAACAGTGGTGGGTTGAACGTCTGCCATTGAAACCTCTCTGGCTCCAGAGGTTTTGGGTAAATATAAAATTTATTTATTTATTTTTATTAGGTCTTGTGACCTTATGAACAGTTAGATGGAAATAAACGTTAAGGTGGGCTCCACGTGGGACCCACTGATGTAAGTGTGTTACCCACTCCATCCCCACGTGTGGGAGGTGGATGGTTGGTGAACCTCACTCCAGCTATATGGCTGTTGCTGTGACGTTACCAAGGTCTGTGGGGCCTGCCTTGATTTATGCGGTATATATCCACATCGTCCGGCGGTTGTGGACCCCTCATGATGTATGTTTTATCCACGCCGTCCACCATAGCATGTGGGACCGACCATGATGTATGTGCTTGACCCCACTGTCCATCTATTTTTGCCAAATCATGGGCTGCCTTATGAGGCCCATCTTGATGTATTTGTAGCCCGTCCGTTGAGGCCCACCTTGATATATATGAGGCCCATGTTATGTGGCCCATCTTGATGTATTTGTGGGCCGTCCGTTGATGCCCACCTTGATATATATATATATATATATATAGCCCATGTGATACGGCCCATTTGATGTATTGAAGGCCCATGGGTTGAGGCTCAATGGGATGTATAAAAGGTTCATTACAATGTGTGAATCCACCGCGGTGTATATATTAATGTTTATGACGGGTCATGCCTTGGGAGCAATGATGGTTTGACACCCACATTGTAAGAACAATGATGGTTAAATGTCCGCATTGTAACTCTCCCTAGGGCCCATTGATAGGCTCATACTTATTGTGTGTAGGCCGTCTAGGCCCATCTTTGCAGTGAGGATAGTTCATCACCATATAACATGCTTAGTATAATTCCATGACTCATGCCATGCGCATCATATGTATGTTTGATATGAGTAGTGACTGATCATAGCATATGCTAATTGGGTAGATTATTTATGAGATTCAATGATAAGAGTTACCCACATGAGCGCGTGGTACATGTAGGATTGTTGCATGACTGGATAGCGTGAATCATGCATCTCGCATTTGTGTGTCGTGATCATTGTATGCCCTAGCGACATCAGGGTCGTGGCCTCCACAGGCACATCGTGGATGGCCGTATCGGATACAAGAAATACTGTGGGCACTTAGGATGTCCTTAGGTAAAAGTCTCAGAACCTTTTTGGTACCAAGAGATGCTCCAACGTCTAAACCAAGTGGATACACGAGCGCAGGAGTGCCGAATACCAGTAGGTCGCGTCTCCCACTATGTCGTGGTCGGTTGGAAGGGGGTGTGGCCTTATCCGCCCGAGTGAGGGGGTTGTAAGCTAGGCTGAATTTGACCAGCTCGTAAATGAGTCCGCTATCGACGAGCCAGGTAGGTATTGGCAGACTACTGGTCAGGTGGATAGTGTAGTCTATTCCGCTTACTGGGCTGTGTGGCTAGGGAGGCGGCAGTTAGTGTAAAATTTATTAGACCCAAGTGATATCCCAGAGGGAAACTGTACTAATATGTGTACTTAATGAGGACTAGCATGCTTACTTTACATCTCGCATATGACATTTGGCTACATAGGCCTCACATCGCATGGCCTTGGTATGGCCGATAGCATTCATGCCTTGCATCACATAGCCTTAGTACGGCTGATAGTATTCATGGACTTACCCGCATATTTTCACATTACTCTGATATTGTATACTTGGCGCTCACCTTGCACACACACTTACACCACCCTCTAAACTTTTGTAAGCTTATGCACAACCGTTGCGTGCAGGTGACGTTGGATCGCAGCACCACTGAGGCAGGAGCGTGCATCAGTTTATTTTAAAGCCTTTTGATCACCTTGTATTTCTCCTTCCACATTGTACTTAAAGTTTTGATATAGTGGATATGTGGTGATGTTGTTTTGTGACTTGGTTATGCTTATGGTTATGCTCCATTACAAAAAAATAAAAATAAAATTCTCCTTGTAGGATCCCAGGATCGGAATCTGGCATATGGGTGCCGGAAGCCAAGAATGGGGCACTACGGAGGCTGTTGGCGTCGAATTTAGCGATCAAAAATTTTGTGAGCCCGTTTTACGAGTTTGGGATGTGACACATTACGTAAAAGTAACAGTGGCAACCACTACACGTTACGTGGTTGTAATAGCTGTAATGGCCATTATGAAAAAAAATGACCCATAACTGCCGTTACAGTGCCTATAATGGCCCGTTACACCCCCTGTAAAGGCCGTAACTGTCTTTTATTGGGTAGATAAAGTTTTTTTTTTCAAGAAAAAAAAAAAGAAGAAACTAGAAAGGCTGTTACGGCCTGTATCGTAAAGATAACAATGGTGGTCGTTACAGCCACTGTCGGAATACCTTGAATCTAAGACCTTGCCCAAAAGCACTTTGCTTTGAAAAGGCGGAGGCATTGTTTGGTAAAATCAAAAGTCTTGAGGAACTCTGCAGCTTAATAGATTGAAGAATAAAAAGGGAAAATATTCGAGCTACACTTTGTATGGATAATATTATGCATTCTTCCAGTCATTTTTGGTTTCTATGTAGCAACTCTTTGTACTATTTACCAGACCTTATTTCCATTTTATTTGAGCAAAGTATGTATATTTACCTTATGTGGCAGTTATTGGCTGGTATGCATTCACTGAACGCCGTGTTTCTTCTTGAAGATACTGCTGTGAATAGCTTGGTAAGCTGGCATTTGTTTTTTGTTAGCGAGCACCCAACTGCTGATTTGACTGCTCATTGACTTAGCCATTTGGATTTTCTTTTGTTTCAGAGGTTCCCATGGTTCTAGATCTCCTAACTTTGTTTTGTGGACATCTATATATGTCATTTTCCAATGGGTCATCCATGCTTGTGTCTCACTTTGGTAAATAGACTGACTCTCTTCTTCTTCTTCTTCTTTACTTTCTTTTTGCATTTCCTCACTTGAGGATGTTTGAGCTAAAGATTTTTACAATCCTATCTACGTTATAGGTGGCCATACCCTTTTCTTGACTTGTCATCCCCTTATGCTCCACTATGGTAAGTTATTGCCTTTTGAAATTTATCTCTAATTTTTATGGATTTTTACGGCATAATTTCACAGGAATTTTGATTTTGCCAAATAATGCCTCCATGAATTGAAATACTCGGAAGGTACTTTTCCATAGGAAGAAATACCAAAATGCCTTCATTTATTTATTTGTTTTTCTTTGAAAAAGCAATGAATATGAGAATTATGGGGTCCACGTGGTATATGTATGACATCCAACTCTTCTAATATAGGCACTTGAACATGATAACCGCCAAACTAGATTATTTTTTTCATTTATTGTATATGCACTTGTTTCTTTTATCGTTGAATCTGAAATTTTTATATGAATTGATCTATCAGGGCGTGTACTAGCATTGGTAAGAGACGCCAGTATTATTTTTCTTTTAAAAAAAAAAAAAATGAAACATCTACAGCTAGTAGCCGTAGCTCTAGATCTAAACACTGTGGTCATTTCTCACTTTGGCCTATAGCTACGGATATACTTTTAGCTATAAATATTATTTGTAGCTGTATGTAGCTTTTGCTACAGAAAATGTGCTACGGATTTTATCTATAGCTATTAGTCTCTATGGCTACGAATTTAATTTGTAGCTGACCGATGGTTACTACACCAACGACTACAGTCGTGCTACGGACTATAACCGTAGCCATAGTTTTTTTGCTACGGTTTTTATCCGTAGCCTTTACCCATTTTTTCTAGTAGTGCCCTTTTTAAGCTTCTAATCCCTTGTTTTTGCTCCCCATTCGAATTCTACCCTACCCCTCACCCTCAACAACCTCAAAACCCTCCATTCCTACCCAATTTCAACTCAAAACTCCAAAATCTGAATCTCCTCTAACCTCTCTCTCTCCCAAGCACCCAAACCCTCTTTACTTTGAAACACTTCACCATTAGGTCATCTTGCTACAAGATCCCTCATTCCCTAGACCCATTTCCCCTCAAAACCCCCATTCCCCAAACCCCTCTCCTTACAAGGAAGAAGCAACCCCATCTTGAGTGAGGCAAACATGAAATTCAGCGAGGCAAACTGGAAATTCAGTGAGGCAAACTGGAAATTTAGCGAGGCAAACATGAAATTCAGCGAGGCAAACTGAAAATTGAGCGAGGTAAACATAAAATTCAGTGAAGATCAAAGGAAATTGAGCGAGGCAAACATGCAATTCAACGAGCATCAAAGGAAATTGAGCGAGGAAAACAGGAAAGTGAGCAAGGCAAACTGGAAATTGAGCAAGGCAAACATGAAATTAAGCGAGACAAATTGGAAATTCAATGAGGCAAACACGCAATTCAACCAATGTGGCAAACTTACAATTCAAGGAGCATTGAGCGAGGCAACCATGAAATTCAATGAGGCAAACATAAAATTCAACGAGGCAAACATGCAATTCAACAAGGTAAACATGGAATTCAACGAGTATCAAAGGAAATTGAGTGAGGCTAACATAAATTGAATAAACTTCAAATGAAATTGAACGAGCCTCATGTGTTTGTCTTATCTTGTAGGAAATAGGGCTGCAACTTGGGTTCAGTTTGACCCGAACCCTACTGAGCCAACATCAGTCTGGGTCGAGTTCTGTCAATGGTCAATGCTACTGTCAATGGTTAGTTAATCCTGGTAACCTGGCAGACCTGGTCTAATTGGAACTTCCTTAGACCCACATTTGTTCTCAATCTAGTGTTGCCTTGATACAAGTTGTTTGCCGATCCATTACGTACTTGTTATTTTCTAAACATGGGTTCTTAACCGAAGGGCATAGTACGATGTGAACTCAATTTTCAGTTTGCCTCGCTCAATTTCCAGTTTACCTCGATTAATTTTCAATTTGTGTCGCTCAATTTCCTCTTTGCCTCACTCAATTTCCACTTTCCCTCTCTCAATTTCCAGTTTACCTCGCTTAATTTATAGTTTGCCTTCCTTAATTTCCTCTTTGCCTCGCTCAATTTCATGTTTGCCTCACTTAATTTCCTTTTTGCCTCGCTTAATTTCCAATTTTCCTAGCTGAATTTCATGTTTGCCACGTTGAATTCCCAGTTTGCCTCGCTCAATTTCCAGTTTGCCTTGCTGAATTTCCTCTTTGCCTCGCTCAATTTCCTCTTTGCCTCGTTCAATTTCTAGTTTGCCTTGTTCAATTTCATGTTTGCCTCATTGAATTTCCAGTTTCCCTCGCTCAATTTCTAGTTTGCCTCGCTCAAATTCTTCTTTGCCTTGCTCAATTTCTAGTTTGCCTCGCTGAATTTTCTGCTTGTCTTGCTGAATTTTCAGTTTCCCTCTCTCAATTTCATGTTTCCCTAGCTCAATTTCCAGTTTCCCTCGCTCAATTTCAGTTTCCCTTGCTCAAATTCCTCTTTGCCTCGCTCAATTTCCAGTTTGCCTCGCTCAATTTCATGTTTGCCTCGTTGAAATTCCAGTTTGCCTCACTCAATTTCTAATTTGCCTCACTCAATTTCCAGTTTGCCTCGTTGAATTTCAGTGAGGCAAACTGGAAATTGAGCGAGGAAAACTAGAAATTCAGAGAGGCGAATTGGAAATTCGGCGAGGCAAACTGAAAATTGAGCAAGGAAAACTGGAAATTGAGCGAGAAAAACTGGAAATTGAGCGAGGCAAACATGAAATTCAGTGAGGCAAATTGGAAATTGAGCGAGGTAAAGAGGAAATTGAGCAAGGCAAACTGAAAATTGAGCGAGGAAAATTGGAAATTCACATAGGCAAACTGGAAATTGAGCGAGGCAAAGAGAAAATTGAGTGAGGCAAACTGGAAATTAAGCAAGGTAAACTGGAAATTAAGCGAAGCAAACATGAAATTAAGTGAGGCAAACTGAAAATTCAGCAAGGCAAACATGAAATTAAGCGAGGCAAACTAGAAATTGAGTGAGGCAAAGAGAAAATTGAGCGAGGCAAACTGAAAATTGAGCGAAGCAAGCCGAACATTAAGCGAGGCAAACTGGAAATTGAGAGAGGCAAACTGAAAATTGAGTTCACATCGTACTGTACCCTTCAGTTAAGAAGCCATGTTTGGAAAATAACAAGTACGTAATGGATTGACAAACAATCTGTATCAAGGCAACACTAGACAGAGAACAAATATGGGTCCAATGAAGTTCCACATCAGACCAGGTCTGCCAGGTTACCAGGATGAAATAACCATTGATAATAGCATTGACCATTGACAGAACTCGACCCAGACTAATGTTAGCTCAGTAGGCAGCCCTATTTCCTACAAGATAAGACAAACACATGAGGCTCGTTCAATTTCATTTGAAGTTCATTTAATTTCATGTTAGCCTCACTCAATTTCCTTTGATGCTTATTGAATTTCATGTTAGCCTCGTTGAATTTCATGATTGCCTTGCTTAATTTCCTTTTTGCCTCGCTCAATTTCATGTTTTTCTCGCTCAGTTTCCTTTTATGCTCCCTGAATTGCAAGTTTGCCTCTTTGAATTGCATGTTTGACTCGCTCAATTTGCAGTTTGCGTCGCTCAATTTGCAGTTTGCATTGCTCAATTTCCTATTTGCCTCACTCAATTTCCTTTGATGCTCGTTGAATTACATGTTTGCCTCGCTCAATTTCCTTTGATCCTCGATGAATTTCCAGTTTGCCTTGCTGAATTTCATGTTTGCCTTGCTCAATATGGGGTTTCTTCTTCTTTGCAAGGAGAGGGGTTTGGGGAATGGGGATTTTGAGGGTAAATGGGTTTAGAGAATGAGGGATTTTGAGGGATCTTGTAGCAAGATGACCTAATGGTGAAGTGTTTTAAGGGAAAGAGGGTTTGGGTGCTAGGGAGAGAGAGAGAGAGGTTATAGGAGACTCGGATTTTGGAGTTTTGAGTTGAAGTGGGGTAGGAATGGAGGGTTTTGAGGTTGTTGAGGGTGAGGGGTAAGTTAGAATTTGAATGGGGAGCAAAACCAAGGGATTAGAGCTTAAAAAAGGAGGTCCCACATGTGTAGGGGGTCCCCACACAAATTAGGTGCTGGTAGGGTCGCGTCGGACTGGCGGTGGCCCCGCTGCCCTCTGTTTGGGCCGGCGGGGTCATGCCGATCTGGCAATGGTCCCGCCACCCTCTATTTGGTTATGCTACCAATGTCTACGGTTATAATCCGTAGCTATAGGTCTATATAATAGACAGTGCAACCATGATGAATGCAAGGGTATTTTTGTCTGCAAATAGTGTATTCGTACGGAATGATTTAGTTTTGAAAAGTAAAGTTTGGAAGCATTTAGAAAAGACGGTGGGTAAAAGGTAGGGTTTACAGTTGGAAATTTCTCAAATAGAATTGGAATCCTTTGCTTATCGTGATCAGGGATGTCTTGCTTGTTGCAATGTGATTGAATGATCACTACGTGCATTTAATGTAGTAGGGCCTGGTAATGTCAATGATGGCATGGACCGATCATATTGCAACAGGCAAGAAATTCTTGCTTGTGGCAAATAGAGGAAACGGACTCTTTTAAATATAATTTCTTTCAAATCGATAGTTAATAAAGGAAATTACCAAATTTACATCAATACAAAACCCCTGTGATCAAGCAACTCTGACATGCAAAATTATAATAATTATGGTTTTTCAGGTGTTGACCATTATAACGGGCAAAACAAACATGCCTTAAGAAATTCTATTTAGGAAATACACAATAAAAGTCTAATGAAAGGTTCATATAACTCTTCTTGGACCTGAACACATGGAAGTTGATAGTTCTGTATATATTCTTAGTTGGTGGGAGTCTTTTCAAAAATCAAAATTATTTCGAAAAATCAGATCCACCTCATCCATATATTGAAAAATCCAAGATGCGAATTCCAACCATGGGACCATCTCATCATGTGCTCCCTCCAAAAGCAATGCATGTTAGGATCTTCGGTAACAACAAGTGAAACCTACACGACCTTGACTACTATTTAAAGGGCGCGAGCGGTAGAGGGAGTGAAACCGGCATCCTCCGGTTACCGACTTTGTGCATGCATCTAAAATACAATCCGACAGTGGAAACCTGCCTTGTATGAAAGTTGTGATAGGGACATTGTATCCACCAAAACCCGTGCAGGACGGGTCCAAGAATGACAGGATCCTTGACCAGAGACTTTGCACAGTCTACTCAGGTTTTAAGTTTTGAGAAATGGGGACCATGGTTTGGTAACCCAGATCTGGCCGAATGTGGACCACTGCTCTATTTCTCTTCTCAAGTGTCCAGTCATAGGATGCAAATTGAAAAGTCATGATTCCATGTTACATGGTACATTCACAGAGGGAGTGGATTAGGTGTGGCCTGACCGTGGGGCCTACCTTGATGTATATTGTATACATCCACGCCGTCCATCTATTTTGTCATCTCATTTAGGACATGAATTGAAAAATGAAACAGATTCAAATCTCAGTTGGATCATATCACAGAAAACTGGGTGACCATTAAAACTTATTCTGAGCCACAAAAGTTTTGAATCAAGCTGGTATTTGTTTTTTTCGTTCATCCAGAACTGTGTGAACTTATCAACCGGTTGGATGGAAAATAAATGGTGTGGCCCTAGGAAATTTTAATGGTAGGCACGGATGTTTCCTACGGTGTGATCCACGGGAGATTTGCATGTGCTTTATCTCTGGGCTCATGCAGTCTTAAAATGAGCTGGAAATACGGATCAAGTACTGACAGGTAGAGCTGGACATCCCACCCAATTGGATCGGATTGGGTCCAACTCGACTGGGTTTGAAATTCGTAGGGTCTGACCCGAACTCGATCCGATCCAATACCCAGTCCGGGTCATCGGACTCGAACCGATTCGAACCCCTGCTGGCTTGAACCGATCCAAGTTCGACTCGGTCAGGAAACCCGAGTCGGATCAGATTGGGAAAGGTTCGGATCGTTCATTTTTTTCAATGGTGTGGGAATTATTATTCTCATTGTTTCCTATAGTGCGATTTACTTGATAATTTGATATACTTAAAATTTAGTATCAACCCCTAAAATGATCTGAAAAAACTGATGGACGGTGTGGATAAACCAAAAAATTCAAGATGGCCCCACATAGTTTACTCAATAGGAGAAAAACGTAATGCTTTTTTAAAGCTCACACCAGCTTATAACTTCTTGAAGAATCTTCAAGTACTGCTACTGCTGCTGTAGCTTAGCTGACACCGGCTATATAGCAGCTCTAGGTACGTGTCGTGTGAAGACGAGCATTGACGCTCCTCGAGCTCCGAGTTGTACCATGTAACACCTTAGATTTCAAAACTCGAGGATAGTTGTTCCTCATTGAGAACCCGAGTATTACGTCATAAAATGTATCATCATACATCTAATTAATAGTAAATTTTAAAGCATGAAGTAAAGAAATCACTACATAAGCCAAGGATATCAAGAGTAACAAAAGGAGGAGCAAAATGAAATCCCACAACAGGGGAAATATTTTTACAATTCAAACAAAACATATAGTCTGAAATATGAAAGCAAGTAAATCCTAAGATATCGATTGAGCTCCTACGACTCAACTACAACGGTATGAAGGCTCTCCTTGCCGAACTCCTACTCAACCATCCCTAGAAACTCATCGTAGAGGTCTCCACCTGTCCTCATTCCTGTATCTATTTGGTGCAACCGCACGATTGGGTGAGTGAAAACTCAGTCGGAATTTCCTGCAAGGATTCATGCATACCATGTCATTCCAAAACAGTTTACACTAAACATAATCAATCGTAACGAGAATAATGTGAATTTAAATGTAAATATATGGATGTATGAATGTATGCTCAAATCACAGATCTGGGGATGAACATCCAGTTGTCAAAATAAAGGGTCGCCCAAGGCGAACTAGTCACCCGGAAAAATACTCATAGGTACGCCGAATGAGAACTAGCCACCCGGAAAAGACCACGAAGGTAAGTACGCCAAAGGATATCTCTTGAAAAAATACACGGGGTACGCCCGAGGAGTGTCTAATCCCGAAAAAATCTCATGAAAAGAAAGAGCACCCAAAGTGACCCAAATGCACAAGTTCTATGAGTTAAACTAAAGTGTTGGAACTTTCAGTAAATCGAACAAAATGTGGCTTACATTGAGCACCCGAAAAAGCTCATATGTCATGTGTGAATGTCATGTACCATGATGCTTATGCACATTCCATAGGATTAACAAGATAACTCTCACAACCATGATCAAGACTTGTAGTCCTTTAATAGGATATCCAGCATTTAGATATGAACTCAATATAAATTCATTTACTTTCCCAAGGTCTAAAGGAGGGCCCAAGTATGACATTTCAAACACATTAGGATAGTAACATGATTACTACACATATTAAGAAAAGAGATATTCATGTATATCAAACTATAACAATTCTAACCCATATAACGAGAAATGGAGCAAGCTTATTATTATAGTGGAAGCAAGGACTCTTACATTTAATGCAACTAGAAGATGTATATATGTAATTTCAAATGTGGCATAATGAATGTGCAACAAGTAGGAATGTACGTGTACAAAAGCAATTCCCAATATGGCATGGTGATCTTAAAGCAATTCTCATAAGATATGTTGGGGTAACATAAATTGAGGCAGTCCCACATGTTTATTCATGTCAATTCAAAGTTAAAGGAACACAATACTATTTGCACAATTATAATTTCTTTCTACATTAATTTTAGAATTCCATGAAATGATGAAGCCGTGTGGGATATCCCTCACCTTGAATGAATGTTCCTCTTGATTTAATCCTTCCTATAAGGTGGGTTCCTAAATCAAAGTAATGAGAATCAACTACTATTCTTGTACATGCATGAACTATGGGTGATTTGAGATTGCTTTTACTTATTTGATTTAAAATAGATCGAAGGCAAGTATCCTTCAAGGACTTCAGTTGTAAACAGTCCTGAATAGGATGTTATCAGGTTCCAGCGAGTCACGACTGAGTTGACTTGGTTGGACTCCTCAACTCAAAACTAGTTGAGTGTAGATCTTAGATAGTTTGCTTGTTGTAGGATTATTGATTTCTCGGGTTCGATACTTCCCGATTCATCTCCAGAAGACCCTGGCATCAGTGAGTTATACTCGAGTCGGCTCAGTTAGGAGACCGAACAAGTCAACTCATGATTGAGTTGAGAGGATTTTCAATTGGAAATAGTGGGTTTGCCTAGTTTCATACCTGAATGGGAGCCGTCTTGCATCAGTAGTAAGATGGAGACCCAAGTGCACTCTCCCCTAACAGCTGACTGGGCCTGTTATAGGACTTTGTAAACTGTCACTGAGTCAACTCGTTAACAGATTGTTGGTAGTGGAGTTTGCAGGGACGAGTTTTTTTGGAGCCATACCTGTTATAGGGATTTTTCCTAATTTGTTGAAGGAGTTTGGACAAGGTGTGTCCTGCTCCGAGTTCGACTGACCTTAAGAACTCATTCTCTCTCTTCCTTTCTTCTTTTCCAATCTCCTTTCTTTTTCTCTACGCCCTTTTTCCCTCTTTCCTCCTGATTTTCTTTCTTCCTTCTCTGCTTCTTTCGCATGCAGCAATTAAACTCTGCATACAGGGTTCAACTCGAATCGTGACTCAGAGAAGAATCCGATCAGATGCGTGTCATCTGGTGCAGCACGAATGGAAGCCTCACGCACTCTTTCTTTCCTTTTCTGTCTCCATCTTCTCCTCTGTTTCTTTCCCTTTTTCTTTATCATTTCACCTATTCTTTCTTTGGAAGACAGACCCGATGGCCCAATCATAGAAATACCTGAGAATCGGCAAACCCAATGACTCACCGAGTCACTGCTCTCATGCCAGGAACCCAACTCGGTGCGGCAATGAAAACGGCGCATTCTCCTATATTTTCTGTTTTTCTTTCTCCTTTTGGAATGGCTGCCCTAAAAGGAAGAGAGGCTATTTATAGCTATGAGGAAGGTCCAAAAAGATCGGCTCTTAATCAGTCGATTAGTTACAGCTACCCTGTTTTCTTTTTGGTTAACAGAGAGAGGCACTTGGCAATCTCTTTAGAAATTGTTCACACAGCTGTGATCGGACGGCGTGGATGAACTTCTGGGCCATGGGCCGCACATTGAACGGTTTAGATTCATCAATAGACGTGTCTTAAGGAGGTTGGGTTTTTCAGTTGTTTTGAAGAAGATGAACTGATGATCATGGCGATTTCTAACTGGTCGGTTGATTCATAGATTAGGGTCGTCCGAATGGTTATGATATCTACTAGAAGGTTTGTGGGGTCCATCTTAAGGTGAAAGGAGAGTCGTTGATTAGGAAGACTTGCGACAGCTGAAAACCGTTGTGGTGTTTTAATTTCTCGTCATTATCTCAGCCGTTAGGAGAAATATATGGTTGCCCTATTTTTGACGCCTTATATCACTCGAGCGAACCTTGTAGAATTTGAGGAGCGGCTAAGATCGGATTTTGCTAAAAATGGCATTTCTTCCTTCCGCCTTTTATCGGATAGGTAGCTTATTTTGGAAACCATAGGTGTGACGAGGACTATGGCATGATGCGTGGGAGAGCTCCGAGTATTTTGAGCAAACGGACTTGCCAACGAGGTGCCACTGATATGGATCTAAGCGACGTGGATTTCAGCACGCAGCGAGATTACTTGCATTGCCCATCAGAGTGGACGATTGTGCACGTGCGCGGGCATTACCACGTATAGTTTGGACATGGTTACGGTCGGTGGGCTCCACGGATCACGATGAACGATTCCGATTGTGAATATGACTCGTGACGGTGGGCCATTTTGGGGCATGGACGATCCCAGTTCGTTTGAATTTCAAACAGCGGGAAAACGGCTGAAATTCCTACTTTCTGATTTTTACTGGGTCAAACTCCGTTTGACCCAGTATTTTATCCCATGTTCGGCGGCTGTGCACTGGTTTGTGTACGTGCGTGAATTAACAGGTGGGGTCCACATGATGCTTGGTGAAATCTGCACTGTCTGTTGCTCTATGTAAGTTAATTACTTGCTTTTGGTTGAGAGATCAACTGGATTAAGGGTCTAACTGGGTTGCTTGGTTTGATTTATTATTAGCAAAGGTTAATTGTGTTGATCTATTTATCAAAGGTTAAAGTTTCAGGAATTTCAAATGCAGAGTTGTTACAAGTCCGTAGTCGACACCAACTTTATGGTTGGCTCTTGTAACACCCTGGTCAGGGTGAAGATAGTTTAAGTCGATTAGGATCAAAGTTGAGAGATTGGTTTATGTTTGTAACTGTATCAATAGGTGTTTCTTGAGTATGTCGTTACTCACTTCAAGTAGCAATTTTTTAGATTATGGGTTGGATTATCATTTTTGATGTAATCTTAGGTTGAAAGGTCAAGGGTCAATTCGAAGTACCTTGTAGATACGTTGTGGTTGTCATAGTCTGAATCTAATGGTCAGGATGGATAGATTGAGAATTGTTGGATGGAGGTGTGTGGTCTAGATTAGATGTATTCTCACACATGTGTAAAGTTATTTAGATCTCCATAATAACACCCGAGTATAGAAAATACGAGGTGTTACATACCAATGGTTCAAAGGAGATTAGATGGGACGCAGATTAGGCTATTGAAGTGACGTCACCAAGTTCTGTGGGCCCCACTATGATGTATGTGTTGTATCCACACCGTCCATCCATTTTGAGATATCATTTTAGAGTATGAACCAAAGAATGAAGCAGATAAAAATCTGTAGTGGACCCCACCACAGAAAACAGTGGGGAGAGTGATTCCCACTGTTGAAACTATCCTAAGGCCCACCATAATGTTTATTTGAAATCCAACCTGTTCAAAAGTTAAAAAAAGACATGAAAGAAGGGAAAAACACAAATTGATCTAAAACTCTTGTGGCTTTTAGAAGTTTTTAATGGTGGACGTCACTGCCCCACTGTTTTCTCTGCTAGGGTCCACTAGAGCTTTGGATTTAACTCATTCTTTGGATCTAGCCCTAAAATTATCTCTCCAAATGGATGGACGACATGGATATAAAACATACATCATGGTGGGGCCCACGAAACTTAGTGACGTCACTTCAGTAGCAACTCTCGCAACTCAACCTGTCAGTAGCTAATCCGCACCCGATTAGAGAGAGAGAAAGAGTTGCAGAGAGAGAGAGAGAGAGATAGAGAGATATATATATATAGAGAGAGAGAGATTTACCCGGCCAGGTAGAGATCGGGATCGGGACGATTTGGGGATTCCGGATCCGGCGCGGCGAGCGTTCTTCAGGTTCCGGTAGGGACTGGCACTACCAAAAAATCGAGCAATGGCTATGGAGGTTGAAAGCTTTTTGTGACGGATTTAATCCCTAGCAATATAGCTACGGATTAAATCCGTAGCTATAGCCTAAGATCTCTGTAGCTAAATCGTACCTTCCCACCTAAAACATATTAAGTATAGATGGTGCTTAAGGGGATTTACGAGGTCCATTGGAATATATGTGTTTGATCTAAGCCGTCCAAAAATTCGGATATATAATTTTAGTGCATGAGCCCAAAAATTATGTAGATTGAATGTTTAAGTGGACCACACCATAAGAAATAATATAAATTAAATTTCTACTGTTAATATTATGTGTGGTCTCCTTACAGATTCGATCTAACTCATTTTTTTTATCAGCACTTAAAATAATAATTTAAAATTAATGGACGGAGTGGATGTATGAAATACATCACAGTGGGCCCCACGGTCCTAAAACCATAAAATTACCAGGGAGCCGTCCGTCACGTGCCCTTCCAAATCCCCAAACCCTTCCAAAAACCAAAACCCCCCTTCCGCCATTTTCTCCCGCTTGCTGACCCATCTCTCCATCTCTCCATCTCTCTCTCTCACGCTCAGTCTCTCTCCTTCCCTTGGCCTCTCTCGATCTCCCGATGTCCCTCACCCTCTCTCCCTATCTCAAGGCCGCATTCCCCTCTCTGTTTTGAAAAACCCATTTTGCTAGAAGAAGGAGAAGAAGAAGGAGAAGGAGAAGAAGACGGAGCACGTACGGTTAGTTTATTTCTTTCTCCCTCTTTATCTCTTTCACAAATCTTTCATTCCTTCCATTCGCATTCCCCTCTCTCTGTTTCTGAAATCTAAGGGCCCATTTGGCCAGTCGGATTGGAAGGGATTGGATGTTATTGGAAGGGATTGGAAGTTAAATCCTAGGATTGGCCGGGCGTGCCAAACAGAGTCGGTGATCTGGCGAATGAATGCCTTTGATCCGGTGGGCCTCTCCTTGGATGAGGATGCCTTAAAAAGTCTTCATTCATCGTTGAAGATGTCCTTTCAACTGTATCTCATAGCTTTCTCTTTTTAATTTGTCATAAAGAATTAGGATCTTGGTCAAGATAAATACTTGGGCGATTTAGCCAGGATTGATTGATGAGGTGATTTGCCACACGCATTCTAAACTGGCATACATGTGTGAAATCCGGGCCATTCATCAGTTGGGTGAACATCTCCTGGCTAGGCAGTCGCACTGGTTTGATCATTGGGGTGGCCTACTGCATTTGTATGTTGATTATAAACTTTTGGTCCTTTGTTTATTGTTCGGTTTTTCTCAAACACATGTGGGCCATTTAACGAGTTGGGTAGCCTACATGGTGGCCCCACCTGATAAATGGCTTGGATCTCTCACACACGCGCCAGGTTGATGCGTGTTTTGCAAATTGTCTTATATTTTCTCGTTGGTGAAAGAGTTCTACTTTTACATTGTCCTCAAATTTTCATGGAATAAGTGTCCTACTTCATTTTCAGCACACAATATGTAATTTTCATTTACAATTCTGCATTGTCATGGGCTCATATGGAACTGCATGTTCTTGACTTTAACTGCTTACAAATTGTCCTATGTGAGCAGCATGTAGTAGTTGTTCTAAGGCATAGTGTGGCCTAATCACATCAGCATGTGAGTGGTGTTGGTAATCATGTAGTGGTGGATTCCCTACTATTTTTTGCTACCAAATACTTGTGCATTTCCTTTCATGCCTGTGGGTGCTTCATGCTAATAGTTGCCTTACAACTGATCCCAATCCCTGAGACGTGTTTGCCTTGAGGGATTGGAAGGGATGGGAAGGGATGGGAAGGTTTAATCCCGGTATTGGCCGGGCGTGCCAAACAGACTGGATATATCAATCCAGGGATATAGCAATCCCATGTATCTGAAGACAATCCACTGACAACACCATCAATACCTAAAAATCCAGGCCATCCACCCTAATACCATTCAATCCCTTTCAATCCACCCCACCAAACGGGCCCTAAAAATGCTTTGTGGGCTCCACCATAATGTGTATGCAGGCCATTCATTTTTTCCAGCTCATTTTAGGGCAAAATCTCAGGTGGACAACACCATAGGAAACTGTGGCAAAATATTTTCTTTCCCTCGGGCAGGCTGTTTTCCCATCCTCTATTTCTGCTCTTTCCCTCGGCAGGCTCTTTTGCCACTCTCTCTCTCTCTCTCTCTCTCTCTCTCTCTCTCTCTCTCTCTCTCTCTCCCTCCCAACCACTCCTTCAAAATGCAGGAGATATACCGAAACTCCCATCCCTTCCTTTCTCCACACCTCTCCTTCATCCCACACCCTAAATCTACAGAAACCCCTTCAACCAGCCGAGCCCTAGATCTGTAGAAACCCCTTCAACCAGCTGATCCCTAGATTTGCAGAAAGCCCTTCGACCAACCAAAATGCACTCCCAAAACTTGCTCTGTCAAAAGCATTTCTAGGGTCTCTCTCTCTCTCTCTCTCTCTCTCTCTCTCTCTCTCTCTCTCTCTCTCTCTCTCTCTCTCTCCTTCTTATGCTACTTCTGTCTTCTTCTTCCTTCTTCATTGCCTGGCCTGTCTCCCTTCCTCACTCATCTTTTCTTCTTTTACAGGGAGGCTACTTCCCCAACGCAATCCGATATTATCAGAGATCCCTCTCTGAGGTGTGTTCTTTTATGCAAAATCCGAATATTCCAATTCAAAATTCGCAGATGGTTGAGAGGTGTACTGGAAGTCCATAGAAACAGAGATCAAATCCCTACTAGAGAAGCTCTTGGACGTCAAGGATGCAATGTCCGCTCCTGCAATCCCCACAACCTCCATCACCCAGAAACTTACACGGCACAGAGAGATCCTTTGCGAATTCACTTAATGATACAATATGCAGGTTTTCTTTAGTTGCTTTAGGGTTTTGATTTTGTCTTTAAAATGGGATGGTTTGGACTGACGTACATGTATGTCAAGTGTGTCTATATCAGTCATGCACACTGTGTTTGACAAAATGACTGAAAGAAACCAGAATTAGAAAAGAAGGGTGCTCTTTCTCTTCCCATTCATTGATTGGTTTTTTTTTTTTTTTTGGGTATTGATATGAATTTGGTTTTCTTTACTATTTGAAGGTGGAATTAAAGCAGTTGGATCCTATTATGCTATGATGTTCACTATGTTGTTCTGATCTATCTACCTATCATTTATGAATGCACATTCTCTCCCTCTGTTTTCTTTTTTAAAAACTTTTTTGCCCAAATCTTTTCAGGATAGATGTCCTGTTAGAACTGGTGATTGAGAACCACTTTTCCCCAAATGATGGTACTCTTGAGGTATGGTATTGCACCTGAATTTCTTTCTTAATAAGATAATATATCAAATTCCCCTTTTATTTTATTTTATTGTTTTCTACACATCAATAGGCATATAATATTTGTAGGAACTGATGTCTAAAAATACGATTATTACTTGACTCTATCCTTGCTATAGTTTGAAATTGGCTAGCAATACGGAATGGGATGAAGGAGCGCAACACAAACATTTTGGAGATAGTTCGTTCTTTGGATCTCCCAAACAATCCTTTGGATGATATTATTGATCAGGTAGCTAGTGGTTTAATGCCTTCAATATAGTTCTTGAGTTTGTTGAATCTAGTTGAGGCCTTCTAGAAACAAGACGTGTTTATGTGGAAGCACTGACCTGTTTGGCTATTGCTTCTCATTCTTAAAGCTGATGCAATCTTTCTTGTACTGGAGTATTTTGTTATGTTGTATGATTGTGACATTTAGTAGTTTTTGAGGTTCGAGATTCTGTCCAATGCGAGTTTAATTTTTGTAAATTAAAAGCATAGTTTGCTGAGACTGTATACATCTGAATTTGCTGCAATTTTGTCATTTTGAACTTGTGTGGAAATGTTTATGCCGTCATTATTTGCTGTCATTTTGTGGAGCTTTATTTTTAAAAGCTTCAATTTATCAACGTTAGTTTGTTTGTCTTATGGATTGTTGTGCTATGCTAGCATTCAAACAACGGACCTCAAGATAACTGAGGAACTTTTCCATTTCCGTATGAGTTCAGTCAGATTGTGAATATTTTCCACCATTTTTTCTGTTTGGTTTCAGCATTGCATTGTTTTGAATGGTACTTGTGTTGGTATGTGCATTTAGGAACTTGGATGGGTAATGACCATCATCCAAATCACTCATAACAAATGAGTGTCATATACATGTCTTTAAGTTTACCGGAGTAAATTTTCCATGAATGCTTCAGCATGTCAAGCTCATGGACTTGACATGGATATTTTGATGTGGCCTAGGTGCGGAACCATCTGTCCATTCCAATGTTACCAAGATCAACCTCATTCTTTTGACAAAAAAGAAAAAGAAAAAGAAAAAAAGGCGGCACTAGTTAGCCATGAATTGTCCATCATATGGAAATTTTGATTTCATATGCCTTTTGACGATCACTTTGATTGGGTGATCATCAACACAAGATTAGTAGCTGTCAAAATGTACGGCCTATATCAAATTTAAGCAATTTGTCATGTCCTTTAATATATCACTATCATTGGATGATCCAATCTGGCTAATGATGAACATCAAAGTTCCAGAGGAAAGCTAATGTTGTATTGGGTTGGAAGTGGGTTTGTTCCCTTTGGGGTGGTTGGAGTTGCCAAAATTCGCCAGGCGGTTTTTAAATTGAAATTTGTGGTTTTGGGGAAGAAGCATTTGGGGTGGTTATAGAACTGGGTTCTGGAATTTATAGTGATTTTACAGCTGAAGTTTGTAGCTCTTGCTTCGAAATTGTAGGGAATATTTGAATTTGGAGGTCTCCTCTTGAGGGTGGATTCTTGGAGACTAGGTGTTGTTTTGGTTGAGTTCGGGTTCTTTTTAAAAGCTTTCAATTTCTATTTTGGTTGTTGGATTTGTGGAAAAATGGCTTGTATGAAGCTGGGATCGAAATCTGATGCATTCCGCAGGCATGGTATAGAGCATTCTCTCTCTCTTCTTCTTTTTTTTTTTTAGAATTAATATGTGGAAACCGGTTTTAATTTTGTTGGTTTGCATTCTTCCCTGTTTTGAATTAGTTTCTCATGTATTCAATTAGAAAAGGACGGTTTTAGAAGCTTAGACATGGATCTGAGATGAGTGTGTGTACAAGGTAGCTCATATCGTGTGCATGAGTTGCCTTGCATGCAAATGTGTGTACAAGGTAGCTCATGTACATGCTAAGCCTACATGGATCTGAGACGGTTTTAGTTGAGCTTTGCTAAGCCTACATGTGTGTACAAGGTAGCTCATGTGCATGCATGCATTTGCTAGTGTGGGATGAGATCCAATCCATTCATTAGAGCAGTACCACTGTAGACGTTCTTGCGTAAGAATCAAGTTGGTCCTCCTAGTTGAAGCTTTTTTACTATCCAACTGCTTTGAAAACTGTGGTCCACCTATTGATTGAACCAGATTTGTTTTCATGCAAAAGCATCTACATGGCCAAACCCACTTGAGACGGTTTGGATATTGCACCTGTACACTTTGTTGAGAGTCTTGAGACACAATGTTGTGTGCATGAGCTGCCTTGCATGCAAATGTGGGCTTTGCAAGTCAATCCACAAAATGATTCTCTGTTAAGATTTATTTATTTTTTATTTATTTATTTATTTATTTTTAAAGTCATGATAAAAAAGACACAATTCCATACCTCCATAAATCCTTGGATTTTTGGGTCAAATCCAAATCTTCCCAAGTCAATCCACAAAATGATTCTCTGTCAAGATAAAAAAAAAAAGTTATGCCCTTGCAGCCATTGTATTAAATGCTCCTCAAATCCATGGCTTCATTACCAAACAGTGGATTTCCTTGTTTTTTTCCTTGTACTGATTGATTTATTATGGATTTCCTTCATCCTGTAAATCAATTATCCGTCACTATGGGTTGGAAATTTCTTAGTAGCTTATAAGGTTTCTTGATGTGGAATGATTTGTAAAAGTTTTCCAGTGTGAATTTGTCATTGCTTGAAATTTGAATCTCCAGTGCTTTAGATGAAAAATGCTATGAAAGTACTCTTTTGTTTTGCTAATTCTTCTATTCTGAGGTCGGCACCATTTTCTGGTAGGTACTAGAAGATGGCTGATGTTGAGGATATTTCAATCTGGGGTACTTTTTGTCCATGAGGTCCATTGTTCAATGGTTTTGGGATCACTAAAGCATGTGCCCCACCTGTGCAAACTGAACATATATATTGTACAAGCTCTCAGCTTAAGCATTGTATAATACCTCCTAGTTAAACCAATGACCAGGAGATTCCTCAACATGATATGCTCTATTGCCCTGATTTGATAGTTCAAAAGGATGAAGAGGTTGATGGAAATGTTTCTAATAGAGTTAAAGAGTTGGGTGGGTGGGTGAGGAGGAGATGTGCCTCTATAATGTTGGGGTTGCATGCTAATGAAACATGAAGGTAGATTTTTTGTTCTACTCATTTCTCTTTCATTAGTAGGTGTATTTCTTTTCCGATAGGTCAGTGGTAGAGTTATGTAGCCATTTTCTCTAGATAGTTACAATAGCTCGATGGAGGTAATGTTATCTTATCTTGCCATGTTTTATTTGTTTGATTGATTTGTCACTTTCTTTTCTATTTGCAAACAAGGCGGGTTGCATCGGGCGACGTGGTCGAGATGACTGTTGAGAGGAGGTAGAAGAGGATGATCAAGAACAAGGAGTCTGCTGCTCGATCAGGGGCCTGGAAGCAGGTGGGATGTAAAATCAGGTTGGTTGTTTTGAAAACTAGTTACTTCCATTTAATTTTTTTTTTTTTTAAGACTGAGAATTTATTCCTCATTGTGGCAGGTGTACACGAACGAGCTGGAGAACAAGGTTTCACGTCTGGAAGAAGAGAATGAAAGGCTCAAGAAGCAGGTGGTGTTTGCCTATAATGAGAAGGATGTTAACTATAGATGGACAAGGTATATATGCTACTCTGAGATCTCATTTCCAGTTATGTAGTTCTTGAATTGTCTACGCTCTTTTACTTCTTGAATTGTTTCGTTGTTCACATCTTTTCATGTTTTTTTCTTTTTAATTGGAAATCCATTTCACTCCTTTCATTGGCTTACAATTAATCTTTCGATGAGTAGAATGACCTGACTCTAGGACCAAGTCATCTATGTGGTGAGCCCATATGAAAGATGGCTGGGATGTCATGTCACATAGTTTTCATAGTCATGGTTCAGTTCAGTTCAGGTTCAGTTTGCAGTTTGGATTCTTGAGGTGCTTAATGAATTCAATTCACTGAGCTTGGTTCACCATCAGTTTGTTTAGTCTGTTAGTCATTTTGTGAAGTTTGTAGTATTGATTTACTAAACTTGTTCACCGTGGGACCCACTTGTACAAATTGTAACCTGAAATTGTTATACCCTGCTTATTAAAATCATGTTATTGACCAAATGGCTGTTTATGTCCAGATAAATCAGACACCGACTGGCAGTAACTGGAAAAAAGTTTACAGATGCTGGAATTTGCATTCGAATGCGGGGAATTGTGATCAGATTGCTAGATTTTTTTACAGTTCTGGAAAACTATTTTCTTACAAAGGTATTTATATTGGAAATAGTCTAAGACTCCTAACAAATTAAATACAACAGAAAAAATAGCAATTGAAGTAAATTGTTCAATATCATTTTATGAGGAATCATCACAAACAACCAGTTGCATGTGAAGTTCACATGCAAACTTGCTCATATGCCAAAGTGTCATGTGTGGGACATCTGAGCGATGCATAAGGTGGGATTCACTATGACAATCACCTGCTGCACAAAACAGGTCAGCCCGCTCATCAAGAAGCCACCCTATATGAAAACAATGAGCGTTTTTAATTGGAACTGTTAACTGTCTGATTCAACGTGTATGTCTGTCCTGCCTAATCAGTGGATTTTTCTGATTTCTATGCCTGGTGGCCTTCATCTTATGCATAACCTGATGTGTCATACACATGACGTGAATGGGGTTTCATCTGAAGTTCACATGCAACTGGTTGTAGGTGATCATTCCTACTAGTATTGAATTGAATTGACTATAATGATGGTTGTCTTTGAATAATCCCAGAAAGTTCGGCGCAAGAACTCGCTCAGATGTTTGTCCAAGAGCTTGGCTTTGAAGGTAACAAGATGCTTTGGCCCTTGAGGTAACAAGATGCTTTGCCAGAGTATCAAAAGTTCTCTTGATGTCATAATTCTATAGGCATGATATCTGAGAAGGTTGTTCCAAGTTCATTTAACAGCCATCTTCTTCTTATTTATTTAGTAATATAAATTCTGCTTTATATTGTGTTTAAAGGAGGAGAATTTCTGCAATTACTTCATATTTCTTATTTGTCAACTCCTACACTCCAGTCTCATACTACATTATTTTGATAGTAGAGCAAGTTCTAATATCTCAGGTGTTTATTTTCCATTTATTCTTAATCTACTCCTGCATCATTGGGTGAAGTTAGTCATTGTTTTTATTTTTCTACTCTCTTAGTTCACTATGTGCATCCAATCTGGTAAGTTTTGGTCTATCATTTCTGTCATTTACTGAATGCACCATTCATGGACAAATCATTTTATCCCCGAAAGCATCTGTTGCAATATGTTTTGGGTTGATTTTTGTTTCCACCACTATTTTAAATCTGTCGTTTATAGCAATTGCTTGATGACTTTTCTTTTTTGGCTACAAATAGAATCAATCAAATACTTTTGTGGGTTATATGCTGCAAAATTCATCAATTAAGCTAAATTAAGTAGTTTGATTTGGTATTCTGCTACAATTTTAACCTCAGGAACATAAATGGGCTAATCTAAATTCTATTTATTTTCAGTCAAAACTATTCCTTACTTCAAGCATTATGTTTTTACAAGTTCCTAGGTATGCACCAAGGGCCTGTTTGGATGACATTCATTTTTCATTTTAAAGTAAAAATAAAATTCTCCCATTTGGTCTTTTGGTTTGGATAATATCCAGGAAAACAGTTCAAGCGCTATTCTCCTTAACAATCGGTTTGAGGTCCTTGGAAATACGGCAGGAGCCCTTGCACATGCTAATACATGGTCCATGTATAATAAGTCCATTATGAGGATCTTGGTGGAACAATACTATCTACTTTTTTTTTAATTGATTTTTCTGAAATGCAAGTATATGATGCGCAGAGATACAGAGAGTGCAAATGTAATAGTGACTGTTGTACATGACGGACTAAGATTTTGGGACATACGGTATGGATGAATGCTTGGTTCACTAGTCTTTTCAAATGAAAGATCACTTTGCTCTATTTTTATTTTGATATATTTTCATGCTTATTGATCAGCAAGATGTGACTTGGTGACCAAGTTTTGTGAAATTTGTGAAACTACGTGCCATGTTTGGCTTTTCAGGTTTCCGTGGGAGAATGTTAGTATGTCTTCCATACGGTGGCCCACATGCACACATGCATGTGGCAACTTTGGCCTTAGGTTTTGTTTAGAAAACTTAGCTCTAGTTTCAAGGCCCAATCATAAAAGGGAACTTCATATTAGCGCAACCTAACATGTGCAAGGAAGAAGAGTCCGTGTAAGACTTGGTTTCTATGATAGGATAGGGGATACAAGTCTATAAGATAAGCGTGGCTCTTGGCTCTCTCCATCCAAGCCAAAAACATGTGCGGCTACCCATCTTAGCACATACTTGGGGTAGAATTGGAGAGAGTGACGATTGGAGCCCGTTCATCATCAAGCCCGGCCACCTAGAGGTGTGCCATGCATTATTAGATTGGCGTGGTTCAAGGTATGTGGCTAATCCCACTTCTATTCGTGGTTTTCTAGTTGATAACTATGCATATGTGTTTGACAATCCTAGTTTATGGAGTCATTACTTTTGATTAGATTCCAGGAAAGATTGCATTCCATTCCTCATGCCTCAATGTTTTCAGTTCAGTCACACCAACAATGACGATCACTGTTCCAATTTTGATGCAATCAATTCTTCATGCCTGAATTTTTCAGTTTGATCATACCTGCCTGCCAGAGATCTTCCTGTCTAACTGCTGAATATTTATTTCTTTTAGGTGTCTTTTCTTTGGTGATACTTCTTCAAAAAGGGATCCAGAAACTTACTTAAACAATATCTTCCACCTTTCCAATTACTTTCGTATGAAGTTCTATCAGTCTAATGAGTATGAGCTTCCTGGGAATACTCAGTTGCCTCTGGTTATTAATATAGCCGGATGGGTGAAAGGTCTATTCAGCTGGGACAGTTGTTTTTTTCTTGCTTGATTTTGCAAATTACATTTCACATAAGAAATTTATAATAGAACATGTGAAATCTTTGCTTTGGCTTTTCATAAAAAGGAAGTTATCTTATTATTATGAAAATCTTGCTACTAAAACAGTCGTATAACATCTGCTTATACTTTTGAAGGTGTTGGATATGATCTTTTGGTGGAGATGTTGAAATATATTGCACCCACTCATGTGGTTCATATACACATCTCAACTGAGGATAAGAATTTACCAACTGGAGCATTCTGGTTGGATGGGAATAAAAAAGGGCAAGTGAATCTGATTGAAATCAATGCAGCGTTGTGGAACTCTTCAAACAGATCGTGAGTTAACAACAATCTAAACATTTGGATGGTTTCTGTGATTGTGTTGCTTGAAGTCAGGACACGGGTAGTATATGATTTTGTTGTAATTGACTTCATTAGGTCAATTTTCCAGCAAACATTCCAAGCATCCAGTGCTGCTGACTTGTTCAAATTGTATATTAAAAAAGAATTTGAATATTAAAAACATCAGGCACCTTAAAAAATTTAATCTTTTGGAGATCGTGTATAACACTGTCAGTTTATGACCAAAGTACAATTCCATGTCTGAAAGCTCTGCTGCTTGAACGTGCTCCACATACAACTTCTATTCCCAAGAAATTCGAAGGCTATGGATTTTTATTTTTTTTTTTTTAGCAAATTAGTGTTGGATCATTTGACCATCTTGGAGTATTTAATCAAATCACTACACTTGAAGATCATCATTTAAGGGCATTTCATTATGGATCATATTCTAGATGTAATAGCATCCAAGTAAAATAAGAAGGCATTAGCTGTTGATTAATGCATCTTGATTGTTTGGCAATAGTGATAATGGCAAGTTGACAACAACAGTTATCATGTTCAATGCTTTTGCAGGGTTAGCTTCCTTGTAGTGACATTGATAATAAGATTTGAAGTGTATTGCAAGTCTATGTCAACTGGCAGTGAATTTGTTTCTGTTTTTGCTTTTCTTTTTATTTTCTTTTGATGTATGTTGATGCTCAATGGATTATCATTTTGAATTTATGAATGCAGATGACCTGCTAGGTTTGTCAGCATCATCAGTGGGAGTGTGGGGCCTTCACAATGGGAAATGGGTCTCCTTAATTTGTAAATCAGATGCTTAAATTTATGTGGAACATCTGAAACTGTATTAGACTTGACTTGGAAAAACAATCTGCATCTTCCATGATGATTTCCATTGTAGCATCAGATGATGGTGGGAGAAGAATTCATGTAGCCAACCCCAGTTAGTTGGGATCAGTGTTTAAATAGCTATGTTGTGTAGCGTGTAGCTTACACTATGTAGCATAGCTTAGCATTAAAGCTATGTAGTGATTCCTAACTAGTCTCTTGGTCTCATTTCAAAGTTATATCTTCTATTTTCCTTATATTGCTTAATATATTGTTTCTTGTGCAGGTCCTATTCATCAATACTTCAGATTGTAATTATTCTTCACTCTGCTTTTTGCTTTTTTTCCTTTCCTTTTCTTGTTTTTTCTTTTTTCTTTTCTTTCTTTTTCTAGCTTACTGTATCTTGAAGAGAGTCTTCAGTTTCACTACCAGCTTCCACTCTTCAATAGACAAGTCGTTCTGATAATTTGATTTAAGTGTGTCGATAGATTTTCATTCTCAACTGATGTCCTTATAAAAGAGAATTGCCAGAAGGCTTGCACATTCCACATCACCACATGATTAACTAGACTGTTCATCTAGGTTCCACCGTGGATAAGCTGCATCAAAAGACTTACTCAGCAGAGATGACATTGTCCATACTCTGTTAGAAATGATGCTCCAGAAAGGTAGTTTCTAGTTCACCTTCTAATGGAGGGTGCATCCCTGTTTCCTGATATTTTTGCCATGTCGGGCCATTTACAGTGGTACCTCTAGATGAACAGTCCGTATCATGACATGGTAAACAGAAAGGCAATCCAAACCTTTAATAGAAACTAGTTCCATTCTATCATTGGCCCTCTGTCAATTACTACTTATGAGAACATGTTTACTGGCGGTAACTTGCAGACGTATGCATTGAATCTCTCATACAAATAAACAGAACCCCTTCCAATTTGAACGTCATGATCTTCTACAGATGGGCATTCCTGAAATCAAACAGAGAACATTAATAAGAGACATAACTGAAAAATAGAAAAATGGGAATATTAGTAAATATGGATTTTCTTGTTAAGAAGAAAATGGAAGGTAAAGAAGAGACATAACTGAAACTTTGCACTGTGAAAAGTAATATTAACCATCTTACTTTCCCCGTTGAATTTGACGTCCAAGAAATGGACCTTTTCCAGAAAACCATGGATTTTAAACCATTAAATCCTTCTTAGAAATCTGAGTTTATTAAACTGAATTGAATTATTACAATTCAATTTTGTGAAATATCCAAACGCAAGGTTTCCATGAATTAGGCAAATGAATTCATTCTAACCCATTTTGTTGAATATCCAAACGCAAGGATTTATTTATTTATTTATTATTATTATTATTATCATTATTTGATATCATAGCTTTATTTATGTAGATACAATTTTCAGATCATATGTATTGTGCAAATTTGCTATTCTATTAGCTATCATACTTGTGCTCATTCACATGGACTTGGACTTCTTTCTTAAATTTCTTGGTTTTTCTAATTTTTGTATCTAATTTTGAATTTTTTAGGCCTAAAACAAGATTCGAGGTGCCGTCAACAATGCTAACAGAATCCTCCAGGTCAGATTGTTGATTGGACCTTATTTTATTTAAATGATCTTGATAATCCATTTATTTAAATGAGCAGACCCCGATGTGCGTCAGAGCTATCCGGATGTTGAGCGGGGGTCCCTGGAATGTGGGAACCACTGTTATGATCATGATGAAGTTGTCCATTTCCTATGGACAGCATTGGAGTGGCCTGGCCATTTGGACAGGCCGTGTTTATGTATTTGCTCGAAATTAATGGAGCAGATCCGGATGTGCGTCGGAGCTATCCGGATGAGCGGGGGTCCCTGGAAGGTGGGAACCGCTGTTATGACCGTGATGAAGCTGTCCATTTCCTATGGACAACATTGGAGGGCCTGGCCATTTGGACAGGCTTGTTTTTATGTATTTGCTCGAGATTAATGGAGCAGACCCGGATGTGCGTCGGAGCTATCCGGAAGAGCGGGGGTCCCTGGAAGGTGGGAACCGCTGTTATGACCATGATGAAGCTGTCCATTTCCTATGGACGGCATTGGAAGGGCCTGGCCATTCGGACAGGCCGTGTTTATATTTGTATTATATTTGTATTTGCAGGGACCACACCACCCGAACCCATTCTCAAATCCTATAACCTATAACCAAAACCTATAACCTATAACCTATAACCTAAATCAAAACCCCTAACCTAAACCAAACCTAAACCTATAACCTAAACTCAATTCCCTAAAGCTAAACCTACACCTAATCGTAATCTCAACTCCCTAACCTAAACCTAAACCTTAACTTGAAAACCCAAACTTAAACCCAATCTTGAACCTGAACCCGATTTCCTAAACCTAAACCATAACCCATTCTCAAATCCAAAATCTATAACCTAAACCTAAACTAAAACCAAAACCTATAACCTCTACCCGAACACATTCTCAAATCCAAAAATCTAAACCTTAAACCAAACCTATAACCTAAAAAACCGAACCCATTCTCAAATCCAATAACCTAAACCTTAAACTAAACCAAAACCAATAACCTAAACCAAAACCTATAACCTAAAACTCAAATCCCTAAACCTTAACCTATAACCTAAACTCAAATCCCTAAACCCGAACCCATTCTCAAATCCCATAACCTATAACCTAAACCAAAGCCAAAACCTATAACCTAACCTAAACCTAAACTATAACCCATTCTCAAATCCCAAAACCTATAACCTAAAAACCTAAACCTAAACCTTAACCAAAACCTGTAACCTAAACCCGAGCCCATTCTCAAATCCAAAACCTATAACCTAAACCTTAACCAAAAACCTATAGCCTAAACCCGAACCCATTCTCAAATCCAAAACCTATAACCTATAACCCTAAACCAAAACTATAACCTAAACCAAACCAACCAAAACCAAAACCTACAACCTAAACCGAACCCATTCTCAAATCCAATAACCTAAACCTTAACCTAAACCAAAACCAATAACCTAAACCAAACCTATAACCTAAACTCAATTCCCTAGAACAAACCTTAACCTACAAAATAACCTAAACCTAACTCCCTAACCTAAACTAAACCTAAACTTTAAAACCCAAACTTAAACCCGATCCCGAACCCGAACCCGAACCCGGTTTCCTCAACCTTCACCTTAACCTATTCTCAATTACCTAAAGCTTAACCTACAACCTAACCTAACATAAACCTAAACTTGAAAACCGAACGAAACGTAAACCCGATGCCGAACCCGAACCCAATTTCCTCACCTTAACTTAACCTATTCTCAATTCCTAAAGCTTAACCTACAACCTAACCTAAACCAAACTCCCTAGCTTAAACCTAACCTAAACTTGAAAACCCAAAACCCCAACCCTTATACCGTCCCGAACCCGAACCCAGTTTCCTCAACCAACCTTAACCTATTCTCAATTCCCTAAACCTTAACCTACAACCTAACCTAAACCTAACTCCCTAACCTAAACATAAACCTAAACTTGAAAACCCAAACTTAAAACCCGATGCCGAACCCGAACCCACTTTTCTCAACTAACCTTAACCTATTCTCAATTCCCTCAAACCTTAACCTACAACATAACCTAAACCTAACTCCCTAACCGAAACCTAAACGTAAACTTGAAAACCCAAACTTAAACCGGTCCTGAACCCAAACCCAGTTTCCTCAACCTAAACCTTAACCAATTCTCAATTCCCTAAACCTTTACCTACAACCGAACCTAAACCTAATTCCCTAACCTAAACCTAAACTTAAACTTGAAAACTCAAAGTTAAACCCGATCCCGAACCCGAACCCGGTTTCCTAAACTTAAACCTTAACTTATTCTCTATTCCCTAAACCTTAACCTACAACCTAACCTCAACCTAACTACCTAACCTAAACCTAAACCTAAACTTGAAAACCCAAACTTAAATCCAGTCCCGAACCCAAACCCGATTTCCTAAACCTAAACCTCAACCTATTCTCAAATCCCTAAACCAAAACCTACACCTAATCCTAAATCTCAACTCCCTAACCTAAACCTAAACCTAAACTTGAAAACCCAAACTTAAACCCGATGCCGAACCCGAACCCAATTTCCTCAACCTAAACCTTAACCTATTCTCAATTCCCTAAACCTTAACCTACAACCTAACCTAAACCTAAACCTAAACTTGAAAACCCAAACTTAAACCCGATCCCGAACCCGAAACCGATTTCCTAAACCTAAACCTTAACCTACAAACTAACCTAAACTAACTACTAACCTACCTAAACCTAAACCTAAACCTAAACTTGAAAACCCAAACTTAAACCCGAACCCGAACCTGAACCCGGTTTCCTCAACCTAAACCTTAACCTATTTTCAATTCCCTAAACCTTAACCTATAACCTAACTCCCTAACCTAAACATAAACCTAAACTTGAAAACCAAAACTTAAACCCGATGCCGAACCCGAACCCAATTTCCTCAACCTAAACCTTAACCTATTCTCAATTCCCCAAAGCTTAACCTAAAACCTAACCTAAACTTAACTCCCTAACCTAAACCTAAACCTAAACTTGAAAATCCAAACTTAAACCCCGTCTCGAACCCGAACCCAGTTTCCTCAACCTAAACCTTAACCTATTCTCAATTCCCTAAACCTTAACCTACAACCTAACCTAAACCTAACTCCCTAACCTAAACCTAAACCTAAACTTGAAAACCCAAACTTAAACCCGATCCCGAACCCGAACCTGGTTTCCTAAACCTAAACTTTAACCTATTCTCAATTCCCTAAAGCTTAACCTACAACGTAACCTAAACCTAACTCCCTAACCTAAACCTAAACCTAAACTTGAAAACCCAAAATTAAACTCGATCCCGAACCCGAACCCGGTTTCCTAAACCTAAACCTTAACCTATTCTCAATTCCCAAAACCTTAACCTACAACCTAACCTAAACCTAACTACCTAACCTAAACCTAAACCTAAACTTGAAAACCCAAGCTTAAACCCGATCCCGAACCCGAACCCGATTTCATAAACCTACACCTTAACCTATTCTCAAATCCCTTAACCTAAACCTACACCTAATCAGAATCTCAACTCCCTAACCTAAACCTAAACCTAAACTTGAAAACCCAAACTTAAATCCGATCCCGAACCTGAAACCAGTTTCTCCTAAACCTAAACCTTAACCTATAACCTAACCTAAACCAAAGATTTGTATTTTCAGCATTATTGTAATTGTAAATTGTAATTGTAATTCATTGAATGAAGGATTGTAATTGTAATTCATTGAATGAAGGATATTTATTCTTTCAATTCTTTATCTTTGAAATTTCAGGGTGAAGTCGAGCAAATTTCCCTAATGAAGCCAAAGATTTGTATTTTCAGCATTATTGTATTTGTAATTGTAATTATTGAATGAAGGATTGTAATTGTAATTGATTGAATGAAGGATTGTAATTGTCTGAATGAAGGATTGTAATTGATTGTAATTAAATGAATGAATGATTGTAATTGATTGTAATGGAATGAATGAATGATTATACAGGTGGTAATTGAATGATTATACAGGATGATATACAGGTGGTAATTGAATGATTATACAGGTGGTAATTGAATGATTATATAGGATGATTATACAGGTGGTAATTGAATGATTATACAGGTGATAATTGAATAAACAAATAATCCGTAGCGTTGTAACCTATAGCTACGGATTCAATCCGTAGCTGTTGTAACCTACAGCTACGGATATCATTGCTACGGATTATATCCGAAGCGATTGCCAGATATAGCTACGGATTCAATCCGTAGCTGTTGTCATTAAATCCGTAGCTGTTGTAATCTACAGCTACGGATTATAGCCGTAGCTATTGCCAGATATAGCTACGGATTCAATCCGTAGCTGTTGTGATTAAATCCGCAGCTGTTGTAATCTACAGCTACGGATATAATTGCTACGGATTATATCCGTAGCTATTGTCAGATATAGCTACGGATTTAATCCGTAGCTGTAGTGAATACATCCGTAGCTGTTGTAACCTATAGCTACAGACATAATTGCTAAGGATTCAATCCGTAGCTGTTGTGACCTATAGCTACGGATTAAATCCGTAGCTATAGGTTCCAGACCTATTGTTACTGCACCTACGACTACGGACGTGCTACGGACTAGAACCGTAACCATAGGTCTAAGGCTACGGATTTTATCCGTAGCCTTTGTCCCTTTTTTTGGTAGTGTGGATAGGGTAAAAAACAGGTTGCAAAAGAAGGTTCGAGATCTACGGGTGTGGGTAGGGTAGGGTAGAGGATTTGGAGATTTAGGGTTCAGAGCAGCGGCGAGCGTTCTTCGGGTGCGGTTAGGCTAGGGTAAAACTTAAAAGTTAAAACACACACACACACACACACACACACACACAACACACACACACACAACACACACACACACACATATATATATATATATATATATATATATATATATATATATGGTCCGGATCGGATCGGTCTAAATCGGATCCAATCGGATCAGATTATGGATCGGGTTGGTTCGAAACAGGCGCTATCCATACCCGACCCGAAAATGTTTCGGATCTGGATGAGGCTACCTGATCCAGACCATTAGTTCTGTTTGAATCGGGTTGGATCAAGTCTGATCGGGTCGGATCCACCGGATCGGATCTAAAATGTCCAGCTCTACTGACAGGTTGAGTAGGGAAACTTGGGAAACGGATTGGCTACTCACCCTGTCACCAGCCAATGGCTGGTGGTTAGTGCTCTGTGGGCCCCACCATGATGTATGTATTTCATCCATGTTGTCCATCTATTTTTATAGATCATTTTATTGCATAAGAGAAAAAATGAGGTATATCCTAATCTCAAGTGGACCACGTTACAGGAAACATTATTGAATGAATTTCGACCATTAAAAACTTTTTGGGAGCCATAAAAATTTTGGATCAAGCTGATATTTGTTTTTTCCCTTCATCTGGGTCTAATGACCTAATCAACATATTGGATGTCAAATGAACAGTACAGTGGGCCTTCAGAGGATTTTAATGGTGGATATTCAATCACTATTATTTTCATATGGTGTGGTCCACCTGAGATTTATATTCTTATAATTTTTTATATCAAGCACTAAAATGATCTGTAAAAATGAATGAACGGAATGGATGAAGTACATACATCATGGTGGGGTCCACAGAGCACCAACCACCAGCCACGGGGTTGTTGGCAGGGGGAGTAGCCCATCCATTCCAGGAGACTTGCTACTGAAGTGACGCCACCAAGTTCGATGGCCCAACCATGAGATATGTGTTGTATCCACACTGTCCATCCATTTAGAGAGATCATTTTAGGGAGCGTGTAACGCCCTGAAATTCGGGGGTCGAGTATGAACTCAACTCCCGAGTTCCAACGCATCACTTATGCAACATACATAATGATGATGTTAAATGTTGTCTGAGTTAGAGCAATAAACATGAATGAGATTATACCAAAAACAGTAATTCATACTCCGGTTCAATGTATAAAGGCAAGCGGAAGACTGAAACTATATATTAAAGTATGTAAAGAAACAAAATTTCCATGAACACCTGAGTATGAACACTAACTGAGTACCCATATACATGTATGTTTTTAAGTCAAAAATCAAAATACAATTTACAAAATGAGTCCTGAAATCCCCGCGATGCAGTCGGCCTAAGCAAAGCCGTCAGAGTACTGCATAAATGAGAACTCATCCTGGTCCTCGTCGAAATCGGGCTCCGGCTCCTGAACCGACGCGCCGTCTATACCTGCGACAGAGTCTGGTTGGTGTTGCAAACACCGTCCCGTAACGTGGGAGTGAGTAGCTAACTCAGTGGAACAGTAAAGCATAGGTTATCATGTTATCAACTCAATCAAGTAATAATGATAAAGCGGTACAATCAAACAAGTTTAACTACTCTTTTTAAATGCAAGTATGAAATGACATGATGAATATATGCCCTTGCCAAACCACCCTCAAGCGACATCATCTTACGTTCGCGAATGCGTAACTCCCTCAGTGCTCCACATCTACTAGGCACATGCGGTGCAATGATGAGCATGATTACCGAGTTATTATTAGTCCGTTTCAAACAGCAGTATTGGGAAACTAAGGTACCTCCCTTGTATCATTCCCAAACATGATCCATTCTAGGGTCGTCAATCCTAGTTAATCTCATACGATACTATGGTTAGAGAGGCATAGCGAAGGCATCACAAAGGGCTCGTCACCCGTCAGTACGGATACAGATCTCACCGTATGCGGCTCAATTGTTGACCGTCAGCTCGAGTACAGGTCTCACCGTACTCGGCTCGATCACTAGCCGTCAGCTCGAATACAGGTCTCACCGTACTCGACTCAACTCATACTCTAGTCGCTGTGAAAGACTCGTCGCCAATCACAGACCTTGGAGTATACTCGAAGATACTACAGAGGACTCGTCGCCCGTCAGCACGAGTACAGATCTCACTGTACTCGGCTCTCGCCGTAAGTATCGACAGCTCGAATACAGTGTCCCATACCACCGTATTCGGCTCACGAGTTCGGGTTGCTCAATGGTTACTATGGGGAGGCACTTGGCCCCAGCATAGGCCGACAGCTCGGCCACGGTGTCCCATACCACCATGTCTGGCTCATGAGTCTTAGCGGATCGAGGTACCATGGTTAACGGGATGGCCACTGGTAAGTTTGGTACCCTAGGTTCAAACAGTAATGACCAAACATGGTGAACACACATTCAACATATCGGGTTACTTGACGAGCCTGACTAGCTCGAGCGCACAACAAATTGGGCGATATGAAGCGCAAAAGCACTCCGTGTGGCCAACCACTATCGCCAACCGAAGTACGACTCGGGTTCGTCAGACACATCCCTGTGGCGACATGAATCTCAACCACAATCTCCAGTCTGGTACCGAATGTCTGGACTATAGACATAGTCCCAACCTCAATCAATCTTCATCCATAGCATGTGGAGTAAAGCATGATAAACAAAGTAATACAAGCATGTTAGCAGGCATGTCATAAGGCATGTTATAAAGCATGAAGTAAAGCATGTTGTAAAGCATGTTATAGAGTACTATACAAATAGGGATACAATCACATATACATCACAAGTGAGTGGTTAGAGTAAACCACCACATGGAGGGTATCCTACATGTCTCTAAGGTAGTCGAGATTTCTATATCAGCACCTATCTAAGGCACTAACACTTAAGCATTTACACTCTCAAGCATTTACACAAAAACTTAGAGTACACTATTCCAACATACATGACGTATACTAGCAAAATACGTATTAGGGCTATCCTTTCGCCAAGCGGGTATTTTATCCATGCATACCATAATCATACAGCAAATAATCATGACAATTGCATTTCCAAAATTTACACATATACGGTATTTCTAGAATACACAATTTCAACATACGTAGTATTTACAAGCGAACATGTATTACGGCGATTCCTTTCGCCAAACTACTATTTTATCCATATATTATATAATCATATATTAAATAAACATGTCAAACATTTTTCTAAAAAAAATACGTATACGGTATTTCTACGTATACCTAGAGTATGTGAAATTTCATATTCTACAACGTTAATCGAAACAGAAAACGGAAAGCACTTTGTACATGTGCAATTTCATACAGATCATGAATCTATCATTATCTGACATTGAAAGCGTTGAAAACCGTAACCTATACACCTAAAGTCCTCACCTTTCACCTTGGAATCTCAACGAACCAGCAAGGTTGGATGAGCTTCCGTATTCGGGAGTTTTCTAGCCTAAAGAGTGAAATCGGTTAGCTATTTCACAACTCATAGCCTATACACTTCAAATCAGACCTAGGGTTAGGGTTTCTCACCTTAAAACGGAGTTGATATCGCCGGGAAAGCGCCTGGAAAGAGGCGGTGTAGCCCGTGTGATGATCGAAAGCAGCAGGAGGAAGGTGCTCCCACAAATCCCAAGTCTTCTCTCTCTTTTCTCTCTCTCTCACTAGGGTTTTATCCCAAATTCATATGGCTGTGAGAGGGGCTGTTCTAAGGCCCTTTTATAGCCTAAAACCTCTCCAGAATAGACTCAGGTTCAAGGGTTACTGCTATTATAAGCATTTCGGCGATGTTCCAGCTCAAAAGAGGGGTTCTGGTGGCCCTCCTTGAGCCAAACGTCAGACTTGAGCTCACAACTCATGGATCTACGTGGGATTACGTTTTCGACTCGATCGGATTCCCAGATCACACGTGGCGGACCATTTTCAGTTCAACGGTCCGTGGGCCACGATCCGAAATTCCAAGTACATGTAAATGTTCCTGAAATTTTTCTTGATCCGAGGGTGTAATTTGGTCTGATTCTGACGGTCAGGTTGCTTAATACTGATCCGCAAGCGAATGGTGCCAGATCACTATTCCAGATATTTATTTTGTAAAGAAAAGAGTGATTTTCACACTCCCTCGCTCCGGGCTCAAGCGAATAGCCGTGGGACATCATCTGGACCTGATTTTCGAGGTGGTAGTCAAGCCTAGTGAGGCGGTCCTAGTTCCTTAACTTCGTTTGAATCGGACTTCCGATGTGCGGTCTACACCTAATACGAAGTTTCATTTCATCCCCGAGAGCAGCCGGGAAATGAGTTTGATCCTAAACTTTAGGGTAACCTAGAGTCAACGATTTTGCAAGTTTTGGGCCTTGCAATCGTATTTAAAGCGATCCCAACGGATTTCATGGCTAATCGAGTTTTGCACTTAGTTAACTTTGTTAAATCTCTAAAGGATTTAATCCTAATTATTTCTGGTCGAGGTGGTACTCGAGCCAAAGTACGGAAATTTACGGGTCGTTAGAGAGCGAGACAAAGAACAAGGAATGAGGCAGATCCAGAGCGGTAGTGGACCCACCACAGAAACCAGTGGGGAGAGTGACGACCACCGTTGAAACCTTCTTAAGGTCGACCATGATGTTTATTTGAGATTCAACCTGTTCATAAGTAAAAACAGACATGAAAGAAGGGAAAACAAAAATATCAGCTTTATCGAAAAATTTTGTGCCCCTTGGAAGATTTTAATGGTGGGCGTCACTCTCCCCACTATTTTCTGTGGTGGGGTCCACTACAGCTTTGGATCTGAATAATTCTTTGGATCATGCCTTAAAATGATCTCTCCAGATGGATGGACGGTGTAGATACAAAACATTCATCATGGTGGGGCCCACAGAACTTAATGACGTTACAGTCTCGCTACTCAACCTGTCAGTAGCTAATCCGCGTCCAACGGATGGCGGGATGGACATGCAAAATATACATCAAGGTGGGTCGCACCGCTATTGGGTGAGGCAAGTGGCGCTCCCATTCACAGAAGGCTACAACATACTTATGGTCTGGATTACTGAACCATGGGCCGCACTCATCCGAACTGAAATCCTGACATGTAAAGTGTCTTATTGGTACCAAGCGCCTAGGGGTGCACACGGTTCGGTTTGGTCCGGTTCTAGGGTGAAACCAGAACCGAACCGTTCCCTATGGTTCTAGGATTTTTGGAACCGGAACCGAACCGTCAACGCCTACAAAAGGACCAAAACCGGACCGTGAAAACCGGTTCGATTCTGGATCGGTTCCACAGCTCCGGACTGAGGGAGGGATCTCACATTTATATGGTCGATCCTATATAAATTATAGATTACCACTTGGAAGGATTAGGATGTGTACATATGCAATTATTGCCATGATGTGATGTACCTGACATGGAAACACACTCACCTGTACATGCAGCCATTCGACACTCTTTGGCACGTGTATGGCATCTAAGCTATTTAAAAGATGGGACCCCTCATTTTAGATTTTCTAAACGGAGTTTAGATTGGTAAATTATGAATTACGCCAGAATCAAACAAAAGAGGTGGAGGCTTTATTTATTTTTTATTTTTTTAAAAAAGTAGTAACTGTTTTACATAATCCACGGTTTCTTGTTGATGTGTGACCCACCTGATAGTAGATCAGCCTGCGGTTTGCGCCAAATGGTCTAAACAGGTTTTGATAGATACAAGAAATGGACGGGCTATGGTTACGGAGAGAAAGAGAGAGAGAGAGAGAGAGAGAGGAGAGAGAGAGAGAGAGAGAGAGAGAGGGATCCACGGTTTCATGTCACGGTTTGGATCTACGGTTCATGTAATGGTTCAGATCAACGGTTCAGTTCGGTTCTATAGGGCCCTAAATCGGAACCGATTCATAATCAACGGTTCTGAGAATTTTAGAACGGAACCGGACCGTTAGCATCCTAGAACTGGACCAAACCGGACCGATCCAACGGTTCCGGTTCAGTTATACGGTTCCAACGGTTCGATGTGCACCCCTACAAGTGCCTTCCGAAGCTGGTATGTATCAACCCATGCGTCCCAATATTGGTGCTCTATGGGCCCCACCATGATGTATGTTTTTCATCCATGCCGTCCACCCATTCTTCCAAATCACTTTATGTTATGATCCCAAAAATGATGTTGATCTAAATCTTAAGTGGACCGCACAGTGTTGATTGAACACTTACCATTAAAAACTTCTTAGGGACCACAAAAGTCTTGGATCAAGCTTATATATATTATTTCCCTTCATCCAAGGCTGTATGACTTAATCAACAGGTTAGATGTCAAATAACCATTACAGTGAGCCCTAGGAGGTTTTTAATGGTGGATATTCAATCACTAAAGTTTTCCCATGGTGTGGTACATTTAAGATTTAGATCTACCTTGATTTTGGGATCAAGCCCTAAAATTATCTTTCAAAATGGATGGACGGCATGGATAAAACACATACATCATGGTGGGGACCACGTAGCACTGACCACTAGCTAACTGGCTACGCTGGTGGTAGCGTCACTAGCCAAACCGCGTCCGGGGACCTTGATCTACGTTCGCATAGGAGTTAACCTGGGAGATTGATTCTTGTGAGTGGCCCACCTTCATTAATCAAATAATAATACCTCGTACCACATATTTCCAGTGGGCCATTGACCCACTGTACTTGATTAGACCAAAAGAGGCATGATACATTTCACTCAAATACATTGGGGTCATTTATGTACTTGGTAGGTGGGACCCAAATGCAATCATGCATCTCCTACCCTAGAAAGAAATAACCTAATTTCAGCCGGTTGGTCAACCAGAGCGACCTACTTCTGAGGCGGGTTCACATTAGCCAATCAGGCTCGGCCTAGTGAATTTTGGCCATTTAAGTAAATAGACCATCTTGGGTTAGAGTCCTACATAAGTTATCAATGGGTTGGTCTGAATGATCGAACCCACACAAGACCTAGTCCCGCGGCTAACAATGTATCCTAAACTCATGGTTTTAAGACTCAGATCACGGGTCCCATTCGACTCGTCCAAGTCGACCTAGACTCGGTTGAACCTGATTCGGTTCGACGCCGTGATTCAACCGAAAAAGTTACCCTGATTCGAGACCCGACGAATCGTCCAAGTAGCTGAGTCTTTTAATAACGCACCCATGAATTTTTTTTAATTAAGCACATGTGCATGCACGTGGATGGACGCTTAAGGGTGCAATTGAATGTGTAAATGTGCGTGCCCCATGTGCTCGCATGTTCACAAACGAGTTTGCACGTACTAGACATCGATTAGATGGAAAACTAAATACAAATAAAGAATTAGAATAAATAATAAAAAATTTCCATTGGAAGCGTTTGGCTGCCAGCATATGTAAAAAAAAAATAATAATAATAATAATAATACAGATATTTACATGGTTTTTCTTCACCGCCACCACTACCAAACAGCATTGAATTCAATTCCCATCTCTCATTAAATCGTCACCAAAAAGAAAAGAAATCCTCTCCACCAACCACCAGTCTCCAACCTTCCTGTTCTCATCCTTCTCCGGCAACAGCTTAGATCTACACATGGGGCAGGTCACTTGCCCTTGGTCCACCCACTTATCCAAGCACCCCACGTGGAAAACATGTGTGCAATTGCACAGCTCTCTGATCTCATGGCTCATCTCCAGATCACTCAAGCAGACGGCGCAGATCGTCTCATCGTGCTCATCCATGCCTGATCGCTCAACGAAATCGGTGAATTCTACGATCGGGAGCCTCCTCTTGATCGACTCAGGTGTGATCGGCGGCGACGATTGCGAGAGGCAATAGACGGTCGGGTAACCGTGATCGTTCCAAGAACTGGATTGATCGGTCGGATCGAAGAGGCCAACATAGAAAAGAGCCAATCTGAGCATGAGCTTGAGCTGGGCCCACAGGTCTAGAAGTTCTACAAGAGGTCGTGGCAGTATAATGCCATAAATAATAGAAGGGAAACCCATTAGAGAAATTGGAGGTAGAGATTGACAAGGAATGGTTAGAAGGAGAATAGAAGAAAAGGGAGAGACGTTCTCTGGCTTCTTAGTATGAGTAGGAGGGGGGAGAAAGAAGCGAGGAGAGTTGTATTTATAGACACTTTGGTAGGTTGGAATTATATTTATAAAATGCCACCTGTTGCTGTTGTCTTTTTCCCCTCAATTAGACATTACTACCATAAAAAAATATATTTATATGTTACCACCTAATAAGCATGAGAAGTCTTTTTTATTTTATTAATTTTTATGAAAATTGTTAATTTATGTTTAAAAGTGATGAAAATACATCTAAAAGATGATAACGTTTTGATATGAGTCATTTAAGTGTAGAAGAATTTAAGATTGGATAATGATTTAAACCATTTAGCAACATAGACCATTCAAAAGTACGTGAGCAGTTCAAAAATATATAAGTAACAATATGAACTATTTCAAAAACAAAAGATTATAATCTAAATAATTGAAGACTAAGTTAACGATAACCTTGACTATTTTAAGATGGTCCGCGACCATACAAATCAATCTTTCATTAATATATATATATATATATATATTATATATATATATATATATATATATATATTATATATATATATAGGTGAATTTGAGGGAAAGTATTAAAATAAGGGCCGGTTTGACCAACTGCATTAGGTGGGATTAAGATAGGTGGAATTGTAAAAGTAACAATGAATACATGTGTAAGGTATTGTCCTTGGATTGGGTGTATCTCATGTTTTCCAATACCATGTTTAGAATGTATGTAATTAAAAAGTAAATCTTAGGATTTCCTTTCAAACTACACTTGAAAATTCATCATCAGGAGATTTGAAAATCTCATTTCAAACTTTCCAACACAAGGCTCATTTTCCAAAGCCTATAAAATTAATTTTAATCTCATCTCATGCTCTTTCCAAACATGCCATTTTCAGCAATATAATCTCATTTAATACAACTTAATACCACTAGTCAAACAGGCCCTAAAGTGACCTATCAAAATACGGGTGGCAATGTGTACAAATTAGTCTTTGGTGGTTCTATCTAATTATTCATAAAAATAGGTGGAGTATTATAAAACTTCCCTCCCTCGACAAAAACACTTTCTTCGAAAGCGTCGAGCGTACGCGGACTTGGGCGGCTTTTGAGCTTTGGCTGCAGAGCTTTGATAAGCGAATACAATGATGCCATAGAGATCATGTACAACGCCTCATATGGGCCAGCGTGGCATATAAGTCCATGATCAAATCCATCCATAAGGTTTTTCCGACCTTCTGAATGTTCTTCCAATAAATAAGTTTGATCAAATCATCATATGGAGGCCCCACTATTTGGAAAAATATGGATGGGTTAGGAAGCTCTGCAGAGTTTTTCAGAGCCGTACATTTTTCAAGCGTATGAAGATATGATCGAACTGATTTTTACGTTTTCGGGAATTAATATAGTGATTACTTTCCGATGGATGGAATGGATCTTGAATCTATGGTGCTATTCTGGTACTTATATGGGTCGTACATAAGCTTTATTGAACAGGTATATGAGCCAAGGAAAGCTCTTGCCGCTCAAAGAAAGGAATCAGCTTTGTCTTTTTAAGGAAGCGGACTGCCAGTGACCCCGGGGAGATAAAGATAGATGCCTGGGGGGGGGGGGGGGGGGGGGGGGGGGGGGGGGCTCGCCCATCTGTTTTTAAATATCAAAATATTATTTTTGATATAAATATCAGGGAGATCCAATAGTCAGGTGAGGCACACCAAACGAAACAGTGGGAAATGAAATTTCCACCGTTTAGTTCAATCCTCACTGTTTGGTGTGGTATGGCCCACATGAGTTTTGAATCTACCTTATTTTTTTACTCTTGTCATAACGTGGTCTTAAAAAACAGATGGAAAGAGTGGATTTTTAATGGACATCTATGTCGGCCCACACAGCCCTTAGCATAGGAATATCTCTGTGCCTGGAGTCACACGTAATCCGCTTCCTTTTTTTTTTTTTAATAGGAAATGTTCATTTGGCTTCCCCCACATCATGGTCTCTAGCTGTTGTGGGGCCACAGAACCGTCAGGGCAGGTCATATCATAGAAAACTCTGTGAAAATGCAAAAAACTCTAAAATCAAGTGCCCGGGTCCACATTATTATTTTGATTGGCCTGATTTTAGGGAATCGTCCACATTATTATTTTGATTGGCCTGATTTTTGGGGATTCCCTATCGTGACAGTAGGAAGATATTATTGAACCGGTTGGATTCCATACCCATATCACGTGGGCCTGATTTTTGCAGTGCATTCACATCATAGTTGGATGAACCCGTTGGACGGGTTAGATGTCATACACGCATCATGTGGGCCCACAAGAACTAGCTGTTGCCCCACAAAAACTAAAGGCTATGGTGTCCTCGAGATGATAAAATCATTAGGGATTTTATTTATGCAGACGGTCCAAGAGGCAAGACCAGAAGCCGGCAAGACAGTCGATAAGTGACCATACCGATTGGTAATTGCACACACGAGTTTCCGTGGGAATGGCTGCACACGTGTAGTAGATTTAGACTGCTCTTTTGGTGAGCATCAGATACTTCACATGAACCAAACTTTTTTTGGTTTGAGCTGATACATGGGTGGTCAACACCCAGATCCATAGCTCAAGTTGTAGACTGAGTGAAAGATACCTCGTGTTTCAACACCAAACTCTTCGCATTGATTCCCTTGTGGGGGTGGCTAATAGTGAAGTGTGATATGACAGTGGGGGTACTAACAAACTAACAAAAAAAAATAAAAAATAAAAAATAAAAAATAAACAAAAATGGGTGGTCAGCATTTCTCCTCGAAATTAGCAACTAGGTGATCGGAACTAGCCCAACCCAAGGTTCCTATGCCTCAGCCCTAACCCAACCCAACCTTGAGTTGGGAATTCTCAACCCAAGCCCAATCCATGCAGGTTGGGTGAGGTGGATACATGTTAATATTTTCGTTATTACATTAGTTTATTATATTTCAATACACTCTTATTTTAGTAACTATGATTTTATTAATTAATTATATATATATATAGATATATATATATATATATATATATATATATATATATAATATATATATATATATATATATCATAAAGAACATTTTTTTTTCTAAACATACCCGCTAAAATATAGGACAACTACTCTAAAAGTCATGTTGTGTAGCACCTAATCTATTTGGGAGAGAGAAATTCAAGGTATCATGTTAGCATGAGTCATAAAAATTATGTGGACCAATGAGACCTAATGGCAATAGAACACTCAATTATAATTTATAAGTAACTTATATATCGATCGGGTTTGGGTTGGGTCGGGCAACCCAAGACCTTAACCCAAGCCCGACCCAAGTTTCATCGGGTTAGTGTTTGTATAGCCCAAGCCTAAGACCAGACCCGATACATCCTGCCCGAGCCCAACCCAATGTCGAGTCGGGTCGATCACGAGTCGGTTGGGTTGAACCCGCCCAACTTTCAGCCCTAACAACAAGGTGTTCTGTAACATCCCGGATTTTTGCCAACTTGGGATTAGACGTCCTTAGGCGATGGGTCGATCCTAACACCTTATTAACTTGTCAGAAATGAATCCCACAGTCTAAAATCGCTCCTTAAACCATTTTCTTCACAAATCTCACCCTTCACCACATTGATCTTTCAATTTTTTAAAGTACTTTCACCCTAGACACTATCTTAAACTAGTTAAGTAGTATAACTTGGATCACTCTATATACAAACTACAAAGGACTAAGTACCACCTCAGACAGAAATCTTACAGGACTAAATCCTTTAGAAATTAGGCGAGATTTAGCTAGTGTTAAACTAGAGTGCCTGTGAAATTAGCACCAAACACTTTAAATACGATCTGCAAGACCCAAAAGTTGTAGAATCATTGACGCTGGTTACCCTAAAATCTAGGATCAAACTCATTACCCGGCTGCTCTCGGGAGCATCTCGAAACTCCGTATCGGATCTGGACCGCACGTCGGAAGTCCGATTAACACGAAGTTAAAGAACTAGGACTGCCTCGCTGGGCTTGACAACCATCTCGGAAATCAAATCCAGATAGTGTTCCAGCGCTATTCCCTTGAGCTCGGAGTGAAGAGTGTGAGAAATGTGAAATTAATTTAAAATAAAATATCTTGAATAGTAATCTGGCACCACTCGCTTGTGGATCAGTATTAAGCAACCAGACCGTCAGAATCAGACCAAATTACACCCACGAATTAGGAAAAATTTCATACACATTTACATGTACTCGTAATCTCCGATCGAGATCCGCTGACCGTTGAACTGAAACTGGTCCGCCACGCGTGATCTGGAAATCTCACTGAAACGAAAACTTAATAGAACGTAGATCTAGCGTTAGTGAGCTTAAGTCCGACCTTTGGCTCAAGGAGGGCCGCCAGAAACCCTCTTTTGAGCTGAAATAATGCCGATTTGATTATAATGTAAGTATACCTTGAACATAAGTCTATTTCGGTTAGTTTTCAGGCTTTATAAGGACCTTAAACCCTCTCTCATGGCAGCCATACGAATTTGAGATTGAGAGAGAGAAAAGAGAGAGAAAAGAGAGAGAAAGTGTGGGAGATGTGGGAGAATCTCCCTGCCACTCTTCCTTACCGCTATACGAGCTACACCGCTTCGTTCTAATCGCTTTCCCGGCGATTCCAGCTCCGTTTCTAGGTAAGAAACCCTAACCCTAATCTGATTTGGGGCTTGGGTGGTTGTAGGTTATGAAATAGCTAACCTATTTCGTTCTATAGGTTGCCAAACTGCCGAATACGGAAGCTTAGCAAACCTATCGACTTCGTTACGATTCTACGACAAAAGGTGAGGACTTTAGGTGTATAGGTTACGGTTTTCAACGTTTTCAATGTCAGATAATGATAGATTCATGATCTGCATGCATTTGTACATGTATAAAGTGCTTTCCATTTCCTGTTTCGATTAAAGATGCAAAATATGGAATTTTACATACTCTAGGTATACGTAGAAATACCGTATACGTACACATTTTAGAAATGTGTTTGTCATGATTAATTGTTGTATGATTATATAGTATATGGATAAAATACCTATTTGGCGAAAGGAATCGCCGTAATACATGTTTGCTTGTATACACTATGTATGTTGAAATTGTGTATTCTAGAAAATACCGCATATGTATAAATTTTGGAGATGTAATTGTCATGATTATTTGCTGTGTGAATATGATATATACGGATAAAATACTAATTTGGTGAAAGGACAGCCCTAATACGTATTTTACTAACATACGTCATGTATGTTGAAATAGTGCACTCTAAGTGTTTGCGAAATTGCTTGTGGGTGTAAGTGCATAGGTGTTAGTGCCTTAGGTAGGTGTTGAGATGGGGTTCTCAACTACCTTAGAGTCACGTATGATTCCCTCCATGTGGTTGTTTACTCTAACCACTCACTTATGAAATATATGTATTTGTACCCCTATTTATATAGTGCTCTATAACATGCTTTTTAACATGCTTTGTAACTTGTTTCATAGCATGCTTTATAATATGCTTTATGACATGCTTGCTAGTGTGCTTGAATTACTTTATTTATCATGCTTTACTCCACATGTTATGGTTGAGAATTGATTGAGCTTGGGACTATGTCCATAGTCCAGACATCCGGTATCAGACTTGAGATCGTGGTTGAGATTCATCTCGCCACACATGATGTGTTTGGCGAACCCGTGTCGTACTTCGGTTGGCGATAGTGGTTGGCCACACGAAGTGCCTTTGCGCTTCATATCGTTCAACTTGTTGTGCGCTTGAGCTAGCTGAGCACGTCAAGTAACCCGTGTGTCTTATGTATGTTCACCATGTTTGGTCGCTAATGCTTGAACCTAGGGTACCAAACTTACCAGTGAGAATCCCGTTAACCATGATACCTCGATCCGCTAAGACTCATGAGCCGGGCATGGTGGTATGGGACACCGTGGTCGAGCTGTTGGCCTACGCTGGGGCCACGTGCCTCCCCGTAGTGACCAGTGAGCAACCAAACTCGTGAGCCGATTATGGTCGTATGGGACACTATATTCGTGTTGTCGGCCTACATTGATAAGGTGATGGGGGAGCGGTACAACCTTTGTGCGTAACAGCCCTGACAGCCCTTTGTAGTGACCTCGAGCATACTCTGAAATCGCAGTGCGCCTTAGGGTTTGCTGCGGTATATAGAGTATGAACTAGGCCTGTTTCTGTATTGTGATGAATCGTTTAAGGGGTGATGGGGGAGTGGTGTAACCTTTGTGCGTAACAGCCCTGGCAGCCTCTGCAGTGACCTAAAAAATACACCATCGTCTGATATTAACTAGGACTGACGACCCTATAATGGATCATGTTTGGGAATGATACAAGGGAGGTACCTTAGTTTCCCAATCCTGCTGTTTGAAATGGACTAATTAAAAACTCGGTAATCATGCTCATCATTCATTACATGTGCCTGGAAGATGTGGAGCACTGAGGGATGAAAGCATGCCGCGAGCGTGAGATGGTGTCGCAAGAGGGAGTATGTCAGTGAGGGCATCCATCATACCTGCATCCATACTTGCATTAATAAGAGTAGTTAGGAGTGTTTGATTTTACTGCTTTATCATTACTGCTTGACTGTATTGATAACATGTTAACCTATGCTTTATTGTTCCACTGAGTTAGCTACTCACTCCCACGTTACGGGATGGTGTTTCGAACACCCACCAGACATTGTCTGATTTCAGATGGCAACGCTACTTCTGAGGCGGAGCCGGACCTCTGAAATAACTACGATGTCTGCTTGTATTGGTTGTCTTCTGACGGCTTCCAGTGAGTCGTGTCCTTATCGGCGGGGCTTTCTGGGATATTGACTAGAGGACCTTATACATTTGGTATATTTTAGGATTGTACTTGTAATTATTTAACCTGGTAATGTTATCACACTCTGGAGACTCATCTTAGTTTATATATTTTATCTATATATCACAGTCTTCCGCTTGCAAATTTAGCTGTCTCTGGAGTATGATATGTTGTTTGGCTTAATCTCACTCATGTTCACTACTCTAATACTGTCGATATTTAATCATCATTATCTATGTTGCATAAGTGATGTTCTGGAAACTCGAGAGTTGAGTTACTACTCGACCCTCGATTTTTCGGGATGTTACATGTTCTACCTTGTTTATGGTCATTCCTAGAATAATCAATCTAATAATAACACGTGTTGTTACATAAAAAATATACATGTAGTATGCAAAAAGATTTTAGAAAATATTTAAAGTATATTTTACCGGAGCATAACTAATGTTGAGCTGGATATTACATGTCATTTGATGACAGGACACGGTCAAGAAATGCGAGGGACAGAAAGCAATCAAACGAAGAAGAATGTTTGGAAGAATACAAAGAGGCAAAAGGACTTAAAAGATTGATGTGGTAACGATTCAGTTGCCATAATAACTGAAGTAAATAACAGAAATGGATGCAGAATATCTGCGTAGTGGAGAAGCTTATTAATAGAATGTGAAATCAATAGAACAAATTATCTCATACCAATCAATTTAGCTTTCCTTATCATAGTTTTAGCTCAATCTTAGGGGTAGTGATCATCTTTAACAATAATCTTTAACTATAATCCGAGTCTATGCTCATATGTCGGACTATTTCCATTTCAATACCAACGGTTCTTCATTCAGAAAGGATCCTTGCAGTCCTGCCCTGCGGTCGATTATGAATATTCCTTTTTTTTTTGTGTGTGATTATTTCTGGTTGCATAGTATACCAAAAGTCCTTTCGTATAGATGGCAAAGTGCAGCCCATCTTTGGAGGAAGAACCCCATCCTTGACAGTTGCCTGATAATCTCATAACAATCTTATGCGAGTGGCTAAATAGGTGACCAATCTTCTTAGATCTCAGTCATATATGATCGCATTCGATATATCTGTCTATCTCAACGCTTGGTGTCAAAATTGTTCGGTTTGAGTCGAGCTGCACAATTGGTTCTGTCACGCCTGCACACACCACATGTGACAAAAAAACAAACAGAGAGCCAACAATTTTTGACACAACAAAAATCCACTAGGCTATCATAAGTATTTACTATGCACCAATGCAAACTAAGCCGATGAGGTCGTAACACTTCTGTGGCTACTAAACCTCCTGCACATGAAGAGGAAACACAGGTGCAACTAGTGCTTGAATTGCTGCTAAACCTGACACCTAATCTTCTAAATCTAGACATGGAATCTTCGTCTCGAACTGATCCTCTTGGTATAATGTCGGTTGGGTTATATGATATGCAATTGGGGATTCAACATATTGCAGAATAGTCACGAGCTCAGGCCGAGCAATCAGGAATTCAGACGGAAACTTTTATTAGGTGGATGGCTAGTCAGACTGAGAGCTCGAATCGAATTATAGCTATCTTTATTGAAAGTGCACCTACTGTGCCTCATAAATTTGTGCCTCAAATAATTGTTTATACTAGTTCTATCGAAAATCTGGCACCAGCATTGCCAGCACCAATAGTACCACAAGCACATGTATTATAACGGAACATGCATCCTGCTCTGGTATAAGAAGTGCAGAATATTCCTCAACATGTTGAGGTTAGATGACCTGAATGGGAGAATATGAATTTTATTCATATGGTCAAGAATAAAAAAATACATTAGGAACAACCCTTTCTTTAGAATATCCCTCACTATGGAGAACAATACCCTGTAGGTCCTAAGCCACCTCTTATGGTCGAACCTCGCTGTGTGGACCGTGACTAAAATTTGCAAGTGGTCTAGGAGGTGGCAGGCCAAATTCTTGGCCGAACTACCACTCCCATCTGTCATATACCATATCCTGAATGGATCGACTGGTAATATATATTACCAAGAAATTATTGACCTGATTTTACACTATTCACATGTGATACTAGTCAATTGACCATAAAATACATGTCAATTTACCATGCAATGTGGAGAACTAGCAAATAATGATTATCGTAAATTATAACTATTTACCATGCATGTAGCTTTCACTTGGTACTGTAATTTTTTGTTAAATTTCATTCAGAATTAGCAAGAAATGGAAAAGAAGCTTCAGGGCTAGTTCTTTTACAGGGATAGGGAAATTTTTATAGCCGACCTTTTAAGTTTCCGACAGTTTCTAGAAAAATCAATTGAAAACTATATCGTTCAATTTAAACAAAACAAAAGCCGATGTAAAGTAGTCACGACTGAGGCTGAATTTGTACAACTGACCCAAGACGGTATAGAATTTAAACTCCGTAAGAAGTTCATCGAAACGGAGTTTACTGATCTTTATGATTTAACTAAAAAAATATCCTGTTACGAAGCTCTTCTTCACGAAGGATCGAGGCAGAAAAATTTATCAGTCGGGACATACTATTATGACCCTAATTATGATGTGGCAGTGGTTAAAGTAGAGGCGAAACATCCATTTATCTGTTCGATAATGGTTAAAACAGAAGCCACTACGCTGGCCACACAAAAAGCTCAAAGGAAATACATTTGATATCATTCATTGTAACGCCCCGAATTTCGAGGGTCGAGCAACGCTCTACTCCCGAAATTCAGAACATTACTTATGCAGTATGGATGATGATATTCAGATTTCGTCCATGTTACTGAGTTAAGCATGCGTGGGATTATACTAAACAACATATCATACTCTGGATATAATCAAGTTAAGCAAGCAGAAGTCTAAAACATATTTATTTAAGCATGTAGGTGTTTCACAAAACCTCATCAGAGTATGAGTATGTAACCAGGTCCAATATTTACATGTATGGTTCCAAAATGAACAAAAATGGAAATGTAAATGTGTCCAACTAAGCCCAGATATCCCAGTGATCCTTGCGTATCGGCCCAAGGTCTACATCGACCCGCTCGAGAGTTGAAAGTAGGAGAATTCCTCCTCATCCAAGAAGTCCTGCTTCATTGCATAGACTTTATCTGCACCTGCATCTAAATCAGAGTCTGATTGGTGTTTTAAAACACCATCCCAGAGTGGGAGTGAGTGATCAACTCAGTGGTTCTATAAGGCAAAAGTTAACATGTTATCAAGTCAATCAAGTAGTAATATTAAAGCAATCATAACAATCACTTCCTAACTACTCTTGTTAATGCAGAAATGGAGTGCAAGTAATGATGTATGCCCTCGCATCGAAGCTCCCTCATAAGTGACTTCGACAACCTATTTCGCATATGACAACACTTCCTCAAAATGGTGTAACTCCATCGCCTTTTAAACACATCTTAACTAATGCGGTGCAATGCATGGTCGTGTTAGCCAAGTAATTAATTAAGCTTATTCATACAGCAAGTTTGGGAAGCTAGGGTACCTCCCTTTATATCATTGACCTGAATCGAAGGACCCATCTAGGTTCATCATTCCTAGTCGAACACATATGATAGGCAAGTTGTAGGGTCATCACTCCTAATTAAACACATATGATAGGCAAGTTACAAGAAATTTATACTCGCGTTCACTATGGAAAGGCTCGTCACCCCAGCGTAGGCCGATAGCACGAACATGGTGTCCCATACCACCATGTCAGGCTCATGAGTCTTAGTTGCTCACAGGTCACTATGGGGAGGCTCATCACCCCAACATAGGCCGACAGCTCGAACACGATGTCCCATACCACCATGCCCGGCTCATGAGTCTTAGCAGATCGTTGTACCATGGTTAAAGTGGATCTTTACATTGGTGAGGGATACCTTAGATTCAAGCAGTCGCATCCATATATGGTAAACACACAATAGGTCGATCGGTTCGTTAGGCAAGCTCGATTGGTACGGGCACACGCTGACTTAATCCACATGGAGCGCATAAGCACCCCTCGTGGCCTAACCACTATCAACAATCGTCGTGCGACCCAGATTCATCGAGTATACCCAATGTGGTGAGACTAATTCGGCCACCCGAATAGGGACTGTTACCGATTGCCTGGACTACATTGTAGCCTCAATCCTACTCATATGCAGCTAACAAAAACATATAATATTCATCTTAGTATTTAACAAACAATCCAAGTGGATTCCTCATTTGGGCATTTCATCAAACACATCGATTATGTTACCAAACACTTGCATTTTATCAATTAATTACATGGAGGAAAATATGATTACATGAAGGAAATTATACACATACATAAGGCAGTAAAGAATCCTATCTTAATACTCGTAGTAAATACAAATCATCAATAATTTCTCATTCAGGCAATTCATCAAACACATAGACTAGGTTAGTTACAACATATGTTTTATCAATTTCTTATACAAAGAGATCAACATGCATATGACAATGATGAATCCTAGATCAGTAATCATGGCAAGCACAAATCATTTTCAAATGCTCATTCAAACATTTCAACAAACACATGGGATGCATCTTTTACTCATCACAGTTCATATGTGTATATCATACAGAAATTGACGTATCTAAGACAATACGGTAGCAATTAAGTTAGACATAAATCATTAGCTGACATGAAAGCATTGATAACTGCAACCTAGGCATTTACAGTCCGCACCTTTCGTTAGTATGCTCGACTCGGACTCGGTCCAAACTCTACGTTTTCGAAAATGGAACGTCGGGCACCTAAATGACGAAACTAGTTAGCTATGTTGACGAACAACTATCCTGGATCTCTACAACGATATTAGGGTTAGTATTTCTTACCCAAAATCATAGTCGAACAAGATTTGGTAGCACAACAGGGCGGTGATTTGGCGTGTGGATTCGTGGAAGAAGGTTTCTGCACCGATCTCCCAAAGTCCTTCCTCTCTCTTTCCTCTTTTCTCCTCTTTTCTCCTCTCTCTCCCTTAAGGTTTTGCAAAATTCGTATATGGGAGAGAGAGAGTGAAACGAGGGCTATTTATAGGCCCAATTGTGATGCAAATGGCCCCAGGGCCAATTTATGCATTGTTTGTACCCCGGGGGCGGCTGTTTTTGACAAACAAGGCTCATAGGGAGGCCCACGACTCATCTACATCATAGGGTACACTCCCTGATAATGGATCCATACTAGGACACAATTTCGGTGCGATCGGATAAGCCGATCGACCGTGGAGAAGCGGTGTTAGATTAACGGTCATACGTACTCAATCGGGGCCACGGTTATATTGATAGGTGCAAGGAAATTTTCTTTCCCCATGGGTGAAGTTTGGTCACAAACTAACGGTCAGAAATCCTCAACTTTGTGTAAGAGCGAATGACCCAATTCACTTAAGTTTAAGTCCATTTTCTAAAGATATTCGCGTTTCTCACGCACTTCACTCATGGCTCAAGTTGGGCGTTTCTGAACACTATCTGGGCTTGATTCCCGTGATGGTTGTCAAGCCCAGCAGGACAGACATCTTCCTATAATTTTGCGGTCATCAGACCCTCGACGTGCGGTCTAGGTCCATTACAGAGTTTTAATGTACTCCCAAGAGCGACAGGCCCTTGAGATTTCTCCTAGGTCTTTAGGTGGCATTGAGCCAAAAGTAGTCTTAATTCTAGGCCTTCTCAAATATGAAAATGGTGGCCCAAGCTTAATCCATAGATTACGTAGCTAAATTTCATATAAGTTATATAATCGGACGCGGTCCTTGGGTTGTTCTGCCTGAAGTTGTACTCGATCTTTGTATGGATTTTTCTGGGACATTACATTCATGCTGGTGAAATCTTTGATATAATGCTAGCCAGGAAATTCATTAAAATTCCCTTCAATCATAAGATACCAATAGTTGAAGAATTGAAAAAGACTGAACACTTGAAATGGCATGAAACTCGGTCTCATTCTACTAACAAATGTATTTTTTTTAAAGAATGTTACCCAGGACAATATCAACTGAGGATTGCTAAAATTTTGTAAAAAGGAAAAAGAGGCAATATTGATTAACACCGATTCGTTTCCATTGAACATGGAGATTAACATGTCCATGGTCAATTCTTAGGAGTTTGTTCGATCGCAATAAAAAATTGACCTAGGGTCGAACAATAACCAAGATGTGGGATGACAACCTAAAAGCAAATGCAAGATGACATGGCAAGTGGTAATGAGTGTGGAAACACAACCAAAAGCAGTAACAAGTACTTCTGTGAACTACACTTATGCAACCAAATAGTTTCCTTTACTAAATATCTAAGTGAATGACCGAACTAAACCATGGTTGAGGAAAGAAATGAAAGAGGTAGAATCTTGTTAGCATTCCATTAACCACCATCGACCGATTCCAATATTAGGATAAATGATGGTTAAACATCTCTACCTAGGAAGGAGTCTAGAGAAGGGTTAGTCATCCTAAGTTTCCAACCATACTTGAAGGGATGACTGCACCCAGAAACGACATTGGCAAAGGCAACAAGTTGCTAAGTGATGAGAATTAGTTTATGTGGAGAACAAAAACTAAAAAAATGGTAATGTAGGTAATGTGATTATGACCGATGCCAAGGATTCCGCAATTAGAGGATGAACATATAACTGTGAACATAATAGACTTGACTATGCAGCTCCATCCTCACAAGTTGGCTGAGAACAGTCAACAGCCTAACAAGGAATGTATCGACTTTGAAGGATTTGCCGAGTACATTAGCAATGAATGTCGGGTGATGATCTATTGATCGAAGAACTCTTGACAAAAGCATATTCGCCAAAAGAAACTTCACCAAATCTTCAGAAAAAAAAAAAAAAAAAAAAAAAAAAAAAAAAAAAGAAAACTTCAGTCAACAATATAGAAGAACGACCAAGTTTAAAAATGTATGGGGGGCAATGTCTGAATTCTATGATACAGTTTCGATCATTTTCACCAATTGTTTTGGATCAAAATATGGTACTTACTTTACCATTGAGCTTTCAAGTTAAACCTACATAGCTGAGTAAGATAGAAGGAGACGTGGAGCAACCTAGTCCTCCCATAATCATATATCATGGTTCCTTTAACTTTGAAGAAAAAACTAGGAGTGTGTTGACTATTACGGTCGAGCCAAGCGTACTGTCTGAGAAAATAGTGCTAGAGAGACCCACTCACACTATGCGACTCAAATTTTGAAACCGTTATACATCTCTATTCATTTAGAGGGATGTGCAGTTACTAGAGTTTTAGTCGACAATAAAGCAGCTGTGAATATTCTTCCGACCAGAATGATGGCTAAATTGGCAAAAACTCCTGATGATCTAATTTTGACCAAAGTCACGGTCATTAATTTTGCTAGAGGGGTGACATAGGCATATAGTGTCATGCCGATCGACTTGATGGTGGGAACTAAGAAAGTGTTGACAACCATTTTTGTGGTCCACACTTCATCAAATTATAATTCCTTATTGGGGAGGGATTGGATACATTCTTTCTCATGCATCCCATCATCTTTGCACAAATTCCTACTTTTCTAGAATTAAGATAAATTTGAACTGGTGTTAGCCATCAATAAACCGTCCTTAACCACATCCAATGTGGTCAGGGCCTGTTTTTATGGAGACAAGCTTGGTTTGGTACGTGTTACTGGAAGGGACAAGCATGGACGTCCAACTGGTATAAATGGCAAAATCAATCCAAAAATCATAGTGCAAGATATTGCTACTTTGCTACGATTGAACAACGATTTGTCAAAGGTTATAATACCCTATCGGGTGGCTCCACGCTGTATTATTGAAGAAGTCTCGTGATGATTCAGTCGTCAATTAAGGGAAGAACGGCCGAGATCATGGCTAGAATAAAGTGGCTTAAAGATAATCTGAAATAGTATGGTGACGGATGTTTCGTTAATATGACCAAAATTGCAATACATGCCGATGAGATAACCAAGAATGGTATAAACTTAAAGGATCTTAAATGAGCCCTAGAAAAATTGGACAATTCTTAGGCTTAAGTCGGATTTATTTATACTCTTTTAGTTACTAATGTTAGATATGATATTTTATGGTTTATAGTTAAGATATGTTAAAGACGATATTTGATATTATAGTTGTATAAAAGTCCCAAATGGGTGGACATAATTGATTTTGAAGTTTTATTTTGTAGTTGTAAATATGATGGAATAAGCGGCAACAATGGACGTGTAATGATGTGGATGTTTGTAAGTTTTTGTGGTGAGAATATAGAATACACTAAAATGTGCCTCATAGTAACTGTTTGAGTGAAATCATGTAAACGTGGTGTAGGAGTCATGGATCATAACTCAGGTCTGAGGGTGCGCACTTTGTATCCGAAGTGCAGAGCATGACATTTGTGCTGCATGAATGTATTTGTGTATGTTAAACATGATGTGTAAAATTTGATGGAGAGAGTAGATTTGACAATGATATTAAGGTGGATCCCATTTGGTTAGATTGTTCCACATGGTGCCGAAAACAGGTGTTACAGAAGATTCAAATCCTAGCATAGGTGGCTGTGAAAGTTTTAATGGTGGCTTGTGGACCAATCAAATCCCAGCATATAGGTAATGACATTATTTGATGGAAGCATATTTCATGTGGCCTGCAGAGCAATGAAATCCTACCATATAGGTGTAACACCCGACCCTCCAGTACTCAGGTATTGGACGTCCTCGGATGTTACTAGAGATTTTTTTATTAAAATATACAATTGCATGTGTTCTTGTTCATATAAACTTGTAAGTTTAGGAGCTATGGGCCAAAGCTTAACCTAGGAACTCGTGGCTCAATTGGAGTCCATATGAGGGCTAATCGAACTGTTCAATAGCACATGCAGGACCTAGACCTTCGAATCCCCAGTTTCTTTAATCCTAAGATTGATCTGAGAGAATCCACATGAAATCACTCAAAATTGAGCATTCTAGACAAAGGATTAACCCATAAAACACATAAGTTGGATCCTTAGAACCTTGAGACAATGAAAAATTCCAATTATGAGAAGTAATCACGGTATGTTGGTTCGACCTGTAGACGTGCTGGTCCAATCAATTGTGCAACCTTGGAAACTTGTGAAATTCACGCTCTGTTGGTTCCTGTTAGTCCAACCGACAGTCGCTCGATAGTTGTGTAATTGAAACCACCAAACCCAAAATTTTGAGCTATAAAAGTCCATTCGCTCTTTTCTTCTTATTTTCAACTTGAGATAGAGAGAGAAAATGAGAGAGAAATAAGTGGAGAGTGAGGAGAGAGAGAACGGAAGTGGATCGTCGCTCTTGGTCATTTCCGCCCTTCAACTTTATGTTCTCTCTTCTTCCTTCCCAAATTCATAGCTGAGGAGAGTAAGGTAGTGTTATAAGGTATTTGGCAGCTTGAATCCACCAGCGCAATTCATTGCATGCCTCCCATTGGCACGTGTATGTCGTGTAAGCCCTATCCGGTGTATGCATGTCGAGTTTCTGAAGTTTGAATTGTTGGTAGCGGCTGCCTAGCCACATGCATGGGTCGTGTGATGGTGTATCTGAAATGGCCAAGCTATATGTCCTAGAGGGGGGTGAATAGGACTATGCCAAATTAAAATTAAAACAGCGGAATAAACAATAAAGAGATAGCCTTACAAAAATAAATCAATTCACAATGCTGAAATAAACTCAACCTCAATTAACAAGTATTGAGAGGTTGATACGAATTCAGTTCTAAGGACAACCTTACACCATAAAAACCAAAGGTTTATGGCAGGACAACCTTATTTTTAGAACGTCCTTTGTATCAAGAACTCAATAAAAATAAATAGCAAGGAATTGAAATATATTGCAGAAATTTAAATCTAACTTATTACAACATTCCCCACACTTGCTTGAAATGTAAATATTTACAACATTCACATCCACACATACATTCCACAGCCTTGAATGATAAAAAATAAAAGATAAAAGATTAAGCAAGCATTCAATCCATAAGACAAAGAATTATAGTGGTTCGCCTGTATGTTCACCAACTGTTAAACAACAGCCACACAGAATGCTACTCCACTCCTAATATCCTCACACAGGAGATATTAGCGTTCACTATCAAAATAGGTTTCACAGGTTCACTTAAAACCTTCACAATTGTGTCTTTTTAACTTGGGCTTACACAATCTAAAAACCCCTCTTTCTGAGTTTTCTGGCTCTCCTCAGATAACCACACAAATGGAATTTTTCTGGCGAATCCCAAACAAAAACCAAAAGAATGAAAATTTTACAGAATTGTAAAATACCTGGATTTCTCCTCTTGTAGCAACCCGGAAGAACCAATCAGAGTAGAAGTTCGAATATCGAAGTTCAATGTCGAATACTCACTTTACAATAGTTCTAATTTCTAATTGATTTTAAGTTTAATCAAATTAGGGCTAGCTGTATATGATTTTGATTCCGAGAAGAAGGAATTAAGAATTCCCCTTTTTCTAATCAGATTGGAATGCAAATCAAAATCAAATAACAATAAGCTAACAAAAGGAAATAGAACAATGCACAATGTAGCTTAAAAATAAACACAAACTTATCTCAGAGTGGAGCCTTGAATTCACTTAATTTTCAATTGAAAAACTCTGAAATTCGTGTGCTATTTATAGCTGCAGAAATTCGTCTTCGACTGGTCTTAGGGACACCATGACTGGTTTAAGGAGAAACAGATTTTTGAATTTTTGAGCGCGATCAGATAAAACCGTTGTACATCGGTCGTAGGCAGTCTACGACTCGTTGAAGGCAGTCCACAACCAGTCGAGACCCCTCTACGACTGGTCGTGCGACACTTGATTTAGTCGCTGAAGTTTGAGTCGTAGCACTACGACTGGTCGAAGGTCGAGTCGAGACCATCCCACGACTGGTCGATCAGACTCTAGGATTGGTCGTAGCCGAACGAAAAAAATCTGATAAATTGCAACAACTCTAGGACTGGTCCTGGAATTTCTTAGACTGGTCGAACCAATGCTAGGATTGGTCGAACAAGGTCTAGGACTAGTCTTAGAATAGACCAAAATTATATATTAATATTCAAATGAATTATGTAGCCAAAGTGACCTACCCTAAGGTCAATCTAAGGTTTATCATACCTGGGACATGCAGTATGGACATTGAAAACTTCATTTGCTTAGATTTTGAACATTACGAAGCTTGAGTTCTTCTTGATGTAGCTTGACCACTTCACGAGCTTTGAAATCAATGTCATTTTGAGTTGCACTTGAGTCCCAAACTATGCTTGAGTCTTGATCTTGAATACACGTGAACTTGAGCTTGAGTCTTACACGTGAACTTGAGCTTAGTCTTGAACTTGAACACTTCTTTAATATCTTCTATATTGTAACTTGAACTAGCTCGAAGAATTCATCTTCTTGACTTCAATTGTTGACATGGTGTCTCGAACAAATTTATCAAGATATAAACACAAGACACATACAGAGGTTTTGACACACAAAATTTGACAACCAAAGAGGAATCAAACCATAGCACTTATAATCTCCCCCTTTGTCAAATTTGTGACAAAACATACTTCAACAAGAGAAGCACAACATGTATATTAACGAATCTTGCACCAGTTGTCATGAACTAGCATACAACATACAACCTCACGCACAACATGCACAACCACTTAACTTCCCTTATGTATAACTCCCCCTTAGTAGTACACTTCAACCATCCCATCACATCATCAATCCAATCATAATCCATATAATAGAATTCTCAAATTTCTCCCCCTTTTTGTCAAAATATGACAAAGGAAGAAACACAAATAGGATTTGAAAGACAGTAAAGTAATGATCAAGTCATAAAGATAGAAAGATTGAAAGTTAAGAGTACAGAACATAGTATAAGGAGTTATAAAGTCAAGTCAGATAGAGTCTAACACAACCAGAGAAAGTAAAAAGTATTATAGTTATTACAGACCAAAGATTAAAATCTCAATCTGATCCAGAAGAAGGAGCAGGTATGGTAGGATCAATTTGATGAAGGCCTTTTTGTAAGCGCCTAAAATACTTGCGCATATTTTTAAATTGCCGATTGTGGCCAACATTCATATTGTCTACATTCTCCTCTAATGCACTCAGACGAGCATTAAAATCAGATGGCACAAAGTCAGGATCATTCCCAGAGTCAGAATCAATTTCATTAAAAATATCATCCATATTGATATCATCTGGAGGAAGATCATCACCTTTTTCATCATTTCCAGCCTCAGCAGCAGCTCCACCTTCACCAACATCAACTTGGCCTGGAGCCAATTTCAACTTCATTTTGTTTATGTTGGAGTTGTTGAATATGAGGTGTTGGATAGGAGCCTCTCCGATGGGCATAGCGACTAACATATTAGTTGCTAACACATTCATCAGATACCCAAATGGAATATCACTATGACCAGGATGAATACGAAATTGAATGATAGAAGAACAAATCAAAGAGGGCAAACAAACATTAGCACCAGTAACGATTGAGTATAAAATGCGAACCATAAGCAGAGTCAACTCAGTCTTGTTTCCAGGGCGGGGATACAGATTAGATGTAAAGATACGATGTAAAACTCTATATCTGGGTAACAAGTATCTGGACACGAGGGCATTCCCATTTTCAGTCCATAGTGCATTCATGTTACACAACGCTCTAGTATAAACACGTTTTTCAGATTCTGACACTTTCTCAGCAAGTGTGTTAGGATGAATACCATCATCATTTACTGGAATGTCCATAAGGCCTGAAATTAAATGTCAATCAACAGGAAAAGCCCCTTCTCTAGTAGCAATAGTGAAAGTCAGTTGCTACCATCACCAAATGTGACTGACCGATCAGTCATATCTTTTAGATCGGTGAATAAAGCCTTGTCACCTGTCATGTGCCTGGAACATCCACTGTCTAGGTACTATTTTGAATGGCTTGTTGCTTTGAAAGTAGCGTGGGCAACCAAGCAAGCAACTTTAGGAACCCATTTCAGAACTATTTTGGGTTTAGGAACATAGTTGGTCTTCTTTTGTTTATAGTTGTGGGAATGACCTACTGAGTTAGATTTTAAGAGCTCCTTGAGTAAATCAACTATTTTTTCAGCCAGTGGGCTTCTGTTCTGATTTTTGAAATTGATGTAGCTACGTTTAGGTTTTTGAAAAGTTTTTATATTTTTAGAAAAACCTTGACAAGTACCTTTTTCTTTTGAGTTTGAGGCTTCTCCTTTCACAAAGTTGGGAGGAGTATTCTTCTGTTTATGAGGTATGTTCTTATCATAACCAACCCGGATCGATCGCCACATTTTCTAGATCCGGATAAAAGTTTTTCTAACTTTGGATCTCCTTGGGCATACCTCCATGTATCCTTCAAACTCATAAGAGAAGATACTTCATTCTTAAGTTTGTCATTTTCAGATTTAAGATTTTCATTCAGGGAGGTTTTGAATTCTAAATCACATTTAGTCTTTTCAAAACCATCTGAAACATGGGATTTTTCTTAAACAAGTGACTCAAAATTTTCTTTAAGTTTTAAAAACTTTTCTTTTTGAAGTTTTAGTTTTACGACAATTTTACAACTTTCCTTGTATAGGGCATTGTAAGCATCTTGAAGATCTTCTTCATTTTCATGATCACTATTCAGATTTTCTTCACTAGTTGAATCATCATGATCTGAAAAAGTGAACTTGGCTAGAGTCATAAAGGCCTTAACTTCATTGCTCGACTCGGTTTCAGAATCTTCTAAATCAGAAGTAGCTTCAGACTCAAATGATTCATCCCAAGTAGCCAACATACCCTTCCTTTTGGGTTTGTCCTTTTTAGGACATTTGTTTGCTAAATGCCCATATTCTTGACAGTTGTAACATTAGCTATCTTTCAAAGACTTCCAAGTTTTAGATCTAGGTTTAGATTTTTTCTGAAAATCGACTCTTTTCTTACTTTTGAAAATTTTATAAAACCTTTTTGCTAAAAGAGCCATATCATCTTCAGAATCAGAGTTTTCTTGAGAAACACCTTTAGAAGATTTCAAAGCGATAGATTTTCCTTTAGGAGCTTTAAAATTTAATTCATAGGTTTGTAAAGAACCAACTAGTTCTTCTACCCTCATATTGTCCGTATCACGAAGTTCCTGGATCGCGGTTACTTTAGAGTTGAACCGTTCAGGAAGATAGCGGAGTATTTTTGCACACACTTTACTTTCTAGGATTTTATCGCCAAGACCCTACATTGAGTTTACAATGTCATTTAATCTTGTGTAAAAGTCCATAAACATTTCATTTTCCTCCATATGAATTTCTTCAAATTTGGTTGTAAGGAGTTGGACTATAGATTTTTTGACAATTGATGTACCCTCGTGTGTCATTTCTAATATATCCCACGCTTGCTTTGCAGTATCACAGGATATGATTCTTTTGAACTCATCCAGTGATAGTGCGCAAGTGATTGCATTTAGTACTTTAGCATTTGCACTACTCTCACTTTTCTGAAGTGTGGTCGATTGGAAATACGGAGACACTCTCATAGTTTTTGAATCGTCAACTCCAGTCACTTCAGTGGTAGGAGGATTCCATTCGGTCACTGTGGCTTGTCACACACTCTCATCCATTGATTTGAGGAAGATCCTCATTCTGGCTTTCTAATAGGCATAGTTAGAGTCATCAAAGGGTGGAGGCCTAGTGACTGATAGGCTATCAAAATTTGACATCTTATATACATAGCTTAGATCGTTAGCTAAGGAAATAAATCCAAATAAAAAGCAATAAGAGCGAGCTATTAGGCTCTGATCCCACTTGAAATGGCCAAGCTATATGTCCTAAAGGGGGGTGAATAGGACTATGCCAAATTAAAATTAAAACAGCGGAATAAACAATAAAGAGATAGCCTTACAAAAACAAATCAATTCACAATGCTGAAATAAACTCAACCTCAATTAACAAGTATTGAGAGGTTTATACGAATTCAGTTCTAAGGACAACCTTACACCATAAAAACCAAAGGTTTATGGCACAACAACCTTATTTCTAGAACGTCCTTTGTATCAAGAACTCAATAAAAATAAATAGCAAGGAATTGAAATATATTGCAAAAATTTAAATCTAACTTATTACAACATTCCCCACACTTGCTTGAAATGTAAATATTTACAACATTCACATCCACACGTACATTCCACAACTTTGAATGATAAAAAATAAAAGATAAAAGATTAACCAAGAATTCAATCCACAAGACAAAGAACTATAGTGGTTCGCCTGTGTGTTCACCAACTGTTAAACAACAGCCACGCAGAATGCTACTCCACTCATAATATCCTCACACAGGGGATATTAGCGTTCACTATCAAAATAGGTTTCAAAGGTTCACCTAAAACCTTCACAATTGTGTCTTTTAACTTGGGCTTACACAATCCAAAAACTCCTCTTTCTGAGTTTTCTGGCTCTCCTCAGATAACCACAAAAATGGAATTTTTCTGGCGAATCCCAAACAAAAACCAAAAGAATGAAAATTTTACAGAATTGTAAAATACCTGGATTTCTCCTCTTGTAGCAGCCCGAAAGAACCAATCGGAGTAGAAGTTCGAATATGGAAGTTCAATGTCTAATACTCACTTTACAATGGCTCTAAGTTCTAATTGATTTTAAGTTTAATCAAATTAGGGCTAGCTGTATTTGATTTTGATTCCGAGAAGAAGGAATTAAGAATTTCTCCTTTTTTTAATCAGATTGGAATGCAAATCAAAATCAAATAACAATAAGCTAACAAAAGGAAATAGAATTATGCACAATGTAGCTTAAAAATAAACACAAACTTATCTCAGAGTGGAGCCTTGAATTCACCTAATTTTCAATTGAAAAACTCTGAAATTCGTGTGCTATTTATAGCTGAAGAAATTCATCTTCGACTGGTCCTAGGGACACTACGACTGGTCGAAGGAGAAATAGATTTTTGAATTTTTGAGCGTGATTGGATAAAATCGTTGTACAACCGGTCGTAGGCAGTCCACGAGCGGTCGAGACCCCTCTACGACTGGTCCTGGGACACTTGATTTAATCGTTGGAGTTTGAGTCGTAGCATTACGACTGGTCGAAGGTCGAGTCGAGACCATCCCACAACCGGTCGAGCAGACTCCAGGACTGGCCGTAGCCAAACGAAAAAAATCTGATAAATTGCAACAACTCTAGGACTGGTCCTGGAATTTCTTAGACTGGTCGAACCAGTGCTAGGACTGGTCGAACAAGGTCTAGGACTAGTCTTAGAATAGACCAAAATCATTTATTAATATTCAAATGAATTATGTAGCCAAAGTAACCTACCCTAAGGTCAATCTAAGGTTTATCATACCTGGGACATGCAGTATGGACATTGAAAACTTCATTTGCTTAGACTTTGAACATTACGAAGCTTGAGTTCTTCTTGATGTAGCTTGACCACTTCACAAGCTTTTAAATCAATGTCATTTTGAGTTGCACTTGAGTCCCAAACTATGCTTGAGTCTTGATCTTGAATACACGTGAACTTGAGCTTGAGTCTTACACGTGAACTTGAGCTTGAGTCTTGAACTTGAACACTTCTTTAATATCTTCTATATTGTAGCTTGAACTAGCTTGAAGAATTCATCTTCTTGACTTCAGTTGTTGAGATGGTGTCTCGAACAAATTTATCAAGAATAAACACAAGACACATACAAAGGTTTTGGACACACAAAATTTGACAACCAAAGAGGAATCAAATCATAGCACTTACAGTATCAACGTTAGATCGCCTGTTTGGGCTTGAGTTCGGGGCCATGCCGCCAAGTCAAGTTAAATCCGTAGCTAGGTGAGTGATGATCTACCCTAATTGACTCCTAAGTCGAGATTAATTAAAGTGAATTAGAACTAACTTTAGGGCGTGCTTGGACAGGCCCATTCCATGGGATTGGATTGTATTAGGGTTGATGACAGTCATTTCAAGGTAATGATGGCTGCATCAGTGGATTGCTGGGGATTGCTATATCCAACGATTTCACCACCCAGCCTGTTTGGCATGCTTGGCCAATCCTGGGATTCTACCCGGCCAATCCTTTCCAATCCATCTAACCAAACACATCCTAGGCAAGAATAGACGGGGATTAGGAGGGATTGGGTGGATTTTAAGGTAATGATGGTGATGTTAGTGGATTATTGGCAATCCCATGAGATTGCTATATCCAGGCAGAAGTTCAGGGCCTGTTTAGCCAGGCAGATACCATGGTATTAGGCGGGATGGGATCTGCAAGATCCTGGGATAGGCATGACGAGCCAAACAGATCCGGTGAACTTGTCCTGGGATATGAGCAATCCCATGGATCTTAAGACAATCCACTGACATCACCATCATTACCTTAAAATTGATCCTATCCCTTGGTTGGATGGATTTCCTGGGATATGCAGGGCGTGCCAAACATACCCAGTGAACTTGTCCCGGGATATAAGCAATCCCATGGATCTTATGACAATCCACTGACACCATCATCATTACCTTAAAATTGATCCCATCCCTCCAAATACCATGGGATCTGCCCGGCCAAACAGGCCCTCAATGTGTCTGTTTGGCATGCCGGCCAATCCCGGGATTGCTCCTTCTAATCTGCCTGTCCAAACACGCCCTTAGAGTTTTGATGTTAGAACATGATTTTCCCCAATCTTCAATCATAGGAGTCACCATAATCACAACACATTCGGATTGGATCACTTGAGATCCTAGAAATCCTAAATTGAAAGGTAAAGATCTACCCTTCAAGCTTTTTTTAATATTTTAGTTTGGTATTGATTTCCGTATATGCATTGTATTGATGTTTATATGTATAATCTATTGTTTGCACTGTTATTTTCCCTACGTATCGGTGCTTGGACTTATGAATATGGTTTGTAACTCTTAAATCCATGCTTACATGTGAAATTCATGCATAATCTCCTTGAATATAAATACTAGCATGCTTTCTTTTCTATAACATGTGCTAGGTCGTCAATATGCTTAGCATTATGGATATGTTGTTTGAATTTTTCTTTTTGAACTGTTTAGGTGGTTGTACCTGCCACTTTTATGAAGTATACACGTAGTTTTATTGACCTATTTATGAATTGTATGTGGCTTTTGATTTCCATTTTATAAATTGTTTATGGCTTTAAATTGCCCATCTTCTATGAGTTTGATGGAAACACAATTTGAATAAGTGGCTTGTCCTGTTTGATGAATGCCATCCTTTTTATATAATTACACCCTAAGTGGTTTTCGAGATGAACCCTTTTTTGTATTCTTTAATTGGACTTTTCTGCTTAAGTGGCTTTTCTCAGGTTGAACCCTTTTGTGTGTCCATAATAAGACTTTTGATGGAAAAGATCATTACATTATTATGTTGCTATGTATTTGGAATGGCCACTAATCGAAGGAATTACTTGCACATTTGATTACTTATAAATTGAATTGCTTGTAGATTGAATTACTTGTAAATTGAGTTATTGTAAATTGAATTGGTTGTAGAGTGAATTGATTGCAAAATTAAATTGCTTGTAATTTTGGTTGATAGTGATTGGGCTTGATCGCATCCAAGGCATGAGGATATTACCAAACAGTTGGTCAGTATGTGCATACTTTTGTGTATTTTACCGACTCACTAGTCACTATGGGGCATCCTTTTGTGTGGATTTTACTAGGTGATTAGTCACTATGGGCGTACCTTTGAGTATTTTATCGGGTGGCTAGTTTTACTATGGGTGTCCTTTGGCATGGATTTTACCAGGTGGCTACTTTATTATGAGTGTCATTTTGCATGGATTTTACTATGCGGCTAGTCAGTATGGGTGTGCCTTCATGTGTTTTATCGGCAGACCAGTTTACTATGGGCCATTCTCGTGCCGACTGAATGTATGTCCCCATCTTTAAGAGTAAGTCATACATCTAGGTGTTTAGACAAGACTTAACTTATGAATTATTTGATCTATTACTAGAATTCATTTATATATTGGAATAACATGTATAACTTGTATGCTACAACTTAATGTTTCTGTTGAATTATATACTTGGCTATCATATCGCGTATGCAATCTTGGATGTATTTCTTCACTATGTTAGCATCTGACACCTTTTATTTGACATATGCAGATGATCCAGGAGTAGCGCAAGTTAGTGTATCATTTGGGTATGCGTCATGGAGCCTTATGGAGAGCTAGGAGTCGAGAAGCCATGAGATAGGATGATTGGGTTATATGAGCCTGCCAGTAGATTTTAGATTTCCCTTTGTTGAATGTGTTTCCTTTTCACTATTAGATTCTTTGACATTCTGGATATTGTTAGTTGTGAGGTTCCTATGGGTACCTTTTGGATTCGTACATTTTGAATATTACCCTGATATTTTATGATTTAGTCATCTTTGCTTCTTTCTTGATACCTGCTACTTTGATGTTTGCTACTCTGATTTAGTAATCTTGACCGAATGTAAATCCAACTATGAGGACACGTAGGAAGCAGGCCCATGTGCGACCATTATCTCACAGCATCGTGATCAAGCGGCGAAAATTGGAACATCATAAGGGTTGACATAAGGGTCGTTTGGCATCATGGATTCGAGGGGATTTGATGTCACGCCCCAAACCCGGAGATCGGAATCACAAGAACCCCGATCGCCGAATCCGGTGCCGACAGTCTCCGTAGTACCCCATTCTCGGTTCCCAGCGCCTATGCACCAGATTCCGATCCTGGGATCCTACAAGGAGGATTTTTTTTTGTGTACATTTATCTCGTAATAAGCATAACCACAAGTATAGCCAAATCATAAAGGTAACATCATCATCACATATCCACTAATATAAATTGTTGAATACAGTACTGAAAGGGAAATACATATGACAAAAATCAAAACTCCATAAGTCTGCTGCACGCTCCAAGCTCAATGTTGTTGCAACCTAACGCCACCTACACGCATCTATCGTGCATAAGCTTATAGAAAGCTTAGTGGGTGGTGAAAGTGTGTGCACAAGGTAAGTGCCAAGTAAGCAATATCAAAGTAATCAGAGTAATCAGGGTAAGCGAAAATACTGGCAGTCCGTGAGTCATACAATATCAGGGTATGCAATGCAATTCAGCTATACAAATGAGGAGTCAAAGAAAGCCAAATATCAGATGCCAAGGATGCAATGCCATAAATCATACAATATCGCAATAAGCGAAAATATATTGATAAGTCTATGAGTACCTTCAGTTGTACAAAGCTATGCGATGCAAGGCATGAATGCTAACGGACATATCAGTACAGAAACATGGCAACCCAAAATGCTAAGTACTGCGGACGCAATGTAATATGCGGTGCGAATGAAATGACCATGCTGGAGTGAAGTCGGGATGATAGTACGTAGTATCGTAGGCTATGGGGTCCATCACAAGGGACTTCTATCCAAACCAATCCCATACCTAAATTTGGATAGTTAGACTCAATGTGGTAAACTCCTGATCTCAGGTTAGTCGCTGCCCAACCGAAATCATGGCCATGCGAAGGTACACAACAATTAGTTACGCACCACCAGCCCGAGTGGATAGTGAATGAAATGAATGCATGAGTATGCAACTCCTACTCAATAAGTCTACATATCAGTGCGGTTCCTCTCTGGGAAGTCACCGGGGTCTATTACACTCCAAACCAGATTGCCGCCCCATCGTGCGCAACAAGGTGGGTGGAAGAGACCTCACTATCCGCCTGCCAATATCGCGTCTGACTCGTCGATAGCGGACCCATTCCTCGAGCTGGTCAAACTCAGCCTAGCATTGCCCCTCCTCTCGGGCAGGTAAGGCCGCACCCCCTTCCAACCAACCACGACACAGTGGGAGACGCGGCCTAACGGTATACGGCCCTCATGCGCTCATGCATCCACTCAGTCTAGACATTGGAGTAACCTCTGAAACCAAGAGGGTTTAGGGACTTTCACCCAGGGATATTTATAGCACCCCATGTAGAACAAATTTTTGGTGTCCCATCTGGCCATCCACGATATGCCTGTGGAGGCCACGACCCTGATGTCGCTAGGGCGTACAGTAATCACAGTACACAATGCAAGATGTATGAGTCATGCAATCCAGTCATGCATCAATCCTGCGCATACCGTGCGCTCGTGTAAGATAACCTCCGCCTATCAAGGAGCCTCATAACAATATGCTCAATGACATATGCAATGATCAACCACATCTCATAACAAACATGCAGATGATGCGTATGGGCGTGTATCATAATGCTATGCTGTCACATACTCATAATCGGTATCAATACCCGGCATCAACAATCGGCCTCGACAATGTGGACATTTAACCAACATTGTCCCCAAGGAATGGCCCTCATAGAGCCAAACATATAATGGGCTCACGGCCTCACACAACGGCCTAAAATACAACACAATGGGCCTTACTCAAGGCCACATATATACAACAGGTGGACCCTACTCATGGGCCTCAAATACATGACAGGTGGGCCCTACACATGGCTCTCGAATACATCAAATGGGTCATGCATTATGGGCCTAATACATATCACAATGGGCCTTGCCCATAGGCGACGAATTCATCACAATGGGTCCCAACTACGGGTCGCATATACATCATATAGATCTCGATAATCGGCCTCGGCCTCAACAATCGAAATTGACACTTGGAATCGGCCTCGATACTCAGCCTCGACAATCAGAATGGACTGAAAATCAGAATCGGCAATTCCGTCACGTCAATCGGAATCGGCCGAACAATCGGCCTAAGGAAAGGTCACAATGTGGGCATTCAACCACCATTACCCATTAATATGGACATTTAACCGACATCACTCCCCAAGGAGTAGTCCACATAGAGCCATACGTATAGTGGACCCATGGCCTTACACAAGGCCTAACATACATCACTCATGGGCCACATATGCATTACATTGGGCCACACCCATGAGCCCTGAATACATCATAATGGGCGTCGCATGCCAAGTGGGCCACATCACATGAGCTGTATTACATGGGTCGCACCAATGGACTTCATGTATATCAAATTGGAACACGCTAATGAGCCTCATGGATGGGCCACACCAATGGGCCTCATGCACATCAAGTGTGTTGCATCAATGGGCCGCACTAATGGGCCTCCAGTATATCAAAGTGGGCCTCATCTCATAAGCCTCATATGCATCACATTAGTCCTCACACAAGGCCATATGTATTATCATAATGGTCCCTATATACGGGCCGCGTGTACATTACAATAGACCATATCCATGGGCCTCTTATACCTAATATCGGGCCTTGCCATCTAGGCCGGAAATACATCACAATGGGTCACAACCCATGGGCCTTAATACACAATGGGTGGGCCTTACACATGGGCCTAATATACATCACAGGTGGGCCCTGCACATGGGCCTCATACACAACAAGTTGGGCCTATTAATGGGCCCTAGGGAGAGTGACAATGCGGACACTTAACCAATATTAATCTTACACTGTGGACGTCAAGCCAACATTGATCATAAGACATGGTCTGCCATAAACGTCATTACATACCCAGGGTGGAATCACATATTGCAAAGGGCCTTATATACATCCCAATGGGCCTCGACTCATGGGCCTCAAATACATCAAATGGGCCTCATCATATGGTCCTCCTATATGTCAAGGTGGGCCTCAACAACGGGCCTCATACACATCACGGTGGGCCTCAATAACGAGCCTCATACACGTCAAGGTGGGTCTTAAATAACGGACCTTGATTACATCACAATGGGCCTCAACCCATGGGCTCCAAATACATCACAATGGACCTCAACCCATGGGCCCTAATACATCACCATGGGCCTCAAATACATAACAGGTGGGACCTGCACCTAGGCCTCAGAACACACAACAGGTGGGCCCCACTCATGGGTCAAAGATGCATCATGATGAGTCACATGTATATCAAAGTGGGCCTCTTGATTGGGCCACAAAATATATCAAAGTGGGCTTGGAGGATGGGCCACAAAGTACATCAAGGTGGGCCTCATACATATACCAAGGTGGGCCTCAATGAACGGCCATAAATATGACAAGTGGGCTACATCGCATGGGCCATATGTCTATCGAATGGGCCAACCAATTGGGGCCCCATGCATATCAAATGGGCCATACCTAACGATAAGTGGCGGTAATGATTTCCACTATTAAAATTCCCAAGGCCCACGATAACATTTATTTCACATCCAATTTGATCATAAGGTCTCAATGACCTAAAAGGGGTTTTAATGGTGGACGGTCAAACCCACTGATATCCATAGTGTGGTTCACCTAATCCTAGACCTGACTTATTTTTAGCCTTAAGCCTTAAGACAAGCTTGCCAAATGGTGGACGGTTCGGATGCAACACATGCATCATTGTGGATCCCATAGGGATGGACGACATAGATATAACATATGGGACCACTTGGTGGCGTCAATACAACAACTATATAGCTGGGGTGAGATACCCCAGCCAATCAAACGGGTGGGTCCCACAGATGGACAGTGTGGATGAAGTAGGTGGGGCCCACATATATACATAATATATGTATATAATATATATAAATATATAATATTAAAATTAAATGTCCAGGCCCTGGACAGCCTGGACGAATGCACACATTAAGGTGTAGCCTACACTAGGGGTATATCCCACCGTCCAAGTAATAGACGGTGAGGATAGGACCGAACATCACGGTGGGGTCCACTAACCGTCCAGCAACCCATCAAAATAGCTGGATGGCATGCTAAAACACATGCATCATGAGTGGGGTCCACATGAAGACCCACCATCATGTATATTATATAAATATAATATATAATTTATATATAGTATATATATACAATATTATATAATTGATATATATATATATATATATATATATATATATATATATATATATATATTACATACACCCATGCACACACACACGCACTCACGCTCACACACACACACCGTCCAGGGGGATGGTGTGGATAGAACACATAAATCAAGGGGGCCACCGTCCACCGTCAGTGGACGGTGTGAATATACACATACATCATTGTGGGTCCCACGTGGGGCCCAACATAGTGTTTATCAGCCATCCAACCGTAGATAAGGTCACGTGGACCCTGGGTGAATGGGAAAAATAAATTTCATCTAGATCCAAAACTTCTATGGGCCCAAAAAGGTTTCAATGGCAGACGGTCAGCCCCACTATTTCCTGTGATGTGGGCCACCCGAGCATTGGATCGGCCTGATTTTTGGAGGGGGCCCACGACTGGAGCCGAAGGGTGGCTACCGAACCGTCCGTCCGCCGTCTGCAGGTGCACGGCAGTAGGCGCTGCTTTCTGACAGCAGCAGCATCCGCTACTGCTGTATCCTTTTTTTTTTTTTAATGACGTTATCCTGTGGTTTTTCACAAGTAGGGCCCACATCAAGTAAATCCAACCCATCCATTGCACTCTGTGGCTCAAGACTGTCCAAACGAGTCCAATATCCGATGTTTTTGCGGCACATAAAAATGTCAGGGTGACTTTCAACGGTAAAAACTACTATTTAACAGGCTATGGCCCGCCTGAGGATCGGATGGACCTCATTTTTCGACTCAACGCCTAAAATGAGCCGTGGAAGGGAATGGACGGTTTGGATTGAATTTATACATCTATGTGGGGCCCATACAAGTGACCACCCAAAAGGCTTGTGAACCAAGCTAATATTTGTGATTTCATTTCAGTCCAGGGACGTCTCGGCGTCACACATGCTCAAGGTGGGCCCTACTCAGGTGGGCCATCAACTGATGGATGGTGCGGGTACAACACATATGTAAGTGGGCCCCACCTATAGATGGGTTAGATAAAATACATGGCTCATGGTGGGATTCATCGGAGTGGGCCACACGGCCACATCATCACACATACAAAAGAATATAAACAAGAGAGGGAAAGAGAGAGAGAAGTACCCACCTTAGATCTTGGACTTCTTCTTCCACCAATGTGATCTAGAGCTCCAAGGGTACAAGATTCAATGGTCGGGATTGATTTTGGAGGGTTGGAATTGGGGGTGGAGATCTTGCAAAAGGGTTGGAAATGGAGAGCTCTCATGGACGTTGGGAGCTCTCATGGACGTTGGGAGCTCTCACTCTTGCTAGGAAATAAGAAAGAAAGAGGGAGGGAGAGAGAGAAAAGAGAGAGAGGAGTTATGGCTTGTCATAATGATAGCCATCATAAATGCCTAGGTAAGGGTAGATGTTGACTTTTGGGAAAAGGGAAGGGAATAATTACCTAGCACATTACCCCATGATGGCTTAAAAAATTGTGTCATTGCAATAGGTGGGTCCCACAAACGCGATCAAGATCCAAATGAAGCACGGCCTAATCTTTTGATGTACAACTTGGATTGTTGTACGAGACGCGGCGTTAGAACCGCGGCGACAAGATGGTCGCTATGGCGCTAATTCCGGATCGGTCCGGGTCAGGCTTACATGATTAAACTTAAGGGTCATCGCAAACAAAATCCGTAGGTCGTGGGTTGTTGGAATTCGACCGGGAAGATTGCAGGAGTTTATGGATCGGTACGGGCTAGGATACGGGTCTCACATTTGAGGGGGTTTCAAATCCCCTGGTTGTTTGACAGCATAAGGGCGTGTTTGGCCGGTTGCATTAGGTGGGATTAGAAGGGATGGAACTAGTTTTAAGGTAATGATGATGTTGTTGGTGGATGGGATGGAGTTCCATGGTATTGTAATATCCCGGGATGATTTTGAGAGTCTGTTTGGATAGGTTGGAATATCCTAGGACGACGATGGCGATTGTGTTTGGATGGGGCATGGGATTGAAGTAATTTGGCAGGTGAAATAGGTTTACGTGTTCGCCTCTATGGAAGTTTATCCTAGGAGTTCCCTTTCAGCTCAAAATGCATGCTGCATTACGGTTCGCCGGATGTCGAAATTCTCAGAAAAATGGTCTACAGTGGACCACACCAACCGAAGCAGTCCGGGCATAGCTTTGTGGGGGCCACCGATTTGGCATTGTGTTATCACGTCGTCCAATATAACTAACAAACCATTGAAATGGCGTTATTCAAAAAATGAAGCAGGTCCAAATATCCAGTGGACCACACCAAATGAAGCAGTGGTGATAAAATCACCCATCAATGAAGCAAGTCCAGATATCCAGTAGACCACACCAAATGGAGCAGTGGTGATAAAATCACCCATTAATGAAGCAGGTCCAGATATCCAATGGACCACACCAAATGAAGCATTGGTGATAAAATCACCCACCATTGAAACCTCTCTAACATCCGAAGGTGTGGTGGATAACACCGATTAAAATAGACTATTATTGATTGACCCCGCCGGATTTTTAGCTAACGCTACACAAGCTGTATGGATGGATGATCTCTCTGGACGGATGGATAATGTGGATACGTAGTGGAAGAAGGATTAGGTATGTGCTTTTCATCCAATCCATACAAAGTGTTTTTCGAATGAACATTACCAGTTGCTTGAAAACGTCATCACATTTGCATTCCAAAAATAAGTTGAAAAGTAGTTTTCAAAGCAACGAATACCTACCACCTGTACCTACAACTTAATTATAATATACAAAGCGAAAAAAAGAACCAGAATGGCCGTCACAAATGCACCCAATCTCTCTCCAAAGGACACAGTGGCATCATCAGTCGACATGGCCCTGAAAACCATGGCTCGGATCGTCTGTTGGATAAACGAAGTTGACGAATGAAGGATGTCAACCTCATCACAATATGCGGCAACATATCCCGCATGAGATCCTCGTCCAAGTCCCGATTGAACACCAGTATTACTGAAGTGATTGTCCCAACATACAGACGTTTCTTTCCAATTCTTGAAGGCTCGATGTCTACTGCCGTTATATCCTTCAACTTCCACTCTAGCATCATCCCATGACAAATATATGCCTGGTCGACGCCCAATGAGTACGACGTAGTACTTTTCTTTCCCCGTCTACATTGACATGTCCATTATCGAAATGTATACAAATGTAATTGAATATAAACGCGTACAAAAATTATGAGGCAGTATCCAATCAACTAGAAAGAGTAGTGTTCATGATCAAATGTATTGAAAAAGATGTGAGTACGTACCCTTTCCCCGGTGGAAGTGTGTGGTCCTATCTGTCTTAATGTGCATCTAGCAAGCATATGAATACATCTATTAAAGTTATTACATATCCAAAATATTCATGAAAACATCATTCAGTTTGGTATACATTGTATACCACATATACCAATCCTAAAGTGAAAGTACCATTTAAAAAAGTTATTACTGGTCCACATGGAAGAAAGTGTAAGAAACAGGGCACAATCTCTATCAACTCGAGCCAACACCTACATCCTAAAACTTATCGCGAAGTGTTTTCTTCAACCACTCGACGCGGCTCTCAGGTTGAAGACTTACAAAGAATGATGCCAGCTTCTCGTCCCTATTCAAGAGTTGATCAACTTCGATGAACTCTGAGTTGGTCAACCCTTGCACCTCTTCGAGGATATCAAGTACTTTGCTAGTACGATTTACCTCTTTACCTAAGCTAAAATCACGTATAGCTTCTACAACATTTTTAAGAGAGATGTCGAGTATATCACAGGGACGAGGAAACCGCGTACATTTTTTTAATGCGGTCCCACCCCGGCTACTATCAGAATTTGATGTATGAGTTAGAGTGCCGTGGAACATTCGATTTTCCATCGAAGGAGTGTTCGATGAAATTGATTATTCCCTGTCGAGTCTGCTAAGTTATCTTCCGAGAGGTCAATGGTATCGTCAAGATCATCTTCAAGGTCCGTCTAGGCCTCATTGAGATCTCGTTGAATCCGATAGGAGGATGCAACCATACTCCTACTTCCTTACACATAAAGTCCTATGGCCTGATCGGATCCGACGATAACCGCTAAGTCATCCATTCTCTCAATTCTTTTGCCGTGGAGTCTTTCAGCATGCGGGTGAGACTGCAGCGGGCTTATTACACTTAAAATCATTTCAATAGCTGTAGGTGTAACATGTGTGTCACCTATACTATCATTCTATTGGGCACATGGCCCACTAATGATGATCAGCACTGTCCAAATATTGTCTAGCACCGTCCAAACATTGTCCATGTAAATCAACGATTAAAAATCGTTGGTTAGTCACTCAGACATGATCTTGTGCTTGTGGGCCATCCGAGACTTGGAATTTTATAAATTTTGAGCAAAACATATATTTGAGTGGGCTTATTACAACCATTGTGTCAAAAATTATATATTTCACTAATTAGAGATATTAAAGTTGATTTAGTAATTAAATTCAAACCCCTGTAAATATACCATGCATAGCTACTTTTGGATTAAAGTTGATTCACAATCCAGGATGCCAAACACACTAGGGGGTGTTTGGCGCATGGTATTAGATAGAATTGCATTTGGTGCCGTGACAATTTCACTCAATGTTTGGGGGATAATGGAAAAGCTTGGAATTAGATTAGATGGAATTGCATTGGGTCCCGTGCCAATTCCACTCAATGTTAGCAAGTTGTGTAGGTCCCACCATGATGTGTGGGCTATATCCACACCATCCACCCATTTTTCGAGATCATTATAGAGCATGGGCCAAAAAATTAGGTAGATCTAAAGCTCAAGTGGACCCCACCATAGAAAGCAACGGGGATTGAATACCAACTGTTGAAAACTTCTTTGGGGCCACATAAGTTTTGGATCCGCCTCATTTTTAGGCCCATGCCATCAAATGAGGTTACAAAACAGATAAACAATTTGGATATATCACGTATGTGTTATTTTTAATAGTTTCAAATGATGCTGGGTATATTCATTCAATGTACCACCGTATTACAAATATATTATGGAATTAAGCTTATCCCATGGTAACAAGGACAATCCCTGCCGTATGTAATAATTACATTTTTTACCTGATCCTTCCTATGCCATGCGCCAAACACCCCCTAGGAGGATTTCAAATCCGGGGGTTTCGAATCCAGAGGTTCCAAATCCAAGCTCCCAAAAAGGCCTTGTCCGTCATTTTATTCACACTCACGAATTCAAGACCCATTCATACTAGGGCCTCGGGTCATGGGGCTTGATAATAGGTAATGGCAGTATTTGATGGAAGGCAATCCTGGGGACCAATCAAATACCACGGTATATGTAATGGCAGTATTTGATGGAAGTGGATTGCCTATTTCCTGTAAACCAATCAAATTCCACCCTATAAGTAATGACAGTATTTGATGGAAGCGGATTGCATACGACCCCAGGAGTAGAGATATTGCTGTGCTCGTTGATGTATGTGTGCGACCTACAGGAGTATCTGTGACAAATCCACTTCAGTCATCTGTTTTGCAAGACTACAACGTAGGACATGAGTCTAAAAATCAGGCAGATTCAAAACTCATGTGGTATGAGGGCCATACCACGAGAAACAGTGCGGTTTCAAAACTAGGTGACGAAAGTTTTGAATCGAGATGATATTTGTACCTACGGTTTATCTCAGTGATAAGTAACCCTATAAATGATTTATGTGGCATATAAACATTATGGTCAATTCTAGAAAGGTTTTCAATGGTGGACATTTTCATTTTTCGTTTCGGCTGTTTCATTTGGGTGGCCCACTTAAGTTTTGGATATGCTTGATTTTTAGATTCCTATTCTATTGTTGTCTTTAATAACAAGCAGATGGAGTGGATTCGTCACCGACATATTTATGGACCCACATTGCCCCAGGCACAGGTATATCCCTTACTTGGGGTCACAGGCAATCCAGTTCCGGTTTTGATTGGCTCTACAGCAGATTACTTGCAAATCAAATATCACCATGTCACGTCACATTGGCACTGACATAGAGAGTACTAATCCGCTCATAGGCAAAACCAATTTGCCACCCCACGTGGATTGGGTACTACCCGGTCTTTCCCTAGAGAATTGACTGAGTTTTAAGAGGCCACCCTAATGTATGGGTTTTATTCATATTATTCATCCATTTTGCTATATAAAATTTAAATGTAAGTCCTTGAAGGAAAAAAAAAAAAAAAAAAAGTTAGGCTCAACCTCACCATTAGAAAGCGGCAGTGGTAATGATGCAGTCACTGGAACTTAGGTTGATGCTCATGGTCGAAACTGTTGATGTAGTTTTCCGACGGACCCTCCCTATCTAACTCATTCAAACCTACACAAAAAAAAATGAAGAACAAAGGAGACCTTAGCTTGTACAGGGGACCCTCCGATGCTTAAGTCAGATCTTTGAGTTTTTAGTAAGGTAGGATCTCTTTGGAAAAGAGACACCGGTTAAATATTAAAGTATGAATATGCGTACCTTACTCTGGTTGGAGACACCTCCATTTATAGGAGAGGGAAGACGTATGTGATAGGGAACCTGTTTAGGAATCCATTCAGGATTCATATCAGATCCCGAAGTCCTCGGGATTCGATCTGATCCTTCGAAGATTTTGGGAGAGATCTTTGGACTATTGATCTAAAAGATTGGTCGTTAATCGACCTTTTTCATGAAACTGGCATTTTCCTTCTCTTGAAGGATATCCCGACCTATAGCTGAGCTCTGATCGAGATATGATCAAGTTCTGATCGAGCTCAACCGAGTTATGGCCAACTTATAGGTTGGTAATTGGCCATTCGAGTAGACTTATGATTGCCTCCTCTTTGAGTGTCCTTACCGTTGCACTCAACCTGTATATGGATGTAGACGCCCCTTAGGACTTAGATGCCAAAAAAGTCTCATATTGTTTAGTAGAATTGATCCATTCTATAAGTCGACCTATCCGACTTAACTATTTTTTCACCTACAGAAATGTTCCTAGGGCCCATTTTATGTTTATTTGTCATCCAACCTATTCATAAGGTCACATAGACACAAATGAAGGAAAAACACAAATATCAACTTAGCCCAAAACTTCTACGGCCTTTAATAAATTTTCAATAGTAGCCGTGTAATCCCTTTTATGTGGTCCACTTAAGCTTTGGTTCTAGTTAATGTTTTTAGTTATACCCTAAAATAAGATGGAAAAGATGAATGTACGGTGTAGATAAAAATCATACATCATGGTGGCCCCTAGAGCCACTGCCCGTGACGGCCTCAGGAAAGGTAGTACCCAATCCGCGTACGTCCCCGCTCTTAACACGGTGCAAAGGGGACGCGGATTGACTATTGGGTAACTCAGCACACTCAGTAAATTCTATGGAGCCCACCGATTATGTATCCAGCTCATTACAGGGCATGAGCCCAAAATGGAAGCATATCCAAAGCTCAAGTGGACCGCATCACATAACCATGACCATGACCTGCATGTACACGTGTGCCTATATGTTTTCCATTCATCGGCGCAAAGGGAGACTTCGAGAGGACTGGTCATAGAAAATGATCGGTTGTCCATTGATCCGAACATGTGGCACAAACAATAAGCATGCCTGATATTTTTACCATTTGATACTATTGGTGAGGCCTATCTTTCCAATGGCATGGATGTCACATGAAGGGGCATGTTGGCAGAAAATACCTAGTTGGATTATTATAGTCAGCATAGTCCTCTTCGACACCATACCATACTCCTGGCTGCACTTGAGAGTTGAGAGCTTCTCTTAAGCCGAGGGAGGCAAGAAAGGAGGTAAGCCGAGCGAGCCAGGAAAGGAGCCAAGAATCCCCGTCAACGGTCCGAGTTGCCTTTTGTGACTTCCACGCGTCACCGAGTCGGCAATACCGTCCAGGACCTGATGCTGGTGGCTTTTGACTCGTAATGTTATGGTCTTTAATTGCTGACGTGGGAACGCGATCTTTTGTACATCCTTTTCCTCCCTATTTCCTCACCAACCGCATTCGCTGCACGCGTATGACAGATCCGACCGTTCAAGTGACGATAACTTTAGATGGTCCATGGACTAAGGGTGAGGCCAGTTACTTCATCATGTGATCCACACATGTGTCAGATAAATTTACAGTTAGATGAAAAGATGACTAATGTTCCATGGTCAGCCTGAGATTCTAATAGGTCCATTGAGAAACCAAGATATTGTCAATAGATGTATTAAATATGTAATTTAACAATTTGTCGATGATGGGTTCGATGTCACCGTGCAGGCTTCGATACTATCGAAATCGATTTGATGCCATCAAGATTTTTCGAATTTCTTTCATATGGTTGCTAGACATATTGGATGTTTTTTCAATGACATCGAGAAGGGTTCGATGACATCGAAGATCAAAGTTTAATGCCATCGAAGACGGTTCGATATAATCGGAAAAAAAAAAATAAAAATTAATTTTCATGTTTTGTCGCTGGAACGTTTTGATATTATTTCGATGACATCGAAGTAGCTTCGATCGAAATTTAAGTTTCAATGTCATCAAATAGTTTCACGTAAATTTTTGCAGAGTTACAATTTTACGAGATCTGTTTCGTATTTCAATTGTGATTCTTCCAAAGGCTATTATTTGGTTGCAATCATGATTATGAGGTATCCAAAGGCTTCAAATTCTTTCTAGAGTTTCAAGGGTGTAACTTAGTGATGTAGAGAGGGTTGCGGACAGTTTCATGGCCAAGATGGATCAGAAAAGGCCCGGTCGACGACAGAAGTGATCCGGACCGTCGGACCTTAGATCGGGCGATCTCGCAATCCGGAATGAATTACTTGACGTAAAATATTTTGGGGTAGAACGAGCTACTTTAGCCAACCAACCCCGCTACGTCGGGTTGCGCAGCCCGGAATTGGGAAAAACCCTTGGATCGACGGACGTTTCCCTGTTTTAATTTCGTTTTTACTATAAATAGTAAGTTTTTGTTTAATTATAACTCTTCATCCATCGGGCTTTAGGAGTTGCGCCCAACGTGAAAAGAGCTTAGAATAATTAAGAGAACGGTTTAGTGAAGCCAAATAGGACACTTACTATTTTTGGCCGAAAACCTTGCACCCTAGTAGACATCACGACTGTCTATAAATAGTAAGTTTACTATTTATAGTATGTCGCGGATTCTAGAAGTTTTAGTTGTAGTTTGATTCTGATTTCTTTCCCATTGCTTGGTACCCCTATTTAAAGGGTTGTGAACTTGTTTTTAGTCATCAATTAATCAATTTCTTAGAATTTATTTCTATTTTCTGCTTTCTTTCCTCATGGATTCGAGAAGTCTCTGTGAGGAGTCCAGAGAAGTTCCGTGGATTCGGAGTAGTTATCCTCATCACGTTCATCCCTGCGTCACTTAGGTTGATTCAAAGTTGTTTGGATCGAGTAATCTCTCTACTCTTGTAATTTTTTGCTTTCATAATAATATTTGTTGCTTTGTGTCATAGCTTTTTCCCGCAATGGTTTTTCTACATTAAATTCAGTATGTTTACGGTGTACTCGCTTGGTGTGATTGGATTACTCCATTTAATTTATCTCTGTGTGCTTCCACGGTCCCCTAACAGATATGGGCTCCATCCTATGTACATTGGAAGATTATCGCCTTCATATCTTTGGCCTTTTTTGGCTCGGATGCAGACCATTGATATATTTCATTCCTGATGGTCTTCTTGAGGAGCACAAAAAGAACGATTAGGATCATTTTGTTCTACAGACCATCTAAAGTGGGTCCTATCTTATCATCAGTTTGGATAAGCTAATCTCGGGCCCTTGTATTAACAAAAAACCTTAGTGGACTACACGCGTTCTCTGATCAAGCATTGTACAATACTTGGAAAAAAAAAAAACAAAAAAGGAGGAACTTTGGCCACTCATCCGCCATTAAAAATAAAAAAGAATTTTAAGACAGACGAGTGTCGACCAAGCTTTCTTTTAAATGGAACAAACTTGAATTTATTAATGAGAGATCGCAAACGTCTGGTAAACATATGGTGGGCCATCCATGGTAAGAGATTACAATTCCCACTTTTGATATGATAATACAACTTATATTAAAATAGGTACGCATCTACATGTCTATTTTATACAAGTGGTTAGGGGTGTACATCGAGTCGAACCGAGTCGAGCTGGCCTCAGCTCGAATCGGCTCGAACATTGACTGACCTCAGCTCGAACTTGGCTCGGTTGGGTCCTCGAGCCTGACTGGCCAACTCGGCTTGGTTCGATCAGTGGCTCGGGCCAGCTCGGGTCGTGTTCGAGCCGAGTTCGCCATTGAGGCATTTCTGCAAACACCTGAACTGCAACTTCAAAAGCCCACTGTTTTACAAACAGAGGCAATGGTTTTATAGGTGTTTTATCAAACACCTTCTAAGTAACATAAAAATAAAAATAAAAAATAAAAAAAATAGAGAGACAAAAGAAGTATTTGTTTAATGTACCTACCTTGCTTGCCACCGGCCAAACCTTCCTTGCCACCGGTCATATTTCATTGAGTCATTTTATCAAACAGTTGGTGAGCAACATCAATGGCAAAGTAACCAAGTCACCAAACTGGTTCGATTTGAGCTGGATTCGATCTGAGTCGAGTCGAGCTGGGGCTGTTTGAACTCATTTTCGAGATCCAAAAATCAGCTCGACTCGGCTCGAACTCAGCTTCGAACCGAGTCGAATCGAGCTTTTTTGAGTCGAGTCGAGTGAGGTAACCGAGCTAGCTCGGTTCGTGTACACCCGTACAGGTGGTTAATACCACTGAGCTTAATAATAACAATATTAATTTACTGTAATGGTTTATTAAGTCACACGTGTACAGGCAGGTCATGGACACGGCACACACGTACCACCATGGCACATTGGCACTAGATCTACTCCATTCATTTGAAGGATACTACTACGCATATGATCGCCTCAAAGAATCAGGTCCGTACACTCGTCAGGTGGGCCACAGTTTAACCGAATGAATGTACGTCTGCAGTTTCCTTACCCATCTAACTGTTTCTAAAATGGTTGTCAACATTTATTATTGACTACAACATACATAATGTCGCACCTACCTGATGGACGGCTTAAATATTGCACCTGTGGGTCGCCATGGTACGTGTGATGGCGTCTTTATGACCTGCGTTGGACACGCGTGTGGGCTGAGCAAAGCTCCATCAAGTCACTATACAAAGAAGCTGTTTTTAGGTTGGATCATCTGAATACAGACCCCTTTTCCATTCCTTATGTTTGGCATTGCTTTCATCTAACATAAATAATATTTAAGAGTCATAAACGGTATATTCGAATGGTGGGCCACCCCTAATTGTTGCTGTCAGGTCCATCAGCTCTTAGAAATATTTCATGAGTAGATTATGTGGTCAGCATGCATCAGATCAAGAATAGTGTCCCAGTTTCCATAAGTTAGGCCCTGGCTAGGTGATCAGGACGGTCAAATCGATGGGCCCCACCAAGGATGGTGGACGGCCCGTAAGTATTATAGATTAGAAAATCTGATCAGCATCTACGATGTAGCATTTTCTCCGGACCGGTGCTGTATTTTCCACATAACCATCTATTTGTAGGCAAGCGATCAAAGGATCAGTGTCTTGGTACCTGGGAGAATTTAGTAATATTGGAGCATTAGCCATCTATGAGGGGCCCATCAATTCAAAGGTTTTGATAAACTCAACACGCGGTCCACTGGAAGTGAGGCATCAGGACACCAATCACATTGTGATGCACCAGTACATTATTATTATTTTTCTATTCTCTGTGAGGAATATTGATAGATTACCAACAACCTGCGGCTACTTGTCTTCCTAATTTTTATTACCAGTTTTGATCAACTTAAAAGCATAAGAGTTTTATTAACCCCACATGCAACCCTCTCCTCAAGCACACTGGCTAGTGGGACATCTGAGCAAGCACAAGGTGGTTCCCACCATATGGGAAGATGAGGGCGGTCCACTCATTACGTAGACTAGAGTTGTACAAGTCACATGCTGACAGTCGGCAAGTATTCTAGAATGGACCAGCCTGGCTTGCGCGTATATACATGTGGAAAGTAGTACCGGTCAAATGTCCCATACTGGGATATATCGGAACGCGGATTGGATACTACCCCGGACGTTGTTTGCTTCCTACTAGGGCTCTCTGGGCCCACCTTGATGTAAGTGTTTTATCCATGCCGTTTGTCAATTTTCTCATATCATTTTAAGATATTATGCATAAAAATGAGGCAGGTCCAAGGCTTAAGTGAACTACAAAGTGGGGATTGAACGTTCACCATTAAAAACTTCTTGGGAGCTGGAAAAGTTTTGGATCAAGCTGGTATTGGTGTTTTCACTTCATCCATGTCTACATGACCTTATGAATAGATTGGATGATAAAAAAACATCACGGCGGCCCTTAGAAAGGTTTTCAACTGTGGGTGTCATTATCACTGCAGCTTCCTTTGGTGTGGTCTACGGGAGCTGTGGACCAGCCTCATTTTTAAGATCAAACTTTAAAATGATCTGAGAAAAGTAATAAACGAAGTGGATAAAACACTTACATCAAGATGGCCCCATAGAGCCCTGCCGGGGGTAGGATGCAATTGGCGTCCACTAACCTCGCACATCCGGCTAGGAACGAACAGGGGCTTTTATGGCCACCGAGATGTATGAGTTGCACATCTTGCTAGGAACGAACGGGGACTTTGAGGGCCACCTAGATGTATGAGTATTATCCGCGTCGTCCATCCATCTTGCCATGTCATTTTATGGTGCAAGCCAACGCACATTTTTGGCATACTTAAAGCCCAATGAGATGCTGACAACCAATGACATGTGTTAACATCATGTGCCAAATGATAGACAGAACAAGTTATATACTAAAAACATTGTTTACACGTTATCTAAGGTACCCAATCAAACAATCTAACAGACACCACATGACATCATGTGGTTTAGATGACTTAAAAAGAGTTACAGATGTGTACATGAGAGATAACATTAAATATTAGGTCTCATGCTACACGTGGTTTAGATGACTTAAAAAGAGATACAGATGCGTACATGAGAGAGAACATTAAATATTAGAGTTTCATGCAAAAGCAAGATTTTAATTAAAGTAAATCCCTCTCTAGCATCAAATGCTAAAATCCTTTCAAAGCATATCTCCATCCAAAATTAAATGCTAGAGTCTATCAAAAGCCACTCTCAATGGATGCATGCTAAAGACAAGTGATGTAAAGACCACAAAAACTTTTCAATTTAGGAGTTAGAAACGTGAAGACTTTAGTCGGCGCACCATGAGTATATCTTCGGTACACGACATGGAAGAATCAATGAGATTTTCACAGATAATCATCCAAATCATTAATAATGCTAAAGACTATGCAAGGCTACCACCTTTTAGAAGCCTTTTGGTGCAAAACTCTGAATGTTCTCTATTGAGGTCAAAATCTGGTCAGCTCTCCCCCTTGCCCCACGTGGCGTCCCCAAGCCCTGAACCTGTACACAAATGGTGAGCAAAGGAGACCCTGGATAAGCCGGGGGACCCTCCGATGCCTAAGTCTGGACACAGGAATCTGCATCTAAGTTGGAGAGTAGTGGGAGAGCACAAGATGTTGCGTACCTGTAGCAATGGGGTGGTATGACATTTATACTTGCTCGCTGGACGATCTAGGTTCGTCAATCTCGGCACGATCAGTGGGATTCCCGAATCATGGAGATATTGTTCAGAATCCGGAGATCGTGTGGCGTGTCGTGCGTATTTGTGGACGAAACTATCGGTCACGTCCGTTTAAGGTAGTTTCCCTTCTTGGCACGTAGGGCAACCGCTGGAGACGATTTCGTCATAGGGGTGGCCTTCGCTCAGAGATAGCCTTGGCTCAATACGACCAAGTCCTACCCTGTTGATCCGAACCGAGGTCATGTTGACTCTCCGTTTCTGGGGTGAAATCGGCTCGGCAATATGGGGAATGCGTGGGCCTCTGCTCGGTCCGACTAAGGACGGATGTGCGGATCCAAGCCGAGTACGCCACCGTTGCGCGGAATCTCAGTTATCGGACGTGGGTTCGGCTTGTTCCAAGACAAACGAACACGTAACCCGACCCTCCAAGCCGAGGTCTCCATTGATCACTCAGAGTTACCGCCTTCGGGGCGCGGCTTTGGCTCAATGTGATTGAAGACGAGCATATTAATCTGATCTGATCTTAGCCTCGCGTGTGGCTTCGACGAAGTTCTTGACAATGAGTATTAATTTTGGGCCTGTAAGAGAGGGCGTCCGTTGAGATTGCTCGGCGTTCCCTGCTTTCCGACCGGGCCAAACATCTGCTCTTTGTTCTATCCCTATGGTCGACTTAACCCCTCAGATCGCAGTGGTGTTGGTCCTCGGATCAGCGGGGAGCTCGGATCTTCCTATAACAGAAGCCCCCTACTCTTTGAGGTCGGCTATGAGCTCAGAGAGTAACAATTCAGAAGATTAGCCGTTTCAACTTCCAATGCTCATGCTGGTGTAGTCCCGATACGCGATCACGAAACATCATATCTTTATAATCCTTTATCTGCGGGTTAACCCTGTGTCAATACATGGCGACGGTTGGGATTTCGAATAATCGCCAGCCTATGACTGGCTGCCACGCACACCCTGGATGTCGTGTTGAGCGGCTCATTCTGTGCCCGGGCGTCATTTCGACTATCGCATGCACGACAAACGAGAGAAAAGGCGCTACACTCGGCACAGTTCGGTCTAGTAACGCATCACCACGTGGGCTCCCGAGTCGGCTCGCAACGGCTCGGCTGCAGGAATTAATGCTCATTAATTAATGCCAAAATCTTCGAGAGTCTATATAAACTCCTTCCGAGGGTTGTTACTCATTTTCATTTCCTGCGCCCGATTAGCACCGGAGAAGGCGATTTTCGGCGAAGGCGATTACGACCGATCTTCAATTTCCGGTAGAAGCAATTTTCGGCAAGTGCCCGGTGAGACCTGCCTTCAACATTCTCTTCCTTCTCATCTTGCAAGATGTCTTCTAACTTGGAGACACTTCGAGACTTTGAAGAAGACCCTGAGTCGGAGAACTCCAACGATAGGAGAGGGGCCTCCGAGGGTCCACTCGAAACCGTCCCCTCACATCCCCCGCCCCATAGACAAAAGGAGGTGGGGGCCCGGACTCGCCGGGCTAGTAAGAAGGGCACCGCACGAGCCCCCAGGGCTGTGGTTGCCGAGATCAGGGAGATGCCACTGAGTGGAAGGGCCTCAGAGGCAGTACCAGGGGGCTCCGTGATAACGGAGTCCCAGATAGGATGGATCCGTTCGTAGTTTGAGATCCGGGAGTACGTCTGGATCAGGGCCCCAGAGCCCACCAATGCTGTTGGCGCTCCTGCGGATGGGGAGGTCGTCATTTTCCTCTGCGCCTTGCAATGTGGGCTCCGCCTCCCTATGCACCCCTTCATCCGAGCCTTGACTGCCTACCTGGGGCTGGCCCCCGGACAATTCACCCCCAACACTTGGAGGGTGTTAATTTATGCCTTCATCATCTGGTGCCAAGTCGGGAATCTAGAGCTGACTCCCGCGGAGCTAATGAGCCTGTACCAGGCTAAGCATGACAGCAACGAGCCATGGTACTACTTCGCGACCAGAGGCAGCAAGGGGTCAGTGCTTGTTTTGGATCTTCCGACCTCTAACAAGGACTGGAAGAACAAATGGTTCTGGGCCACGGGCGAGTGGGAGGTGCCGGCAGCGGAGATGAGGACTCTGACGACCCGGGTCCCTACTAAGTTCTCTAAACCAGGTCGGATCAGGCATCCTTTCCTTTTTACGTGCCCCTTTTTGCTAGGCTCAAGGTTATTTTTTTTTGTTATCTTTGTAGTCTTTGCTAGGAGTCTGCCCTTCCTTACCTCAGACCAGAGAAACCAAATTGCTAAGGCCAGAGCACGGTCGGAGGAACTTCGCTTCTAGTCGGGTCTGATTACGGCCTCCAATCTCCACTGCTCTGGGCTGTGTCGATCCAGGCCGCACCCTTCTTCCTTTAGTAAGCTTTTTCCATTTTTAAGTCTCCCTTGTGTTATTTCCATTTGGTCTCTGACTTGTATCTTTGATGTATAGGCATGGCTGAAGCGTCCGGGTCTCGGAGAAGAAAAGCAGCTTTGACAGCGAAGGAGTTACTAAGGGACGAGCCTCAAGTGAAGGTTGTTCGGAGGAAGCAGGCTGCTGCTTCTCACAGAGTGAGTTCGTCAGGTCCTGCTTCGGCTGCCGCAGCTCGGGATACAGCTCCACTTCTTGTTGCTCCGACGACAGTAGTTTGGGATACAGCTCCATTTCCTGCTGCTCCGACGACAGCAGTTCGGGATACAGCTCCATTTCCTGCAGCTGCATCATCGGCTGCAGTTCCATCTGCAATTGTGTCCCCTGCTGCGGTGCTTCCCAATGCACCGGCTCAGGTTGCGGTGCTTCTTGATATGGCTGCGGCTGCGGTGTTTGCCGATACGACTCCAGCAGTCATTGCTCCCGCAGCAGCCGGGGGATCTACCCCACTTTTCCCTTCCGCCGTTCCCCCCACCGTGGTGCTTCACCCAGCAGCCTCCTTGATAGCTGTCCCCTCAACCTCCGAGTGGGACGAGGCTGTTCGGGTGGCCGATGCCATGATCGCCCCCCAAGATAACGATGGGGCCGAACAGAGTCTCGGGGGCGAGGCTCAGCCCTCGGCAGACAGTCGGATAGGGGCCAATGAGGCTGTTGACTCGACTCAGATGAGACCGAGCGAAGGGAGGTTCCAACCGGGTTATCATTTATCCTGCTTGACACCTTGGGCCGCTAAGCATGCCCCAGAGGAGGATATAGCCCGCCTCCTTGAGAAATCGAACACTTCCTTCTTGAACGACGTGGCCTCTGCATTCTACACGGTAAGTCTGTCAACTTTTCTTGTCAATTTACATTCTATTTCTTCTAAGGACTCACCCTCTTGTCTTTATTCAGTCCGTCGCGAAGGTCCTTTCGGTTCGGGAGAGAATAAATGAGCTGGAAAGGAGAGATGCTGAGGTGGGAGCTCTTAGAGCCGAGGCTGAAGCCCTACGGAGCGAGGCCGCCTCCTTCCAACTTGAACAGGGCGAGTTGCATCAGCAACTCGAAGACGGGAAAGCCAGAGAGCTTCATCTGCAGGGGGTAGTGAGCAGGCTCGAGGCTGAAGGATTTCGACTCCAGGGGGTCGTGAAGGACCTTGAGGGCCGAAATGATGCAGTCACAGCCGAGCTGACCCGGGCTAAGGCTTACGCCGACACTTTTGCCGGGGAGAACACCCAGTTGGATGGGCTCCTAGAGCGGACCAGGATTGAGGCCGCTGAAGAGACGAGTCGAGCTGTTGCTCAGGCGAAGAAGGCTCAATGAACCGAGGATGATGCTTCCCTGGCCACAGCAGTGGCCGCAGCGGTAACTGCGTTCAAGACCTCGAAGGAGAGCGATGTCGAAGTTGATAAGTTTTACAACCGTGGCTTTGATGAGTATCTTGTCACGGTTCAGAATTTGTATCCGGACCTCGACCTTGATCCCTTACTGTCCGAGGATGATGAGGAAGATGCTGCCGAAGCGACTCGTTCGAATCAAGCCGCTGATCGCCAAGCACCTCCGACCGCGTGAAGAGTTTTTCCTCTTTTTTTTTTGTGTAATGTACCTTTCTAGATTAATGAAAGATTGATTTTGGGCTAAGTCTCGTGTATTGTTGATTGCGAATCCGTACGATTAATGAGTTGATTTACCCGAATGTATAGTTGAGCCGTTTACTTAACAAGTTAGTTTGTCGAAATTTCGTCATTAAGGGCCAAGGCCTTTAATCCGATCCTTACAGGATTGGCTTACTTTGCCTTAGGTGATGATCTTCTATATTAGTGGGGCCGACTTTCCTTTTGGAGAATCGAACTGCCCCTTGGCTTTTCCCCCTGATTAAGGGGAGATACCTTTGTAGAAATTGGCCTGATTCCACTGTTGGGGAGTCGGGTCGCCTCTTGGTTTTTTCTCCCGATTAAGGGGAGATACTTTTGTAGAAATTGGCCCGATTCCACTGTTGGGGAGTCAGGTCGCCTCTTAGTTTTTTCCCCTGATTAAGGGGAGATACCTTTGTAGAAATTGGCCCGTTTATGTAAGACTAGAGAATTTTATTGAAAGCCTTAAAGGCTGGTCGCTCGGAGGCGTACATTTATTCATGGCCTTAAAGGCTTACCGCTCGGAGGCTATTTCATCAGGGATAATACACCTTTAGGTGCTTGACGTTCCAAGGGTGGGGGAGTTGACGGCCTTCGAGATCTTCCAGATGGTAAGACCCTGGCTTCGCTGAACAGACCACTCGATAGGGTCCTTCCCAATTAGGTCTGAGCGACCCAGTACCTAGCTCAGCGGTGTTCTTAAAGACTCGGCGAAGGACCAAGTCGCTTGGCCTAAACCGTCTGGTCTTAACCTTGGAATTGTAGAATCGGGCCACCTATTGTTGTCGAGCAGAGGCGCGGAGTCTGGAGACATCTCTGATTTCTTCAAGCAGGTCTAGTGTAACACCCCGTGCCTCTGGTGCTCGGGTGTTACTTTTAAAACCTACGTCAACTTAAATCAGGATGGGTTAAACCAACTAACGTGAACACTATGCATGTAGGATGGGAATTTCAGTCGGAAGTGAGGCCATCCGCCCGGGCCCCCAAAGAGCCAGAACACGCCCTACAACTGGCAAAGAGTATGATTTCTTGAACACTTTAAATTAATGCACCTATGTTAGTGGTAACTGCTTCCACACACTTCACACCAATGTCCGAGGGACTTTTTGTGGCAAATCAAACCTCCACCACGAGCAGTGCGTAAAGTTAACCGTTGAAAATAAACTTCAGACCCACTGGATAGGCAGGTCACTTTAGTTGATCCAATAATGACCCAAAGAGGAGGGTAGCGGCCCACCTAAGCCTCACCGTTAGCCCAAATTGGGTTGGGACCCCTGTTAAAGGTTCCCCTGTACGAATGGACGGTGTGGATTTTAACGCCGACACCTCAGGAGGTCTGTACACGGCGCATGTGCACTGGGTGTACTCGTGCACGATGTGCACTGGAACGCCAAGGTCGGTCAAACGGCGTTTGACCGACTCTCTCTCGTGAAATCGCGGATAGCGTTTTCCTGCCATTTCCTTATTCAAACGGCTGATCTTTAGCCCTTTAAGTGGGCCACCCTGGTCATTTCCCGGACCATCCGAACCGTTCATTTTCCCCGCGAGGCCCATCTTAGCTAAACTGTTTAGGCTTCTTGCTCGTTGTGAGCTGACGGGCAAGTTGGTGTGTAGCCGTCCAAATCCTTGCACGTGGAGGATATCCGCGAGGTGGGGCCAACCTGGGGCCACGTGGGTGGCCCGTGATCGGCACGAGCAAGCAAATCCTAGCCACCCGTCGCCTGTGAAAGCCACGCGCCCTCCTTTCCAGAAAAGGGCGGGCAAGGCCTGTTTAGAGAAAAAGGCAGGGGGAACATTCCCACTTCTGGAAGCTGATTCTGGCACGTTTTCAACCGTCCGCAAGGCCACGTGACCTCATCCCTGCCCTTGGTTTTGGACGTGGCGAGTTATAACCGAAAACTCAAGCTTTCTCCGGAGAAGTTAGAGTTTCTCGCGAGATGTTTTGGGAAGGGCGTTTAGAACGCGAGAAGTGGGCCCCGCACTGATCCTGGGCCCCATCTGGACCGATCAGAAGGACCGGATCATCACCTTGCACCACGGGTGATGATCCGCCATTGGAGGTCAGGTCATCCTCCTCGGTTAAGTGTCTAAGAATATATCAAGATGGGCCCCACCAGACCAGAAAATTTACTTTTCTGGTGGGCCCGAATGTTAGCTGCCCACCCCACCGTGTAGATAGAACCCGGGCACTGCGGATCTCAGATCGTAGCCATGCACAGTCGGTGCAATCCAAACCGTTGGTGTCCTCCCCCTTCCCTTATATAAACCGTCCTGTAGCAGTGGGATTGACACCGACGAGTGAGTGAGCGAGAGAAGAGAGATTTCGGGTGAACGCTGTGTGAGCGGGGCAGTGTGGGGTGCGGGTTGGCCGTTTCAGCTCGAGCTTGGAGCTGAGCCTGGTAACGCCCTTGCCTCCCTGTTCTTCTCTCTTTTCTGTCTTCTTTCTTTCCTGTTCTTTTGTTCTTTTCTTTCTTCTTTCCTTCCTGTTCTTTCTTTTGTCCTGCCATAATCCCAGCTAGCTGCAGGTGGTGCGTCGTCTGGACAGAGACCATGCCAAACAATGGCTGAGAATTGGTCCAGCGATGGCAACTTTTGGAGGCCGGTCAAGCTAGGCAATGACTCACCTTTGGGTTGCATCAGGTGACCTGCTGGATGTTATTCTGGACTCCTTGTAGAGCTTCGGGATCAGCTCAGGGTGTAGCTCCGTCTCAGTCCAGGATCCAAGCCAATCAATGGTTATGGAATGGTCTGAGGGAGTAGCAGCGTCGGCCCTGTTCTTGTTCTGAAACCGACCAAGCAATGGTCGGATTTCAATCAGTAACGGGTCCTGATGATGACCAAATGTCATGACAGGTCGAAACTCTAGTTGCATTGGGAGCAAGCCAAACAATGGCTGTCTTTCAAATCAGTGATGGCAAGCCGATCTGATGTCTGTAGGCAGGGCTGTTCTTTGACGGTGAAGATGCCAACCACCATAACGCCTGTTGAACACTGACATGGGCCGAGAATCAACGGCCGGGATCGGCCGTTTTTCATGCTAAAAATTGCTGCTAGGGGCAGCCTCAGCAGCGTGCAGCAGGAGGGCCGTTCCCACGTTGAGGGATTAGCGGGCTGCGGTAGCTCTGGGCCTTGCCAAAATTGCATGTGGGCCTCACAAACTGCTTGTGGGCTGCACTGAAGGCGGGCTTTACCCAAGATTGAAGGGCTGACCGTGGGTCCAGTGTTGATCATGGGCCCCACCAACTAATGGTGGGCTACCCCGAGTAGCGTGGGTTTGGACCGTCTATTAAATGACGGCAGTTCCAGGCCGTGCATCGGTGGCCGCCCACTGCTGTATGTTTTTCCCCTGTTTTATTTTATATATTTTTTATATGCATGTGAATAGATGGAGTATGTGTGCGAGGTCGTGTACAGGGATTTGTGGCAGGCCCCACATTGGAACACCCCCAAAATGCATGAATATAACATGTGCATATGTACCCTGTAGCACAGTTATTATACATGGGATGTATATGTTGGTACTATGATCCATATGTATGTAATGTATATAGTTATACATGTGTAGGGTTGCAGTGTAGAAGCAAAGTATGTACACAAGGTGCATGCCTCTGTATGTATACGAGTATACGTTTCTACATATATACAGGCACACTGACGTACATATTAGGTGTATGTGCCTATTGGTGTGCACGGATAGTATGCATGAATAATGGTTGAGATATTTAAACAAGATATGCAGCCCTGCCTTGTGGTGAATTTGCTATGTGTGGCATGCACCGAGTACATGCAGAACATGCTCACATGTAACGTTCATCATGGACAAAAGTATTCTGTATGGGCTGCTTACGTGTGAGTCTTGGGGTTTGGATATACATATATAAGGTATAACGTGTATGTTATGTATACAGTAAATATGTAAGGGCCTTAGTTACGCATGGTATGTAGTATCTATTCTGCGTACGCAATATATTAAACCAGCGGCGTCACGAGTTGGTAGGATAAATCGCCCTTGGGTACAACCCAAACAAACCCCGTAGTGGGCCTTTCAACTTTTCACTTATCCTCATTGTCTAATAGAAATACATTCACACAGGGAATCACGTATACGGTGTAGATTCGCCATCTTCTCAAGGGAACTCGCAGCTGGGCACACCCTACAACTTGTCTGGTGATGATTTCCTCCCCTTAAGCTTTCCACCCCTAACTAGATTAGGAGTAACAGTTTTAGAAGTATAAATGACTAATTAGACTAATGATGAATCATGAAAATTGCATTCACTTGATTTACCTACTGAATAAGATAATCCTTATGCTTACTATCGTTTGGAATTCTTATTTCGTTTAACTGCCTAAATGAATTATTCAGTCATTTCTTTCATGCACCTTATGCTATTGGAGTTATTATTCCTTATTTTCCTTCTAATTGTGAACATGTTGCTATGATACACATATTGATAGAATCTCTCCATGGGAATTCCCATCAAAGGAGAGTCCGTGCTGGGGGTGTAACAAGACTAGTTGTAGTAGGCCCCTGACACTGAGGTTTTGATTGTGGTAATTGACCCTAGGGTTTACCATCCATGCGGGACTCCACCTGTCAGACTTGGGATGAACTCCACGATTTTTCTAAATATCGATGTTTACTCGCCTTTGCACCGTTCATGCCATCACGTTTAGTCGCTATGGTTGGTAATTTCAATATTCCATTCCCAGTCAGCATTGGTGGTGGCCCCTTTATGTTAAACTAATTGGCCACATGTTAGTGGGTACTACACACACCCCAAGACGGCAATCTCATGGGCCGGGGATGGTGGGAATGGGACACTATGCCCGAGCCGTCGGCCTACGCTGGGCCAGATGCTCCTCGTAGTGACCTTTGAGTTCATCTAAATCGGCTGGTTGTAAATGGACTAATAACGACTTGGCTAATCATGCATACATGGCACGTATTGTTCCGACTGGGTGATGTTTCCCAGGTTCGATGATTGCATGGGTGATAGCCCACTGTCCGCACGGATGAGCATCCCCGGGGCGATGATTGCATTCATACATCCATGCATCTAATAAGACTGCATCTACTATATTTTGGGTTTTTCTGCATTTTTGTGTTGTTCCTTATTTAGTGCGGCGGTGTGAAATTTTGAGGGGAGATCACACTGAGCTGGCCACTCATTCATCAATGTTCAACCGCACAGAGGACGCAGGTTCAGGAGGCGTCGAGGGCGTGGCCGATTTGGAGGCGATGGCAGCCGAGGAGGAGCCATATAATGAAGAGTTGCAGCAAGAGGCAGCAGCCTACTTCAGGCTAAACCAGTAGTTTAGTCATTTATTCTATTTTTGTGCATTCAGATTTTCCTTTGGGATGATACTTAAGGTTTTGTAAGCGGCCCCCAGCTGGGTGGGCCTGAATATTGCTCCTATTTTGAGGCCGTATCTATGTCATGTTTTCATTCCCGCTATATCGCACTTTGATTTAATTGAATGGCCGTCGTTGCCATTAGCTGACTCCTGGGTTTCTTGAAATCTGGGTCATGTACTCGGGTTTCGAAAAACCGGGGCGTTACATCTAGGTTGGCCACGATCTGCTCGGCGTTTCAGTCCTCTTGATAATTCCAGACCTGAGCCGAGGGAAGACCGATTTCAACAGGTATCATTGCCTCCGAACCATAGGACAATGAGAACGGTGTCTCTCCAGTGGACGACTGTGCTGTGGTTCTATAGGCCCAGAGAATGAAGGGAAGCTCCTCAGCCCAGTTGCCTTTTGCTTTCTCCAGTTTTGTCTTGAGATGATGTTTGATGACTTTATTAACGACTTCCACTTGTTCGTTGGATTGGGGATGTCGAGGTAACGAATAAGCGTTCATGATGCCGAGCTCTCGACACATGCCTCGAAACTTTTCATTATCGAATTGCCGACCATTATCCGATATGATGGTTCGCAGAACTCCGAATCGGCATATGATATTTTTTCACACAAAACCAATTCCTTTCTGCTCTGTAATCTTCGCGACAGGCTCGGCCTCGGCCCACTTGGTAAAGTAGTCGACGACGACAATGGCGAATTTGACTTGCCCCTTTCCCGTGGGTAGTGGGCCGATGATATCGATCCCCAATGGGCAAAGGGCTAAGGGCCGCTCATGGGGTCATCTCTTCTGTTGGTTTCCTCGGCACCGCTGCGTAACGTTGGCATTTGTCCCACTTCCGGACGTAGTTTTTGGAATCTTCCTTGAGGGTCGGCCAGAAGTACCCCTGCCGAAGTATCTTCAAGGCCAGGGCCCGGCCTCCAGAATGATTTCTGCAGATTCCTTCGTGAACTTCCCGGATAACATACTCCACCTCCTCAGGTCGGAGGACCTGAGGTAGGGCTGGGAGTATCCTCTCTTGTACAGGATCCCGTCTAAGATAGTGTATCGTGCCGCTCGGACCCTCAAACGTCTTGCTTCCAATTTGTCTAAGGGGACCTCGCCCAATGTTAAGTATTTGAAGATCGGATCCATCCAGCTCGAAGCATCACACACTGGGTTGACTTCCTTTGCCTCCGACTGATTGATGCTGGGGTGTTCGATGAATTCTATGGGGATGACTCGTGGGACTTTTCCATCAGCTGCTGAGGCTAGTTTTGTTAGGGCGTGGGCCCATGAATTTTCTGCTCTTGGGATCTGATGGATCTTACAGTTCCAAAATTTCTCGATCAACTTCCTTGCCTCTTCCAGATAAGCAACCATCCTCATTTCCTTAGCCTCATATTCAGCGGAGATGTGATTTACAACCAGCTGAGAATCACATCAGACCTGAAGGGATTGGATTCCAAGGCTGGCAGCTAACTTGAGTCCGGCTAGCAGAGCCTCGTATTCTGCCTCATTGTTTGAGGCTTTGAAGCCGAGTCTAATCGCATATTGGATGGGAATAGAGTAAGGCGCGATTAAGACGATCCCGACACCGGCTCGCTTCGCGTTGGACGATCCATCCACGTAAAGGACCCACCCAAGTTTTAGCGCACTTTCGGGGTTGCTCGGAGGGTCAGGCAGGGTTGTCTCAATTTCGCCGCTGAGCCTTTCTCCACTCACGGTGGTGAATTCTGCGATGAAGTCTGCCACTGCTTGTCCCTTTATCGCCGTTCTCGATCGGTAGGCGATGTCGAACTCTCCAAGTTTAATCGCCCACTTGGTCAGCCGACCCAAGACCTCGGGCTTCTGAAGAACTTGCCTTAGGGGGGAGTCGGTCAACACGATGATTGAATGGGCTTGGAAATACGGACGTACCTTCGAGCTGAGGCGGCTAGGCCAAGTGCTAGCTTTTCCAAAGCCGGATACCTTGTCTTAGCAGGTACCATAATTTTGCTTACATAATAGACCGGATATTGTTTGTTTCCTACCTCTTTAATCAGGGTCAAGCTGACTGCTGAGACTGAGACCGCTAGATGTAGGAACAAGGGTTTACCTTCTTCGGGCTTGGACAACAGAGGTGGCGAGCCCAAGTACTGCTTCAACTGTTGGAAAGCCTGTTTGCACTCAGACGTCCACTCTGCCTTCTTATGACCCTTCAATTGCTGGAAGAAGGGGAGACATTTATCTGTGGCTCGGGATATAAACCGACCGAGTGCCGCCACTCGTCCTGTAAGGCATTGTATCTCTTTGATAGTCTGAGGCGAATTCATGTTGAGGAGCACTTTGATCTTATCTGGGTTTGCTTCAATGCCTCTTTGGCTGACCTGAAACCCGAGGAATTTTCCCGAACCTACACCGAAGACACATTTTGCAGGATTCAGTTCATTTGGTATTCTCGGAGTACATTGAAGATTTCTCCAAGATCCGTCAAATGATCAGATGCTTTAACACTTTTACCAACATGTCGTCGACATATACCTCCATAGTGCGACCAATTTGCTTTGCGAACATCTGGTTTACCAATCTCTGGTACGTAGCCCCCGTATTCTTTAGGCCGAATGGCATGACCAGGTAACAGTAGAGTCCCTTGTTCGTGACAAAGGTGGTCTTCTGCCTATCAAGAGGATGCATCACGATTTGATTGTACTCGGAGTAAGCGTCCAGAAAGGAAAGTAACTCATGGCCCGCCGTACTATCGACCAACTGGTCGATCCGAGGTAACGGAAAGCTGTCTTTTGGGCATGCTTTATTCAGATCCGAGTAATCAACGCAGACCCGCCACTTTCCATTGGCCTTTTTGACAAGCACTACATTCGTGATCCAGTCCGGGTAATATACTTCTTCTACGAAGCCGGCATCGAGCAGGACGACAACCTTGTCCGTGATGACTTTGTATCTCTCAGCGTCGAACGGTCTCCTCTTCTTCTTTAAGGGCTTATGGTCAGGATCCACATTCAGTCGGTGGACCAAGATGTCTAGAGGGATCCCGGGCATGTCCGCGTGTGACCATGTGAAGACATCCTTATGTCGTTGCAAGAATGTTAACAGCTCGGATCTTCGTTCGGGGCTGAGTGACGTTCCGAGCTGGACAGTCTTGTTGGGTTGGCTTCATTGACCGACACCTTCTCCAAGTCTTCCACTAATGGATCTTCCGCAGGCCCTCGGGGGTCCAAGACGTCGATGGCTAAAAGTGCTTGCTTCATAGATCCTTTTTGAACCGCTATCGCGTAACACCCTCGGGTCTCTCACTGTCTCTCATTGGTCGCCTCGGAGGTAACCGGTTCCGCTCTCGGTGGGAAACTTCATCGTCAGGTGATAGGTAGACACGACTGCCCTCATTGCGTTGAGGGAGGGTCTGCCCATGATCACATTATCCACGGATGGTACATTGACAACAAGGAGATCAACCATGAAGGTGACTTGATGTTGCCCTTCTCTAGCAGTTACTAGGAGGGAAATGGCTCCTTCGGAGATCACCTTCTCTCCGGCAAAGCCATGCAAGGGGGTCTTCACAGGTCTGAGTTGAGACTGCGGAATCCCCATTTTTTCGATTGCCTCGGAGTAGATTACGTCAACTGAACTCCCGGTGTTGACCAGGATCCGATATACTTTACGGTTGGTTATGGTCATGGTGACCACTAGGGTATCATCGTGCGGGTGTTGGATTCCTCGTGCATCCTCTTTCGTGAAGGTGAGGCTGCAAGGGTTGACCCGAGGTTCCTTGCTTGGCCACTCGGTCAAATGGATGTAATGCTCCGAGAGTGAGCTTTCCAAGCTCTGTTCGAGTCTCCTTCGCTCGATGAGCCTCCGAAGATAGTACGAATCTCAGTCGGCTCTTCAGGTGGGTTTCTCGGCTGCTCTTGTACTTATTCTTCCTTCCAAGCAGTTTTCTCCTGTTTGGTATATCGGCGGAGGCGCCCCTTCCGAATGAGGGACTCGATTTCATCCTTGAGGTCCACACAGTCATCTGTATTGTGGCCATGATCTCGATGGAATTGGCAGTACTTACGTTTATCCCTATGATCCGGGTCGGCTCTCATGCAGACAGACCAATTCAAGAGCTTCTCATCGCGGATATCCAGCAGGATTTGCTCGGTGGTCATGTTAAGGGGGGTGTAGGAACGAAATTTCCCTTCAGGCCTTCTCGCCGGATGTCGGTCTCGAGAGGAACGGTCGTCCTACCCTTTTTTCGATGCCTGAGGTTCCTCGTTCCTTGGCCTATTTCCTTTTCCATTCGGCTCTGAGATTTGGATGTTTTTACGAGTGGCGGAGAACTCTTCGGCGTGGATATACTTCTGGGCTCTGGCAATGAGCTCAGCTAACGTCTTTGGAGGGTTCTTACCAACGGAAAATGCAAATTTTCCCTCCTTTAGACCACTGCACACCGCGGCGAGCACCATTTTGTCATCATAGTCTCCACCTGTAACGCTTCTTCATTGAACCGAGCAATGTAGTCCTTCAATGATTCCTTCGGTTCTTGTTTGATAGTGAGCAGGTGGGTGTTAGGCTTTCGACTCTTCTTACCGCTTATGAATTGGGTAAGGAATGATCGGGTAAGGTCCACGAAAGAGCTGATAGATCCAGGTTTGAGCTGTCGATACCAGTTCCGAGCGGATCCTGCTAGCGTAATCGAAAACTCTCTGCACATCATTGCGTCCGTCGCAGTCTGTATTTGCATCCACGATCGGTAGGCCTCCACCTGCTCAGACGGATCGCCGGACCCGGAGTATTGAATGACGGGAGGTATCCGGAACCTTTGGGGCATCACCTCGTCCATAATGTCCGAGGTGAACGGAGGTTCGGTCTCTTCCATTATAGCTTGGACAGCAGTGGGGATCGACATTGGCTGTTGCTGTTTTTGTAATGTTAACGCCTTGTCAGTTAACTCAGCAAAGCGTGATTCCCAAGGATCCTTATTTTCTGCCACTATTTCTCGGACATTCTCAGGTTCCGGGGTTCTTCTTCCTCTCCTCCTGTCTAGCTCATAGAGAAGGTCCGTTGGTGCCAGTGCCGAAGTGACTGAGACATTCATCAGAGCTCGCGTGGCTGTACTTCTGGCTAGGACCCGTGCTTACGCAGGGGGAGGATTTTGAGTTGACACTAGTGCTCGAGCGGATTGCTGTCGGGATGCCTTGGGTCTGGCACTCCTTGGCATGGAATGAGCCTGCACCACTGGCCCGACAGTTTCTGGACCGGGGTTTCCCTGATCGGGACGATGTTGCGATCCTTGCTATTGTTTCATTCGGTCCACTTCATCGTGCAAGGTCTATATTTCGCTCTGCAATTTGTTAGACTGATTGCGTGAACGCTGAGAAGGCCCTTGGAGCTGACTCCGCGTGAAGTAATGACGAGGAGCGGGTCTGCTCTGGTTTGACCACGACCGCTTTCTTCTTCCCTCTTGCCATAGCGTTTTAAGAACAGGAACCTAACTTTTTGTATCAGATTCCCACAGATGACGCTGAAAATGTTGAGGTCAAAATCTGGTTAGCTCTCCACCTTGCCCCACGTGGCGTCCCCGAGCCCTGAACCTGTACACAAACGGTGAGCAAAGGAGACCTTGGCTAAGCCGGGGGACCCTCCGATGCCTAAGTCAGGACACAGGAATCTGGGTCTAAGTTGGAGAGTAGTGAGAGAGCACAAGATGTTGTGTACCTGTAGCAATGGGGTTGTATGACATTTATACTTACTCGCTGGACGATCTGGGTTCGTCAATCTCGACACGATCAGTGGGATTCCTGAATCATGGGGATATTGCTCAGAATCCAGAGATCATGTGGCGTGTCGTGCATATTTGTGGACGAAACTATCGGTCATGTCCGTTTAAGGTAGTTTCCCTTCTTGGCACGTAGGGCAACCGCTAGAGACGATTTCATCCTAGGGGTGGCCTTGGCTCAGAAATAGCCTTGCCTCAATACGACCAAGTCCTACCTTGTTGATCCGAACCGAGGTCATGTTGACTCTCGTTTCTGGGGTGAAATCGGCACGACAATATGGGGAATGCGTGGGCCTCAGCTCGGTCCGACCAAGGACAGATGTGCGAATCCGAGCCTAGTACACCACCATTGCGCGGAATCTCAGTTATCGGACGTGAGTTCGGCTTGTTCCAAGACAAACGAACGCGTAACCCGAGCCTCCGAGCCGAGGTCTCCATTGACCACTCAGAGTTACTGCCTTCGGGGCGCAGCTTTGGCTCAATGTGATTGAAGACTAGCACATTAATCTGATCTGATCTTAGCCTCGCGTGTGGTTTCGACGAAGTTCTTGACAATGAGTATTAACTTGGGGCCTATAAGAGCGAGCGTCCGTTGAGATTGCCCGGCGTTCCTTGCTTTCCGACCGGGCCAGATATCTGCTCTCTGTTCTATCCCGATGGTCAACTTAACCCCTCAAATCGTAGTGGTGTTGGTCCTTGGATCAGCGGGGAGCTCAGATCTTCCCATAACATTCTCCTTAGACCACTTGGTACCTACAACATACAAAAAAAAGGAGGAACTTTGGCCACTCATCCGCCATTAAAAATAAAAAAAGAATTTTAAGTGAGGAGACAGACGAATGCGGAAACGAACTTGAATTTATTAATGAGAGATCACAAACGTCTGGTAATCATATGGTGGGCCATCCATGGTAAGAAAGATTATAATTCCCACTTTTGATATGACAATACAACTTATATTAAAATAGGTACGCATCTACATGTCTATTTTATACAAGTAGTTAGGGGTGTACGTTGAGTCGAACCGAGTCGAGCTGGCCTCAGCTCGACTCGGCTAGAACACGGACTGACCTCAGCTTGAACTCGACTCGGCTCGGTCCTCAAGCCTGACTGGCTAGCTCGGCTCGGTTCGGTCAACAACTCGGGCCAACTCAGGTCGAGTTTGGGCCAAGATTGAGCCGAGGTTGCCATTGAGACATTTCCACAAACACCTAAACTGCAACTTCAAAAGCCCACTGTTTTACAAACAGGAAATGGTTTTACAAGTGTTTTATCAAACACCTTCTAAGTAACATAAAAACAAAAACAAGAAAAAAAAAAAACAAAGAGAGAAAAAAAAGGTATTTGTTTAATGTACATACCTTGCTTGCCACAGGTTATATTTCATTGAGTCATTTTTTCAAACAGTTGGTGAGCAACATCAATGGCAAAGTAACCAAGTCACCAAACTGGTTCGATTTGAGCTGAATTCGATCTGAGTGGAGTCGAGCTAGGGCTGCTCGAACTCATTTTCGAGCTCCAAAAATCAGCTCGACTCGGCTCGAACTCAGCTGCGAACCGAGTCGAGCTTTTTCCAGTCGAGTCCAGTGAGGTAACCGAGCTAGCTCGGTTCGTGTACACCCGTACAGGTGGTTAATACCACTGAGCTTAATAAGAATAATATTAATTTATTGTAATGGTTTATTAAGTCACACGTGTACAGGCAGGTCATGGACACGGCACACACGTACCACCATGGCACATTGGCACTAGATCTACTCCATTCATTTGAAGGATACTACTACGCATATGATCGCCTCAAAGAATCAGGTCCGTACACTCGTCAGGTGGGCCACAGTTTAACTGAATGAATGTACGTCTGCAGTTTCCTTACCCATCTAACTGTTTCTAAAATGGTGGTCAACATTTATTATTGACTACAACATACATAATGTCGCACCTACCTGATGGACGGCTTAAATATTGCACCTGTGCGTCGCCATGGTACGTGTGATGGCGTCTGCATGACCTGCGTTGGACACGCGTGTGGGCTGAGCAGAGCTACATCAAGTCACTATCCAAAGAAGCTTTTTTAGGTTGGATCATCTGAATACAGACCCCCTTCCCATTCCTTATGTTTGGCATTGCTTTCATCTAACATAAATATTTACGAGTCATTAACCGTACATTTGAATGGTGGGCCAATCCTAAATATTGTTGCTGTCAGGTCTATCAGCTCTTAGAAATATTTCATGAGTAAGTTATGTGGTCAGCATGCATTAGATCGAAAATAGTGTCCGAGTTTGCACAAGTTAGGCCCTGGTTAGGTGATCAGAAGGGTCAAACCGATGGGCCCCACCATGGATGGTGGCCGGCCTGAAAGTATTATAGATTAGAAAATCTCAACATCTACGATGTGGCATTTCCTCTGGACTGGTGCTGTATTTTCCACATCACCATTTATTTGTAGGCCAGCGATCAAAGGATCAGTGTCTTCGGACCTGTGAGAATATAGTAATGGAGCATTAGCCATCTATGAGGGGGCCCATCAACTCAAAGGTTCTGATCACCTCAACATGTGGTTCACTAGAAATGAGGCATCAGGACACCAATCACGTTGCGATGCACCAGGACATTATTATTATTTTTATATTCCATTAGGAATGATAGATTACCTACAACCTGCGGCTACTTGTCTTCTTCCTAATTTTTATTTCCAGTTTTGCCTCTAAAAGCATAAGAATTTTTTAACCCACATGCAACCCTCCCCTCATGCACACTGACTAGTGGGACATCTGAGCAAGCACAAGGTGGCTCCCACCATATGGGTAGATGAGGGCGGTCTCCTCGTCACGTGAACCAGAGATGTACAAGTCACATGCTGACAGTCGGCAAGTACTCTAGAATGGACCAGCATGGCTTGCTCGTATATACATGTGGGAAGTAGTGCCGGTGAAATGTCCCATTCTGGGATCTATGAGAACTCGGATTGGATACTAACCCCGGACGCCCATTGCGTCCTACCAGGGCTCTCTGGGGCCACCTTGATGTAAGTGTTTTATCCACGCCGTTCATGGTTTTCGTCATATCATTTTAACATATTATCCATAAAAATGAGGCAAGTCCCAGGCTTAAGTGAACCACAAAGTGGGGATTGAACGTTCACCAATAAAAACTTGAGCTGGAGAAGTTTTGGATCAAGTCGATATTTGTGTTTTCACTTCATCCACGTCTACATTACCTTATGAATAGGTTGGATGGTAAATAAACATCACAGCTGCGCGTAGAAAGGTTTCAATGGTGGGAGTCATTATCACTGCAGCTTCCTTTGGTGTGGTCTACACGAGCCGTAGACCTTCCTATTTTTAGGTTCAAACCTTAAAATAATACGAGAAAAGCAATGAACAACGTGGATAAAATACTTACATCAAAGTGGGCCCCATAGAGCCCTGCTCGGGGGTAGGATGCAATCCGCGTCCACTAACCCCGCACATCCAGTTAGGAACGAACAGGTGCTTTTATGGCCATCGTGATGTATGAGTTACACAACCAGCTAGGAACGAACAGGGACTTTGAGGGCCAACTAGATGTATGAGTTTTATCCACGTGGTCCATCCATCTTGCCATATCATTTTACGGTGTAAGCTCAAAAATAAACAATTTTAACTATTTATGCACATTTTTGGCATACTTAAAGGCCAATGAGATGCCAATAGCCAATGACATCTGCCATGTGTCAGCATCATATGCTAAATGATAGACAAAATAAGTGGTTATTTACTAAAAGCATTGTTTACACATAATCTAACATGCCCAATCAAACAATCTAAGAGGCACCACGTTAATGCCACATGTGGCTTAGATGACTTAAAAGAGTTATTGACGTGTTCATGGAAAAGAAAATATTAAATGCTAGAGTTTTATCAAAAGTTCTCTGTGTAGAAGTAAGATTTTAATTAAAGCAAATCGCTCTCTTGCATTAAATGCCAAAATCCTTTCAAAGCATATCTCCTTCCAATATTAAATGGTAGAGTCTGTCAAAAGCCATTTTCTATGGATGCATGCTAAAAACAAGTGACGTAAGAACAACAAAATCTTTTCAATGTGGGAGTTCAGAAGCGTGAGGATTTTGGTCGACACACCTGTGAGTATATCTTTTGTACACGTGCCTTACACGATAAACTATTTTGATGTGGAAGAATCAATGAGATTTTCACAGACGATCATCCAAATCATTCAGAGTGCTAAAGACTATGCAAGGCTACCACCTCTTAGAAGCCTATCGATACAAAAATCTGGACGTTCTCCTTAGAACACTTGGTACCTGTAAGAGAAGACATAGATGGAGACCCTGACTGCAGCAGGGGACCCTCCGATGCCAAAGTCAGACAGACAAGCTAAGTCTAGTAAAACGTAAGGTTTTTAGGTGTGTCTTCTAAGTTGGATTGTGCGTACCTTTTACCATTAGGGATGCTCTATTTATAGTTAAGAGAGGGAGGTGGTATAGAGGACAATCTCCTTATTTAGTAGGAGCGTATTGTAGAGGGATTCGTATCCGGATCATGTAGCAGGTATCTCCCGAGATTCTCGGCTGAGATCTCAGGAAGATACGTGTTGCGGTCATCTTCCGAGATCCTCAGCTAGGATCTCGGGCAGGTACAATCGGAACTAGGTCGAAATCAGTAGAAGCACGTGGTAGGAGGTCGAGCTTGCGAGTTTGATGCGGCCCATGGGGTCATTCCGAACAGTGGCTTGCCGACCTAGCTTTTCTAATGAGTCGTGGTTGAGTTTTCCCTGACATTGAGCAGATCACCGACTTCCCCACCTGCCCTTAGGAGTCACGCTCGAGCGTCAAGAGCGAGCTCCTTTCTTTAGTAGAATATAAATGAAGTTGGAAATGACCATCCTCTTCATCCTACCGTATGGGGTACGGTCTTGCCGAGTGTGGAGGTTCAGAGTCTTGCCTCACGCAGGGTCGTGCCTCAGGAGACCTTACTGTTAGATGTTCCAAGCAACAACTCAGAAATGTATGGGATTGTAGAAGGGCTCGGCATTTGACGGAAGTGGAGAGACTTCATCTCCTAATGGCTGAGCTCAGGGAATATGTCCTTTCCCTGGTAGTGGTTTGTCATTTTCTGGCCATTGAGGAGCTCCTTGGTCATGACTGGCGTTGACTGACCTCCTCATGTTGTGCATATATGTCCGAGCTGGTCTCTTCTCAGTGGCCAGTCCATTTTTACCCATAACAGCCTATATAAATAGCAATCCATGAAGAGCTCTAAGCCTCATGTCATTATGACCAAGCACAACTTTATCTATTTGTCCACAACATATAATTATCCTTTTATTTTATTTTAGTTTTTTTAATCCCCCATTGTTGCTCATAGCATGAGGTCTTAATTTTTAATTCTTAGTTTATCTTTCCACTTTTCATCCATGGCATCCCGCTGTATCGCAAGGAAGATCGCTCAGTTTCGAACAAAAGACTACGAGCTTTTTCTGCCATGTGTTAGGTGATTCCACTGGCCATCTAACCACAAAGTCTGGTCCATGCCAAATGACGAATGGATAGTCGATTCACGACCATCTTGCCACGTACTTGGTTCCAACCAAGACCATGAACAGGCCATCACCTCGTCAGTCATCTCGCCACGAAACCTGGTTCTGAACAAGGAATGAATAGATTGTTGAAGATCCCCCCTCCATCAGTCGTCTTGTAATGAGGCCCAATTTTCAATCAAGAAATAAACAAATAATCATCCTGCACATCACGACCCTCCTGCTACGAAGATCAGTTCATGATTGAGCAAATAAATGGATCGTCATCCCTCAAGCTGGTCGCGAGTGCTAATATTGTAAATATCATTAATAGAAGAACACTTTTAGCTTTATCTTCTTTCTCTATTGTCATTGTTGAACTACGGTAGCTAATCATGTTGAAAGAACAAGTCCTTACATCCATAAATGTAAGTCTATTGTAACAAGACAAAAAGAATCCATTCAGAAGGTTAACCCATACAGTTTCATAAATCGCATGAATGTTAAGCGCAATCGGTGGTTTAAAGGATAACTGGACCATGCGTCCAATCTGTCTCAACGCAGGAAGATACCAATAGTTCAATCAAAACTTAATTTGAGAAAACTCTGGCACGCCCATGCATCGTACTCACACATGAAATTTTGAATACAAGGCCCTCAATCACATGTGTGGCCTTATTTGGTTGAATTGGACACCAACACCAAATATCAAGTGGACCGCATAGTAGGGATAAAAATCTGCCTCATTTTTAGGCTTGTACCCTAAAATGCTATGAAAAAATGGATTGATAGTGTCGATAAACCCATACATCACAGTTACCCCTCGAAGCCCCTGTCCGCTCCTAGCTACGGACGTGTAAGGGTCGCACCTAATCTGCGTTGATCTACTGCCAATGTGACCAATTAGTGCGTGCTGAAATTGTACTTCCCACTAGAGATCCAGCTATTTGTGTCGAGGCACCACAAGCACAAAATGACCATCACAACAAAAATGAATGCGAAACGAATCAAGGCACTGTTGCCCAAGTTGCTTTGCCTGTTTGGATGCAATCACAGAAAGGGTTGTTTGATACGTAAACAACCTTTAGCCAAACCCACTCGTGAGTTTGAATGTACAACAGAACACGCTCTAAAGAAAAATTTTCTCATCCCTTGAGCAATAGAATAAGCTCTAAAAAGCTGATTCAACCAAAACCAATCTAGGGCCCATTTGATTTCTATTTTTGTAACGCCCTGAAAATCGGGGGTTGAGCATAGGCCCAACTACCGAGTTCCAACACATCACTTATGCAACATAAATAATGATGATTAAATGTTGTCCGTATTAGTGCATTAAACATGAATGAGATTATACCAAATCACCATATCATATTCCAGAGACAATTGAATTTCGCAAGCGGAAGACTGTAATAGATGTATAAGATATATGAACTGTAGTAAGTCTCCGAAGTGTGATCATGTTACCAGGTTAAATATATACATGTGTACTCCCAAAATGTACAAAATGAATATACATGTGTGCTCCAAAATACATTCATAAAAAGTGTAATAATATCTAGTTAACATCCCTGTAATCCTCGTCGATCAGAACACGGTCTACATAGACCTGCCTGATAACTGCATGTAGGAGAATTCTTCCTCGTCATCATAAAAATCCGGTTCCGCTTCGTAAGCATCGCCATCATCTGCAACTATAACAGGGTCTGGTTGGTTTTTAAAACACCATCCCAGAACGTGTGGGAGTGAGTGATCAATTCAGTGGAGCTATAAGGCAAAGGCTAACATGTTATCAATTCAATCAAGCAGTAATGTAACGACTCGGAAAATTCTGTACAATGGCCCGAGTACCACCTTAGGCAGAAATCAGTTAAGATCAAATCCTTTAGAAATTAGACAAAGTTCACTAAGTGCTAGACTAGATTAGCCATGAAATCCACTTGAATAACTTTAAATACGATCTGCAAGACCCAAAACTCGTAGAATCATTGATGCTAGGTTACTCTAAAATCTAGGATCAAACTCATTACCCGACTGCTCTCGGGAGCACATTGAAACTCCGTATCGGATCTGGATTGCACATCGAAAGTTCGAATAATACGAAGTTATAGACTTAGAACTACCTTGCTGGACTTGATAACCATCTCGATGATCAAATCCAAATAGTGTCCCACGGCTATTCACTTGAGCTCGGAGTGAAGAGTGTGAGAAAACCTGGTTTTCTTTAAAAATTAAATCAAATTTAAGTAATCTGAGACTTGATTTGCGGGCCAAATATAAGCAATCAGACCGTCAAAATCTGACCCAAATACACCCTCGGATTAGAAAACATTTCCCATACATGTCTGTGTACTTATAACCCTGATCGAGCCTCTGTGACCGTTGAACTGAAACTGGTCCGCCACGTGTGATCTGGAAACCCGATTGGGATGAAAACTTAACTCAACCTAAATCCATAGTCTGTGAGCTTAAGTCCGACCTTTGGCTCAAGGGGGGGCTCCAGAAATGCTCCGTTGAGCTGAAACAGATGTCCTTTGGACAAAACCTAAGTATACCTTGGCCCTGGGCCTATTTCTGGCAAGTTCAAGCCTATATAAGGACCTTAAATCCTCACTATCTCATTCCATACGAATTTGAAAACCTAGGAGAGAGAAGAGAGAAAAAGGAGAGAAAGTGTGAGAGAAGTGGAAGAATCTTCCTGTTATTCTACCCTGCCGATCTACGTGCTTAACCATCGCTTTCCAATCACTATCTCGACGATTCTGGCTTTATTTCTAGGTAAGAAAACTCTCACCCTAACCTGTTTTAGGGTTTCTCTTCGTACAAGTAGCAAAGTGGCTGACTTATCTTGTGTTATAGGTCGTCATATCGACGTTGATGAAAGCGTAGAGTTTCTATTAAGTACGTTACGCTTCTACGGCGTAAGGTGCGGACTTTAGACATATAAGTTAAGGTTTTCAAAGCTTTCAATGTCAGATAATGATAGATTCATGATATGGGTGTTATTGTACATGCACAATGCGATGTTCGTTTTGCGTTTCAGTTGCGTATGCAAATTATGACATATTGTGTATTCTGTATATTTGTAGAAAATACCGTATACGTACAAATTTTGAAAGTGTTTTTGCCATGATTAATTACTGTATGAACATGTTATATATATGTATACTACTTACTTGGTGAAAGGATTCGCCCTAATACCTGTTTTTGCTAGTATACGCTCTGTATGTTAAGCGAGTGTATTCTATGTGTTTGTGAAAATGTTTGTAAGAGTAAGTACTTAGATGATAGTGCTTTGGATAGGTGTTGAGATAGGATTCTCAACTACCTTGGAGATATGTATGATTTCCTCCGTGCAAGTTGTTTAAATTAATTGCTTGTGAAATATATGTGCTTGTATTTCTTGCGTGCCTTGTGCTTTATAACATGCTTGAATTATTTTGTTTATTCTGCTTTACTCTACATACTTCTGGTTAAGGATTGAATGTGATTGGGGCTATGTTATAGTCCAGGCGATCGGTAACAGACTTGAGTTCGTGGTTGAGATTCATTTCACCACGTAGGATGTGTTTGACGAACCCGAGTCGTACTTCGGTTGGCGACAGTGGTTAGGCCACGCGAAGTGCTTATGCACTTCATGTCGTTTAGCTGGTTGTGCGCTCGTGCTAGTCGAGCTCGTCAAGTAACCCAATCTGTCTAATGTATGTTCACCATGTTTGGACGCTACTGCTTGAACCTAAGGTACCAAACTCACCAGTGAAATCCCGTTTAACCTTGGTACCTCGATCCGCTAAGACTCATGAGCCGGGCATGGTGGTATGAGACACCATGGTCGAGCTGTCGGCCTACGCTGGGGCCACGAGCTTCCCCGTAGTGACCAATGAGCAACCCAGACTCGTGAGCTGAATATGGTGGTATGAGACACTGTATTCGAGCTGTCGGCCTACATTGATTGATAACGAGCCCTTTGTAGTGACCTCGAGCATACTCTAAATCTACGGAGAGGCGACGAGCCTTTCCGTATTAAACAGAGTATAAACTAGGCCTGTATTGATAAGGTGATGGGGGAGTAGTGCAACGAGTGCGTGTAACAGCCCTAGTAGCCCTTTACAGTGACCTAGAACCGCATCATCGTATGAGATTATCTAGGACTGACAACCCTAGAATGGATCATTGTTTGGGAATGATATAAGGAAGGTACCTTAGTTTTCCAATATGGCTATATGAAAAGGACTAATAATAACTCAGTAATCACGCTCATAACATAGCACTGCATGTGCCTGGAAGATGTGGAGCACTGAGGGATGAACGCATGCTGCGGACGTAAGATGGTGTTGCATGAGGGAGCATTGGTGAGGGCATGTATCATGAATGCATTCATACTTGCATTAATAAGAGTATTTAGGAGTGTTTTATTGTACTGCTTTATCATTACTGCTTGACTGAATTGATAACATGTTAACCTATGCTTTATTGTTCCACTGAGTTAGCTACTCACTCCCACATTACGGGAGGGTGTTCTGGACACCCACCAGACTCTGTCTTAGATGCAGGTATTGACGAGACACAGGAGGTTGAGCCTGATTACTATGATGATCAGGATGAGTTCTCCTACATGCAGTTCTCTGGAGGCTACGCGTAGGCCATTCAGATGACGGGGCTACAGGGTGTACCATTATAGTTATACCATTTTTGGCATTTTGATTTTTTTGAAACAAATACATGTATATGGTGACTCGGTAGGTGTTCATACTCTGGAGACTGATTGTGTCGTTTTGGCTTTATATACATTTATATACATCTTTCAGTCTTCCGTTTGCAATTTATAACTTGATCTAGAGTATGGATTACTGTTTTGGTATAATCCCACTCATGATTAATGCACTAGCACAGACAACATTCAATTATAAGCATTTATGTTGCATAAGTGATGTTTTGGAACTCGGTTGTTGAGTTGCTACTCGACCCCTGATTTTCAGGGCGTTACAAGTAATGATAAAGCAATACAATTAAACATCCCTAAGTACTCTGGTTAATGCAAACATGATATATATTAATGATGCATGCCTTCACCTGCACTCCTTCTGCGATCTTCCTTTTACGATAACGGTATGCACCCCTTCCTCCGTGCTCAACACCAACGACAAAGGCACATGCAATGCGGTGAATGAGTGTGATTACCAAGTTCTTATTAAACCCTTTTATACAGCAGGATTGGGAAGCTAAGGTACCTCCCTTATATCATTTTCCAAATAATGATCCATTCCAGGGTCGTCAGTTCTAGCTAGTCTCATACGATATTGCGGTTCCAAGTCGCTACAAAGGGCTCGTCACCTCAATGCAGGCGTAGCTTATACTCTAGTTGCTATGAAAAGGCTCGTTGCCTCAGCGCAGTCTCAGAGTATGCTCGAGGTCACTACGAATGGCTCGTCACCTAGTCGTAGGCAGACAACTCGAATACAGTGTCCAATATTACCGTATTCGGCTCACGAGCTTAGGTTGCTTATTGGTCACTATGGGTGGGCTCGCACCCCGGCGTATGTCGACAGCTCAACCACGGTGTCCCATACCACCATGTCCGGCTCATGAGTCTTAGCGGATCGAGGTACCAAGGTTAACGGGATTTCCACTGGTGAGTTTGGTACCTTAGGTTCAAGCAATAACGTCCATATATGGTAAACATACATCGGGTCAATCGGGTTACTTGACGAGCTCGACTGGTACGAGTGCACATCGAGTGGATCGACATGAAGTGCATAGGCACTCCGTGTGGCCTAACCACTGTCGACAACCAAAGTACAACTTGGATTCATCGAACACATCTTGTGTGGCGAGACAACCTCAGCCACCAAGCTAGGACCTATTACCGATTGCCTCGACTATACCATAGTCCCAATCACATCCAACCCAACAAGCATTCATAAGTGACAGTAAAACAGCATGTGACAACCAATTTTAGTATCGATTTCATTTAAGCATTTCAACACAACACATATTACACATGTTATCCTACACAGGCATTTCACACATAAATCACGTAGTAGCAAGATAGATTACATAAAGAAAACTGTAACTATAGATGAGGGAATTGAGAATCCTATCTAAACACCCTCATTAAATACATCACGTAAAACAATTTCTCATTCAGGCATTTTATCAAACACTTAGACTACACATATTACATACCTGTAATAAGTTAGTTAAAACACATATTATAGCAAATCCTTCCACAGAGGAGTTGCCACATGTACAACCATCATGTCTTTATAAAAATCCATCACAACAAGCACAAATCATAATTCCATATCCATTCAGACATTTCAACAAACACATAGAATGCATTTAAAATCAACATATTTTATGTATGTACATAATACATGGAAACCCTCATATTTAAGCACATGTGATAGCAATCAAGCCAGTCATAAATCATTACTGACATTGAAAGCCTTGAAAACTATAACCTAAACATTTATAGTCCGCACCTTTCGCCGGTAGACTCGTAACGAACTCAGTTAATTATCTAACTCGTCGTCTACAGCACAACTGTAACCTACAGTATGAAATAGATTAGCTATTTCATCCTTTACTCTATTTGAAACCCTAAAATAGGTTAGGGTTAGGATTTCTTACCCAAAAATGAAACCAAAATCGCTGGTATAGTGATACAGTAGCGGTGATACGATACGTAGAGCGGCAGGGAAGAATCTCTGCAGTAAACCCTAGCTTTCCCTCACACTTTCTCTCTCTTTCCTTCTCTTTCTTTTCTCTTCTCTCACGTAGGGTTTCGAATTCGTATGGAATGAGAGAGAGGGGGTTTAAGGCATTTTTATAAGCCCAGGACTGATGGAAATGCCCCAGGGCCAAGGTATACTTAGGTTATAGTCAAAGGGCGACAGTTTCGGTACAACGGAACACTTCCAGAGGCCCCTTTTCTGCATGCAGTCAGACTTAAGCTCCCTAACATTGGATCTAGGTCAAGTTAAGTTTTTGATCCGATCGGATTTGTGAATCGACCATGGTGGACCAGTTTCAGTTCAACGGTCGTCGGCGCTCGATCAGGGCCACGAGTAAATGGACCTATGTATGAAATTTTTTCTTGATCCAAGGGTGTATTTGGGTCAGATTCTGATGGTTTGAAACCTTAGATTTGACCTGCAAGTGAATGGCCTAGATCACTTAAATCTGAGTTCATTTTCTAAAGATATTCACGTTTCTCACACACTTCGCTCCGGGTTCAACTTGTGCGTTTCTGGATACTACCTGTAGTTGATTTTCGAGGTGGTTGTCAAGTCCAGTAAGGCAGTCCTAATCATATGGTTTCGCAGTAATCGGACTTTCGACGCGCGGTACAGGTCCAATACGAAGTTTCAATGTGCTCCCGAGAGCAACTGGGTTTAGAGATTGATCCTAGATTTCAGGGTAATGTAGCGTTAATGATTCTACAAGTTTTGGGTCTTATGGATCGTATTTAAAGTGATTAGTGCTAATTTCATACGTAATCTAGTTCAACACTTAGTTAATCCTCGTCTAATTTCTAAAGGATTTGGTCTTGAGTGATTCTGCCTGAGGTGGTACTCGGGTCTTTGTACGGATTTTTCCAAGATGTTACAATCTACCCCCCTTAAAGAAAAATTTTGTCCTCGAAATTAGTACCTTTTCGTACTCCTCGAGAATCTGAGGGTAGTTCTTACGAACCTCGGCTTCTTTTTCCCAAGTAGCCTTCTCCTCGGTGTGGTGCGTCCACAGAACATTCACAAGTGGAATCACCTTACTGCGCAACACCTGCTCCTTCCTATCTAGAATACGCGTCGGTCGCAGTATATGAGTAACATTCTCACTCAACTGCATCGACTCCCACTTGATAATGTGGGAAGGATCAGGAACGTATTTCTTCAACATCGACATATGAAACACGTTGTGCACGCCTATGAGTGGTGTGGGTAAAGCAAGGCGGTACGCTACCACCCTCACTTGATTCAGTATCTGGAATGGGCCAATGAATCTCGACGTGAGTTTCCCTTTCTTCCCAAATTGAAGGACTCCCTTCATGGGGGAAACTTTCAGAAACACATGGTCCCCAACCTCGAACTCTAGCTATCGCCGCCTCGTATCGGCGTAACTCTTCTGTCTGCTCTGCGCTGCAAGAAGTCAACGCGTGATAATTTCGACCTTCTCTAAGGTCGCCTGTACTAACTCTGGGCCAATCAAACTCTTCTCACCAACCTCTGCCCAGCAACGCGATGCCCGACAGGGGCGCCCATACGAGGCCTCATAGGGAGCCATGCCAATACTCGCCTGAAAGCTGTTGTTGTATGCGAACTCTGCATAAGGGAGACAATCATCCCAACTGTCCTTGAAATCCAGCACACAAGCTCGCAACATATCTTCCAACACCTGATTTACCCGTTCCGTCTGCCCGTCAGTCTGTGGGTGGAACGTGGTACTGAACTTCAACTTCACACCCATTGCTTCCTGGATACGAGTCCAGAAGATAGATGTGAATCGTGTGTCTCGGTCTGACATGATCTCTAGAGGAACTCCATGCAGATGTACAATCTTCTTGATGTACAACCTGGCCAAATCGTCTGCTGAGTTTGAAACTCGAATAGGGAGGAAATGGACCGATTTCATCAACCGGTCCACGATCACCCAAATGGAATCATGTCCATTCCTCATCTTCGGTAGTCCTGAGATGAAATCCATAGAAATGAAATCTCAATTCCATTTCGCTATGGGCATGGGCTGAAGCAGTCCAGGAGGTTAGCGATGCTCCGCCTTGACCTGCTGGCATGTGAGACAACGAGACACATAATCTGCTATGTGGACCTTCATGTTGTCCCACTAGGACGAGCGCTTCATGTATCTATACATCTTCGTACTGCTAGGATGCATTGCCATCCTCGAATTGTGAGCAGCCTCGAGAACTTCCTTTCTCAAGTCGTGAAGATTTGGGACGCATAGGCGGCCACGATAATGTAAACCCCCATCCTTACCAATTCTTCATTCGGAGTCTGCATCTCCACTAGCTCGTTTCCTCAACTCTAGCAACCATTCATCTTCTGGCTGAGCCACTATGATTCAGTCATCGATTAGTGGCTGCACACACATATGTGCGATGCTCTCAAATGGCTCCTCTACCGTAAGTCTCTGCTCAAAATCCTGCACAAACTCTACCATATCCCACTCTGCTATCATCAGCGGAGCCGCAAATGCTACAATCTTCTTGCGGCTCAACTCGTCTGCCACAAGGTTAGCCTTGCCAGGATGGTAGGAGACTTCAAACTTGAAGTCCTTTAGGGTCTCCATCCATCGTTGCTGCCTCATATTCAAGTCCCTCTAAGTGAATATGTATTTAAGGCTCTTGTGGTCGCAAAAGAACTCGAACTCCTCTCCGTAGAGGTAATGTCTCTAGAGCTTAAATGCAAAGATGACGCCCGCTAACTCTAGGTCGTGCGTAGGGTAATTCTCCTCATGTTTCCTCAACTATCACGATGCATAGGCAATCACCTTGTCCTTCTGCATAAGGACGTAACCTAAACCAACACGAGACACGTTGGTGTATATCGTATACTTAACCCCTTTGACAATACTAGCACAGGGGCGGATGTCAACCTGTCCTTCAGCTCCTTAAAAGCTGCTTCTGCCTTCTCATTCAAGGTGAACTTGAGATCTTTCCGAGTCAGCTGAGACAACGGTCTGGCTATCTTGGAAAAATCCTGAATGAATCGACGGTAGTAGCTTGCCAGACCAAGAAAACTCCTTACTTCGATAACCGAACCGGGCTGCTCCCAATCCTGAACTACGGTTACCTTAGTAAGGTCCACATCTATCCCTTCCTTGGACACTACATGTCCTTAGAACTTGACTTCTTCTTTATAGAAGTCACACTTCTTGTACTGTGAAAACAACTGGTTCTTCCTGAGAGTATTAATGACTGCTCACAGGTGCTCCTCATGATCTTCCCGACTCTTGGAGTATATCAGGATGTCATTTATAAACACAATGAAAAATCGAAATAGAAACAGCTGAAACACCCTGTTCATCAAGTCCATGAACACAGCCGGTGCATTTGTGAGTCCAAACGACATCACAAGAAACTTGTAGTGCCTAAAACTGGTCCTGAAAGCTGTCTTCTGCACGTCCTCATCCCTGACGCACAACTGGTGATACCCTGACTGTAAGTCAATCTTCGTGAAATACTGCTTCCCCTTCAAGTGATCGAATAGATCATTTATCCTGGGCAAAGGATACTTGTTCTTCACTGTCACCTGGTTTAGCCTATGATAATCAATACATAATCGCAGTGATCCATCCTTCTTCTTCACGAACAACACGGGTGCTCCCCAAGGAGACACGCTCGGTCGTATGAAGCCTGCATCCAACAGATCGTCGATCTGTTTCCTCAATTTCTCCATCTCACATAGAGGCATGTTATACGTAGGTAATGAGATGGGTGTCGCACCAGGCACAAGATCAATGGTAAAATCGATCTCGCGCTAAGGGGATAGTCCAGGAATCGTCCTGAACACGTCCGCGAACTCCCGAACTACTGGCATGCGTTAAGTGTCGAACCATCAGTATTCTCTAACAAGGTGGCATAACAGCTAACATGGCAGGGCCAACTGACCTGAACAGGAAAGGTAAAGGCTGTGCCCTCAGGTCCATGGGCTGTCACCACTCTGGTATCGCAAGCAATTTCTGCCCTCATCTCGTTGAACCAATCCATACTGAGGATAACATCGTAATGGTATAGTGGGGTAACGATCAGGTCGACGAGCACTGTCCTGCTACCCAAATTTACTGAGCAGGCCTCACAAATCTGGGTAACATTTGAAAAGGTCCCTGTATTGGTAAGAATTCTCACTCCCTTCGTGGGAGCAGTACCCAACCCCAGTCGCTTGACTGTTGCGCATGATATGATCGAGATAGTGGACCCGGTGTCCACCAACAAGAAGACGGGTGTACCTTGAACATGTGCCGTGACTTTGAAAGCCATCAGGGTTGTAATTGATGTCTCAAGCGCTTCAGCTGCAAGCGCGTGTACTCGAGCTTGTTGCGGACGGTTTGACTGCCGCACCATAGGCCGTTGAGGCGGACCGAAGCGAGGTGCAGGCGGCTGAAATGATGGATGTGCTGGTGTTGACTGCAGAGGTGGAGCTGTAATGGACTGAGGAAGCTGGCGGTTGATCCTCTGAGGCGGCGAGAAGCTGTTGTCCATCATCTTGGTGAAACAGTAGGTGTCTGCATGGCCCGCCCTCCTACAGTAAGTGCACCACAAGTTCGGTCAACTCATAGGGGCTGGAGGAGCCGCGAGCCTAGGAGGCGAGTCTGCACGGGGCCTCTTGCCGAGGAACGGCCTGCTCGGCAACTCGGGTCGTGGCCTAGGAACCATAGGCCCACGAGTGCGGGATAACCTATCCCCATCCTGCTCCTCTCGCAAAGACATGTTCACGAGCTTATCATAGCTGGGTATGCTAACGCATCACATCTTCGAGTGGATCTCGGGTCGCAGACCCTCAGAAAATCGCCGCATCTTCATCGGCTGATTGGCTAATATCAGGAGAGCATATTTGGTCAGCTTCGTAAACTTGTTCTCATACTCTGTGACTGTCATCCCTCCTTGATGGAGGCGAAGAAACTCACTTTCCTTCTCATGCCGATAAGTGAGGGGATAATACTTCTCATGGAAGCAGGTCTCAAAAGCTTCCCACGTCCATACGTATCCAACGACAATAGTCTAAAGGACGAAGCTGGCCTCCTTCTTGAACATAAAGGTGACCAACTCCACCTGCTCTGCCTCAGTGCAGTGCAGCGGCCTTAGCATCTTAGAGATGCGGTCTAGCCAATACTCGACCTCCTCGGGTCGGTGAGTACCTGCAAAGGTAAGATGCTGCAAGCGCTGGAATCGTTCGAAAAGGCCGCTAGCACCCGCGTTTCCTGCAGGGTGCACAGGTGGTGCAGGTGGAGCCGCACCCATACTCTGGGCAAAGACCCCTGCGATGGTAGTCAGAAACTGTTGTTGCTGTTGTTGTTGATGTATTTGCTGCTGCTGCATCAACAACATCATCTGCTCCAACCTATCAAGAGGTGGAGCGGACTGTGGTATGTGAGGCGTTGAGGTAGACACACGGTTCTGCTCAGGAACCGATGGTGTAACAGGTGGTACCACGGGTGGTGCCATAGGCGGTGTCATAGGCGTCGGCCCAGCAGTGGGGTCAGTGGCTGGCTGAGAATCCGGCATAGTCTCGTGAATTAGACCCAAGTTGGGGTCCGTGTGGATATCGCTTAGGGGAGGTGCCCCGTCAAGCGATTCACCTAGTGAGAGACGTGCTGAGCTCCGCGTGCTCTTAGGTGGCATTCCCTATATACAACATAGGGTGCAACCCGTGAGATTTAGCATATAACACTCAATTCTTCAAGCATTCTACATAGTTCACAACAAAAGGAGTCGCATGCATTTCATTTAACAAAATCTGCCACAATACATGATATAGAGTTTTACATGAATCATGACAAGAAACGTATGCGAGCTATTCTAAGCAAGGTTCCACACACTAAAGCTACAAACCAACCTACCACATTACTAAGCCTATCAAGGCTATACATAGAAACAGGAAAAACAAGCAACAAAATAAACTAAAAGATGACTACATGTACGACTAGTCGTCAGACTCTGGTGATGGTGGAGGTGCACCCTTGTCCTGTACACAACACAGGATAGCCCTCAAGGTGCGAGACACCTTCTTTAATTTCCATTTCATGAAGGCCTCAGTCTCTTCAAGCTTGGCTCGGGCCTCTCCAAGTTTGGCCCGGACCTGTCCGACCTCCTGTCGCAGGGCGGCTTGGCTCTCCTTAATTCGAGCCCAGCAGGCTTCTGAAGCAACCCGATCCATATCAGGCACCTGTGTGGCAGGAGGAGGTGCCTCATCTAACTCTTGTGCCTCTTCTTCTTCTTCCTGGTCTCCATCTTCACTACTGCTCTCACCCTCACTGCCATCCTCACCACTTCCTTCTTCTTCATCGCCACTGTGTTCCTCACCTTCGCTCTCCTAGATCTCGTCACTTTCCTCTTCGACATCAACACTCTCCTCTTATGTATCGTTAATCTGCTCCCCAAGGCGGGCTCGACGTTGCCTTTCAGCAATCCCCATATAGTCAAGCGTGCTTGCACTGATAATATGGATTGGGGCGACGTCATCCATATCGAGTTGGAAGCTGTAGTGGCAGGCGATCTTCCAAATCAGTCGGCTGAATGGCAGCGCGGTGCTTTCCCTATTGGACCTCGCCGCTTTGATTATTTGTGTTAGGATGAGAGTGGGCAGACATACTTTGTCTCCTTTCCCAACTCGAAATAAGAAGTCCACCATGAACCTCGAGCACTCGGTGCGGTTACTCGACCGGGGATACACGTTATACGTGCATATGTTGTGTAGTAGACGTAAGTCATTTGTCATTTTGGTTGAAGCGAGGCCAGTTCCCCGCCTCCACTGCTCGAGCTGGCCACTGAGGAATCATGTGCGGAGGCTCTTCTCCCACTTACTAGCGTAATTTCTCTCGCTAGCATGCACCGATCCCTTCTCAACACCCATGACACGAGCAATCTCATCCACACCTATCGTAATCTCCTGCCTACCTAACGGAATGGTAAACTGGAGGGGCTCATATATCGGATTCTAAATGAGGGCATAAAAAGTACGCACAGTGTTTTCGCTTGCAGTCTCCTTTCTCTCAAATATGGGCCCCTAGCCATTGTCCAGAAGGAAGTCAATCACTGGATACGTCCCAAACATCTTTTCATCGACGTGTGCTTCAAACACGACCTAGCGGTTGCGGAACTTACCGAGACCAATGTTCGGTAGTAGGGATCTCTCCAACGGAATCCGAGGATCGAGGTCCCGCTTGGACCTCCGTTCTTGCTTGGCACTAGTACTTGCTTCGGCGTCCGCCCTCCTCGTAGGACGACGTGGTCGGCTTGGCCCGACCTCATCCGGGGCCGCTCTTTTCATTGTCATGAGAGACAAGAGCATAGAGATGGAGAAGATGGCGGTGACCACTTCAAAGAAAGCCATTGAGAATAGGATGGGTTGGTGGGTCTTGGAGTTGTGAGACACACAAGTGGGTTTGTGTACTAAAATGGGAAGAAAAGAGGGAGATGATGTGAAAAATGAAGGAAAAGGTGGTGTTTGGAAGATATGGAAGAAGATTTGAAAGGGATTGAAAATGTTAGTGGGGTTTGAATCACTTGGAAAGAGAAATAGGGAGGTAGTGATGATGAAAGAAGAAGATTTGAAGCTTTGAAGATGGATTTGTGCAATGGGTTAGAGAGGAAGAGATATTTGGGAAAGAAATTGGAGTGGAGGGGGGTTTGGATTTTGCAAAAAATACCCTAAAATGGGTTTTTAAAGGTAGAAGAGGGGCCCCACATGTGCGAAAAGGGCCCCACGGTTGGTCGGTTGGCGGGGCCTCGCCGATCTGGCGGAGGCTCTGCCCGAGGTCTGTGTCGCCGATGGTGGCTCTACACGGGGGAGGTGTCCACCCCCTCGGGGTGTCGAAAAAGCTTGGGACTCACCTCGGATCCCATCGAAAGTTGGTGCATGGCCCCCCCGCACTCGTTCGAGACACTACTGGGAATCCTATGCCTGTTCCTACATTTTATCGGACCCACCTAGGTCAAAGTGTGTCAGTGTGCATCGTGTGACCATAACCCAGGTCTAGTTTAATCCAAATCATGCTTTGATACCAACTTATAATGCCTTAAAAATCGGGGGTCGAGCATAGGCCGAACTCCTGAGTTCCAACACACCACTTATGCAACATAAATAATGATGATTAAATGTTGTCCGTATTAGTGCATTAAACATGAATGAGATTATACCAAATTAACATATCACACTCCAGAGACAGTTGAATTTCGCAAGCGGAAGACTGTAATAGATATATAGGATATATGAATTGTAGTACGTCTCCGAAGTGTGATCATGTTAACAGGTTGAATATATACATGTATACTCCCAAAATGTACAGAATGAATATACATGTGTGCTCCAAAATACAATCATAAGGAGTGTAATGATATCTAGTCAGCATCCCTGTAAGCCCCATCGATCAGAACACGGTCTACATAGACTTGCCTGATAACTGCATGTAGGAGAATTCCTCCTCATCATCATAAAAATCTGGTTTCACCTCGTAAGCATCACCATCATCTGTAACTATAACACGGTCTAGTTGGTGTTTAAAACACCATCCCATAATGTAGGAGTGAGTGATCAACTCAATGGAGCTATAAGGCAAAGGTTAACATGTTATCAATTCAATGAAGCAGTAATGATAAAACAATACAATCAAACATCCCTAAGTACTCTGGTTAATGCAAACATAATATGTATTAATAATGCATGCCCTCGCCTACACTCCCTCTGCGATCTTTCTCTTATGGTCGCGACATGCACCCCTTCCTCTGTGCTTAACACCAACGCCAAAGGCACATGCAATGCGGTGTATGAGTGTGATTACCAAGTTCTTATTAAACCTTTTCATACAGCAGGATTGAGAAGCTAAGGTACCTCCCTTATATTATTTCCCAAACAATGATCCATTCTAGGGTCGTCAGTCTTAGCTAGTCTCATACGATGTTGTGGTTCCAGGTCGCTACAAAGGACTCGTCACCTCAATGCAGGCCTAACTTATACTCTAGTTGCTATGGAAAGACTCGTCGCCTCAGCGCAGTCTCAGAGTATGCTCGAGGTCACTACGAATGGCTCGCCACCTAATCGTAGGCTGATAGCTCGAATACAGTGTCCCATACCACCGTATTTGGTTCACAAGATTAGGTTGCTCACTGGTCACTACAGGTGGGCTCGTCACCCCGGTGTAGTATGACAGCTCGACCACGGTGTCCCTTACCACCATGTCTGGCTCATGAGTCTTAGCAGATCGAGGTACTAAGGTTAACGGGGTTTCCACTGGTGAGTTTGGTACCTTAGGTTCAAGCAATAACGTCCATACATGGTGAACATAAATCAGGTCAATCGGGTTACTTGATGAGCTCGACTGGTATGAGCGCACATCGAGTGGATCGACATGAAGTGCATAAGCACTCCGTGTGGCCTAACCACTGTCGACAACCAAAGTACAACTCAGATTCATCGAACACATCTTGTGTGGCGAGGCAACCTCAGCCACCAAGCAAAGACCTGTTACCGATTGCCTGGACTATACCATAGTCCCAATCACATCCAACCCAACAGGCATTCATAAGTGACAGTAAAATAGCATGTGACAACCAATTTCAGTATCGATTTCATTTAAGCATTTCAACACAACACATATTACACATGTTATCCTACACAGGCATTTCACACATAAATCACGTAGTAGCAAGATAGATTACATAAAGGAAATTGTAACTATAGATGAGGGAGATGAGAATCCTATCTAAACACCCTCATTAAATACATCACATAAAGCATTTTCTCATTCAGGCATTTTATCAAACACTTAGACTACACATATTACATACCTGTAATAAGTTAGTTAAAACACATATTATAGCAAATCCTTCCACACAAGAGTTGCCACATGTACAACCATCATGTGTTTATAAAAATTCATCACAACAAGAACAAATCATAATTCCATATCTATTTAGACATTTCGACAAACACATAACATGCATTTAAAATCAACATAGTTTATATATGTACATAATACACGGAAACCCTCGTATCTAAGCACATGTGATAGCAATCAAGCCAGTAATAAATCATTACTGACATTGAAAGCCTTGAAAACCATAACCTAAACAATTATTGTCTGCACCTTTCGCCAGTAGACCCGTAACGAACTCAGTTCGTTCTCTAACTCGTCGTCTACGGCACAACTGCAACATACAGTATGAAATAGATTAGCTATTTCATCCTTTACTCTATTTGAAACCCTAAAATAGGTTAGGGTTAGGATTTCTTACCCAAAAATGGAACCAGAATCGCTGGTATAACGATATGGTAGAGGTGATACAATATGTAGAGCGGCAAGGAAGAATCTCTGCAGCAAACCTTAGCTTTCCCTCACACTTTCTCTCTCTTTCCTTCTCTTTCTTTTCTCTTCTCTCACGTAGGGTTTCAAATTCGTATGGAATGAGAGAGAGGGAGTTTAAGGCATTTTTATAGGCACAGGACTGATGGAAATGGCCCCAGGGCCAAGGTATGAAAGTGCACCTGCTAGTGCCCTGGTTTGTTAAGTTACGTGAATGGTGAGTCAGACTGGCTACAGAGCTCGATAGGAAGAACAATTCAAGCGTCTGCCTCAACCGGATGTGTGGAAGCTCGCAATAGGTAAACCATAGCCTCACATCCCATGTCCTAAAACACCAGGTAATTAAAACCCTTAAAACAAAGACATCTTAGGGTTTTTATGGTGAGAAAACTTTTTGCAAAATAAGAAAATCTCTAAGTTTTTCTCGCCCTGTCGATCTTATCGAAGCACCCTTGATATGATTGACCTGTTCTATTGATGTCCTCGATACCTTAACGATATGATCGATAAGAGGACTAAAAGTGTCCAGCAACCAAATATTCATCTGGACGGATTTATCGATAAGAAGACTAAAAGTGGGCGCGCTCTTCTTGCAGCAGATATTTCAGGATGTTTTTTTAACTATGATCGGGGGCCCTTCGATTTAATCGATATTCAAATATCGATGATATCGACACCAGATCGATTACATCGAACTAAGCCATAATCTGTCCAGCAAGTTCAAAGATAAATCTGCTGGAATTATCGATGCCTTGACTCTGATCTCGATATCATCGACATTCAAATTCCGATGACCTCGACGGTTCCCCCGATCATTCTTGAAAACCTGAAATATTTTCAAAGTCAAGTCTCTCTCATTTTTCATGTGTCGAGGGATCGATCCAGTCATTGATGTAATCGGAGTTCGAAATCTGATGACATCGACGACTGTTTCGATTAATCGACCTATTAACAAGGAGTTTCAAAGGCGTATGACATCGAGTCTGAGTCATCAAGCAGACCATCGATGCTATCGAGAGTATACGCTCGATGATATCAAACCTGCTCGATGATATCGTACCCTATCATAAATGTGACCGTTTTATATCCGTTGGAACTTCTTGCCTATATATAGAGGAATTGTTCTTTGTTGCTGTAAGAGAGAAAAGAGAGAGCTTTTATGTGTTTCAACTTACATCTTATACCTAAAGCCCTTCTCTCTAGGGAGTTCATCCTCCAATCCACCCTTACCATTGATATTAAATAGAGTGGATTGGGGAATGAACTTCCGCATTCAAGGATCCTTCAGCTACCACCTTAATGGCAAATCATTAAGCTGGGATGCCTTGAATGCATAAGAGAGGAACCACTCTATCTTCCTTATAGGAAAATCTTTAGAGAGTAGGATTCCATCTCACCCTTGACCCAACCCGAAGCCAAGCATTGGTATATAATCTTGTGTTACGGATCAAGGGAGCTGAAGACTCTTCGTCAACAAGGAGGAGGAGATCTTTGGCATTGCGCTGAATGGGAATCATCAACTTATCTGTAAGTATCTAGAGTCATTCCTTTCTAGGTCTTGGTCTTAAGTGTTTCTCACCCTTTGAAGTCTCAAGGCAGCTTTCGGCGAGAGTGTACGTAGTGGGTGCACAGGGTGGACCCTTGCTCTTGTGTAGGGCATAAACTGTTAGGTCCTTGTGTAGGTCCTTGACCTGTGTGGTCTAAAATTCGGGTGCATTGTGTGGACCCTTGATCTATGGAGAGCATAAACATCTAGTTAGGAGTGAACCAGTAAAACTCTGGGTTTGAGGTAAATTGCGTAAAACCTCTGTAAAGGTTGAAGGTGAACCTGATTTAAAACCTTAGGTTTGAGGTGAACCCTAGGAAACCTCCTTAGTGAAATTCGGTATACTCAAGGGTTGAGTGCGACAGCCGGGAGTGGAGTAGACACGTAGTTGAATCACTATAAAATGACTGTGTCTGTGATTGCTTTTCTATATGTGTGATTCATCTCAATGCATTCATATTCATATATCTGATCACATCTCACACACACACACACAGTCACATCCAACAAAGACTAAGTTGCATATTGCTATATTTTGATTAGTTTGTGATTGGATCCTTTACTTGGCTTGAAAGCTAATAGAGTTACATTTGAGTAATCCTAAAAATTGCATACTTAATAGGGTTAGAGTGATAGGATTTTTAATAACTTATAAATCTTTAAAAAGTCCTATTCACCCCCCTCTAGGACATATTGACATATTCCAAATTCAACTCAAGCGGTCTTCACCGCTATTTCAAGGTATACTTAAGTTATAGCCAAAGGGCGACAGTTTAGGTCCAACAGAACACTTCTGGAGGCCCCTTTTCTACATGCGGTCAGACTTAAGCTCCCTAACATTGGATCTAGGTCAAGTTAAGTTTTCGGTCCGATCAGATTTGTGGATCGACCGTGGTGGACCAGTTTTAGTTCAACGATCGTCGGCGCTCGATCAAGGCCACGAGTAAATGGACCTGTGTATGAAATTTTTTCATGTTCTGAGGGTGTATTTGGGTCAGATTCTAATGGATAGAAACCTTAAATTTGACCTGCAAGTGAATGACCCAAATCACTTAAATCTGAGTTCATTTTCTAAAGGTATTCGTGTTTCTCACACACTTCGCTCCGGGTTTAAGTTATGCGTTTCTGAATACTATCTAGAGTTGATTTCCGAGATAGTTGTCAAGTCCAGTAAGGCGGTCTTAACGGTATGGTTTCGCAGTAATCAGACTTTCGACGCGCTATCCAGGTTCAATACTAAGTTTCAATATGCTCCCGAGAGCAACTGGGTTTAGAGATTGATCCTAGATTTCAGGGTAATATAGCGTTAATGATTCTACAAGTTTTGGGCCTTACGGATCGTATTTAAAGTAATTAGTGCTAATTTCACAGGCAATATAGTTCAACACTTAGTTAATCCTCATCTAATTTCTAAAGGATTTGGTCCTAAGTGATTTCTGCCTGAGGTGGTACTCGGGTCTTTGTACGGATTTTTCTGAGACGTTACAATTTTACACAGTAAATACATTGTAAAAAATCGTTATTATTTATACAGCTATTTTCTTCTCTTACCCCAAAGTTAACATTGATAAGTTAAAAGTTGTGGCGCAAAATAGAGCACGAAAATTTTTTAGGTGTAAAAACTGTGGGGCCCACCATGATTTATAGATATATCCATGTTGTCCATCCATTCCGCCAGCTTAAGTTAGGGCATGAGCCTAAAAATGAGGCAGATTTAAAGCTCAGGTGAACCACACTAGATTAAAAAATGATAATTGAACTTTTACCATCAAATGAAAAAGATTAGAAAAGCATGCATTAAAACCGCTTTGATGAAAACCTTCTTTTCAAATGCATTTGCAGTGGGCTCGTTTAGGAGCTTGTAAATGGAGATAAATTGGAAATGGAATTGGAGGAAAATGAATTGAGAGTAAATGGGTTACTCAATTTTGTTTGGATGGGAGTAAATGAAATGCATTTGAAATCCAAAAATTATGTTTGGATAGAAGAAAACGGGAGGAATTAGAATGTAATGAAAATTTTCAATATATTCACAGGAACATATGGGATATCCCAAATCAACTTTAATACGCCAAATCAGTGTACATATGTGATATTTAATAGAATGATTATAATAAGCCCATTGAAATATGTACTTTTGCTTAAAATGAGGAAATTTTGAGTCTTGAGTGGGCCACAAACGTAAGGATAACAAACAAGCAACTTGCCAATGTTTTTTTAAACGTAGATTTAGATGGCCAACCTTTGGATAGTTTGGATCATTCTTTGTGTGATTTTAGTGATGTAGTCGATAGTTGAATCATTTCGGAGTATCATTAGCATGCTACGCATATGGTAGACATGTGTGTAGTAGGACCTTTATTTACTCATGCGACTCTCCAAGGGACTTCAAAAAGGTATTTCACCCCCATTTACATCCAAATCGTAACTCACAGAGAGGATTTCATTTACGGGTTCATTTACTCTCATTTCATTTTATTTTCATGAATTTACTTCCATCCAAACTTAAATGCCATTTACCTCCATTTACTCTCATCCAAACGGGTAAAAAAAACAAGTGAGTATTGATTTTGTCGATCAATCTTTTAAGGGCTTTTTCCCTAAATAAACCTTGGGTTTGTTGGAACTCCCAAAATAAAACTCCTTTTCAAAACATTTTTTAGACTTCTAATGTATTTTTTCTCTTTCTTTTTTTATAGATGAAAATGCCCTTGAAACTTATCATCAAGCCTCGCACCTTCTTTTTTTTCCACACTTTCATTTATCACTGCACTTTAGCTACCTCTTGTTTTACCACTGCATTCTGGTAATCTTTCATGCTTTCTAACTATTGTCTTCGGCAGAAACTCCCACCTAAGCTTACTTGAGAAGAAAATGAGATGGAAAAATATTGTAACAATTTCACTTTTAGAAGATAATTTCTTTTTCTTTCTTTAATAGATTCACCTTAGATGGTCTTTTATTAAGAAAAAGATTGAAGGAAAGAAAATTGATAGCAAAATCTACACTTTTAGAATGAAAGAGAATGCAAAATGGCCTTTGGCCTACTTTTGAAAGGTTTTATGATGTCCAAACGAGATGATTCCAATCTTATCTGAAAGTTCATCGAATTATCTTTTTAACGAGTCAAAGATTGCCCCGATCTAACCTATAATGAGGAAGTTATGATCATTTTCATGAGATCACACTATGTGGGAACAATAATGATCACTCGTGTGTAACAACAATGATTGCTCCTATGTAATTGTTGTTGGTTGTTCGTTGTTTTTCCAATTTGGTCACGTGATAAGTGTGGGCGTGCCGAAGTTGAATTTGTGGCTCAATGCAAACCGAACAACTATGACCCCATGTGCCGAGATAAGCAGATACGCAATATATGATCAAGATCGAATGAGATCGGCTGCCTATTCAGCCACTCACTCAGTATGTAAATAGGATCAAGCAATATTCAGAGGGTAGGGTTTATCATCTGATGATGGGTTGCACTTTTGTCTTTTGTAGAAAATGACTTTTCAGTACAAATAAAGGATTGAGAAAGGAATTCTTACAGTTGGTCACGAAGAACACCTGTGAAGCGCCTTCTTATATGGAGAACTGAATCCCGCGTATGCATGGACCCAAATTACAACTAAGATTACCAGCTACTCGATTAACGCTACGGATTACACTAGGAAATGTAAATGATAGGCGAAAAGTAAATTATTACACTAGGAAATGTAATGGACTTATAGAAATTGTAAAATGATTACACTAATGAATGTAAATGTGGGTAATTGAAAGGATAATATTGGATTTGATTGGGTTGGTATAAGACAAATTCTTCTATTGAATTTATTTACTATTCATATCCTTACCCCGGCCATTTAGATCCTTCCCACATTTTGACAGTTGTTACAACCGTTTAACAAGATATGACCTTCTTTGCTTCTACTCCTGTCATCTATCCTGTAACCACTTCTACACAATCATTTTTCGATCAACTACTTAATAGATGTTGTGGCGTCACTCGATGTGCTCCAGATGTACTATTGTAAGATCCTCTACCCATATCCCCACAAAGCTCTAAATACACCATGCAAATCCATCCAAATCGCACGTAACTCACTCTAATTGGCTTTCGCAGGAATTGGCGACAATAGGGATGAGCATTGCCCCTTATGTCGCTTTGTCTTTGGAAAAAGTTGAAAGCAATGTGTGACTCCTCATTAATGCAACATTCCTTCCATACACGTGGCAGTGTCATGGTAACTATCTCTGACCGACACATCCCTACATGTAAGCTCTAACCACCCTTTTACGAAATAAGGGCTAACCCTATTGCGATGTGTGTACTTGTATTGTACAAAAAAAAATTTTAATGATGTCCTAATAAATCTCCATCTCCTCGGCCGATATAAGCGTCATTTCGATATTCTTTTCATCCCACGCTTCTTTATCATTCTTCCCAAAACATCTTAATTCCTTTTTCCTCTCATACCTTAACAATGGTTGCCTCATTGTCATCTTCCTCATTTTTCCATCCGGATGATTTGGTTATCGTAGTAGATGATCTTTTTGAGAAGTGCTCCAATGAGATAATCTTCCAAACACCAATTGGAAATTATTACTGCATGGGACCAACATTCTTTCCTGGGATCGATGCTGATGAAGTTAGTATGATGGATCATATGTTCCCCATCTGCCCAGGTGAAACCTTATCGATTCAATCTAAATCCATCCCAGAAGTAACCAACGCTTTGAAGAATCCTCAATCCTAGCTGCCAGAATGGAATGTTTGGTTTGTTCTTTTTTCTTCTCAACATGGAGAAAATTTAGCATTTATGAATGCATCAAACTTTCCATCTACGATTATCTTTCGGACATTGCTCTTCTTATAATGGCGTTGATATTTTGAAGCCCATCCACTACCACATTCTTCTTCGAATACAACCATATGAGTCAAACAATTTTGGACGGTGCAACTTTGACCCAATTTCCTCCATTTGGTGAAGTCGTTTTCCCTAGTTTCGCTTAGAAAGAACCAAGACGTTTTACAAATAAGGCCAACAAGGCCTATTCTCATTTCATGCAAATGTACCACAAACGTGAAGGCTTGGTCGATTACGAAGAACATACGGCCTTCCTTTTGGTTTAGATATGCTGACATTTACTTTGTGTGAATGCTCTTCAAATCACAAATGAGTATATTAAACTGGCCAAGGTGCTTGAACAGGGTCAAAAACTCGCTCTAGCACCTTTTGTACTCGGTCACCTGTACAAATGCATTTTTGAAATGACCACTAAGGGTTTGTATCTTGGAGTAGGACCACTGTGGCTTCTTCAGATGTGGATCTATGAATATTTTCATTTTTCCCTTGTACATGCCCCCATTCATTCCAATGTTGTTTATTCTTTATATGGTGAACGCATCATCAATTGCCCCCATGAGCTCTGTACATTTTCTGTCTATATGGACTCATTATTTTCCTTGAACAAAGGTAAACAAAGTCGGATGTTCACCCCTTTTCATGATAAAGAGTTCAGCCTAGCTTGGTTCACCAGCCGATACAAGAGTGACGACAATCAAGAGTTCTCTCAAATGCATCTTGCTTGGGAGAGCTACCTCATTTGTAGGGCTCTCCCCTATGGTGGTACGATTGGCACTGGCAAGAATGTTAAAGCTAAAATTGAGCAATATTGTCCAAACCTACTTGCCCGTTAGTTTATCCTAGTCCAGTGCATTCCTCATCCATTCACTCAAACATCCTGCAACCAACCTCCCTTCACTCGGCCAATTGTCGATCCAATTGATCTTTATCATTCTCTTCATTCTACCTTTCATTCGACCAGTTTAACTCTCAATCTTCCCATCTACCCAAATCATCCTTAGGTAATGGACACTTTCACCACTTGGTGGGAGAGTCATTACAAAAAATTGGATAATAAATGTCATCATGCTATCATAGCCCGACTTTCGTCTTTTATGGAGCTTTAAGGAAAGAAAAGAGCAGCACCTCAATCGGCCACGACTCTTAGCCGAAAACTGAATAAGCTGAAGACCAAATCGGCCACTACTTGCTCCCCCATCATGATCGAATGAGAATGGATAAGAGGCTCGTGATTGACGTGACAGGGTAGGGATTACTATACTGCTGGGAGTGAACTCTGGGGTAATATGAATCTCATGGAGAGTTTCCGCAAGCTTCACCGACTAAGATGGTTCCTCAACCAAAGCGCCAAAAAGCTATGGTGAAGGCACCTATTGCTCCCACGTCTCCACCAGCTCGATCGCCTTCATCATCTCCAAAGAGGATCCTTGATTTAGGAACTCCTCTCGTCCCACCTCTATGACCTCCTACTTTAGTATTCAAACACTCCGATCCTCCTCAGCTGACTATAATGAATCGTCCACTATCGACCTCATCTAAGGGATGACAACAATTACGTACTTACTCGTCTGAAGTTGTGTCATCATTTGAAAAATTGTAACGCCCTGAAAATCGGGGGTCGAGCATAAACTCAACTCCCGAGTTCCAACGCATCACATATGCAACAAAATGAATGATGATTAAATGTTGTCTGGATTAGAGTTGTGAACATGAGTGAGATTAAGCCAAAACAGCATGTCATACTCCAGAGACAGTTAAATTGCAAGCGGAAGACTGTGATAGATATATAAAATATAAAAACTGTGGTGAGTCTCCAGAGTGTGATAAGGTTACCAGGTTAATGAATTACAAGTATAGTTCAAATTATACCAAATGTGTAGTGTCATCTAGTCAACATCCTTGTAATCCCGTCGATCAAGACACGGCTCACGTGAAGCCGTCAGCATAGCATATATGAACAAGCATCATTGTCATCATACAGGTCCGGCTCCGCCTCAAGAGTAGCGTCGTCATCTGCAATCAGACAAAGTCTGATGGGTGTTCGGAACACCGTCCCGTAACATGGGAGTGAGTGATCAACTCAGTGGAACAATAAAGCATAGGTTAACATGTTATCAATTCAGTCAAGCAGTAATGATAAAGCAGTAAAATCAAATAATTCTAACTACTCTTATTAATGCAAGTATGAATGCAGTCATGATGTATGCCCTCACCACACACTCCCTCATGCAACACCATCTTACGTTCGCGACATGCTTACATTCCTCAATGCTCCACATCTTCCAAGCACATGTAATGCATGATGAGCATGATTACCGAGTTGTTATTAGTCCATTTCAAACAACAGTATTGGCAAACTAAGGTACTTCCCTTGTATCATTCCCAAACATGATCCATTCTAGGGTCGTCAGTCCTAGTTAATCTCAGACGATGGTGTGTTTTCTAGGTCGCTGCAAAGGTTGTCAGGGCTGTTACGCACAAAGGTTACACCACTCCCCCATCACCTTTTTAACGGTTCATCACTATACAGATACAGGCCTAGTTTCATACTCTATACACTATAGCAAAACTCGTCGCCTCGCCGCAATTCAGAGTATGTTCGAGGTCAGTACAAAGGGCTGCCAGGGCTGTTGCTCGCATTCGTTGCACCACTCTCCCATCACCTTATCAATGTAGGCCGACAACAAGAATATAGTGTCCCATACCACCATAATCGGCTCACGAGTCTGGTTACTCACTGGTCACTACGGAGAGACACTTGGCCCCAGCGTAGGCCGACAGCTCGACCACGGTGTCCCATACCACCATGCCCGGCTCATGAGTCTTAGCGGATCGAGGTACCATGGTTAAAAGGGACTTCACTGGTAAGTTTGGTACCCTAGGTTCAAGCAGTAGCGTCCAAACATGGTGAACATACATAAGACAGATCGGGTTGCTTGACGAGCTCAGCTAGCTCGAGTGCACAACAAGTTGAACGATATGAAGCACACAAGCACTTCGTGTGACCAACCACTATCGCCAACCGAAGTACGACTCAGGTTCGTCGAACACATCTCACGTGGCAAATGAAACTCAGCCATGAATTCGATCCTGTTACCGACTTCCTGGACTATACAATAGCCCCAATCACATTCAATTTCAGATATTTAAAGCAGTAATGGATCAAAATTCAAATCATACAATCGAAGACTGATATTATCCGTTTGAGGCTGCCAGGGCTGTTGCACGCACTCGTTGCTCATCACCCATGACAGATCATACAACATAAACATGAATTTAAACATATGCATTATATAGATAAAGTCATACAATCAATTGAGCATGTTATGAAGTACAACATAAGCATGAGTTTGTACATATTCAATTCCTAATCACACAGATATCTAAAGAAATCATACACATAGTTAAAGAAGTTGAGAATCATATCTCAACACCCTTAAACATTACAATTTACTAACTACTACTCATTCAGACATTTCAACAAACACTTCAAAATACATACATCAACATACATGACATATGTTGATCACATAGGCATTAGGCCAAATCCTTTCACTAGGGAGTTTCCCCAATCATAACACACGTACACCCACGACGGATAGTCATGGAAAGTAGGAATCCAAGTTCCATATTTATTTGAACATTTTCACAAACACTTGGGCTACACATTTCAACATATATAGCGTATAGTGGACGTGGCGCGATTCAGGGCAAATCCTTTCGTCAAAGGGGTATTGCCAATACAACAATCATGTATCCATGACAATTAGTCATGGCGAGCACGAATGAGAATTCTATACTCATTCAGTCATTTTCACAAACACTTAGAATACACTATTACAACATACATGGTGTATGTTAGCAAAACATGTATTAGGGCTATCCTTTCGCTAAGCAAGTATTTTATCCATGTATAATATATTCATACAACAAATAATCATGGCAAATACATCTCCAAAATTTATACGTATACGGTACTTTCTAGAATACACAATTTCAACATACATAGTGTATATAAGCAAAACATGTATAGGGCGAGTCCTTTCGCCAAACAAGTAATTTATCCACATATAATATATTCATACAACAATTAATCATGTCAAACACATCTCCAAAATTTGTACGTATACGGTACTTTCTACAAATACCTAGAGTATGTAGAATTCCATATTTTTCATCTTTAATTGAAACGGAAAACAGACAGCACTTTGTACATGTACAATTGCATGCAGATCATGAATCTATCATTATCTGACATTGAAAGCGTTGAAAACCATAACCTATACACCTAAAGTCCGCGCCTTTTGTCGTAGAATCGTAACGAAGTCGATAGGTTTGCTAAGCTTCTGTATACGGCAGTTTGGCCACCTATAAATCGAAATAGGTTAGCTATTTCATAACCTACAACCTATACAGCTCCAAAATAGATTAGGGTTAGGGTTTCTTACCTAGAAACGAAGTCGAAATCGCTAGAAAAGCGATGAGAATGGGGTGGTGTAGCTTGTGTAGTGGCAGGGAATAACAGTTGGGAGATTCTCCCACTTCTCTCACACTTTCTCTCTCTTTTCTCTCTTCTCTCTCTAGGGTTTCTCTCAAATTCGTATGGCTGTGAGAGAGATGGTTTTAAGGTCCTTATATAGCCTAAAAACTCACCGAAATAGACTCCAGGTCAAAGTATACTTAGGTTATAACCAAAGTGGGTCAGTTTCAGCTCAACGGAGGACTTCTGGCGGGCCTCCTTGAGCCAAAGGTCGGACTTAAGCTCACTAACACTGGATCTATGTTTAGTTAAGTTTTCGTTTCGGTCGGGATTCCAGATCTCAAATGGCGGACCAATTTCAGTTCAACGGTCAGCGGATCTCGATCGGAGATTCCGAGTACATAGATATGTGTATGAAATTTCTCCTGATTCGAGGGTGTAATTTGGTCTGATTCTGACGGTCTGGTTGCTTAAAACTGATCTGCAAGCGAGAGGTGCCAGATTACTATTTGAGATATTTATTTGTAAAGAAAATCAAGTGTTTTCACACTCCTCGCTCCGGACTCAAGCGAATTACACTGGGACACTGTCTGGATTTGATTTTCGAGATGGCTGTCAAGCCCAGCAAGGCGGTCCTAATTCCTTAACTTCGTGTTAATCAGACATCCGACGTGCGGTCCAGATCTGATACGGAGTTTCGAGATGCTCCCGAGAGCAGACGGGTAATGAGATTGATCCTAGATTTTAGGGTACCCTAGCGTCAATGATTCTACAAGTTTTGGGTCTTGCAAATCGTATTTAAAGTGATTGGTGCTAATTTCACAGGTACTCTAGTTTCACACTGGCTAATCGTCGCCTAATTTCTAAAGGATTTAGTCCTGTGTAATTTCTATCTGAGGTGGTACCTAGGCCTTTGCAGTTTGTATATAAAGTGATCCAAGTTATACTACTTAGCTAGTTTAAGATAGTGTCTAGGGTGAAAGTACTTAGAAAAATTTAAATAACAAGGTGGTGAAGGGTGGGATTTGTGAAAGAAATGGGTTCACAATCGATTTTAGACTGTGGGATTCAGTTCTGACAAGTTAATAAGGTGCTAGGATCGACCCATTGCCTAAGGACGTCTAATTCCAGGTTGGCAAAAATCCGGGATGTTATAAAAATACTTCAAAACCAAATATTAGTCAGGGCTCTCCATTGAAGATTATTATAAAGAAATCGAAGAAAGTTTGAAATATCACCGACAAGCTCATTATAATAAATGCTGGAATAAATGGTGGCAGGATAGGGAAAGATTAAACAATCATGATCTTCCGTTTGATGAAAAATATCTTACCCCTTATCACCCCAGTCTACCACCATTCCCCACTTTTACTCGAGTAATGGCAATTGTTATTAAAAAACCCTCAATCTATTAACATACAATTCATCACTTTCATCGTTCATTCTGATTTAGGTGGATGTTATTTTCACTCATATAACTACTCTGAGTCTTTTACCTCATTTTCTTACTAACTTTGTCTTTCTTTGTATTTACTCAAGAGCTATCAGCTGCAAAAAAAAATAAAAAATAATCGTCATGCTCAACCACTGCAACAACTCCAGGCAGTAACCGATATTCCCAAGATTACTGACATGCAGACTATTGACTCTAAAGGAACGATCAGCAATGAGGCTCTTCCTTCTCATACTTCTCCTAAAGCTACGACTTTCATCATAGAGTCTGAATACATGGTCAACATTTCTCAAATACCAACCACTGTTGTTGACTTAGAAGATGATGAAGAAGAAGAGCATCCCTTAAGCACCACTCCTCAGGGCTCAAACAGAGGATCATCCCCTCAACCTATTCCTCCATCCATTCAGCAGCTTCCTTCAACCGTAGAATCTCTTCCCTCAATCATTGATGAACCCTTTCAACTGGATACAGCACATGAGGTGGTCATTTATGATTAGGCAATAGAGGAGATCCCTACGACTGATATCCCTCTGCCTTGCCCGACACCAATTCCCATATCGGCGTCGATGATCATTGATGATGTCTTAGCCTCCTTTACAATGAGTGAAGATGCACTTCCAATTGAAGACATCCTCTCCTCCCTCCGGTAAGCTCTTTTTTATTATATCAATGTGGCCGAGTCCCTTTCATTCTCAAGTGACTTGAAGTGTCTCAAGGAAAAACTCTGAACCCTTGTGCATTCGGGGTAGTTAGGGACTATATCGGTCAAGATGATTGATAAGCTTACCTAGGTAATTGATCAATATCGAGCCTTCTCTTGTTCAAACAAGAGTCTCATGGCTAAACTACTGACCCTTAGGGATTTATTGGAATGCATTAAAGAAAAATATGAGCTATGCACCATCATCGGTCATTTCAAGACTGAGCATGTAACAACGGTATCCCAAATGTCTATGACCAATGATATCATCGATAAACTATTTTCCTGCCACATAGAATTGAAGACATCTAATGCTGAGTTGGAGGAAATGAGCATATGGATTATTGCTCTAGAGGCAGAGTTGATGACACTTAAAAGAAATTTTGAAGAGAGGAATGCTAAACGCAATCGACAGAAGAAAATGGTTGAGGACCTGGCCGCGTCTACAAAAGCTCAAAAAATAGTTATCAAACATGAGGTCATTTTGCATAAAGCGAATGGTCGACTGGAAAAGGTCGAAGCGTCGATGTAGCAATTTTCTTCCTTTGATTCGTAACTATTTATCCTTTGTACTGTGATAATAAATCAATGAAATTGGTCGTCAAGCCTTCTTTCATCACCGGTCACTTTCTTAGCATTTTTCTTCTTTTCTATTTCTTTATAACCAAAAGATGATATGACACCCAGAATTCGAGGGGTCATGCATGATCCTAGGAATAATAACCAGGGCGGTTGGGCGTTCCTACTTTCTTGGAACATGAAGCATCCTTGCCTACCATAACTATATCTAACGTGGGCTTCGTAATTATCTATTTAAACTACTTGGACCCTGTCCTGAACTCTCACTGAAACCTAAGTAAACTCTCCAGCTCTTTGATCTTATAACCATGGCTTCCAACTAAAGCTCCACTTCCTTCCTTAATGGTGCAAGAAGTTATCTAAAGAAAATTCTTGACTAGGGTCTCATTGACTTCAGCCAATCCTCGTTGCTCTTTAATGTTGATCTCTTTAACAGGGAGGCCTCGGAGGCAGCTGAATCAGATATTTTGTTGAAAGGACTTTTGAAAACACTGAAGTATTTGTATTTCCTTGGAAATCACTGCTTCCAACTCATCTTTGAGTCTACGCAACTTACCGAATATCCGAAGCAATAGGTGCAGCTAGGGAGGATTCCCTATTAGTTAATGAGGCCTACGAACTGGCATGGAATGTCCGATTGCAGTGGAACCATAACTACCAATTCAACCTACCTTGCTCCCTGTGATGCGGGCACAGTGCACCGAGCTGTTGGAGGACGTCAAGGAGAAAGAGTGCTCTTACACTCCTAAGGACCCAGCTGTCCCCGAGGATCTCTTATCCTTCCTCGATTCACAAATTGCCACTTACCAGGCTCGATCGAAGATAAGCCTTGTAAGAAAAAGAGAGGCCGAGAACCAAGTCTCTTCTCATGGCAATCGTGTTGACCAGCTCATGCATTTCTTCCCATCCTTGTGGAAAAAGGAGCTGACTAGAAATCACAGTAGGAATAGATTGAGGCAGAGAAACAACAACTCCTTGAGGAGTTCGAAGAAGTAAAGGCAAAGAATACTTGAACTGTTCGACCGCTCTATTTTTTTACTTTTTGTTTTTCCTTCTTTCGTGCACTTCTGTAATGCGGGCGATGGCCAACTCACTTTCAAATAAACTTTGCCTTTATCAATTTTTATGTTGTTAATGTACTTACCAAGATCTATTTTAATTTACAATGTAGAATGAAATATTCTTCATTAAATTGTCACTCTAGGACATCGAGTATCTGCCTTACCACTTCAATCAGTCATGGCTTAAGATATTTACTGCGATCGACCAACTAGAACCTTTCACTATTTAAAGGATTCGTTGAACAATTACATTTGGCCGATACGAAGCCATGATGTCAACCGACCTGTTAGTGATCCTCATCAACAAAACTTTTTCTTCAAAGCTTGGTCGCCCAACACTTAGTCTATTTTTATAGTCATTTGTTGACTGAACTAAGGTGGATGGGAATTTGCGTGCCACTTTTCGAGGAAACCTCATTTATTTTTGTTGCACATTACAACCTTTTAGGAACAGAACTGGCGCTACACTGCTTAACTCGGGTATCCCACCCGTTGTGCCTTACCCAATGCGAACATTAATTATTCCTAGCACTGCTTATAAAAGAATCACTCATTCTAGATTTACATTGTACCTCTAGCATATGCTCAATAATAAGCCTCAACTTTTATGGCCTTTAGAATGTTTCACTCATAGTCGTTGACCATTCTAAAGGAGATCTTCAAAGAGGGGATTGAATACTTCTCTCATTCTCCTCTCCTTCACAACATTTATCCCTTTACCAGGGATGCCGATGAGGCAGACAAAACTGACGAACCTCTATGAGAAATCCTAGAGGTTCTCTCCACCCTTCAGCGTCTTGGGGATATTTATATTAAGGCCGACTTGGAACATGACATGTGCCAATCTACTGAAACAACGAGCAACCATCCATGCTGAGTCTAAGAATCTCTTGGCCCGCCATGACATCTCCTGGAAGGAATGATTGCATTGGGCTCATCGACATTACTTTGATAGGGCGATGTTGCGATCGTTAGAGGCTTAACGCAATGACTTAGTTGTCGACCTCTCGAAAGTTGTGCATCTCTATTCAGAATGGGATGGGCCAGACTCCCAAGAGCTCCTGACCTTCATCAAGCCCTAGAAAGAGTTCTATTAGACTCGTGAAGAATCTAATAGGTCTAAAGAGTAAAAGGCTAATCAAGAGGTTGACGCAGTCAGCTGCCACCTTGACATGGTGATAGGCTTTCTTCACCAGTCCATGGTAGAGCATCGATCATGTACGAGCAAGCACACGTAGGCCCAGGAGGCGAAAGAGTCGGCTCTCAAGGAATTTAAAGAGCTCAGGAGAGCTTATACTTGAACTAGCCGATCGGACGATCATATATTCTCTTTTTCTATCTTATTTTTATACATATAATTAAGCAGTCGATAATTTAAGGCCTTTTTTCTTACAATAAAAAAATTATTTTCCTAATGCCTATAATAGGACACTTTTGTTCCTCTTCTTTTTGTGTTTACTCAGCCTGCCCTTGCACTACTTCCCATAAAGAAGGATAATATGTTTTCAAGAATCGACCATCAATCGGAGCCTTCACAACTTTCTTGTTTATATATTTCAAGAGATAGGCTCCATCCTTGAGGACTTGGATGACAATATATGGTTCATCCCACATGGCTGACCATTTCTTACCCAAGGCACGATCTGTGTGCTCTATTGGTAACACAACTTTCCAAACCTTATCTCTCTCCCTGAAGGATTTTCCTTTTACCCTTTTATTGTATGCTCGAGCAACAATCACTTTGTTGGTAATTATAGAATTAAGGGCTTTCATTTAGGTCTCGTCCAACCTTTCGAACTCGACCAACATCGCATCTGTAAACTCAGGAGGGGTTAACTCGGCTTGATGTGTGATTCTCAAAGATGCCACAGTAATTTTCAGGGGTACCACTGCATCGTGTCCATATGTCAATCCAAATGGACTCATTCCAATACTGGTAGGAGGTGAGTTTCTGTATGCCTAGAGCACCTTGGACAATTTTATATGCCATTCACGAGAATTTTCTTCAATCATCTTCCTTAGGATGTTCTTAATTACTTTATTACTGGCCTCGACTTGACCATTACCCTGTGCATAATATGGCGTCGAATGTATAATTTTGATAACATACTTATCTGCCATGACTCCCACTTCCTTTGCTAAAAATGCTACACCTCGGTCCATGGTGATTGATTTTGGAATCCCGAACTAATGGATAATATTACTTTTGATGTACTCAATGATTTTTTTATGGCCGACCCATTTCATGGATTTTGCTTTTACCCATTTGGTGAAATAATTGGTAACCACAATGATGAATGAATCCAAATGTGTTAAAGGTGAGTTGATTTGACCTATCAGATCGATCGCCCAACATTGGAAAGGCCAGGGTTTGATAATTGAATGGATTTCGATCGCATGCACATGCTGACTTGGTCTAGTTTTTGGAAAGCTTCACAACTTTGGCATATTGAATGCAATCGGCCATCCTTGTATGCCAAAAATACCCATAACACCTAAGTGTGTGCCTCATTTTTCTCCCAACGTTGTGTGTCACGCCCCAAACTCGAAAATCGGGCTCATAAAATCCTCGATCGCTGAATCTGGCGCCGACAGCATTTGTAATACACCATTCTCGGCTCCCAGCACCTATACGCCAGATTCCGATCCTGGGATCCTACAAGGAGGATTTTCAGTATGATTTTTTTTTTTGTAATGGAGTATAACCATAAGCATACCCAAATCATAAAGGCAACATCATCATCACATCTCCACTAATATAATCATTTGAATACAATGCTGAAAGGGAAATACATATATCGAAATCAAAGCTCCAAAGGACAGCTGCACGCTCCAAGCTCATTGCTGCTGCAACCTAACGCCACCTGCGCGCATCTATCGTGCATAAGCTTACAAAAGCTTAGAGGGTAGTGAGAGTGTGTGCACAAGATAAGTGTCAAGTATACCATAAAGCCCATAAATCATACATGATCGGAATAAGCAGAAATACTAACAAGATCATGAATCATACGATATCAGAGTAAGCCATAATATACTGGTAAGTCCATGAGTGCTATCAGCCGTACCAAGGCTATGCAATGCAAAACATAATAAGACAATAACAGATGCTGAGGATGCAATGCAATATGCAAATCCTAACGAGCCACGAATACTATCAACCTCATCTAGGCCATATAAGTGCAAAAAATATAGTAACTCAAAATGCTAAGTACTGCAGATGCAATGTGATATGCGGTACGAATGAAATGACCATGCTGGAATGTGAAGTCGGGATTATAGTACGAAGTATCACAAGCCATGGGGTCCATCACAAGGGACTTCTATCCAAACCAATCCCATACCTAAATTTGGATAGTCAGACACAATGTGGTAAACTCCTGATCTCAGGTTAGTTGCGCGCCCAACCGAAATCCTGGCCGTACGATGGTACACGTAACAAATAGTTATGCACACCAGCCGAGTGGATAGTGAATGAATGAATGAATGGATATGCAATTCCTGCTCAATAAGTTCACATATCAGTACGGTTGCTCTGGAAAAAATCACTGGGGTCTATTACACTCGACATCGACTGCCTCCTCCCTAGCTGCACAGCCCAGCGAGCGGAATAGACCTCACTATCCGCCTATCCAGTAGTCTGCCAATACCTACCCGGCTCATCGATAGTGGACCCATTTACGAGATGGTCATACTCAGCCTAGCTTATAGCCCCCTCACTTGGGAGGATAAGGCCACACCCCTCCCAACTGACTGCGACATAGTGGGAGACGTGGCCTACTAGTATTCGGCACTCGGGCGCTCATGTTCCACTCGGTCTAGACGTTGGGGCTAGGAGTGGCCCTGATGTCGCTAGGGCGTAAAATGATCAAGTCACATATATGCAAGATGCATGAGTCACACTATCCAGTCATGCAGTAATCCTGCGCGTACGACGCGATAATGTGGGCACTCTTTCTCATAAGGAGTCTCAAAAATATTCTACCCAATGGCGTATGCAATGATCTGTCAGTACTCATATCAAGCATACATATGATGTGTATGGCATGAGTCATGGAATTATACTAAACATGTTATAAAGTAATGACTATCCTTATAATGCAGATGGGCCTAGACGGCCTATACTCAACAAGTATGGGCCTATCAATGGGCCCTAGAGAGAGTCATAATGCGGACATTTAACCAACATTATTCTTACAATGTGGACATCAAACTATCATTGCTCCCAAGGCATGGCCTGCCATACATATCATTACATAAACCATGGTGGGATAATATTCAATGGGCCTTATGTACATCCCATTGAGCCTCGACCCATGGGCCTCCAATACATCAAATGGACCTCACAGCATGGGCCTCATGTATATCAAGGGGCCTAACCTAAATGGATGGGCCATACATCAAGATGGGCCTCCTCAATGGGCCTTATATATATCAAGGTGGGCCTCAATGGATGGCCATAAGTACATCAATGTGGGCCTCACCACATGGGCCATATGCATATCAAATGGGCCACACCAATGGGCCTTATGTACATTGCAATGGGCCATATCCCATGGGCCTTGAATACATCACAATGAGCCTCAACCCATGGTCCTAATACATCACAATGGGCCTTAACCCATGGGCCCCAAATACATCACAATGGGCCTTAACCCACGGGCCCTAATACATCACAATGAGCCTCAACCCATAAGCCCCAAATACATTACAATGGACCTCACAACATGGGCCTCAAATACATCAAGATGGGCCTAATCATATGGATCTCAAATGCATAACAGGTAGGCCCTGCACCTGGGCCTCAAAACACGCAATAAGTGGGCCCCGTTCATGGGTCAAAGATACATTATGATGAGTCACATGTATATGAAAGCGGGCCTCTCGATTAGGCTACGAAATACATCAAAGTGGGCTCGACGGATGAGCCACAAAGTACATCAAGGTGGGCCTCACAGATGGCCACAAAACACAATAAAGTGGGCCTTAATGGATGATCATATCACGGAGTGGCCTGCCGTGATGTGTTTGAGATCCAACCAATTCATAAGTTAACAGAGAGCTAGATGAAGTGAAAACAAAATATAAGCTTAATTGGAAGCTAATGTGGCTCCTAAGAAGTTTAAACGGTGGATGTCACTATCTCCACTATTTTTAATGGTGGGGTCCACTTGAACCTTAGATCTGACTCATGCTTCTACTCATGCCATAAAATGAGCTCTTAAAATGGTTAGAGGGTTTGGATGCAACACATGCATCATGGTGGGTCCCATAGATGGACGGCGAGGGTGAAACAGGTGGGGCCCACATAACTTGGTGATGTCACATACACCAGCTACATAGCTGGTGTGTGGCACGCCAGCCAATCTGCTTCATAAGGTGGGTCCACACATGTGGTCCACCATAACATTTATTTTCCATCCAACGTTGATAAGGTCACATAGACCTGAGGAAAAATAAATTACATAATGATCCAAACTTTCGTGAAAACTCAAATGGGTTTCAATGGCTGACGTTCAATCCACACTATTTTTGCGAGGTGGCCCACCTAACTGACGGTTGGATGGAAAGGATAGAACACGTACATCACAATGGGTCCCACCGTCCAGTGGTGTGGACGGTGAGGCAAGAACACATACATCATCAGGTGGGTCCCATCGTCCAGTGCTGTGGATGGTGCGGACACAACATATGCACCAGGGTGGTTTCCACCGTCCACAGTCATGGACGGTGTAAATAGAACACATACATCAATGGTGGTGTAACGACCTGAAAATTTCCGTACATTGGGCCGAGTACCACCTTAACCAGAAATCACATAGGGTTAAATCCTTTAGAAATTTAACAAAGTTAACTAAGTACTAAACTCGGTTAATCATGAAATCCGTTGGGATCGCTTTAAATACGATCTGCAAGACCCAAAACTTGCAGAATTGGTGACTCTAGGTTACCCTAAAGTCTAGAGCCAAACTCATTACCCGTCTGCTCTCGGGACTGAAACGAAACTTCGTATGAGGTCTAGATCGCACATCGGGAGTCCGATTAACACGAAGCTAAGGAACCAGGACCGCCCCACTGGGCTTGACAATCATCTCAAAAATCAGATGATTCCGATGTCCCACGGCCATTGTTTTCACTCCGGAGCGAGGGAGTGTGAAAAACACTATTTCCATCCAAATGAAAATATCTGGAATAGTGATCTGGCACCTTTCGGTTGCGCGTCAGTATTAAGCAACCTGACCGTCGGAATCAGACCAAATTAAACCCTCGGATTAAGAAAAATTTCAGGAACATTTACATGTACTCAGAAATTCTGATCGTGGCCCACGGACCGTTGAACTGAAAGTGGTCCGCCACGTGCGATCTGGGAATCCGATCGAGCCGAAAACGTAATCCCACGTAGATCCTCAGAGGGTGAGCTTAAGTCTGACGTTTGGCTCAAAGAGGGCTACCAGAACACCCCTTTTGAGCTTGGAAAGTGGCGAACTGCCTATATATGCAGCCACCCTTGAACCTAAGTCTATTTTGGTTATGTTCTAGGCTATAAAAGGGGCTTAGAACAGCCCCTCTCACAGCCATACGAATTTGGGTCCAAACCCTAAGAGAGAAGAGAAAAAGAGAGAGAAACTTGTGGAGATCGAGGCCGATCTTCCTCCTGCTGCTTCCACTTCTCCCACGGCCTACACCGCCCTATTCCAAGGGATTTCCCGGCGGTTTCCACCCCATTTGAAGGTAAGAAACCCTAACCCTAGGTCTGATTAGCTTGATTAGTGATAGGTTAAGGAAAGACTAATTGAATGCGCTCTTTAGGCTAAGAAACTCCCATATACGGAAGCACCAACCCTCTTGCTGATTCATTGGAATTCCAAGGGCTGAGGTGAGGACTTTAAACGTATAAGTTACGGTTTTCAACGCTTTCAATGTCAGATAATGATAGATTCATGATCTGCATGCAAATGCACATGTACAAAGTGCTTTCCGTTTCCTGTTTCGATTAGCGATAAAGAATATGGAATTTTACATACTCTTGATATACGTAGGAATATCGTATACGTATTTTTGTTGAGAAAATTTTAACATGTTTATTTAATGTTTGATTATATCATGTGTGGATAAAATGCTAGTTTGGCGAAAGGGATCGCAAAAATACATGTTCATGTGTAAATGTCATATGTGTGGAAATTGTGTATTCCAGAAATTCCGCATACGTGCGGATTTTGGAAATATAATTGTGATGATTATTTGCCGTATGATTATGATATACACGGGAAAAATACTCTCGAGGCTTAGGGACAGCCCAATCACGAACTTGCCTAACATACGTCATGTATGTTGGAAAAGTGTATTCTAAGTGTTTGTATAAGTGCATGTATGTGTACATGTGTATGTACTAGTGCCTTAGATAGGCGCTGATATGGGTTTTCCAACTCCCTTAGAGACATGTAGGATCCCCTCCATGCGGTGGTTCACCGCAACCACTTAATTGTATTGCACACACAATTGTATCCCTATGGGGATAGTGCTTTATTACATGCATTACAACATGCTTTGCAACATGCTTGACTTCATGTTTTACTTCATGCTTTATAACATGCCTACTAACATGCTTGTATTGCTTGTTTATCATGCTTTATTTCACCTGCTAACGATGAAAACTGTTTGAGTTTGGGACTATGAATATAGTCCAAACACTCGGTACCAGACTTGTGATTGTGGCTGAGATTCATGTCGCCACAAAGGACGGGTCCGGCGAACCCGAGTCGTACTTCGGTTGGCGATAGTGGTTGGCCACGCGGAGTGCTTTTGCGCTCCATATCGCTCAACTTGTGGTGCGCTCGAGCTAGTCAGGCTCGCCAATTAATCCGAAGTGTAGTTGTGTGTTCACCATGTTTGGTCGCTACTGCTTGACCTAGGGTACCAAACTTACCAGTGGTGATTTCCTTTGTTTAACCATGGTACCTAGATCCGCTAAGACGCATGAGCCGGGCATGGTGGTATGGGACACCGTGGTCGAGCTGTCGGCCTATGCTGGGGCCATGTGCCTCCCGTAGTGACCATTGCGCAACTATCTCGTGAGCCGAATATGGTGGTATGGGACACTGTATTCGAGCTGTCGATACTTCGGCGAGAGCCGAGTACGGTGAGATCTGTGCTCGTGCTGACGGGCGACGAGTCCTCCGTGGTATCATCGAGTGTACTCTAAGTATCTGTGATTGGCCACGAGCCTTTCACAGCAACTAGAGTGTGAGTTGAGCCGAGTATGGTGAGACCTGTACTTGAGCTGACGGCTAGTGATTGAGCCGAGTACGGTGAGACCTGTACTCGAGCTGACGGCCAGTAATTGAGCCGCATACGGTGAGATCTGTATCCGCGCTAACGGGTGACGAGCCCTTTGCGATGCCATCACTAAGCTTCTCAAACCATAACATCGTATGAGAATAACTAGGATTGACGACCCTAGAATGGATCATGTTGGGAATGATACAAGGGAGGTACCTTAGTTTCCCAATACTGCTGATTGAAATGGACTAATAATAACTTGGTAATCACGAGCATCATCGCACCGCATGTGCTTTGTAGATGTGGCGCACTGAGGGAGTTAAGCATTCGCGAACGTAAGATGATGTCGCTTGAGGGTGGTTTGGCAAGGGCATACAGCATCATGTCATATCATTTTTACATTTAACAAGAGTAGTTAGAAATGTTTGATTTGTACTGCTTTATCATTACTGCTTGGTTGATTTGATAACACGTTAACTTATGCATTATTGTTCCACTGAGTTAGCTACTCACTCCCACGTTACGGGACGGTGTTGTACACACCAACCAGACTCTGTCGCAGGTTTAGAGGGCGCCTTGGTTCAGGAGCCAGAGCCCGACGTTGATGAGGACCAGGAGGAGTTCTCTTTCATGCAGTACTCTGACGGCTAAGCTTAGGCCGGCTGCATCGCAGGATTCTCGGGGCCTCTTTTGAAGATGTATTTTGGGTTTTTGACTTACAAACATTACATGTATATTGGTGCTCAGCTAGTACTCATACTCTGGAGTTCAGAAAATTTTGTTACTTTACATACTTGAATATAAAATTTCAGTCTTCCGCTATTTTTAAATGCAATTGAACTGGAGTATGAATTACTGTTTTGGTTTAATCTCATTCATGTTTATTGCGCTAACTCAGACAACATTTAACCGGCATTGTGTATGTTGCATAAGTGATGCGTTGGAACTCGGGAGTTGAGTTCATACTCGACCCCCGAATTTCAGGGCGTTACAGGTGGGTTCCACGTGGGGCCCACCATAATGTTTATATGCCATCCAGTCCGTTGATAAGGTCACATCGACCTGGATGAAAGGGAAAAACAAATTTCATATTAATCTAAAACTTCTGTAACCACCAAAATGGTTCCAAGGGCAGCAGTTCAATCACCCTGCTTCTAGCCGTGTGGGTCACCAAAGTTCTGGATAGGCCTGATTTTTGGGGTGGCCGCTAGTCAGAGGGAGGCCCACCAAATGCATGGCTTTGATGTTCTACACACATCATGGTGGGGCCCACGGCTGGGACCGTGGGTCCCTGCCTGCCTGTCAAACGGTGACGCCAGCAGCGTCTGCAGCAGCAGGCGCTGCTGCATGATTTTTATTGTTTTTATTGTTTTTTTTTTTAAACCAAATTTTTCTGAGGTTTTTCCCATGTGGGGCCTGCATCGAGTGGATCTGACCCAACCATTGGATTCCATGGCCTGACACCATCTAACAGAGCCCAATATCCAGCATATTTTGGTGTACTGAAATGTCAGGGTGGGTTTTAACGGTGAAAACAACCATTTTCTATGCTATGGCCCGTCAGAACCTCAGATTGGCTCCGTTTTTTCGGCTTAACGACTAAAATGATCTGGAGAACGGAATGGACGGCGTGGATTAAACACATACATCAAGGTGGGGCCTGCATGATGTGGTCCACTCAAAAGCTTGTTGAATCAAGCTTATATTTGGTTTTTCACTTCACGTCTAGCGTCTCTAGACGTTGGACGACTTGCCATAACACATGCATTTAAGGTGGGCCTTGCTCAGGTGGGCCATCAAATGCACTGATGATGTGGATATAACACATATAAGTGGGCCCCCACCTATGGATCACTTGGATGAAATACATGCCTTATGGTGGGGTCTATCCAAGTGGGCCACACGGCTACCTCATCATACATAAAAATAACTAAATAAATAAAAGAGAGGGAGAGAGAGAAAGATAGAGGGACACGCGTGATGGAGGGACCCTGGCATTATGGGCCCTCCGTTTCAAGCATCCAATCATACATCAAGTGGGTCCCATTGCATGTGGGCCCACCAAATCAAAGATCAACGGTGGAGATCCTTTTTCCACCAAGAGGTAAGGTCTAGATAACCCCTTTTTAGACTAGAAAGTAAACATCATGATGGGGTCCATGGAGAATGGCCCCATCATGGAATGATAATAAAATCAAGATGGGCCATCAGCCTCATCTAGGGTCCCAAGTGAGATCCATACCATCAATCGGTAGGCCTCTCTTGGCCCATCATCAAAACATGGAAAGATCTAGCCTAATAAGCACCCACCGTTCGATCTTCTTGGTCCGTTGGAAAGTCGATCTCCTTGTTCTTCTCTATGATGGAGGGTGATGAGGTTTCAACGGCTAGGATGATAGATTTGGGGTGGGAAGTGGGCCACACACGCTCACTTTTCTCTCATTGAAGAGCTTGGACGTGAGCCTCTTCCTTAGCTTAGAATTTGTGTTGAGAAAGAGAGAGAGAGAGAGAGAGAGAGAGAGAGAGAGAGAGAGAAAGAGATGAGATGTAAGGAGAGAGACTGATGGATGTGAGTGATGGGTGAGGTGATGGTGTACTTGACATGTATGGGTGTGTAAGAGAGAGGGTGAGAAAGAGTTGACTTGGTGGTTTCTTGTCTTGGGGAGAAAGAAAGCATTGATTGATTTGAGTGATTGATTGATGGGACATGTTGTAGAGATTCTCTTGGGATAGCAAATGTGCGGCGTTTTCTTTAAAATAAACGTCGGGCCGCATCTTCTGACCTGGGTATCGGATTGGTACGTAAGACGCGGCGTTGGAACCGGGGCGACGGTGCAGTCGCAATGATATAAGTCTCGGATTAAGCCGACTCAATTCTACAAGATACGACTTAGGGTCAATCATAAACGTTGATTATACGTCGCAGGTTGCCGAAATTCGACGGGAAGGATCGCGGAAGTCGACGTAACAGTACGAACTAGGATATGGGTCTTACATGGTGAGCCCCACATAGCCCTTCGTGAACCTCACCCATTGCCAATAAGGCTTCTTTATTGGCTAAACATCAAAGTAAAATTCCATCAGTCCATTTTTGATATAGGTCACTGTCAATCATGACATAATTAGTGGCTGATCTCCTCACATCTCTACTGACCTTAGTGCATGGGCTTTAAAGATAACCCATGAGAGAAGCTCTCCAATCTTCTTCTTTTATATCGACCCGACATATCTCTATAACGATCTCCCTTTCAAAATTTGATGGTAAAGACTTCTTTTAAATGGTAATCATCCTCTTGACCGATCCCCTTAGGGCATCAAGCCTTGCAGCTAACTACGATATTTCATTAGCATTCATGTTATGATCCCTAGTAACATGCATTAGTTTTACTTCATCAAAGTTATCCATCAACTAAGATGCTAAGGCATAGTACGGTAAAAGGGCTGCACTAGTACATTTGAAGAGGCCCGCCATTTGGTTTATTATTAATTGTGAATCGCCCACAATCGTCACACTTCTCGCCCCTAACTCCATCAATAACTCTACACTGATTATCATAGCTTCATACTCAGCCTGATTATTAGTGCACTCAAATTATAGTTGGAATGTGAACTCCTGCCTATTTTCATTTGGTGCAATTAGGATGATTCCAGCTCCTGAAGCTTTGTGAGTCTTTAATCTATCAAAGATCAACCTCCATCAAGTTAAATGTGTATAATACATATCTAAATCCTGGAGAAAGTTGATTTTCTAAGTCAGATGGATGGTCAACCAGAAAATTAGCTATGGCCTGACCTTTTACAGCCTTTTGGGGAATTTAACAAAGATCAAATTCAAACAGAGCCAATATTTATTTTCCAATTCGACCATTCAAAATTGTCCTATTCAACATGTATTTAACTAAATCGGTCATTGTTATTACATTTACTCTTTCGGCCTACAAATAATGCCTTAATTTGGTAGTCATGAAGTACAATGATAAGCACAACTTTTCTATGGTAGAATAACATCTTTCGGCATAGAGGAGTGTCTGACTTAGATAATAAATTTAATTATATCTTAAATGCCCATCTACATCAGCCGTATTCATGAAACATCTACATCAGCCATATTCATGAAACAACCATCGTCGACATCCTTCATGCTTTCTTCAAGCCTTCTTATTCTAGATGTAAAATCAACCCTACACTGGTTATCTTTCGGCATACCAATCATGGGATTTCTTTAATGATATAGTGTGAAACCAACCGAAAGGGAACAATGTCCCTCCGTAGGTTATCAATCGGACAGATTACTTCCGTAATATCTTGTACAACGTTGTCGGATGCATCGCCATTTTCGAATTGTGAGTAGCTTCGAAAACCACCTTCCTCAAGTCATGGAGATTTGGGATGCAAAGGCGGCCACGATAACGTAAACCCCCCATCCGAACTAACTCTCCATTCCGAGTCTTCACTATCGCTCACCTGCTCTCTCATCTTTGTCAATAGTTCATCGTCTTTCTGAGCCGCAATGACCTTGTCATCAATGAGTGGTTGTATACGAACGTGTGCGATGCTCTTGAACGACTCCTCTACCGTAAGCTTCTGCTCAAAGTCTCACACAAATTCAACCATGTTCCATTCCTATATCATCAGCAGAGCTGCAAATGTTATCGTCTTTTTGCGGCTCAACACGTCTGCCACAAGGTTGGCCTTACCAGGATGGTAGGAAACCTCAAACTTGAAGTCTTTCAAGGTTTCCATCCATCGTCGTTGCCTCATATTCAAGTCTCTCTGTGTGAATATGTATCTAAGGCTCTTGTGGTCGCAAAAGAGCTCGAACTCATCTCCATAGAGGTAATGTCTCCAGAGCTTTAATGCAAAGATGATGGCCGCTAATTTTAGGTCGTGTGTAGGGTAATTTTCCTTATGTTTCCTCAACTATCGTGATGCTTAGGCAATCACCCTGTCCTTTTGCATAAGGACACAACCCAAACCAACACGAGAAGCGTCAGTATATATGGTATACTTAACCCCTTGCTCTGGCAATATTAGCACAGGGGCGGACGTCAACTTATCCTTCAGTTCCTGAAAAGCTGCTTCTGCCTTCTCATTCCAGGCAAATTTAAGATCCTTCCAAGTCAGCTGAGACAACGGTCTGGCTATCTTGGAGAAGTCCCTAATGAATCGACAGTAGTAGCCTGCCAGGCCAAGGAAGCTCCTTACTTCAAGAACCGAACCGGGCTACTCCCAGTCTTACACTGCGGTCACCTTAGCAAGGTCCACAGCTATCCCTTCCTTGGACACCACATGTCCCAGGAACTTAACCTCTTTTTTCCAGAAGTCACACTTCTTGTACTAGGAAAACAACTGGTTCTTCCTAAGAGTATCAAAGACTGCTCACAGGTGCTCCTCGTGATCCTCTCGGCTCTTGGAGTATATCAGGATGTCATCTATAAATACGATGACGAATCGGTATAGATATGACCAAATACCCTGTTCATCAGGTCCATGAACACGGCTGGTGCATTTGTGAGCCCAAATGACATCACGAGGAACTCGTAGTGCCCAAAACTGGTCCTGAAAGATGTCTTCTACACGTCCTCATCCCTGACGCGCAACTAGTGATACCCTGACTGTAAGTCGATCTTTAAAAAATACTGTGCCCCTTTCAACTGATCGAACAGATCATCTATCTTAGGTAAAGGATACTTGTTCTTCACTGTCACTTGGTTCAACCTGCGATAATCAATACACAATCGCAGTGATCCATCTTTCCTCTTTACAAAGAGTACGGGTGCTCCCCAAGGAGCACACTTGGTCGTATGAAACCTACATCCAACAGATCATCGATCTATCTCCTCAGTTCCTCCATCTCACATAGAGGCATACGATACATCGGTAGAGATATAGGGGTCGCATCAGGCGCTAGGTCAATGGTAAAATCGATCTCTCGCTGAGGAGGTAATCCAGGTATCTTTTTGAACACGTCCGCAAAATCTTGAACTACTGGGGTGTTCCTAAGTGTCGGATCATCAACATTCTCTAGCAAGGTAGCATAATAACTAACACGGTAGTACCAATTGACCTGAACTGGAAAAGTAAAGGTTGTGCCCTCAGGTTCATGGGCTGTCACCACTCTAGTATTATAATTGATCTCTGCCTTCATCTCAGTGAGTCAATCCATACCGAGAATGACATCGTAATGACACAATGGGGAGACCATCAGGTCAACGAGCATTGTTCTTCTTCCGAAGTCTATCAAGTAACCTCTACAAGTGTTGGTGGAGTCTGAGAAGGTCGTTGTGGCGGTGAGTCTCACCCCAACCATAGGAGTAGTTTCCAACACTAATCGCTTAACTGTTGCACATGATATGATCGAAATAGTGGACCCGATGTCCACTAATAAGAAGACTGGTATACCTTGGATGTGCGCTGTGACTTCGAAAGCCAAAGGTGTTGCGGTTGCTGTCTCGGATGCCTCAATTGCAAGTGAGTGCACCCGAGCCTGTTGAGAACGGTTCGGTTGCGGTGCCATAGGCCGTTGAAGCAACCTAAATTGAGGTGCCGGTGGCCTGTAAGAAGGCTGTGCAGGAGGTGTTGATCGTAGAGGTGGAGCCGAGATAGCTGGTGGCATCTAACGATTAATCCTCTGAGGGGGCATAAAGTCGTTGTCCCTCATCCTGGTGAAGCAATAAGTGTCAGAATGGCCCGACCTCTTGCAGTAGGTGCACCATATGTCCAATCACCTAGGCTGTGTCGGTGGAGCCGTAAGCCGAGGAGGAGAATCTGCACGTGGCCTCTTACCGAGGAACGGTCTGCTCTGCAAATCTGGTCGAGGTCTCGGAACCATGGGCACGCGTGTACGGGATAATTTGTCCCTATCCTGCTTAGCGCGTAGAGACATGTTCACTAGCTCAGCATAGTTGGGTATGCTAGCGCAACACATCTTCGAGCGTATCTCAGGTCACAGACCCTCAGAAAATCACCGCATTTGCATCGGCTCGTCTGCTAGGATCAAAGGAGCGTATCTGGCCAGCTCCATGAACCTATTCTCATACTCCGCCACTATCATTCCTCCCAGTAGGAGGCGAAGAAACTCTCCTTCCTCATTACAGTAGGTGAGAGGGAAATACTTCCCGTGGAAGTGTGTCTCAAAAGCTTCCCACGTCCATATATAACCAGCAGCCACGGTCCGAAGGATGCTGTCCCACCAGAGACTGACTTCCTTTTCGAACATGTATATGACCAGCTCAACCTGCTCTGCCTCAGTGCAGTGCAGTGGCTTCACATCTTAGAGATGTGGTCAAGCCAATACTCGGCCTCCTCGGGTCTGTGAGTACTCACAAAAGTAAGAGGTCGGAAGTGCTGGAATCGCTCGAATAAGTCGCTGGCATTCATGTTTCCAGCAGGCTGCACAGGTGGCGCAGGTGGGACCGTGTGCATGTTCTGAACAATGGCCCCCGCAGTGGTGGCCAAAAACTGTTACTGCTGCTACATCAAGAGCATCATCTGCTCCAACCTATCAGGAGGAGGAGCTGACTGTGGTACGTATGGCGTCGATTTAGACGCACGGTTCTGTTCGAAAACCGGTGGGGCAAAAGGTGTCAGCCCATCAGTGGGGCTAGTGGCCGGCTGTGAATCCGACATCGTGTCACTGTCAAGGCCCAAGCTGGGGTCCGTGTGGCTATCGCTTAGGGGAGGTGCCCCATCATGCGATTCGCCAAGTGCAAGACGTGCCGTGCTCCGAGTGTTCTTAGGTGGTATTCCCTACATACAACATAGGGTGCACCACGTGTAAAATTTAGCATAAGAACATACACTCATCCAAACATCATTCACAATCCAAACCAAAAGGAACTTCATGCATTTTGTTTACCAAAATTGTTACAATACATGAGATATAGTCTTACATGGATTATGACAGAAGATGCATGTGAGCTAATTCAAACAAGCTTTAACCACTAAAACATACTAACCACTCTACCATACTACTAAGCCTATCACGACTATAACATAGAAAATAAGAAAGCAAAGAAAATCCAAAGACGACAATAACATAGGACTAGTCGTCTGAATCTGGTGACGGAGGGGCACCCTTGTCCTGCATACAGCACATAAGGGCCTTCAAAGTAAGAGACACATTCTTAAATTTCTACTTCATGTAGGACTGACTCTCTTCAAGCTTGGCCCGGGTCTCTCTGACCTCCTGTCTCAGGGCGACCTGGCTCTCCTCAATTTGAACGAAGCAGGTCCTTACGGCGGCCTGATCACGGCAGTGCTCAGGTGTAGCAGGAGGAGGTCCCTCATCCTTCTCTTGGGCCTCCTCTTCTTCCTCTTCCTGCTCGGCTTCTTCCTGATCACCCCCTTCACCACTCCCCTCATCTTCACTGCCTTCCTCACCACTTCCTTCTTCTTCGCCCTCACTTTCTTCCTCACCTTCACTTTCCTCGACATCTTCACTCTCTTCTTCTGTATCATTGCTCTGCTCCTCAAGTCGGGCTCGGTGTCGCCTAAGGCCAATGCCCATGTTGTCGAGCATGTTTTCGCTGATAATGTGGATTGGGGCGACGTCATTCATATGGAGTCGGAAATAGTAGTGGCGGGTAATTTTGCATACCAGTCGACCAAAAGGTAGCAAGGAGCTTTCCCTAGTAGACCGTGCAGTGCGGATTATCTGGGATAGGACAAGAATAGGCAGGCACACTTTCTCTCCCTGCCCAACTCTGAACAAGAAATCCACCATGAATCTCGTGCATTCGATGCGGTTACTTCACCTAGGATACACATTATATGTGCATATGTAGTGGAGCAGGCAGAAGTCGTGTGTCATCTTGGATGATGCAAGGCTATTTCCCCGCCTCCAACGCTCGAGCAAGCCACATAGGAATCAAGTGCGGAGTCTTTTCTCTCGCTCACTAGTGAGGTTCTTCTCACTGGCGTGCACCACACCTCTTCCAACTCCCATAATACGGGCAATCTGGTCCACACAAACTATAACCTCATGCCTTCCCAAAGGGATAGAAAACTGGAGAGGTCAACAGTGGATTCCAAATGTGGGCGTAGAAGGCACGCACCGTGCCTTTGCTCGCGTGAGTGTTCCCCTCAAATATGGGTCCCCACCCATTTTCTATGAGAAAGTCGATGACTAGATACGTCCAAAACAACTTCTCATCGACATGTGCCTCAAATATGACCCTGCGATTGCGGAACATACCAAGATTGACGTCCGGCGGTAGCGATAACTCCAACGAAACTCGAGGATCGAGGTCCTGCTTGGACCTTCGTTCACGCACGACACTCGTACTGGCTTCGCGTCTGCCCTCTTCGTAGAACAGCGTGGTCGGCTCGGCCTGGCCTCATCTGGGGCCGTTCTCTTCCTTGCCATGAGAGAAAATGCTTAGAGAGTGAGCAAATGGCAGCTACAAACTCAAAAGGGGCCCTTGGAAGCGGAAATGCTTCAAGGATGAGATGGGTTAATGCATTTTTGGAGATCTTAAGACAGAAAAGGAGGGCCTTTGTGCTCAATAGATGGAAATAGGGAAGAAAGGGAGAGGAGAATGATAGTTTCAAGGCAATGGAGGTGGGTAGATGTGATGAGCAGAGGATGTGGAAGATTATGAGACACAGAAGGGGGCCTTTGTGCTCAAATGAGTGAAAATAGTGAAGGTGGAGGGATGAAATTGAAGAATGAGGAGGTAATGATGAACCAAATGGGAGATTTGAAGGTTGAAAGTGTATGAAAGGGGGTTTGAGGGGGAAGGGGTGCTCTTTTAGAGGGTTTAGAGGGCTAGGGGGTGAATGAAATGGCAAAAGGGGAGGTGAGGGGGGGTCAAATAGAGGCCCCACATGTGTGCACGGCCCACTTGACCGAGTGGTGAGCGGTACGCCGCCGACCGGGCGCTGTGAAGCCGGGTAATGCGCCGCCGACCGGGTGGTGCTGCCGCACGGACTCGGGGCCGCCAGCAGTGGCTCCGCCTGGGGGCAGTGTCCACCCCTCCCCAGGGTGCCAAAAACACGTGGGACCCCCTAGGTCCCGCTGTAAATTACGGTGTGGCCCCCACATGTGTTTGAGGCCATTTTGGACACAAACTCTCACGTATTCATGCTTTTGGCATGTTTTAAGCATGGGATTTGCTAAATTATCGCCCAAACTCGTCGATTGATGGCTTAGGAGGGGATTGGGATCATCTTTACATGATCTTATACGCATACGGGGTGAAATTCAACGGTCAATTTCGCCCGTCGGTGAAACTGGGAATCCTACGTTTGTTTCTACATTTTTCTCCCTCCCACCTAAGTCAAAGTACATCAGAGTGTGTCGTGTGTCCATAACCTAGGTCAAGTTTAATCTAAACATGCTTTGATACTAACTTGTATCGCCCCAAATTTTGACGGTCGAGAAAGGGCTCAACTCCCGAGATCCGTCGCATCACTTATGCAACATAAAAAATGATGATTAAATGTTGTCCACATTAGTGCATTAAACATGAATGAGATTATATTAAATCAGTATATCATACTCTAGAGATGATTAAATTTAGCAAGCGGAAGACTGTGATAAATATATAAGGTGTATAAGTGGATGTAAACCCCAGAGTATGATCATGTCACCAGGCTGAATAAATACATGTATAGTTCTAAAATTTATAAAATGATAAAGTATAATGTCATCTAATCCATATCCCTGTAGCCCCGATAATGCAACTCCAAATCTACATAGACCTGCCAGAGAGTTGCATGTAGGAGAACTCCTCGTCATCATAGAAGACAGACTCCATCTCATAAGCCTCGTCATCACCTGAAACTAAAATAGGGACTAGTTGGTGTTTTAAAACACCGTCCCAGAGTTGGAGTGAGTGATAAACTCAGTGGAGCTATAAGGCAAAAGTTAACATGTTATTAATTCAGTCAAGCAGTAATGATAAAGCAATACAACAATCATGTCCTAAGTACTCTGGTTAATGCAAGGATGATATGTATTAATGATGTATGCCCTCGCCTGCACTCCCTCTACGACATCATCTCACGGTCGCGCATGCTAACTCCCATTGTGCTCAACACCCACGCCAAAAGCACATGTAATGCGGTGCATACTAATGTTAGCCAAGTCCTTAATTAGACCTATTCATACAGTAGGTTCGGGAAGCTAAGGTATCTCCCTTTATATCATTTACCCAAACAATGATCCATCTAGGGTCATCAATCCTAGTTAATCACATACGATAGGCAAGTTTTAGGGCAACGTCACCCCTGATTTAAAAACAGTGGACAGGCAAGTTCAGGTCGCTACGGGAGGCTCGTCACCTCGGTGTAGGCCTAGTTAATACTTGAGGTCACTACAGGAAAGGCTCGTCACCTTAACATAGGCCGACAGCTAGAATACAGTGTCTCATACCACCGTATTCAGCTCACAAGTTTGGGTTGCTCACTGGACACTACGGGGAGGCTCGTCACCCCAGCGTAGGCTGACAGCTCGACCACGGTGTCCCATACCACCATACCCGGATCATGAGTCCTAACGGATCGTGGTACCAAGGTTAAACGGGTTTTACATTGGTAAGTGGTACCTTAGATTCAAGCAGTAGTATCCATACAAGTTAAGCATACAATAGGCCAATCGGGTTATTTGACAAGTTCGATTGGTACGAGCGCACTCTGAATTAATCGACATGGAGTGTACAAACACTCCTCGTGGCCTAACCACTGTCGATAATCACTGTACGACTCGGATTCATCGAACGTATCTAGTGTGGTGAAAATAGTTCGGCCACTCACTCGAGATCCATTACCGATTGCCTAGAGTACGTAGTAGTCCTAATCATATTCAACGCAATAGGCAGTCACATGTGATAATCATAACAACATTTAGCAAACAATTCAAATACAATAATCATTTGAGCATTTATCAAACACATAAGGCATGTTACTATACATAGGGTATTTTTATACCTAAATCACACATGTGAAATTAAGGTTATATGAAAGAATTCATACACATAGATAAAGTAGTTGGGAATCCTATCCCAACACCCTTAATAATTACAATTCGACAAACAATTACTCATACGGGCATTTTATCAAACACTTAGACTGCACATCACTACATACATGAAATAAATTACTTATAACATATACTAGGGCAAATCCTTTCACAAAGGAGTTGTCATACATACAACAATCATGTATTCTCAATTAATAATCATGGCAAACACAAATCATAATTCCATATTCATTCAAACATTTCAACAAACACATGGAAGGCACTATTTATTCACATAGTTCACACATATGTATAATCTATCGAATACATCGTAACTAAGATCATATGGCAACAATCAAGTCACACATAAACCATTGCTGACATTGAAAGCCTTAAAAACCATAACCTAAACGTTTATAGTCCGCACCTTCCGTCGGTAAACTCGTATCGAAGTCAGTTCGAACACTACGTCCTTGACTACGGCACAACGGTTACTTGAATCACGAAATAGGTTAGCTATTTCGCCGATCTACCTATTTGGATACCTAAAATAGATTAGGGTTAGGTTTTTTTACCCAAAAATGGAGTCGAAATCGCCGGTATAGCAACACGGAAGAGGGGATTCTGCACATGGAGCGGCAGGAATGAATCCCAGTAACAAACCACAACTCTCTCTCACTTCTCCTCACTTTCTCCTTCTCTTTTCTCTCTTCTCTCTCCTAGGGTTTAGGAAATTCGTATGGAATGAGAGAGGGGTGAGTTTAAGACATTATATAGGCCCAAAAGTGATGTCAGTGGCCCCAGGGCCGTGGTATACTTAGGATACAGCCAAAAGTCGCCTGTTTCAGGCTAACGGAGCTCATTTGGATGACCATTACCTGCATACGGTCTGGAGAAGTTCCCTAACGATGGATCTATGTCAGGTTAAGATTTTTGTCCGATCGAATTTATGGATCAACCGCGGAGGATCAGTTTCAGTTCAACGGTCATTGTCACTCGATCAGGGCCACAAGTACACTGACATGTGTAGGAAAATTTTCTTGATCCAAGGGTGTAGTTGGGTCGAAATCTGACTGTCAGAAACCTTAAATGTGGCCTGCAGGCGAACGACCCAATTCACTTAAATCTGAGTTCATTTTCTAAAAATATTCGCGTTTCTCACATACTTTACTCAGCACTCTAGTTGTGCATTTCTGGACACTATTCGGGCTCGATTCCCACGATGCTTGCCAAGCCCAATAAGGCGGTCATATCTGTATACTTTCACGGTTATCAGACTTTTGACGCGCGGTCGAAGTCCGATACGAAGTTGCAATGTGTTCCTAGGAGCAATTGGGTTTTGAGATTGATCCTAAGTTTTTAGGTAATGTAGAGTTAATGATTCTACTGGTTTTGGGTCTTGTAGTTCGTATAGAAAGTGGTTCAAGCTAATCTACCAATTAATTCAGTTTAGTACATAATTAATTTTTGTCTAATTTCTACATAATTCTCCCCTTAACGATTTTTGCCTGAGGTGGTACTCGGGTCTTTGTACGGATTTTTCCGAGACGTTACATATAGGTTCATGAATTTTGTTATAATGAATTTCTTATGGAGTTTGTATTCAATCCCGTCTTGTGCAATTTGTATAAATTCGGCCTCAGTCATAACAACCTTACACCGAGTTTTTTCTCTTTTAAACTAGTTGATATCGCTCTCACAGGTTTCTCTTGTTAGATGTCGGAAACAGGCTAAATCAGCCATGCTTATTTCCATGTTCTTAAAGAAAAACTGAGGATGGAATTTGTCTTCCATTTCTTGCCAAGTATGAATCGAGTTTAGCAACAAGTTGGAATACCATGTGAAAGTTGTTACTAGAGATTGGACGAATAATTGCAACTTATGATAGTCATCATTTTCTATATCCCCACACTGCATGGTGAATCATCCAACGTGCTCGATAGTCGATTGGTCGGTATTACCTGAAAATAGGGCAAAGTTCGGTCGATAATTCCTTGACAGCAGATGTTGTTGATCGATTCATTTAAGATAGGGCATATGGTAGACCGAAATAGTATTGCGGTCAAGTACTTGGCTCGTGACTTCCAGAACCATATGCATGATTTGGTCATGATCCACTCGCTGAGGTTCAACAATCGATGGTGGATCGAGACCTAATCAGTTTGGTCCCTCTTGGAACAATGGTTCTTAGGGAATTGTTGAATGTTATGCCCTCCCGGTAGGCCCTGATTCTGGACTTCAGGGACAGAATTCCTAGCCTCCCGCTTTGATTGCCTGGTTTCAGCGGGCGACGGAGCATTCTGCATCTCTTAAAATGGAATTGGTGGCGGGTTCCTCTGCGAGGCCAACATAGGTGGCAGCTAAACCACGTTATACTGATATAACTTCCCTCGGCATTGTATTGCATTGTCATAGGCATTATTTTGGTAATCATATCCATCAACCAATGCATGGCCTCAGTCTAGATGGCCATGTATTTGTTAGTGTTCTCAGTTTGAATACGGAATTGCTCGAACTGGCTCTTTCATATTCCTGAATGTATTGGATACTCAGTTGTACATCTTGGAATACGACCGTTATCTCTTTGGGAGAAACGGTTTGAGAGGTTAACGTGTAATGCCCCGATTTTCGAAACCCGAGTATATGACTCGTTTTCCAAAAACTCGAGTGTTAGCTTTTAAAATTCAGTCTAAATTTGAACCGCTTATCATTATTCAGAGTTAGCAGCAAATGTTGGCGAAATAAACCATGCATTATATAAAAACATTTTAATTACCATAAATATGCAAATGTAGTGCCCATACAGGACTCATACAATCCCAAATAACAAAGTTCATTAAACAAAGATAGAAATCTATCATCTAATGATGGAGCTCAATATGGGCCGCAGGGACCCCGTCTAGCTCCTTAGCTACCCGATCTGCTCTAGCGACCTAGTAAACAGCATTGGCTCGCTCTACACCTGTATCAACTGATACGGTTTGATAACATCAATGACTATCGCAGTGAGGAGTACCCTCTAAGATTACACACTCATCATTCATAATCCATAATAGATCGCAAGTCATGAAAATGGATGTATTAAACAATGCAATTCATAATCATGATCAAGTACTCAAAAATTAAGCCAATCAACATAATATCATCATAAGAAAAATATAATGGCAATAGTAATGCAAGTGAATGTGTCCAGATAGTCAAATAATCAATCATATGACTTTCTTTTACAGCAGAAAATCACATTGTACGTGAACTCTACAAGATACATAGAAAATCGATAAGCGAATTCCTGTTCCACCCGAAAATCACAGTACAAGTGAACTCCGTAAGGTAAATAGAAAATCAAACTTTAAACCTCTACTTCACCCAGAAATCATATCGTACATGAACTCTGCATGATGACTAGAAAATTGATAAGTGAACTCCCGCTCCACCTGAAATCATGGTACGACTAAACATCGCAAGATGAAGAGAGAATCAATAAGGGGCATTCCAACGTTATCCGAAAATTGTATGAACTCAGCAAAATGGCTAGAAAATTGATAAGCGAACTCCCACTCCACCCGAAAATCATAACGAACTCCGCATAATGGGAATCAACCTACAAACATCTACTTTACCTGTAAATCATATCGTACGTGAACTTCGCAAGATGACTAGAAAATCGATAAGCGAACTCCCACTCTACCCAAAAATCATGGTACGACTAAACATCGCAAGATGAAGAGACAATCAACATACAAAATATAGACCATCCGAAAATCATATCGGACGTGAACTCCACAAGATGGCTAGAAAATCGATAAATGAACTCCTGCTCCACCCAAAAATCATGGTACGACTGAACACCGCAAGATGGCTAGAAAATCAACATCCAAACCTCTACTTCACCTGGAAATCATATCGTATGTGAACTCCGCAAGATGGTTAGAAAATCAATAAGTGAACTCCCGCTCCACCCAAAAATCACCATACGAATGAACACCACAAGATGAAAAGAGAGTCAATATAGGAACTTTGGCGTCATTCAAAAATCGTATGAACTCCGTAAGATGGCTAGAAAATCGATACGAGAACTTCAGCTCCACCTAGAAATCATGACGAACTCTGCATAATGACTCAAAAATCAACAAGATATGCAAATATAACCAACATGCCACAACAGGGCGTCAATGTTCCATCAAAGCCACGAAGGGCAAATAAGTGATCCAAGCCACGTAGGGCAAATATGTGATCCAAGCCATGCAACGCAATGTGCGATCCAAACCATACAAGGCAGATGTACGATCCAAGCCACGTAAGTCAAATATGGACCGCAAGATGGTAAGTTCATGACAGGTTCCATACATTCAATCACGTAATTACAAACAGTAAACATACAGGTAATTAACAAATGTACAACTAAAGATAGCATGTTATTATCAAATCATTTATGCTTGTTAAAATTAAAGATACATGTTTATTATCTAACACAGGAATCAATTGCATAATAGATTAACATATTCATATAGTAAGATAAGTAACTCAATGAGAGAAATCAAGGTACCATCTATGTCTAGATTGATGAATTTAAGTGGAAAGCTCAAAGGGTGAGACCTCACCTCAATCAAGTAATCTAGTTATGTGGCCTGCTAGATAGCACGACTGAAGTCCGATAGAGTCAAGTCAAGTCGATAAACATGTGACCACAACCCAATTAAAACATCAAGGAAAGTAGTTAATACTTGCTTCTACGGTCAGTATTCTTAGTGAAAACGAATAGAGTGAGTTGTGATTTCCCTTGACTTGATAGACTATCTTGGCAACGTGACACGAACGCAGTCGAAACCGATCGAGTCGACTCAATCGAGACTCGGATGTAGCTCCTCTCTCTCTCTCTCTCTCTCTCTCTCTCTTCTCTCTCTCTCTCTTCTGCTTCTCTTTCTTCCTCCTTGCTGGAATGTCCAACAATGGGTATGGACAAACCAAACCCGAACCAGGTCCAAGCCCAACTCGGTTTCGGCCGAGTTAACTCGGCAGCCTCCAAGGAGTTAAGCTCTCTCTCTCTCTTCCTCTTCCATTTATCTCCCTTTTTCTTTTCTCCTTTCCCTCTTCTTCCTTACCTTCGGCTTCTACTTAAACAAGCCCAGTAATCTCTGGACTTAGGTGGTGTTTGAGATGACAATGTCAGGGCAACAACTCAACCCGAGTCGTCCCACCCGACGCAACAGCAACTCGAGGAAGGGGATCAACGTCCCATTCTCCTTCCTCCTTCCTTTCTCCTTCTATTCGGATGCTCAAGAAGCTGAGCAAAACTCGGACAACAACTCCCCTTGGCCCAACGAGTCAATGGGTCGCAACTCGGGTAGTGACCCAGTGCGGCAGCAACCCAAGCCAAACCAGCACCCCTTTTTTCTTCTCTTCTGCTTCTTTCCTTCCCTGCTTTTTCACCTCTTCCTATGTTGCTTCCAGCAACAACTAGACCTAACACAAGACTCAGCCCGAGTCGAGTTGGTGTGGTAGCAGTGCAACCCTCTACTTCTCTCTCATTTTTCTTTCTTCTTCTCTCTCACTACCAATCCCTCTCTCACCCTCTCTAGCTCCTCTCTCTCTCTCTCTAGGTGGGAAGGATCCCGACTGGAACCGAGACTCGATTGAGTCCGCGAGCAGGCATGACAGCGAACAGCAAGAAGAACGACACACTCTCTCTCTCTCTCTTTTTCTTTCTGTTTTCTTCTTTGGATAAGGGCTACCCTAAAAGGGCGGCTTTTATAAGCCATGTTAATCCCCATTATAGTTTTCGAAAGCTAATCATTGGATTAGCTATAGGATGCATTTTCACTCACGTTAAACACCTCGAGAAACACTAACTGTGTGGACTCCTTTATGTATGGTTATAAGGTATCATACAAATGTATTTCTGGCATAATGGTCCATCTGATGTACGTTTTAGATCATCAAATGGGCCTCACCACTCGTTGATGGGTTTCTCGTTCAAATGAGGAGGATAATGGACCCATCCATGACAGATTTTAATTCATCGGTTTATCCTCTGATCCAACACTCATAGACGGCTTAGATTGGTCCATTGAACATTATGGGACCCACCAACTGGAGGAGTTTATTCGAAAACTTGGTGGGTTCTGAGTTGTTCTCCCACACCAAATATCTCGCATCATCTCGCGAGATCTATAAACCACGTGAAAGGGCTGCTAGATTGCCCTAGAGCCAATGGCTGGGATGCTCTGAAAGGTTTTTAGAGGCAAACCAACCGTTAGAATAGTGTCAGCACAAGCAACGGAAAGAATATTCTTTCCGCATCTCTATCTTTTGTTGTCGAAACCTCAGGGCGGATTTATATTTGAATGGAGAGCTAGGATTATCCGAGAATGGACGGTCAAGATCAATGAATCCTTATGCACGAGGATCGTCAATGTGGAAAGGGAAAAACAGAAACTTCCCATTTTTAGAAAAAATCATGTGCATGGCCTAGCTTGCTGTAACACCCTGAAAATAGGGGGGTCGAGCATAAACTCAACTCCCGAGTTCCAACGCATCACTTATGCAACAAAACGAATGATGATTGAATGTAGTCTGTAATAGAGCATTGAACATGAGTGAGATTAAGCCAAAACAGCATATCATACTCCAGAGACAGTTAAATTGTAAGCGGAAGATTGTGATAGATAAATAACATATATAAACTATGGTGAGTCTCCAAAGTGTGATAATGTTACCAGGTTAAAGAATTACAAGTATACTTTCAAAATATACCAAGTTGCGGAAATGTAATGTCTTCTATCCCAAGTACTATAGCCCCGTCAATGCAATTCCAGGTCTTCATAGACCTGTCAGAGAGTAACATGTAGGAGAACTCCTCCTCAACATCATAGTAGTGGCCCGGCTCTGCTTCATAAGCATCGCCATCACCTGAAACTCAACAAATCTGGTTGGTGTGTACAACACCATCCCGTAACGTGGGAGTGAGTGATCAACTCAGTGGAACAATAAAGCATAGGTTAACATGTTATCAATTCAGTCAAGCAGTAATGATAAAGCAGTAAAATCAAACAATTCTAACTACTCTTATTAATGCAAGTACGAATGCAGTCATGATGTATGCCCTTGCCAAACCACCCTCATGTGACACCATCTTACGTTCGCGAATGCGTTCATCCCTCAGTGCTCCACATTTACCAGGCACATGCAGTGCGATGATGAGCATGATTACCGAGTAATTATTAGTCCATTTCAAACAGCAGGATTGGAAAACTAAGGTACCTCCCTTGTATCATTCCCAAACATGATCCATTATAGGGTCGTGAATCCTAGATAATCTCATACGATAGTATATTTCTAAGTCGCTGTAAAGACTGTCAGGGCTGTTACGCACAAAGGTTACACCACTCCCCCATCACCTTTTTAACGGTTCATCATTATACAGATACAGGCCTAGTTCATACTTTATACACTGCGGCAACACTCGTCGCCTCACCGCAAATTCAGAGTATGCTCAAGGTCACTACAAAGGGCTGTCAGGGCTGTTACGCACAAAGGTTACACTGCTCCCCCATCACCTTATCAATGTAGGCCGACAGCACAAATATAGTGTCCCATACCACCATAATCGGCTCACGGGTCTGGTTGCTCACTGGTCACTACGGGGCGCACGTGGCCCCAATGTAGGCCAACAGCTCGACCACGGTGCTCATACCACCATGCCCGGCTCATGAGTCTTAGCGGATCGAGGTACCATAGTTAAAAGGGATTTCAATGGTAAGTTTGGTACCCTAGGTTCAAGCAGTAGCATCCAAACATGGTGAACATACATAAGACAGATCAAGTTGCTTGACGAGCTCGGCTAGCTCGAGCGCAAAACAAGTTGAACGATATGAAGCGTATAAGCACTTCGTGTGGCCAACCACTATCGCCAACCAAAGTACGACACGAGTTCGTCGAACACATCTCACGTGGCAAATGAAACTCAGCCACGAATTCGATCCCGTTACCGACTGCCTAGACTATACAATAGCCCTAATCACATTCAATTTCAGATATTTAAAGCAGTAATGGATCAAAATTCAAATCATACAATCAAAGACTAATATTATCCGTTTAGGGCTGCCAGGGTTGTTCCACGCACTCATTGCTCCACTCCCCCATCACCCATGACGGATCATAGAACGTAAATATGAATTTAAACATATGCATTACATAGATAAAATCATAAAAACAGTTGAGCATGTTATGAAGCACCACACAAGCATGAGTTTGTACATATTCAATTCCTAATCACACAACAATCCAAGGGAAACATACACATAGTTAAAAGTAGTTGAGAATCATATCTCAACACCCTTATACATTACAATTTGCTAACTACTACTCATTCAGACATTTCGACAAACACTTTAAAAGACATACATCAACATACATGACATATGTTGATCACATAGGCATTAGGCCAAATCCTTTCATTAGGGAGTTGCCCCAATCATAACACGCATACACCCACGACGGATAGTCATGGAAAGTAGGAATCCAAGTTTCATATTCATTTGAACATTTTCACAAACACTTGAGCTACCCATTTCAACATATATAGCGTATAGTGGCCGTGGCGTGATTCAGGGCAAATCCTTTCGTCAAAGGGGTATCGCCAATACGACAATCATATATTCATGACAATTAGTCATGGCGAGCACGAATGAGAATTCTATACTCATTCAGTCATTTTCACAAACACTTAGAATACACTATTTTAACATACATAATGTATATTAGCAAAAACATGTATTAGGGCGAACCCTTTCGCCAAACAAGTATTTCATCCATATATAATATATTAATACAGTAAATAATCATGGCAAACACATTTTCAAAATTTATACGTATACGGTACTTTCTACAAATACCTAGAGTATGTAAAATTCCATATTCTTCATCTTTAATCGAAACAGAAAACCGACAGCACTTTGTACATGTGCAATTGCATGCAGATCATGAATCTATCATTATCTGACATTGAAAGCGTTGAAAACCATAACCTATACACCTAAAGTCCGCACCTTTTGTCGTAGAATTATAACGGAGTCGATAGAATTGCTAAGCTTCTGTATACGGCAGTTTGGCCACCTATAGATCGAAATAGGTTAGCTATTTAATAACATACAACCTATACAACCCCAAAACAGATTAGGCTTAGGGTTTCTTACCTAGAAATGACGTCGGAATCGCCGGAAAGTGATGAGAATGGAGTGGTGGAGCTCGTAGAGTGGCAAGGAAGCATGGCAGGGAGATTCTCCCACATCTCCCACACTTTCTGTCTCTTTTCTCTCTTCTCTCTCTAGGGTTTCTCTCAAATTCGTATGGCTATGAAAGAGAGGGTTTTAAGGTCCTTATATAGCCTAAAAACTATCCGAAATAGACTTGAGGTCAAGGTATACTTAGGTTATAACAAAAGTGAGTTGGTTTCAGCTCAACGGAGGACTTCTGGCGGGCCTCCTTGAGCCAAAGGTCGGACTTAAGCTCACAGACTATGGATCTATGTTCCATTAAGTTTTCGTTGCAGTAGGGTTCTCAGATCACGCGTGGCGGACCAGTTTCAGTTCAACGGTCAGCGGATCTTGATCGGAGATTCCGAGTACATGGATATGTGTATAAAATTTTTCCTGACCCGAGGGTGTATTTGGGTCAGATTCTGACGGTCTGGTTGCTTAAAACTGATCTGCAAGCGAGAGGTGCTAGATTACTATTTAAGATATTTATTTTTAAAGAGAATCAAGTGTTTTCACACTCCTCGCTCCGGACTCAAGCGAATTACACTGGGCACTATCTGGATTTGATTTTTGAGATGGTTGTCAAACCCAGCAAGGCGGTCCTAATTCCTTAACTTCGTGTTAATCGGACTTCCGACGTGCGGTCCAAATCTGATACAGAGTTTCAAGATGCTTCCGAGAGCAGCCGGGTAATGAGATTGATACTAGATTTTAGGGTAACCTAGCGTCAATGATTCTACAAGTTTTGGGTCTTGCATATCGTATTTAAAGCGATTGGTGCTAATTTCACAGGCACTCTAACTTAACATTGGCTAATTCTCACCTAATTTCTAAAGGATTTAGTCATGAGTAATTTCTGTTTGAGGTGGTACCTGGGCCTTTGTAGTTTGTATATAAAGTGATCCAAGTTATACTACTTAGCTAGTTTAAGATAGCGTCTAGGGTGAAAGTACTTAGAAAAATTAAAAGAACAAGGTGGTGAAGGGTGGGATTTGTGAAGGAAATGGGTTAAGGAGCGATTTTAGACTTTGGGATTGAGTTCTGACAAGTTAATAAGGTGTTAGGATCGACCCATTACCTAAGGACATCTAATCCCAGGTTGGCAAAAATCCGGGATGTTACAATCTACCCCCCTTAAAACAAAATTTCGTCCCCGAAATTGCCTAAGGGTAATAAGGAAAGATTTAATTATTTCTTTGCCTAGGTTTTATTGCGTAGGGTATATACTAGCCTGGTTCATTTTAGTCTACCCCCCTTAAAACATATTTCTTTATCCATTTCTCATACCCTGATGGTTTGTTACAATTTATTTCTTTACCTATTTGGAGTCTTGACGACAATTCCCAACAATTTAGAGTAAGATAGTTGTTTTCAATGTTTGACCAACACGGAGAGACGTTTTTGGTGGGCTTGATCCCGATACATTGATCATCTACCTGACCAGGGTAGAAGGCTCATCGTATCCCTTCTAAGTCCTGGTAGATCCTGGTCTTCTGCTCGGTCAAGCAGTTAGTTCGTTGGTAGTCGACCAGGATTGAGAATTGGGTCAACCCGCGAATGTTTTGCAGTTGTATATTTCAGTAACTCCGTAGTCCGATCACTCTAGAAACGTAGGGAATGTCCATCATTGAAAGGCTCAAATTGTCTATTTCTAAGGTTGCCCTTTAGGTCTTAGTCTAAGAGAGTCCTCGTTATTATCTATGTCCAAGGAAATGGTGAATCAAATCTTACTAGATCATCCTAAAACGGTTTCTCATAGTAGGACAGGATAGGGCTTCTATAATGTTCGTATTTAATGAGCACCGTTTCGATCCTGGGCCAGTGAGGTAGGGTCCACCACGCTTCCGCTGCGCTACCCAGATCAAAGAGGTGTATTAGCCGACCTAACTAGAGTGGGCTCATCATGTTCTACCCCCCTTAAAATTTATTTCTACCTCCAGGGTTCAAGATCTATGTCCTGTTCCGTATGTCGAAATAAGGTGTAATTTAGGACCTATCCTTGACACGAATGGGTCTCGCTCCAATCGACTTAAGCCAACTAACTAAGTCTATCATTTAATTGGCTTAGCATAATTAATTTGTCTTTGCTTAGCCTAACCAGTAGTTTAGTCTTAATTTAGGAGTAGCGGTATCCTCTAGGTGTAATCCAAAGTCTATGCTTATACACTAGATGATTTTATACCCTTTTTAATATAAGAAATTGTTTTATCGCTTAAGGTCAAAAGTTGTCTGTTTGGAATTGAGTTGTCTATACTTGAATCTAACTACTCTCGAGCACTAGTCTCATGCTCAAACTAGCTAAGAAAGTCCTAGGGTTAGCATTATCTAAACGTACTAACTTAAGTCCAAAACTCTGAGGGCCTATTTGGGTATTACATTGTCTTAAATGGATGGTGTTGATAATCCCGCCTCGGGGTTAGAAGTGGTATGTTTGGTAGGAGGGTGGGTGGGGATAAAAATTAATTTTATAGGCTTTAGAAAATGAGTCTTGTGTTGGAAGGTATGAGATGTAACATAGCAATACACAAGCCCGAATAGGGACATGGAAAGTGACGAAAAGTAATGAGAAGAGACAGATAGGGCTGAAGATGCTGACTCTTCACGAGTTTGGGTATCAACAGGGTTTGTAGAGGCCCCACTGACAGGGAACAAAGAAGGAAAATGAAAGGATAGGATGGGTGAGGAAGCCTGCACGATTTTGAGCTTCAAATGGGGGGTATAGTGGCTGAAATGAGAGAGAATCAAGTGGATAGGGAGGTAGGGATTGCTTGAAATGTTGGAAGGGAACGGGTTGTGGTTGAAAATGGGAGATGGGATGATTGGAAGGGAGTTTTGAGAGAGAGGGCAGCAACTTGGAGGGGAAAAGGGAGCTTAGAGGGAGAGTTTGTGAAGGAGGTAAGGTTTTGGGAGGGTTTCAATGGATGGGGCATACATCGAGGGGGTCCCACAACCCCCAAACTCGATCGGCCCCGCCCGGCCGGGCCCGAAAATCGGCGAGGGCCTCGCCGACCAACCTCCCAGTTTTTGAGGGGGGGCCCCATGGGCGAAACCCACAGGCCCCCTAGGCTCCAAAAAACCCTGGGTCCCACCCTGAATCCCACTGGAAGTGCTCCGTTTGGCCCCCCGACCCCGATTCGCTCCATGTCGGGTAGTTTCGGGACAAATCGGACGTATCTTGCAATCCAGAATGAGTTATCTGACGTAAAATATATGAATTTGAGGTAGAATGAGCTAATGAAGCCAACCAACCTTGCTACGCTGGGTTGCACAGCCGGAATTGTAAAAAAAACCCACCGATAGACGGTCGTTTCCCTGTTTCAATTTCGTTTTACTAAAAATAGTAGTTTTAGTTTGACTTCTCTTCATCCGTTGGGCTTTAGGAGTTGCGCCCAATGTGAAAAGGGCTTGGAATAATTAGGAGAACAGTTTGGTGAAGCCAAATAGGACACTGACTATTTTTGGCCGAAAACCTAGCGCACTAGCAGACATCACGACCTTATAGTAAGTCGCGAATTCTAGGAGTTCTAGTTGTAGTTTGTTTCTGATTTCTTTTCCATTACTTGGTATCCCTATTTAAAGGGTTGTGAACTCATTTTTAGTCATGCATTAATCAATTTCAAATTTATTAGAATTTATTTCTATTTTCGGCTTTCTTTCCTCATGGATTCGAGAAGTCTCTGTGAAGAGTCCAGAGAAGCTCTGAGGATTCAGAGTAGTTATTCTCATCACGTTTATCCCATATTCTACCGATTTTCAACGGTTGGGATGAGGTGGATTGTGATCTAGACACGTTGTTTGATGGTCTAGAAGTGTTCCGGGATCATTTCATGCAATCATCGAGGCCTACGGGTCCAATCTCTACGGTTGATCTCATCCAAATGTGCTATTTGGCGAAATAGGAGAACCTAAGTCTGTTTCTACATCCCGTCGCTCACTCCTAAGTCAGAGTGCGTCAGTGTGCATCGTGTGACCATAACCCAGGTCTGGTTTAATCCAAATCATGCTCTAATACCAACTGTAACACCCTGAAAATTGGGGGGTCGAGCATAAACTCAACTCCCGAGTTCCAACGCATCACTTATGCAACAAAATGAATAATGATTGAATGTTGTCTGTAATAGAGCATTGACCATGAGTGAGATTAAGCCAAAACAGCATATCATACTCCAGAGACAGTTAAATTGTAAGCAGAAGATTGTGATAGATAAATAACATATATAAACTATGGTGAGTCTCCAGAGTGTGATAATGTTACCAGGTTAAGGAATTACAGTATACTTTCAAAATATACCAAGTTACGAAAATGTAATGTCTTCTATCCTAAGTACTATAGCCCCGTCAATGCAATTTCAGGTCTTCATAGACCTGTCAGAGAGTTACATGTAGGAGAACTCCTCCTCAACATCATAGTAGTGGCCCGGCTCTGCTTCATAAGCATCGTCATCACCTGAAACTCAACAAATCTGGTTGGTGTGTACAACACCATCCCGTAATGTGGGAGTGAGTGATCAACTCAGTGGAACAATAAAGCATAGGTTAACATGTTATCAATTCAGTCAAGCATTAATGATAAAGCAGTAAAATCAAACAATTCTAACTACTCTTATTAATGCAAGTATGAATGTAGTCATGATGTATGCCCTTGCCAAACCACCCTCATGCGACACCATCTTACGTTTGCAAATGCGTTCATCCTTCAGTGTTCCACATCTACCAGGCACATGCAGTGCGATGATGAGCATGATTACCGAGTAATTATTAGTCCATTTCAAACAGCAGGATTGGAAAACTAAGGTACCTCCCTTGTATCATTCCCAAACATGATCCATTCTAGGGTCGTCAATCCTAGATAATCTCATACGATAGTATATTTCTAGGTCGCTGCAAAGGCTGTCAGGGCTGTTATGCACAAAGGTTACACCACTCCCCCATCACCTTTTTAACGGTTCATCACTATACAGATACAGGCCTAGTTCATACTCTATACACTGCGGCAACACTCGTCGCCTCACCGCAAATTCGGAGTATGCTCGAGGTCACTACAAAGGGCTGCCAAGGCTGTTACACACAAAGGTTACACCGCTCCCCCATCACCTTATCAATGTAGGCCGACAGCACGAATATAGTGTCCCATACCACCATAATCGACTCACGAGTCTGGTTGCTCACTGGTCACTACGGGGAGGCACGTGGCCCCAGTATAGGCCGACAGCTCGACCACGGTGTCCCATACCACCATGCCTGGCTCATGAGTCTTAGCGGATCGAGGTACCATGGTTAAAAGGGATTTCAATGGTAAGTTTTGTACCCTAGGTTCAAGTAGTAGCGTCCAAACATGGTGAACATACATAAGACAGATCAGGTTGCTTGACGAGCTCGGCTAGCTCGAGCGCACAACAAGTTGAACGATATGAAGCGTATAAGCACTTCGTGTGGCCAACCAATATTGCCAACAGAAGTACGACTCGGGTTCGTCGAACATATCTCACGTGGCAAATAAAACTCAGCCACGAATTCGATCCCGTTACCGACTGCCTAGACTATACGATAGCCCCAATCACATTCAATTTCAGATATTTAAAGCAGTAATGGATCAAAATTCAAATCATACAATCAAATACTGATATTATCCGTTTAGGGCTGCCAGGGCTGTTGCACGCACTCGTTGCTCCACTCCTCCATCACCCATGACGGATCATATAACATAAATATGAATTTAAACATATGCATTACATAGATAAAATCATAAAAGTAGTTGAGCATGTTATGAAGCACAACACAAGCACGAGTTTGTACATATTCAATTCCTAATCACACAACAATCCAAGGGAAACATACACATAGTTAAAAGAAGTTGAGAATCATATCTCAACACCCTTATACATTACAATTTGCTAACTACTACTCATTCAGACATTTCGACAAACACTTTAACAGACATACATCAACATACATGACATATGTTGATCACATAGGCATTAGGCCAAATCCTTTCACTAGGGAGTTGCCCCAATCATAACACGCGTACACCCACGACGGATAGTTATGGAAAGTAGGAATCCAAGTTTCATATTCATTTGAACATTTTCACAAACACTTGGGCTACCCATTTCAACATATATAGCGTATAGTGGTCGTGGCGTGATTCAGGGCAAATCCTTTCGTCGAAGGGGTATCGCCAATGCGACAATCATATATCCATGACAATTAGTCATGGCGAGCACCAATGAGAATTCTATACTCATTCAGTCATTTTCACAAACACTTAGAATACATTATTTTAACATACATAATGTATATTAGCAAAAACATGTATTAGGGCGAACCCTTTCGCCAAACAAGTATTTTATCCATATATAATATATTAATACAGCAAATAAGCATGGCAAACACATTTCCAAAATTTATACATATACGGTACTTTCTACAAATACCTAGAGTATGTAAAATTCCATATTCTTCATCTTTAATCGAAACAGAAAATCGACAGCACTTTGTACATGTACAATTGCATGCAGATCATGAATCTATCATTATCTGACATTGAAAGCATTGAAAACCATAACCTATACACCTAAAGTCCGTACCTTTTGTCGTAGAATCGTAACGGAGTCGATAGAATTGCTAAGCTTCTGTATACGGCAGTTTGGCCACCTATAGATCGAAATAGGTTAGCTATTTCATAACCTACAACCTATACAACCCCAAAACAGATTAGGGTTAGGGTTTCTTACCTAGAAACGACGTCAGAATCGCCGGGAAAGCGATGTGAATGGAGTGGTGGAGCTCGTAGAGCGGCAGGGAAGCATGGCAGAGAGATTCTCCCACATCTCCTACACTTTCTCTCTCTTTTCTCTCTTCTCTCTCTAGGGTTTCTCTCAAATTCGTATGGCTATGAGAGAGAGGGTTTTAAGGTCCTTATATAGCCTAAAAACTATCCGAAATAGACTTGAGGTCAAGGTATACTTAGGTTATAACAAAAGTGAGTTGGTTTCAGCTCAACGGAGGACTTCTGGCGGACCTCCTTGTGCCAAAGGTCGGACTTAAGCTCATAGACTATGGATCTAGGTTCCATTAAGTTTTTGTTCCAGTAGGGTTCTTAGATCACGCGTGGCGGACCAGTTTCAATTCAACGGTCAGCGGATCTCGATCAGAGATTTCGAGTACATGGATATGTGTATGAAATTTTTCCTGACCCGAGGGTGTATTTAGGTCAGATTCTGACGGTCTGGTTGCTTAAAACTGATCCGCAAGCGAGAGGTGCCAGAATACTATTTGAGATATTTAATTTTAAAGAGAATCAAGTGTTTTCACACTCCTCGCTCCGGACTCAAGCGAATTACACTGGGACACTATCTGGATTTGATTTCCGAGATGGTTGTCAAGCCCAGCAAGGCGGTCCTAATTCCTTAACTTCGTGTTAATCGGACTTCCGACGTGCAGTCCAGATCTGATACAGAGTTTCAAGATGCTCCTGAGAGCAGCCAGGTAATGAGATTGATCCTAGATTTTGGGGTAACCTAGTGTCAATGATTCTACAAGTTTTGGGTCTTGCAGATCGTATTTAAAGCGATTGGTGCTAATTTCACAGGCACTCTAACTTAACACTGGCTAATTCACACCTAATTTCTAAAGGATTTAGTCCTGAGTAATTTCTGTTTGAGGTGGTACCTAGGCCTTTGTAGTTTGTATATAAAGTGATCCAAGTTATACTACTTAGCTAGTTTAAGATAGCGTCTAGGGTGAAAGTACTTAGAAAAATTAAAAGAACAAGGTGGTGAAGGGTGGGATTTGTGAAGGAAATGGGTTAAGGAGCGATTTTAGACTTTGGGATTGAGTTCTGACAAGTTAATAAGGTGTTAGGATCGACCCATTGCCTAAGGACGTCTAATCCCAGGTTGGCAAAAATCTGGGATGTTACACTTGCGCTCCTGCTTGGGCATTCATGTATGTACAGAAACCCTGTCTAATGATTGGGGTTTGGTCGAACCTCCCGTCTAAGAATGATGGATGGTTCTGATCTTGCACAGGGGCCATGATGGTGGGCCACAACGCTTGCAAATGGGTGATCTATGTTTAAATCCCGTTTGGGTAGCAAAAAGAAAGGAAGAAGAATCCTTCCTTATTTTAGCTACTGGTGGGCCAATGATAGCTTGGCCGAAAGTAGTGTTCGGTGCGCAGCGGTTGTACACACGGTTGTGTACACACAGATCTAATGCGGGGTCCATAGGAGGTTCGGGGAAAATCTACTTCGTTCATTTGTTTTGTTAGCCAACATTAGGGCCCAACCCAAAGAATTAGGCGAATCCATGGCTTAGGTGGGCCATACACACAAATTTCATGTTTGATTAGTGATTTGCGAGACCCAGAGACATTTCAGTAAATCCAATCCGCCCATTCATTTAGCATGGTTAATTAGGGTTGGGGATCAGATGCATGGCCGATCAAAAGGTTCTGGTGGGCCATACTTTTAAATCGTTGTATGTGATTGTGGATTCTCGTCGACCCAATGGACAAATTGCATTCAAATATGACCATTAATGGTCATCAGGGTTTCTAGTCTAATCTAAATGGATCCTTGAGGGTTGTTTTTGTAACCAGGTGGTTGAATCGCATGATCTGGTGATGATTTGATCAATAGGGTGTGGTGGCCATAATGAAAGGTGGATCTCATGATCCGGGGTCTTAAAGCTAAGATGGTAGGTTAGATTTGTCCATTAATGAAATTAAAATCCTAAGAATAGGTTTTTTTAATGATGGGGGTGATCCATCTTGAAGAATATCAGATGGATAGCTTAATATACAGATGGGAACTATTTTTAACGGTTGGATCTAGACTGAAAAGCACGTGAATGTTTGCTTAAGCTAGGTTTGTATTCATGATGAGTTAAGTTACACGGTAACACCCGAGGACTAAAAAGTATGGGGTGTTATAATACGCCTCTTCTTGATTTTCGATACCGAGTGTTGGGCTACTATTCAAATTTAATGTTTCAGGGGCCGCTTGAACTGGTACGACCTCGGTCAGTGTGAAAGGTTCAACACCAGCAATTTGACTACTCCTTTTATTCATAGTCCTGATTGGTAATGTTACACAGGTAAGTTAGAGACAGGGTCCCACTAGGCATGCCAAACTATTGCTATTACACGGCCAGTACACAATGAATATTTCTAACCTCCTAGTAGTTTAGTGTTCCACCGAGCATGCCAAACTATTGCTGGATGTCGTTATTTTTCCAAGTTGGCCACGTAATAAGTGTGGGTGTGCCAGAATTGAATTTGCGGCTCAATTCAAAATGAACAACTATGACCTCAAGCACTAAAATAGGCATATACGCAGTATATGACTGAGATTGGTCACCTATTCAGCCACTCGCTCAATATCTAAATAGGATCATGTGATATTCAAAGGGTAGGGTTCGTCCTCTGATGATGGGTTACACCTTTGCCTTTCGTACGAAAGGACTTTCAGTACAGATAAAAGATCAAGAAAGGAATTCATACAATCAGTCGTGGAGAACAGTTGTGAAGCACCTTCCTAGATGGAGAAATGAATTCAGCGTGTGAGCATAGACCCAAATTATAGCTAAGATTACTAGCTACTTGATAATTAATGCTACGGATTACACTATTGAATGTAAACATCAAGTGAAAAGTAAATAATTACACTAGGAAATGTAATGGACTTGTAGAAATTGTAAAATGATTACACTAAGGAATGTAAATGACAGGTGTGATGCCCGTATCCTTGCCCGTACTGTTCCATAAGCTTCTGCGGTCCCCTCGTTCAAATTCCGGCAACCTGCAATCTGTTATCGACGTTTACGCCCGATCCTGAGTCGTGTCCCGTATATCAGAGTCGGCTCGACTCAAAACTTATATCCTTACAACTGCGCCATCCCCGCGTTTCCAACGTCGCGTCTCGCGCTGCGAGGCGATACCCGGGCTAAGAGATGTGGGCCGCGTTCAGTTCGAGGAAAATGCCATGTGCTCTCCGTAGTGACCGTGAGCTTACTTAAATTGGCTAGTTGCAAATTGACTAATAATGGGCTGACAAGTCATGCATACATGGCATATTTTAATGACTTGGATCACTCTGCCCTGCGATTACACTGCGTGTTGCGCTTATGACCAGTCATTCGATTGTGATATTAACTCGGATTATCATGCCCTGTGATTAGGCTGCGTATTGCGCTGATAACCAGTCTTATCCCTGGGTGATGACCCAATGTCCGTCCAGATGTTTTTCCCGAGACATAGGCCGTCTCGATGTTTTACCCGGGCCGTCTAGATGTTTTATACTATTTCTTACCTAATGCGACGGTGTGAAATCTTGAGGGGAATTCAACTGAGTTGGCCACTCATCCATCAAATAAGCATAACCGTACAGGTAGCACAGGTAGCCCTAATGATGTTCACAATCATATTGGTGAGGAGCAGGCTATGGTTGACAAGGATGTATGATTATATTTGTTAAGGATTGATACGGGATCTCACATCCCAAGGTTGTTGTAATTTACTTTATTTCATATGTAATATTATTTCATTTGGTAATTGTAAGAATGAGAACATTGGTTTGTATAAGTCATTATGGGCAACTCTTGTATATTTCAAGTGTAAATAAAATTTTCCTTCAAGTTGATTTATCCATTCTACGCTTATCTGTTAACTCTGATAAAAGCCAAAAAAAAAATGTTATATATTGAATTTGACTATCCTTTAAGGTTAACACTCGGGTTTTTGGGGAATGAGTCGTATACTCGGGTCCTGAAAAGTCGGGGCGTTACATATGTTGTGGCCCAATTGATATATAGGAGGTCCAATGAGACGTATGTGAGGGCTTTGTGTGGGCCGAATGTGATGTATGTGAGGCCCATTGCGATGTGAGATTCCACTATGATGTATGTGATGATGTTTTTGGCGGTCATGCCTTGGGAGCAATGATGGTTTGACGTTCACATTGTAAGAGCAATGATGGTTAAATATCAGCATTGTAACTCTCCCTAGGGCCCATCATTAGGCCCATACTTGTAGTGTGTAGGCCGTCTAGGCCCATCTTTGTTATGAACAGGATGCATCACCATATAACATGTTTAGTATAGTTCCATAATTAATGCTCATACGCATCATATGTATGCTTGATATGAGGAGTGACTGACCATGGCGGAGTTTATGGGCTCCCTGATAGGCCTTCGGCCAGATTGTTTATGGGCTCCCTAATAGGCGAATTTCTTCTCATGAGCGCACGGTATGCGCAGGATTGATGTATGAATGGACTGTGTGACTCATACATCTCGCATTGTGTGATTATGATTACCGTACGTCCTAGCAACATCAGGGTCGTAGCCTCCACAGGCATATCGTGGATGGCCAGATGGAACACCAGAAATCTGTTCTACATGGGGTGCTAAAGATATCCCTGGGTGAAGGTCCTTAAACCCACTTGGTTCCAGAGGTTACTCCAACATCTAGACCGATTAGATGCATGAGCGCATGAGGGCCGTATACCATTAGGCCGCATCTCCCACTGTGTCGTAGTCGGTTGGAAGGGGGTGCGGCCTTACTATCCGAGAGGAAGGGGCAAAGTTAGGCTGAGTCTAACCAGCTCGAGGAATGGGTCCGCTATCGACGAGCTGAGCCCGATATTGGCAGGCGGATAGTGAGGTCTCTTCCACTCACCTTATTGCGTGCGATGGGGCAGCAATCTGGTTTAGAGTGTAATACACCCCGATGATTTCCCAAGAGAGGAACCATACTGATATGTGGACTTATTGAGCAGGAATTGCATACTCATTCATTCATTCACTATCCACTCAGGCTGGTGGTGCGCAATTATATGTTACGTGTACCTTCACATGGTTAGGATTTTGATTGGGCGAGCAACTAACCTGAGATCAGGAGTTTACCACATTGAGTCTGACTATCCAAATTTAGGTATGAGACTGGTTTGGATAGAAGTCCCTTGTGATGGACCCTGTAGCTTATGAAACTACGTCCTATCATGCTGACCTCACACTCCAGCTTGGTCATTTCATTCACATCGCATATTGCATCCGCATGCATATGGAATTTGAGGGTTGTTATGTTTTCTGTACTTATATGACCTATACGGACTTAACAGGATTTACATATTGCATTGTACCCTCGGCATCTGATATTTGGCTCTCTATGATTCCGCATTTGTATAGCCGATTCCCATTGCATACTCTGATATCGTATGATTCATGATCTTGCCAGTATTTTCGATATTGTATGATTATGACATTGTATTAGATACTTAGCACGTGCATCGCACATACTTACACCATCCTCTAAGCTTTTTATAAGCTTATGCACGATAGATGCGTGCAGGTGGTGTTAGGTTGCAGCAGCATTGAGCTGGAGCGTGCAGCGGTCTTCTGGAGCATAACTTGGAAATACCTGAAGATAACATCATGTATCTACTTATAGCTACCCTGCACCTTATGATTGTTGATAACTTAGAATGATTAATCCCCGAGTTCGAATAACATAGAGATTTTCTGATATAGCTCCCTACCATTGAGATTGTGAGACTGCATAGTATTCTAATTTTGATCGTCTCTGATCCGGGATCCGAAGATTAGTAGGGTCACCATAGTGTTGATGATGCATCTTGGGAGGGCGAGGTTGAGATTAGAGAGCACTATCTTCATCCTTTAGTAGATTGATTGTGCATTGACTTATATAATTGATGATGTTTCCTTTTCCCTTGTCTGTTCTGAAATTTATAAGACAAAATTTTTATTAGAAAGGGGAGAGATGTGAGGCCCCTATCCTAGCCTGTACTATTCCATAAGCTTCCACGGTTCCCCCGGTCAAATTTCGGTGACCCGCGATCTGTTATCGGCGTTTGCAGGCGATCCTAAGTCTTGTCCCGTATATTAGAGTCGGCTCGACTCGAAACCTGTATCCTTGCGACCGCGCCATCGCTGCGGTTCTCGATACCGCGTCTCGCATGGCGAGGTAATACCCGGGCCAAGAAATGTGGGCCCGCATTCAGTTCAAGGAAAACGCCGCGCGTTGCAAAACCCAAGAGAATCTCTACCTAATATCACATCAATCAATCAATCAATCCCATCAAGGGCCAAGTATATGTCAAGTACACATCACCTCATACCCCATCCCCATGCAACCCCATAAGTCAACAATCCCTTACACAACCCATACCCCTCTTATACAAACTACTCCAAAAGTCAACAAAGCTCTTACACACCCATCACTCCATCACCCATCCTTCTCTTTCTCCTTATAACCCTCTCTCTCTCTCCTCTCTCTCTCTCTCTCTCTCTCTCTCATATTTCTCAAACCCATTCCCAAGTAACAAAAATTCCAACGTCCAAGCTCTCTCCCAAATCCAAGTGTGGCCCATTTTCCTACCCTCTCATCTCCCATCTCAACCATTCATTCATCATCTACCTCCATTAAAATTGAAGGCAAGGAGCATAGGAGTCCAAGGGACCAAGAAGGAGGCCGATAGGTGGGTGATCCATCCGTTGATTTTTAATTTAATGGCCCACTTGTGATGGGACCCAATTTGATTTATGTGTTGTAATCATATGAGGGGCCCATAGTGGCGGGGTCCCTCCACTACATCGATCTCTCTCCCTCTCTCTCTCTTTCTCCTTTTCTTTTGGTGATGTTGATGATGAGAGTGGCCCGCTTATGACGTATATATTATATCCATACCGTCCGTTTTGGGACGTATGGACCCCACCGTGATGAATGGATTAGATCCACACCGTCCATCTGAGGACCATGTATAAGTGGGGCCACCTCTATATATATGTGATTGGTGGGCCACGAGTACATGGACCCCACCTTGATGAAGGTATTGCATCCATACCTTGGACGTCCAGCAGTCTCTGTTGTTGGACTGTGTAAGGGAAAACACTCTAGCAGCAAAAAAAAGAGAGAAGTTAATATTTAAATATATATATAATATATATCATAGTACATTGAGGTGGACCACACGTGTGGACCCACCACGATAGATGCCTTTGATCCCACCATCCAGAACGTCCTGACGATATATATATATATATAATATATATATATATTATATATATATATATATATATATATATATATATATATATATATATTACATATACATAAGAGAGAGAGAGGGGAGTGAAGTGGGGTGGCCCATGTACGTGGGACCCCTGTGACGTATGGTCTTACCCACACCGTCCATCCATTCATCTGGCGAGCCGTCTTAGGTGGGCCACATGGGTGGACCCCACCCCTGATGTATTTTCACATCCATGTCGTCGGTCCGTTTTGGATGAGGATGCCACCCTGATGTATGAGTTTCATTTCATGTCGTCCAACTATTTTCCATCTCAATTGTCCATCAACTGGCGTGCCACGCCAGGTACGGCCCCACCATGATGCATGTGTTGTATCCCTACCGTCCATCCATTGACGACTGGCCCCACCATAATGCATGTGATGTATCCCTACCATCTATCCATTTGGTGAGCTTGTCTCCAGGCTTGAGACTAAAAATAAAGTAGACCCAATATCAAGTGGACCACACTGCAGAGAACAGTGGGATGAACGCCCACCATTGAAAACCCTTTGGGATTTTAAGGTTCTGGACCTATATGATATTTGTTTTTCCTCTATATCCAGGTCTTTGCAACCTTATGCATAGACTGGATGGAAAATAAAAACTATGGTGGGCCATTGGATTTTAACGGTGGAAATCATTGTCACCATTATCATTTGTGGTATGGTCCAGATGATCCTTTGGATATGATTCATTTTTTTATGCTCTATAATGATCTTTAACAATGGATGAATGGTGCATTTGATTGGTCCATTCGACTTGGCCCATTTGATTCAGCCCATTGATTTGGCCCATTTGATTCGACCCATTATTTAGGCCCATTTAATCGGCCCATTTGATTCGGCCCATTTGAATTGGCCCATTTGATTGGCCCATTTGAGTTGGCCCATTGGTCCGGCTTATATGATGTGGCCCAATTGATGTATATGAGGTCCAATGAGACATATGCGAGGGCTTTGTGTGGGCCGAATGTGATGTATGTGAGGCCCATTGCGATGTGAGATTCCACCATGATGTATGTGATGATGTTTTTGGCGGCATGCCTTGGGAGCAATGATGGTTTGACGTCCATATTATAAGAGCAATGATGGTTAAATGTCCGCATTGTAACTCTCCCTAGGGCCCATCGTTAGGCCCATACTTGTAGTGTGTAGGCCGTCCAGGCCCATCTTCGTTATGAACAGAATGCATCATCATATAACATGTTTAATATAGTTCCATAATTCATGCTCATACGCATCATATGTATGCTTAATATGAGGAGTGACTGATCATTGCATATGCCTTCGGGCAGATTGTTTATGTGCTCCCTGATAGGCAGAGTTGCCCCGCATGAGCACACGGTATACGCAGGATTGATGCATGATTGGACTGTGTGACTCATACATCTCGCATTGTGTGATTATGATTGTCGTACGCCCTAACGACATCAGGGTCGTAGCCTCCACAGGCATATCGTGGATGGCCAGATGGGACACTAAAAATCTGTTCTATATGGGGTGCTATAGATATCCCTGGGTGAAAGTCCCTAAACCCTCTTAGTTCCAGAGGTTGCTCAAACGTCTAGACCGATTGGATGCATGAGCGCATGAGGTCTGTATACCGTTAGGCCGCGTCTCCCACTATGTCGTGGTCAGTTGGAAGGGGGTGCGGCCTTACCTGCCCAAGAGGAGGGGGCAAAGCTAGGCTGAGTCTGACCAGCTCGAGGAATGGGTCCGCTATCGACAAGTCGAGCCCGATATTGCAGGATAATAGTGAGGTCTCTTCCACTCACCTTGTTTGGAGTGTAATAGACCCCGGTGATTTTCCAAAAGAGGAACCGTACTGATATGTGGACTTATTGAGCAGGAATTTCATACTCATTCATTCATTCATTCGCTCACTATCCACTCGGGCTGGTGGTGTGCAACTATATGTTACGTGTACCTTCGCATGATCAGGATTTCGGTTGGGCGCGCGACTAACCTGAGATCAGGAGTTTACCACATTAAGTCTGACTATCCAAATTTAGGTATGGGACTGGTTTGGATAGAAGTCCCTTGTAATGGACCCCGTAGACTGCGATACTACGTACTATCATCCCGACCTCACACTCCAGCTTGGTCATTTCATTCGCATCGCATATTGCATCCACTGGCATATGGCATTTTGGATTGTTATGTTTTCTGTACTTATATGACCTAGACAGATTTAGCAGGATTTACATATTGCATTGTACCCTCGGCATCTGATATTTGGCTCTCTATGATTCCGCATTTGTATAGCCGATCCACATTGCATACTCTGACATCATATGATTCATGATCTTACCAGTATTTTCGATATTGTATGATTATGGCATTGTATTAGATACTTGGCACGTGCATCGAACACACTTACACCACCCTCTAAGCTTTTTATAAGCTTATGCACGATAGATGCGTGCAGGTGGTGTTAGGTTGCTGCAGCGTTGAACTTGGAGCGTGCAGTGGTCTTTTGGAGCTTTAATTTTTGACATATGTATTTCTCTTTCAACATTGTATTCAAATGTTTATATTAGTGGATATATGATGATAATGTTGTCTTTTTTATTTGGGTATACATGTGGTTATGCTTATTACGAATTAAACGTACATTAGAAAATCCTCCTTGTAGGATCCCAGGATTGGAATCTGGCGTATGGGCATTGGGAATCGAGAATGGGGTACTACGGAGGCTGTCAGCACCGGATTCGGTGATTGAAAATTTTGTGAGCCCGGTTTCCGAGTTTGGGGCGTAACAACAAGTAATTGAAAAGATAATTGAAAGATAATATAGGGTTTAATTTGGTTGGTATGAAACAAATTCTTCTTGTTGAATTCATTTACTATTTATATCTTACCATGGCCATCTAGATCCTTCCCACGTTCTGACAGTTACTATAACCATTTAACATTACATGGCTTTCTTTGCTTCTGCTCTTGTCATCTATCCTGTAATCCTTTCTACACGATTGTTCTTCAATCGATCTCTTAATTGATGTCATGGCGTCGTGCGATGTGCTCCAATTGTACTATTGTAAGATCCCCTTCGCATATCCCCACGGATCTCCAAATTCATCATGCAAATCCATCCAAATTGCACATAACTCACTTTGATTGGCTTTCACGGGAATTGGCAACAATAAGGATGAATAGTAACAACAACAATCTCCTTTGTTACAACAATGATTGCTCTTGTATAACAATAACAATCGTTTCTTTGTTACAACAGTGATCAATGTTGTAATAAAATAGGGATCATTGTTGTTACAAAGCAGAGATCATTGTTGTTCCAGTATCACAGAATCTCACAAAAACACTCATAACTCATTTATTATAAGTCAGATTAAGATGATCTTAGACTCGTTTGAAAAATAATTTGACGACCTTTCAAATAATACTAGAATCATTTCATCTGGATACCATTTGATCTTTTTTATAAAAAAAAATGAGCCCAAAGTTTAGCTTGTGTTTACTTTTGTTTATAAAAGAAAAAAAATTTATTCTTTTCTTCTTTTTTTTTCTATTTATTTATTTATAAAAGATTCATCGAAAAAAATCTTTAAAAAAAGAAGAAGAAGAAAAAGAATAAAAACTCATTTTCTAAAAGTTTTTTTTTTTTCTTTTGTAAAATTCTTTTCATCCCATTTTTCTCATCTTTTTCTGAAACAAGCTTAAAACCCGTTTTTCTGATGTGGGAGTTTCTGATAGAGAGAGTTGTTAGCAAGTATGAAATATTGTCAAAAGTAGTCGAAAAGTAGGAAAGATCGCCAATGTCCTGTGACAAAAGAAGAGACAGTCCAAGAGTGGTGATAGAAGAAGGTCAAGGGGCATTTTTATCCTAAAAAAACAGAAATCACTTTTAAGTTTAAAAGGGTAAGTTTTTAAAAATGGGTGTTATTTTTGGTGTCTCGGCAAGCCTAGGTTTCTCAGGAAAAAAGCCCATCGTCTAAAAACCAATCTGATTGGTTCCCTGCTGATAGTTTTTTAACCACTGTTTGGAGAATCAAACAGCCAAGTGCATCCAACGCAACATGATATTGAGTTTGACTTGAAACAATATCTAGCGTTAAACACCCCTTTATTTGGAGGGTGTGTCCAAACGGGCCCTTTTAGTAGTTGGTGATGAGAGAACCATCATGTAAAGAAGTGGGCACGAAGGTCCTTGTCGGTAGGTGAGCCGTGGGCCAAGGTCGATGAGAATAAGTGAGACATGGAGCACAAAGGTCCAGAGGGTTAGGTGAACCAACGCCGACAGTTACATCATCACAGATGAGAAACCCAAATGACTTTACATGGTCATCAACTAGTGTAGCCTGAAAATAGAATGCAAACGGCAGTTTTATAGCTTCAAAGTTGAAGTTCCTTACAATTGTACATTTGAATGGCTTCCAAATAGAATGAAAATGCACAACTTAATTAACCCATCCAATCATACATGGTCAATCAAAAGACGCATCCAAGCGACACAAGCTAGCCAGTCAAAAGATTTCAACCATCCAACCATTAAAATTGGCCTGATTAAGGATTTGGATCAAACCAATGATTTGATAGCATATCCAAACCCAAATCAATAGTCCAATTGGATTAATCATGTGGTTCCACGAGTCAATGTGTTTTATTATTTAATTAGTTTTTGGAGTTAGTAGTGATAGGTTGCCTGAACAAGTTGCCTTGGTAGTTTCATCAATTATTCCAAGGACCATTTTTCCGATATCAAACCTTGTCGGTGGCTGAATCATTTTGCAATCTTTTTAAGTTATCTTCCAAACGAGCCTAAGATCTTGAGATTCTGATACCACTTTGTTATGTTGTTTTCTGCACTAGGTATGTGGGTGTGCCATAATTGGAAATGTGGTTCCAATTCAAACTGAACAAAAATGACCCCAAGCGCCAAGATAAGACACGTATTGTATGACCGAGATCCACAGAGATCGGTCGCCAATTCAGCCACTCGCTCAATGTGTAAATTGGATCAGGTGATAGTCAGAGGGTGGGGTTCATCCTCTAATAATGGGTTATACATTTGCCTCCCGTTCAAAAGGACTTTTTAATATAGAGAAAATGAAATGGGAAAAAAAAAAAAAAAAAATCCTTATAGTCGATCACAAGGAACAACTAAAGAACACCTTTTTGATGGATGAGCTGAGTCCAGCGCGCAGGCGTAGACTCAAATTATAGCTAAAATTACCAACTACTTGGTTACTACTATAGATTATACCAAGGAATGTAAATCGGAAAGCCTAGAAAGTAAAAATTACACTAATGAATGTAATTTGCTTAACAAGGAAAGTAGATTACACAATGGAAAGTAAATTGACAAGATAATTTGAAAGATAGATTCGGTTTGTTTGGGTTGGTGTAAGACACATTCCTTATTGCTTTGCTTTGTTATTTATAGCTTTGATCCAGCCATTTTGGATTCTTCCCACGATCATACGATTGTCATAACCATTATCCCTTACTACCTTATGGATGCTTCCCACATCTCGCTTCCTTTGCTTCTCCTCTTGCCACCTATCATGTAACCGTTTAAGCACGATCACTTCCTCGTCAGCCGCTTTAGTGGTACATGGCACCACCTGATATGTCCTAGCTCCACTTATCGAGAAATCTCATCCATACATATCTGCAGATCTCGTAACCTACCATGCATATCCGTATAGATCACACGTAATGTCTTCTGATTGGTCGTGGAAGGGAATGGCGTTGGTGGGGATGAACATCTGCCCCCACATCGTTGTACCTTTGTTGGAAAGGTGACAGGGACGTAAGACCCCTCATTAATGACGCATTTATTGTGTACACGTGTTGCTTGAGCATTAACCACCATTGACTGACTCCTCGTAATGTATCAACAATGGTTGCATTTTATCGAGGAGATGAAGGAACCTCGTGTTGACATGTGTCCTTATATTGATTCCAACAAAATTGTAACGATGGTAAAATAAATGCTTCCTCCCTTCGTCTGATATAAGCGTCATTTCGAAACTTCCTCTTCCTATGCTCTCATTCCCTATTCCCTATCTCAAACTTTCTTCTTCTCGAAAACTTTGCTTTCTCGTTCTGATTCCTACTAATGGTTACCTCTTCTTCATCCGCTCCTTCCTTCAATCAAATAGATTTAATGACCGTGATGGATGTTCTTGCAGACAAGTGCATTGAGAAGATGTCTTTGAATTTGCCATGGGTAATTACCTTTGTTTGGGTCCTGCATTCTCCACTACAACAGAAACAGAGGAGGTTCATGTGTTGTATCCATTGTTTTCCAATCTATCCTGGACAAAATTTGTTAATTCACTTTGGATCTGCCCTTGATGTTGTGAACGCTCTAAGGAGTCCCAAGACGTGGCTGAAGCCTCTCCAGGATTGGGAATCCTGGTTCATTCGTGTGTCTTCACAATATGAAGATGCCTGGAGAAAGGTTGGCATCTATAAATGCATTAAACTCTCCGTTCGAGAGTATCCAGTGAATCTGACTCTCCTTCTTGCTATCTTGGCGTTTTGGAGCACATTGACGAACACCTTCTTTCTTAGTTGTGGTCTGATTAGCCCAACTGTAATGGATGTCCTAGCTCTAACCCGGTTACTGCCTTTGGTATGGCAGTTTTGTAACATCTCAAATTTTTGCGGCCCGTGTTTATACACGTGCCCGAGAAAACTGGGTGTTAATAATTAAATGTTTCAAATCGCGCCCTTTTTTCATTTAAATCACATTCACGAAGGTACCCAATCACAAGAATAAAATCAATTGTACTTCTTATTCCATAAAGGCATAAAATTTAAGTTAACTGTCTAATGCCCTCTCAAATGGGAGCTTACTACATTATCAAAGTGTGCAACGGAAAATAAATCTAAATGTAATATTATCCTTCTCATTTATTCCGAATAATCTTCCGTAGAGTGATCAACGTCCGCATCTTTGGTTTATGTTTCACCTGCAATGTCTGTATGGTTGGAGAGGGTCAATGCCCTACTTATAGTGGTAGTTATCCTTTAAAGTTTACAATGATTCAAGTGATTCATAAGAATAACAGAAGTGTCCCGATCGTCTCATACTCCACAAATACAAGTGTTATCGGTATGCACAAACATTTTATATGAGATGCATGCCTAGCAAGGCATGCAAAGTATATGCGGTCCATCACACTCAGTGATCATGATCACAATGTAGAAAGTAGTTTAAAAATATTCGGCTAACCCCACATCCCATACTACGGAGATTTGTCAGCCTGCCCAACGTTAACGTGGATTTATGCGAACATCTCAAGGCAACACAACAACGCGATTAGAAGATTTACGTGACACGATGTAAGATTTACGTGACATCCAATCCTGAGAAGTGATGTAACACGCGTGGCAATTTACTTACATTGATTGTGCACCACTTACCAACCCACGGGATTACGTGCCGACTAAGAGAATCGCTACCCGAAACGCATTACGTACACGATATTATATTGATCACTAGAAGTGGGATTTTCAACATAATACTTGCGTTGTGTGAGATAAGTGCAATAATTAAAATTACATATCAATGATTTGCATAGTGAAGATAAATGGCATTAAAACTTGAAGCATGTAAGAAAGATGTAATCAAATAAATTAAATTACAAAATTTAAAGGAAAAACCCTCACCTCTCAAGATAAACTGCCTTCAAATTGCTAGGGTTTAGTGTATTTGTACTTTACGATCGAGATTTAATCATGATCAACATACTTTGTGTGGTTAGATCATACTAACACATGGTTTGTATAGTTAAGATAAATTACTAGGTTTGGGCCCATGATGTAGGTATAGGGTAATACAATTTAATGATTTAATTTGAAAGCTTGAACTAGGTTATTACACATGTGGACAATTTACCTCGTTCAGCCCCTAAATCTCAGCTCGACAACTCAAATCCATCGATGTTGAGTTGACCCAGTCCGAATTTCCATAGAGAATCTGGAGTTACACTGATTTAAACATGCGAACTCAGCAGATTTTTTTTGTTGAGTCGACTCGGCATGACCCGAACTCTATCCTTCTCTTTCTTCTTCTTCTTCTTCTTCTTCTTCTTCTTCTTCTTCTTCTTCTTCTCTCTTCTAAAGGGTCAGATAGAGGATATGGACAAACTAGAAACCCTCCTAACCGAGTTAACTCAGTTCGACAGAAGCAGTTCCCTTTCCCATTTTTTCTCTCTCTCCTTCTCGTTATCTTTCTCTGATTCTCTTGGTGCTAGACAACTAATGTGGAGAGTTTTCTTTATACAGTTTTGGAGGGGATTCTAGTCCTATTTCTCGCTGTAACAAAGGCCTGCACATGGTGGGTTTGCGCATGGTGTGTTAAGCACTTATTTGAATCAGTTTATTATCCTCAGTAGTTAGTCTGATTTTGGTCAGATTTTCTTGATCATATGTCGATCCTAACGGCCCACTAAATGGTCGTTATGGATCCTGAAGGTGATGCTCAACAAGGATTGCATGGTTGGCTTTCAAACGGGAAGATGAAAATGGTGGATCTTTCGTCATTGAACCTTTCGTTGATCCGACAGTTGTGGGTGGTTAGGAAGGTCCGCAGGAAGCTTGTGGGGTCTTTAGATGAAGAGTCTGGATTGTTTCTTTGATGGGTCCAATGAAAAATGTGCAGTTGCCCATCCCTTACGCGGTTTTGCAATCGAGACAGTATCTTTTGGAATTCCAGTGTCGCGGGGACTCACAAGAATTTCCTGGAGTTTGGGTCATGGTCGGATTCTCCTTTGGTGAGGATTGAATGGTTTAGATCCTGTTAGAAAGTCAAGCCGGAGGTTTCGGATGGGGAGGCTTTCATGCGCCAACTATTTTCGAATGTTGTAACAGCATCTGAGTCCGCTTGTTTTGAGAGTGGGTGGGGCCTACTGATCCTTCTGCTATGGTGTGATCCATCTCATCCACCAACTCTATCGTGCCCAGCTAGCTCATGGGCTAAAATCTGAGCTAGATCCGATGATCGGATGGCCCACATCAGATGCATGAAGATGGGATGAACCCTTTGTTGCACCGCTTTCACCGCCCACTGTTACTGCATGCGGGTGATTGCATCTTCTGTTGGTTATTTACAATAGGTGGGGTCCGCTTGTGATGTTCACAATGTCTTTCACGTCTCCATGTTAAAGAAGTACAAACCTGACCTATCCCACGTCATCAACTGGGAACAAATAGAGCTAAGAGATAACACTACCTATACAGAAGAACCCGTACAAATCCTCGATCGCAAGGAGCAAATTCTTTGAATAAAAGTTATTCCACTAGTAAAGATATTGTGGTCACACCACGACAAAGAAGAAGCGACCTAGGAACGTGAGGAATAGATGAAAAAAAAAAAGTACCCCAATCTCTTCAACGAGATCTAATACAGGAGGTAAGGAAATTTCGAGGATGAGATTTCTTTAATGGGAGTAGATTGTTATAGCCCCAGTTCTAATAGCTAGTCGAATGCAATTATATATATATATATATATATATATATATATATATTGTTGGAAGTCTGTGTGTGTTAGTAATAACGTAAAATAGAGTGTCTTCGTCTCCATTTATGATAGAAGTGTTAAATTTTGAGAGCAAAATTTTCTTTAAGGGGAGTAGATTGTAACAACTTGTATTTCAGATTGGGGCGTAGCCCATTAGCATGGCCCACCTGAGTTGTGGATTTATACCATCAGTGGTCCAATAGCCTAGCGGGACCCATAGAATAGGATAGATGGCATGGATTTCATTAATCATCACTGTGGGCCCCACACTTGTGGTCTGTGTACACAGGATGTGTACACTCCCGCTACTCACCAGAACCGTGGAGAACTCAAACCGGGCGTTGTCCTGATACAATTCGAAAAGAGAAATTTAGGACTGTGGACCCCACCTTTTATCCAGCTGTTTTTACAAAACAATACAAACTTTGCTTTGCAAAGTAGACCTACTCGTACGGACAGCAAATTTGTGGACGAAAATACCCCTCCATTCACGGAAACGGATTGGGTACTCCCCCGTCACCAGCCAATGGCGGATGGTCGGTGGTCCGTGGGCCCCACCATGATGTATGCTTTTCATCCATGCCGTCCAAATATTTTTCCACATAATTTTATGATATGAGACGAAAATTGAGGTATATCCAAATCTCAAGTGTACCACATTAAAGGAAACAGTGTTGAATGAGCGTCAACCATTAGAAAACTTTAGGGGGCCCACTGTGATGTTTGTGAGAAATCCTCCCCGTCTAAGTTCATTCATAGGGTCACAAAGACCTAGATGAAGAGGAGAAACAAATTTCATAAAGATCCAAAACTTCTATAACCCCTAAAAGGGTTTCAATGGTAGACGTTCAATTCCCCACTACCTTTTACAGTGTGGTCCACTTGATAGTTAGATCTATCTTATTTTTCGTCTCAAGCCTTAAAATGAGTTCGCCAAATAGATGGACGGTTCGGATATAACACAGACCTCATGATGGGACCCACAAAAGCAACACAGAAAAAAAAAAAAAAAAAAAAAAAAAAAAAACACAAGACTGTCGCGGCACTGACGTAGTCTGTTACGGTTATAATCCGTAGCGATAGTGTATCCAAAATTGCAGAATTTTTTAGGCAAACTTGTTGGACAGTTTTAGACATTTTCAGTAATATCTGAAGGCTTTCGATATATCGAAGCTATGGCTACGGTTATAATCCGTAGCTATAAGGTCCCACTGACCGTAGCAATAGGTCCTCTATGTTACTTATCGATACTATCTATCATATCTCGATATTATCTATCATATGTCGATATTATCGACAATTAGGCTACGGTTATAATCTGTAGCCATAGGTCTACAGTTATTTTCTCATCTCCTTTTCCCATAAGTACTATTACTTTATCAACTTTTTTTAAAATTTTTATTACTTTATCAACTTACTTCTTCACACTTGATGCAAAAATAATTAATTAATTAATTGATTAAAAAAAAATTAAAGCATTAGGACACCATAGAAAATGTAACCTTTAATATGAGAAGTTTCAAATTTATGCCATAGAGATTTCCAATTTGGAATTTGAAGCTTTAGTTGCCTATGCAAATGGAAGAACGCCAAAAAATCACCTTTACAACAACTTTTTTGCCATCATGCATGTGAGCAACATGAACCTTTGCGAGGGAAACACTTGCTAGTGGAATAAGATCAAACTCAACAAAAATCTGTTTCATAAAAAGATTGTTTCATTAAGTTAGCAAGTTTTGCACCAATTGAGCATTTAATCAATCTATAAAACTACTCTTCACAACAAAAAAGAGGAAAAAAATTTCCTCTTGATGAACCGTATTTGAAAGCTCACTTGTCAGTGCTAATGAGAGAAAAATTGAAAAGTCTCAAGGAAGAAAGGCTTCATGCACAAGTCTTTGGAGAAATGTGTTGTGAGAATACATTTAGGTTATAACCCATCTGGAAATGGAATCCGTTAAGTGAGGGTAAATTCCTACCTTTGGGACCCTGGAAATGCTTAGAAACGATTTTTGTTAGAAACTGACTCCAGCTATTGTGTCATTTTTTATTCGTCACCAGGTAGGCTTACAAATTTCAAGGAAAGGGATTGCTTCCCACCAGTCACTTTTTTTAGAACTTTTTTTTTATATAAATAGTACCTGCACAGTTAAAATTCCTGTCTTTTTCCTCAAACACCCAAAAAAAAACTCTTTCTCAGAGATTTTGTTTCCTGGAAACTTTAGGCCCTTTAAACTCTAGGGAGCCAAATGACCCCTTAATGAATTTGAATACAACATGGTCAGGTGACAGCTATAGCCCCTTTGGCAACAACAACCACAAGTGAATTCAATAGCTCACATGCATTCATCTCTACATGATGCTCCCAAAATCTACTGAACTCACTAGCAAAATTAAATATAATACACTTGTGATGAAAGAGAACATCATAAGTTCAACCACAGACCAATGACTGTTGAGAAGCTACTTTAGCCAACCAACCTGGTTATTTTTTAAGATTCCATCAGGTCAAAAATCCATTTCATTCACTTCGCGGTCAATTTCATTCATTTCATTTACTTCGCGATCAATTCCATGCATTTTACGGTCAATCCCGGCGATTCCCCTTCACTTCACGGTCAATTCCATGCATTTCACGGTCAATTCCCTTCACTTCACGGTCAATTCCGTGCATTTGACGGTAAATTCATTTCATTTCACGATCAAACAGAAATTGAGCGGGGCAAACCGTCCATCTACTTGACGAGCTCGTATTAAGGCTTGAGACGAAAAATAAGACAGATCTAGCTATCACCCAGATCCACAGCTCAACTGGTAGACTGAGTGGAAATACCAAGTTTCAATACTTAAGGTCTTGGTATCGATCCCAAGAGAGGGACAAGCATGAAAAAGAGCGGGACAAACATGAAAAACAGCGGGGCAAACTAGAAAAATAGCAGGGGAAACATGAAAAACAGCGGGGGAAACTAGAAAAACAGCGGGAAAAACATGAAAAACAACGGAGGAAACTAGAAAAACAGCGGGGGAAACATGAAAAACAGCGGGGGAAACTAGAAAAACAGCGGGGGAAACATGAAAAACAGCGGGGAAACTACAAAAACAGCAGGGGAAACATGAAAAACAGCGAGAAAAACTAGAAAAACAGCGGGAGAAACATGAAAAACAGCAGGGGAAACATGAAAAACAGCGGGGCAAACTAAAAAAACAGCAGGGGAAACATGAAAAATAGCGGGGCAAACTAGAAAAACAACGGGGCAAATTAGAAAAACAGCGGAGCTCATGTTTCCAACTCCTAGTAAAAACAAATCCTAGAAACTAGCACTATCAATAATAACAGTCCAACTCTATCGTCTCTTTTCAAAATAATAACATCATTCTCAATAAATTCTTCTCCTAAAACTTAGGACCATAACTACCTACTTTATTACTAATTAAGTTCTAAAAAAATTAAATTCTAAGCCTTATTTTTATGACTTGCCTAAGGCCCCCAAAAATGTTGAGTTGCACTTGTTTAGATCTGTCCATCTATCTTTGATGATTGGATTGTATGGGGCCCACAACGATGTATGTGTTTTATTAATGTCGGTCATCCCTTTTTAAACCTCATTTTAGGGCATGAGTCCAAAATGGAAGCACGTCAAAAGCTTTCAAAGGTAGGCATTCAATCCTTGCTTTTCATGTGTACTCCAGAAAGCTTTCAAAGGTAGGCATTCAATCCTTGCTTTTCATGTGTACTCCAGAAAGCTTTTAAAGGTAGACATTTAATCCTTGTTTTTACAACGTGTTTCCCCTACTATTTTTCATGTTTTCCCCGCTATTTTTCTAGTTTGCCCCACTGTTTTTCATGTTTCTCACGTTGTTTTTCATGTTTACCCCGCTGTTTTTCATGTTTCCCCCGCTGTTTTTCTAGTTTGCCCCGCTGTTTTTCATGTTTCCCCCGCTGTTTTTCTAGTTTGTCCCACTGTTTTTCATGTTTTCCCTGCTGTTTTTCATGTTTGCTCCACTGTTTTTCATGTTTCCCCCACTGTTATTCATGTTTCCCCCAGTGTTTTTCTACTTTGCCCCGCTGTTTTTCTAGTTTGCCCCGCTGTTTTTCATGTTTCTCTCGCTGATTTTTAGTTTGCCCCACTGTTTTTCTTGTTTGCCTGGCTATTTTTCTAGTTTGCCCGGCTCGGGTGGTAGACTATTAGGAGTTTCAACACCCGGTCAAGTGTTCGAGTATCCATAGGTGGTGAAATTCCACTAGTGTGAGTGTGTGGGGGTGTGTGTGCGTGTGTAAATTAAAAAAAAAAATCGTTCTAATTTAGGAGATATGCTTGTTAAATACATAGACAAAAAAAAAATGAATTAAAAGATAAGAAAATATTTTTATATACTATATATACATATTTACATAATTATGTATTAGAGAAAAATGTAAGGGAGAAAAAGTTCTCCCTGTATAAAAAAAATAAAAATAAAAATAAAGGAACTACTGAGTTGGGGTCAATGGGACCCTATAGCTACGGATTATAACCGTAACCTTAACTGTAGCTTCGATATATCGCAGTGACAACATGCATCGATAAAATTAATTCGATATAGCATCGATATATCGACATATTGTCGATATATCGACGTTACATGGAATTTTTTGGTTTAGTCGCTGGACAAATGAGGACTTAATTTGATATTATCGACCATATGTTGATATATCGACAATATCAAGCATCGATATATCGACTTATTATCAATATATCGACGTTACATGAAATTTTTTCAAAGCTTGATAACTTAAGCAGATAAGATCGATGATATATCGATTATATCGACAACTTATTTCGATATTATCGACCATATGTCGATATAATCGACGTTACATGGAATTTTTTGGTTCAGTCGCTGGACAAATAAGGACTTAATTTGATATTATCAACTATATGTCGATATATCGACAAAAGCAAGCATCGATATATCAACATATTGTCGATATATCGACAAAATCAAGCATCGATATATCGACATATTGTCGATATATCGACGTTACATGGAATTTTTTGGTTTTGGTTATAAGTGTAGGTTATAGGTTTAGGTTTAAGTTAGGTTATAGGAAATCGGGTTCGAGATCGGGTTTAGGTTTGGGTTTTAAGTTTAGGTTTAGGTTAAGGAGTTGATATTAGGATTAGGTGTAGGTTTAGGTTTAGGGATTTGAGAATACATTTAGGTTTTAGGTTATAAGTGTAGGTTATAGGTTTAGGTTTAAGTTAGGTTATAGGTTAAGGTTTAAGGAATTGAGAATACGTTAAGGTTTAGGTTTAGGGATTTGAGAATACATTTAGGTTTTAGGTTACAAGTGTACGATATAGGTTTAGGTTTAAGTTAGATTATAGGTTAAGGTTTAGGGAATTGAGAATAAGTTAAGGTTTAGGTTTAGGGATTTTAGAATACATTTAGGTTTTAGGTATAGGTTTAGGTTTAGGGATTTGAGAATACATTTAGGTTTTAGGTTTAGGTTGGTTGGTTAATTGTGCACATCTCCCCCTTATCTATAAATTATGCATGGAAATCATATTTATTTATTTTTTACAATTTTCTTAAAATTTTGAAAAAAAATTGAAAAATATAAATAAATCAGAATTTTTTTTAAAACTCGTCAATTTTCTTTTGCCATTAATGTGCACTAAGTAATACCATGTCACGATAGTGTTAAAGGGTTCTTATTCCTTTATTTTTTTTGTCTTTCAAGAAATTTCCCTTAAAAAACATACAAGGGCCTTTTAATAATTTATGTACTTGTTATCTTTCTTGAATGTAGAATCACAATGGAAAAGCGGCCTTTGATACTGTAGACCAACCAAGAAAAAAAAAAGATATTTTGATTTTGAAACATCATTCATAATACATATAAGTTGGCATGATCATAACCATCCATAAAAACATTACATGTAAGTCATACATCAATTTGGTATTTTGACTAGTTAAGAAGTAAGAAATTAAAAAAAAAAAAAAAAAAAAAAAAAAAAAAAAAAAAAAAGTTACATGATTTAACGTTGAAGAGAATATATATTATTTAATCTCTTACAAACAACAAATAAAATAAATTACTTTTTCTAAATGATTCTAAAAGCCCCCACTAATTTAAAAACATAAAATGAAAGCCAAGTAAAGCTTAAAATAGGACAACAAGTATAATTTGAATTGTAAATTGGGATTTGAATGGTAAATCGTAGAATTCAAATCATGGAATCGTAGGATTCATATAAAAAGGGATTCAAGGTTGGGATTCAAATCGTTTTGCTTAAGATTCGACTAAAATCGTATTATCGTAAATAGTAGATGTGACCACGAAGTTACAAAAGTAAATAATCATAACCCATTTACAACTATTTATCATTGTAATTGGAAAATCAAACAGGCCCAAAACTCTTTTTTTTTTTTTTCCAAACTCATTCATCAACTTCACTAATACGCATGGCCTGGAGGTCTTATATAGATAGAAATACAAAAGTTAAAGAACCAGAGAGGTCTTACAAATCTGAACTTCACTAATTTTATATCTAAATCATATCCTAAAGACATCTAAATTTCACATTGAAAAAGGGAAATAACACCAACGACTAAATATTTTTTCTTCCCAAAATAGAAACTAAAAATGACCCTTACAATCCTATTAAAGATTCTCATAGAACCTTTATATATATATGCCTACTCGTAAATTAGGTTTTTGGGACCCACATCTTCATCACACACTACTCGCAATCACTCCTGCTTCCATTACAGCTCAAAATGCAACACATTGCCAACTAGCTACATGTTTCACTTCTGGACCAGCCAAATCCTAGATATGCCTGATGTGAATAATTCAATCAGGGTAATATCTATAGACATAAGCATATTACAAGCATGTGGTTATAGTAAATGTTTTAAATATCGACAATATTGGCCGATATATCCCACGATATATCTTGTATCCCACTAGTGCGATACAAAACAGACAAGTAGTGCAATATATCCCCACCTTTGGATCATATTGCTTCTCTTCCTTATTTATTTTTCAAGAGACAAATGCATTTAGCTATAACCCAAAATACCTTTCTAACATACAAAAATCCTTTCGAGCTCAATTGGCAGTGTGGATTTTGCAACCTGTGGAATCCAGTGGATCTTGCAAATCGGCTTTGAGGTGGGAATGCAAAAAAAAAAGCTTTTTTGAAGGACTTTGATTCCTCTGAAATCTAAACCCCTCAAAATCCTTGCCACAAACCAACAAAAAAAATTCCCACAAATCCCTCTAAATCCATGCTGCTAAATGAGCACTTATTTTAGCTGGAGAGAGAAATACAAAGTGTTCAGATCTTTTAGGATGCATTTGGATGCACAACGATATTGAATTGTAAACACTCAGTTTAATCAATATGAGGAAATGACAAAAACTAATGACATTGCCTAGTATTTCTAGTGAGGAAGCAGCCCTGAAGTTTCAGTTATGTTTCTTTTGAGTGTGAGTAGAAAGTAACCCAATTACAAGGAAGGTAAGTATGATTTGGTCAGTTCCATTCTATCAATGTACTTATTTCAATACAATTCAATAGTGCATGCAAATGCAGCCTTCAAGAACAACGCATGAAATTGCATCTATGAACATATGAGAAACACTCAGACAAACCTCAACTAGGCGAAGCTGAATATTGTCGTCGGCGAGGTAAACTGAAATATCTGCAGGGCAAACTAGAAAAACAGCGAGGCAAACTGAAATATCAGAGGGGCAAACATGAAAAACAGCGATGCAAACTGAAATATCAGCAGGGCAAACTAGAAAAACAGCGAGGCAAACTGAAATATCAGCGGGGCAAACTAGAAAAACAGCGAGACAAATTGAAATATCAGCGGGGCAAACTAGAAAAACAGCGAGGCAAACTGAAATATCAGCGGGGTAAACTAGAAAAACAACGAGGTAAACTGAAATATCAACAGGGCAAACTAGAAAAATAGCGAGGCAAACTGAAATATCAGCTGGGCAAACTAGAAAAACAGCGAGGCAAACTGAAATATCAGCGGGGCAAACCAGAAAAACAGCGAGACAAACCGAAATATCAGCCGGGCAAACATGAAAAATGGCAGGGCAAACTAGAAAAATAGTGAGGAAAACTAAAATATCAGCAGGGCAAACTAGAAAAACAGCGGGTCAAACTAAATTACGAGCGGGCAAACTAGTAAAACAGTGGGGCAAACATGAAATTGAGCCATTTGGGGCTCAACGCCGTGTGTGTGTGTGTGTATATATATATATATATATATATATATACACACACACACGCGCGCGCGCGCGCTGGCATGCATGCACATGTGTCGTGTGTATATATACGTCTGTGTGGGAAAAGGTTCTATATGGTCGAGCTCATGTGAACTACCAATGAGGTCGAGCTGTGTGGGCCCTATCATGAAGTATGTCAAACATCTACCCCATCAGTCAGATGCACCATTCCATGGTGGGCCTAGAGCTTAAAAATCAAGTTAATTCGTGACTTTTGTAGGCCACACCACGTACAAAACTTGAGAGGGGTTACCTTCCATTAAAACATTCATATTTATTTTTTGGGCCCACTTAGATGTGTTTCACAAATCCAGCCCATCCATAATGTGTGTCCCACTTGGATGAGGGGTTAGACCAAGTTTCAGACACATCCAAATTCAGGTGGGCCCCACCAAGTAATTTTATATGTTTTAGGCATGTCTTCACATGATTTTAGATGGTATGGCCCACCTGAGTTCCGTATATGGCTGATTTTTTTGTTATCCCATAATTTAAAGGGGACCCATCAAGTTCACGGTGTTGATGTTCGACATACATCATGGTGGGGCCCACACAGCTCGACCTCATGGGGAGTTCCCATGAGTTCGATCGTATACAACCTTTTCCTCTAGTAAAAAAAATAAAAAAGGAACTACATACATTCAATGTGGGGCCAACTGAGTTTAAAATATACCTTTGTTACATGCTTTCTTCTTTGGACCGACCATTTTGAGAAGAAGACAAAATGCGATTGAGAGGGGCCCACAAAAAAGGTTTTTTGGGGTCTTTCTTCGGAAACACAGTGAGAAAAGGGGGTGAAAGCAACGACAGTGAAAGCAACCATGGAATGGGAGAGGAAAAGCAAGCAGTGGAAATGGGAGAGGAAAAGCCACAGCCGTGAAAGGAGGGGTATTTTCGTCCTGAAATTCGTAATCCGCACGTGCAGGTCTAAGTTGCAAAAGAAGGTTTGTCTTCTTTCATAAAAACAGCTGGTTAAAAGGTGGGGTCCACAGTCCTAAATTTCCCATTCGAAAAAGAAGGGAGATTTCCCTCTCCTTTATTTCCGCCAGCGACCGAAAGACCGTCCGCTATGTCGAGTAACGGGACCTCATCACCATCCGTATAGATGATCTAAACCGCCCAGCTGGGAAAATTTCGAGCAAACCCTAAGTCGAATCACATGAAGAAAAGCTCGCATATGGGCACAAATCCAGTCACAACTGGACTGTGCGTGGAAGAGAAACCTGAAAACGGAAACCGTTTCAGTTTGCCCCGTTGGAAATCCACACCCCTGTAACGCCAAGACAATATATGAAAATCATCTCAACCATCCAACCTACACCAGGGGAAGATCCGACTCCAACCAAGAATACCGGAAAGTCGGGAAGATTTCCACAATTCCAGAAACAATGTCCCTTCGCAAGATGCAACCGGCTGCGTTCCAAGACCCCCCACGACCGAAACGGTAGGTCTGGTTCCTATCTGAACCATTTAAATTCGAAAGGGAGGGAATCTGACTCTCCCAGAGGCATCGGAAAGACTGGAAAGAAGACCCCAACTTGCGGAAATCCCCAGATCACTCGGACGTTCGCACAATTGCGGGAGAGACTGTCCACAGCACAATTTCGCAGGATCCATCATCACGAACATCCGACCTGTCCATTCTGTGGGGCCCACGAGTCCCCTGAGACCCATCTAAGAATCGATCCACTTCAACTGAAAAGAAAGGAAGGGAGAAGATGGAGCGCAATCCAAACGGACTTCCCACACGAAGCATGCGCAACCTGTTCACGCAAGGAAATGTTCCGCGTACAACTTACACAAGAAGGTTCTGGAGGATCCAAATCGGTATAAATCCATCACGCTCAATAGGCAACACACCACAGAGAAGGGAAGAGAAAGAGAGGAAGAAACGAGATAAAGAAAGGGAAATAGAGAAAGAAAGAAAAAAATAGAGAAAATCCTGCCAACTTCCGGCAGCAACAGGAGGTAGAGAAGGCAACTAAGAAGTCGGCTACAGCTCGAGTTAGCGACTTATTAAGTGACGAGTTGAGATCCAAGGTAAGCCCATGACCCAGTCTCTTCCCCTCCTGTATTTCTTTCTCTCCCTCTTTCTCCAATAATCTTAATTTAAGATCAAGTCAAAAACTAGTTAGCTTAGACTGAATCTAACCATCCAAAAATTGTAAATATTCGATTAAGGATTCAATCCTCCGACGCATACCTATACTCAAGAAAGAAACAACATTAAGGTGAGGGATTCCTTCAAGCTTACATCAATTTGAGTTGGTTTAAGCTACTTTGTTCCTTTACATGCTTTTAAATTGTTATAAATCCTTCCTGCGAATATTTAAGTTACCACCACCAATTATTTACCCTTTAGTAATTAGGGTTGAGGTATGATGTTAATTATGTGTGAATTTGATGAATTTATGTGATGGTTATTCTCCTTTAACCTTATAATTTTAAATTGAATTAATTGCACCTGTCTTACATGTTTTAAATCTCTAATTTTATTACAAACAATTGATGCGAATTTCAAAACACTACATCACTATCTTGCACGCAAGTACTATGTTAGAAATCCCACTTCTAGCGATCAAATAAAAATCGTGGACGTAATGCGGTTCGAGTAGCAGCCCCCTTATTCGACACGTAATTCCATGAATTTTGAGTGATGGTGCACAAATCGATGTAAGTAATTCGCAATGCATGTTACATCACTTCCGGGATTGGATGTCGCAAATAGTCGCAACATGAACAAATCGTATCATGTAATTCATCCGAGCCATGTATTGTGTCGCCTTGGGATGCCCGCGTAAATACACATTAACATGGGACACACCGACGAATCTCTGTAGAATGGGATGTGAGGTGGGTCGGATAATTCTAAATCATTTTCCACATTGCGGCGATCGCTAAGTGTGATGAACCGCACATACTTTGCTATGCATGCATCTCATGTAGGTTGCTTGCCATATTGATACCTCTTGTAATTTTGGAGTACGGGATGTATCAGAACTCTTACATTACCTTTATGAATCTCCTGAATTATTGCTAATCTTGGAGGATAACCATCACTATGAATAGGGCGTTGACCCTCTCCAAACGTACAGATGATGCAGGTGATGTACAGGTCAAAGATCCAGAGGACCATCTCCCCATGGAGGACTATACTGAGTGAATAAGGAGATAGTCTCATACTTTAGTTTTGTTTTTCCACTGCAAACTCGATAATGTAATAAGCTCCCATTGAGAGAGAATTTAATAATTTGTTAAACTCTTTTATTTTTAATGGAATAATAAGTACAGTTGATTTTACTCTTATGAATGATTACCTCTATGAATGTAATTGGATGTGATCCAAATGAAAAGAAAATTGAGATAATACTTTGAAGCATCTAAAACCTTACATTATTAACACCTGAAATTCTCGGGCATGAGTATGTACTCGAGCATGAAAATTCGTGATGTTACATCTACTGTTGTATTTCCCTTTTAGCGTGCTGCAGTCGATGACCTGCAGAGCATTGAATAACTTCAAATGCCAATAAAATTTCCATTTTTTCATAGGGCATAGGATATACTTTCTTTTCCATAATGCAACTTGAATGTTTATCTAAGGATGTTTGACGGTGTTTTAACCATCGACTGGGTTCCTGAGTTACCACTCAATCGCGTTATACTTAACCTTTTTTCCTTTTCATGCACGTGTTGACTCAGTAGGAATAATGGTATCACGTTTCCTGGGACGATCCCATTTATTTTGCCACATTCCCCCACTATCTCGAAAATGAATTACTACACCATCCATTGGTCTCGGGTTGCCAATCATCACACTTCATCCAATGTGTGCATTAATTGTTGAACTCCATGTCTATAAAAACAACCCTTTAGAATCGAAACACATTATCATGAACATATTTCGAATGAGAAACCCTGTCAACACTACCTCAGACACCATGGATTCTTTCTCACCCTTCTCTCTGTCCATCAGAATTATGGAAGACATCTTTGCAGAGGGGCTCGATTCTTTCTCTCGTTCCTCTTTTTTACACGATCCTCATCCCTTCTTCAGGGATGTTACTAGATTGTCCGCGAACAACAAACCTCCACAGGAGGTCCTAAAGATCATTTCAAAACTTCAGCAGCTTGGAGAGGCCTACTCCAGGGCTGACCAGGAGATCGAACGGTGTGTTGCTTCACTGATGCAGATATTGGCCCTTCGCACAAAATCTGAAACTCTCTTGACCCGTTATGAAGTAGCTTGAAAAAACCAACTGCACTGGACTTATGAACATCGTCTCAATAAGGAGATCACTGACCTCCACGAGGCCCAACGGCTCTATCCAGATCGTGATCAACCTAAAAATAAAGAGTTGGTCACTTTCATCGAGTCCCAGATAGCGCTTTATTGGGGACGCGTGAAGTCCAGTAGGGCCAAAAAGAAATCGGCCGATCTGGAGTGCGCGGACCTCAATCGGCGCCTTCAGTCAATCGCTCGCCTCTCCGACCAGATCCCAGCCCAGCAACCCTCATGGAGGGAGAGAAGAATGGTGGCGGTGAAGGTAAAGGCATCGGCTACCAAGAGGTTTGAAGAGCTCAAGACGGCTTATCTGTAGTTCAACCATTCGACTAGCCATATCTTCTTTTCCTTGCATTTATTTGTAATCAGTTGGCCCTTATTCTGAGGCTTTTATTAAATGAATTATTCATCATTCTCTTGTTAACCCCCCTTCGATCTGTCCCTTGACGACTTCCCACGATGAAGGGAAACGAGGTTTTAGGAATCAACCATTTATGGGGGCCATCGCAACTTTTCCGTTCATATCCCTCAGTACATAAACTCCTCCTTTAAGGACTTGCACGATGATATACGGACCTTACCATGTGGGTGACCATTTTCTATCGAGGGCTTGGTCCTTCTGAACGATTAGCAATACCATTTTCCAGATTGTATCACCTACCCAAAAGATTTTCTTTTCACTTTCTTGTTATATGCACGTGTTACGATTGCTTTGTGGGCAACGATAGAGTCTAAGGCTCTCATTCAAACCTCGTCTAGTCCCTCAAACTCGGCCAACATTGGTGAACTCTGGAGGGGTTAACTTGGCCTAATAAGTGGTCTAAAGTGATGGTACCGTAACCTCCAGTGGCACGACCGCATCATGTCCATAAGTTATCGCGAACGGGCTCACCCTCGTACTGGTATGGGTGAAATTTTGTAGGCCCAAAGAGCCTTAGACAACTCAGTATGTCATTCTCAAGAATTTTCTTCGATCATCTTCTTTAGGATGTTCTTAATCACCTTGTTGTTGGCTTTAGCCTGGCCATTAGCTTGGGCATAGTATAGGGTTGAGTGTAGAATTCGTATGTCGTATTTAGCACCCATCACCCACACTTCCTTGGCTAAAAATGTTGCACCCTGGTCCAAAGTAATGGACTATTTGATTTTAAAACGGTGGATGATATTAGTCTCTACTAACTCAATAATCTCTCTGTGACTGACTCCCTTCATGGGTTTAGCTTCTACCCATTTAGTGAAGTAATCGGTCACTACAATGATAAACTAATCCATGTGGGCCGGAAGGTGGATGAATCTGACCGAATAAGTCGATCGTACAACCTCGAAATGGCCACAGTTTTATTATAGAATGTATTTCGGTCGCAGACACGTGCTGGACTAGCCCATTCCTTTGGCAAGCTTCGCAGCCCTTAGCGTACTAGACACAATTGGTCATCATTGTCAGCCAGAAGTAGTCATAACATCTAAGTGTGAGCCTCATCTTTCTTTTGGCCTGGTGGACCCCACATATCCCTTCGTGAACCTCTCCTATGGCCAACATAACTTCTTTCTTTGACAGACACCGAAGTAAAACTCCATTGGCACCTTTACGATATAGCTCGCTATCGATCATGACGTAATTAGTGGTCGATCTTTGTAAATTCCTATCGATCCTAGTGCGAGGGCTTTATAAGTATCCCATAAGGGGAGCCCTTCAATCTTTTCCTTTATCTCTGCCTAAAAAACCTTCATGGCACTCCCTCTCTGAAAAATGGAGAGCAATGACCTTTTTTGGATGGTAATAATCGTCTCGGTGGAGCCTCTGAGGGCATCAAGTCTTATGGCCGCCTGTGCCATTTCATTAGCATTTTCATTGTGTTCTCTAGTAACATGTAATAATTCAAGCTCGTCAAACATGTTGAGCATCTGGATTGTTAGGGCATAGTATGGCAGTAAAATTGGACTGGTGCATTTGAACAGTCCTGCCATTTGATTTATCACTAACCGTGAATCCCCTATGACAGTCATAGTCTTTGCCCCTAATTCCAATGATAGATCAAGTCTGATTATCATTGCTTCATACTCAGCCTAGTTGTTAGTACAATTGAACTCTAATTAGACTGTAAATTCTTGTCGGCTCCCATTGGGAGCAATTAAGATCACCCCAGCTCCAGGCGCATCATGCGTCCTTGATCCATCGAAGATTAACTTCCATGGCCCGACCCTTTACTGCCTTTTGTGGAATATAATGGAGATCAAACTTAGATAAAGCCACCACCCATTTACCAATTCAGTCATTCAATATCAATCAATTTAACATATATTTTACCAAATCTGTCATTGTTATTACATTAACTCTTTCGACCAGTAAGTAATACCTTAACTTAGTGGCCGCGAAATACAAAGACAAGCACGGTTTCTCCATAACAAAATACCATCTCTCGGCATCGATTAATGTTCAGCTCAAATGGTAGATTGCCCACTCCTTCCACATATTGTCGTCCCGTGCCAAGAGAGCTTCGATTGATTCTTCTGAAGCCGCATCATATAACTTGAGCGGTCGATCCTCGACCGGTGGCATCAGCACAGGTGGCTTCATCAAATATTCTTTGATCTTATCAAAAGACATCTGGTGCTTTACTTCCCAAATAAATTCAGGCCCCTGCTTTGACTTTATCAGTGAAGAAAAAATGTTAGTCTTACATGTGAAATAGCGGTGAAGGCCGCTTGAGTAGAAGTTGGAATATGCCAATATGTCCTAGAGGGGGGTGAATAGGACTTTTTAAAGATTTATGATTTATTTAGACATCCTATCACTCTAATCCTATGATGTATGCAATTCTTAGGATTACTCAAATGTAACTCTACTGGCTTCCAAACCAAGTAAAGGATCCAATCACAAACTAGTCAAGATATAACAATATGCAACTTAGTCTATGTTGGATATGAATGTGTATGTGTGTGAGATGTGATCAGATATATGAATATGAATGCATTGACATGAATCACACATATAGAAATGCAATCACAGACATAGTCATTTTATAGTAGTTCGATGATAAGTCTACTCTACTCCCGGCTGCCGCACTCAACCCTTGAGTGTACCGGATTTCACTAAGGAGGTTTCCCAAGGTTCACCTCAAACCTAAGGTTTTAAATCAGGTTCACCTTCAACCTTTACAGAGGTTTTACGCGGTTCACCTCAAACCCAGAGTTTTACTGGTTCACTCCTAACCAGATGTTTATGCTCTCATAGAGCAAGGGTCCACACAATGCACCTGAATTTTAGAGCATACAGGTCAAGGACCTACACAAGGACCTAATAGTTTATGCTCTACACAAGAGCAAGGGTCCACCCTGTGCACCCACTACGTACACTCCTGCCGGAGGCCTCCTTGAGAACTTCAAAGGGTGAGAACCACTTAGGACTAAGACCTAGGAAGGAATGATCACAAGTGTCCTCTGGACTCTGGATACTTACAGATAAGTTGATGAGTCCCGTTAAGCACAACGCCAAAGATCTTCTCCTCCTTGTTGACGAAGAGTCTTCAGCTCCCTTCATCCGCAACACAAGATGATATATCAATGCTTGGCTTCGGGTTGGGTCAAGGGTGAGATGGAATCCTACTCTCTAAAGATTTTCCTATAAGGAAGATAGAGTGGTTCCTCTCTTATGCATTCAAGGTATCTCAGCATAATGATTTGTCATTAAGGTAGTAGCTGGAGGATCATTGAATGCGGAAGTTCTTTCTCCAATCCACTCTCTTTGATATCAATGGTAAGGGTGGATTGGAGGATGAACTCCCTAGAGAGAAAGGCTTTAGATATAAGATGCAAGTTGAAACACACAAAAGCTCTCTCTTTTCTCTCTTACAGCAACAAAGAACAAGCCCTCTATATATAGGCAAGAAGTTCCAACAGATATAAAACGGTCACATTTATGACAGAGTTCGATATCATCGAGCGTATACTCTCGATAGCATCGATGGTCTGCTCGATGACTCGGACTCGATGTCATACGCTTTTGAAACTCCTTGCCAATAGGTCGATGAATCAAGACAGTTGTCGTTGTCATCGGATTTCGAACTCCGATTCCATCGATGACTGGGTCGATCCCTCGACACATGAAAAATGAGAGAGACTTGATTTTGAAAATATTTCAGGTTTTCATGAATGATCGGGGGAACCGTCGAGGTCATCGGAATTTGAATATTGATGATATCGAGATCTGAGTCGAGGCATCAATAATTCCCGCAGATTTATCTTTAAACTTGCTGAACAGATTATGACTTAGTTCGATGCAATCGATCAGGTGTCGATATCATCGATATTTGAATATCGATTAAATCGAAGGGCCCCCGATCATAGTTAAAAAAATATCCTGAAATACCTGCTGTAAGAAATGCGCGCCCACCATCGATATCATCGATGGACCTCCGATCTTATCGATATTTTATTTCAGATCATATCGGACGATCATCGATATATCGAAGAATTTTGATATTTTCATTAAAAAACAGGGGCGCCAGAAATCTGCCTGTCGATCTTATCGAGCCACTCTCGATGGTCTCGAGTTTTGAATATCGATGATATCGATATGTGTATCGATACATCGATAATTCGTCCAGATATATTGTGAAGTTGCTGGACATTTTGGTCCTCTTATCGATAATATCGTTAAGGTATCGAGGACATCAACAGTGCAAGTCGATCATATCGAGGGTGCTTCGATAGAATCGACAGGGCGAGAAAAACTTAGAAATTTTCTTATTTTGAAAAAGTTTTCTCACCACAAAAACCCTAAGATGTCTATCTTGTTTTCAAGGTTTTAATCACCTGGTGTTTTAGGACATGGGGTGTGAGGCTATGATTTACCTATTGCAAGCTTCCACAAATCCGGTTGAGGCAGACGCTTGAAATAATCTTCCTATCGAGTTCTGCAGCCAGTCTGACTCACCATACACCTAACTTGACAAACCAGGGTACTAGCATGTGCACTTTCAATCTCCCCCTTTGTCAATTACGTGACAAAATACCCAAAACACCCTAGAACACTTCTAGACACACCCTAAATTGTGTGTACAGGTATTTACACAATTTTACAAATTCTAGAAGTATCAGCTCCCCCTTACTTCAAAACTCCCCCTTTCTTGCAGCTGCTCCCCCTAACACCTGCAACACATTAGATATACAATTTTCCGCTCGGGGTGTTTTGAATTGTTCTCCCCTTTTTGTCAGTCATTGGCAAAGGTATAGTAAGTGATATTGACTGAAGAATGAATTGTATGGGAGAACCAACAGATATAGATGTATAAAGATGAAATCATTTTTGAAACAAACATCATTTTTAGAAGTCATGAATGCATATTTAGACAAGATAAAGCAGTTGTACAGCAGTTAAAATATGCATTGAGAACATCATATGCATTCCAGAACTTAGATAAACCAGGGGGAATCGAAAGCAGAATTATGGCATTGAAGACAAGAATATTATTCAGCCATATCCAAACTAAAATATCCATCTTTGTAAGCATCAACCAAATCAGATATCAAACATTCCAGTTTCAACAAAAATAACCAAGCCCATGTATGGACACCCAAAAGTAACCAACGTTAGCCCAGCCGTGGGCATATGCAAAACCAAAAAGAGTTAGTTCATGTAGATTAGATGACTGTCACACACACTCAAGAGGGCGTAGAACATTCAAAAAGATATTCATGTTCATACGCTGAATTTAGAGTGAGGTTTGTGAGTGACAGCATTTACTGATCAATGCTACAGAGCAGAGTGAGATGGTGCGATGTCGTCTCGTCGGCAGGTCAGCAGATAGACCAATTGTTGCACAGATTGTTGTACTTTGTGGACAACCCACTCCAAGAGTGAGCCGCTCCCGCATTGAGTGGACATCTCTCTGGATCGCCCCAATCCTGTCTAGCTTGAATCTTTTTGCATGCCCAGGTGTTGACATAGATGGCGCAGCATCAAGTCCAGTCAGATCTTCCTCGCCTATTTCAGCTTCTCCAACATGAGGTTCTCCACCACCTTCAACTCCCACTTCTTGGATCCCTTCGTCCTCTTCTTTTTCATCGTGAAATTTCAAGTCCATTTTTCGAATATTCTTAGCATTGAAGACATGAAGAGGAAATGATGGATCAGTGGTAGATGGAAAACCAATTTTGTCGCCGATCCTACTGATGATCCAGGGATATGGAAGATGGAGATCCCTGGAGTTGTGAATCGCATACACCAGTTGATTGACCAGTAGAGTAGGGAGGCACATCCTTTTCCCTTTAGCAATAAAGTAAACAATCGATGCCATAAAGCCAGTGAGGTCAGATCTATTCGAGCTTCTCGGATATATGTTTGTGGTGAAAATACCATGTAGGATCCGAAAGCGAGGTTCCATGTACCTAGATTTCAGTGCATTTCCTTGGTGCCAGGCAATGTCCCTTCCTTGGCATAGGAACTTGGTTACCATGGAACGTACCTCAGGATGATCCATCTCCAAATCAGGAAGACCTTCAGGTGCCAACTACAGGTTAAGAATGCTGGCCACAGTAGAGGGGGTAATGAAGGTATCATCACCACGCATGGAGACCATGAAAGAGGGAGGATCGGATACAGGGGAGTGACATGCTGCCAGAAAGTTACGGGTGCGTTCAAGTTGGCAAGATCCTCCAAAATCAAGAACCGCATCCCACCCAATTGTTGTGAACAAGGGTTCGAGATTATATGATGCCAAGCAGTTCCTGTCGACTTTCCTTTCATGAATCAGTTTCCGTTCAATGTACTTGGCAGGATGTCAGACAATCGAAGAGGGAGGCGGAGAAGGAGGTGCTGATTGTTCCGACTGAGACTCCCCACGAGTGGTTGGTCGTGATCTTTGTCGTGTGGGGGTCCCACGGTCCAGGGGTCTCGCTCTTGGTTTGGATGCGAGGACTTTTTATTGAGTAGTCCTTGATGACTCCCCGGGACCAGATGCCAGACCTTTGTCCTTTCCCATGTGGACCAATACGAGTTTGAAAGATTTGGGAAAACGACAAGCACTTGGCAAATCAGAAATACCAAAAAGATGACGTAGAAAGGTATTACCCGATTTGTGGAGTGATCTGAGTAGCCTGACATGGCGTTCAATGATTCGGTCAAGATGATCAAGCAGAGAAGATGACCAAAACCCTTAAAAATAAAAAAACTTTTTCGCATCGCTGACTTTTATTGGACACCATCGGTCGATGTCATCGATACTTGTGTCGATGATATCGAGAAGCTATAGACCGATTCTATCGAGTCTGTTTTCGAGATCATTCTCGATTATACGGCTTTTCACATTCTAGGGCTCCGTCGATGGTATCGACCCTTGGTCGATGAAATCAAAAACACACTCGACAATTTTATCGAAGGTGAGTATTTTTCAGGATTTTCACCACTTTGACGCCTTTTATGCATAGTGAGATGTTTCGTGATTAGATCAGTATACACGCAAAATTTTGTACAAGTTGTGTACAGCTACAATAATGTTTACATACAAAAGTTTTGAGATGAAGAACATCAGATATATCATTGAAAGCACAGCAAAAATATTTTCTCATTTTAGCACAGGTTCAGATTCTATCTCGTGATCTGAACAAATTCTTTCTTACCAATTTTACTTAGTTGATTTGGGTGGTGATGCAAGAGCATTTCTTCTATCCATAATCCTGGGAGGACTTTTCAATTTCTGTATTTCTCTGGTTAATACTTTGTTAACATGATTCTGACCAGAGCTAGTTTGAGTCCCCCTAGGTGTTATGCAATCAAACTTATAATGACCTGAATTACCGCACGAGTGACATACTGGAGTTGTTCTGGTTTTGCTTCCAGAGGCAGCAGATTTTTCAATTTTATGCGCTGTAACTCCAGATTTTGGCTTGGGCTTTTCATATCCTAGGCCACTTTTATCCTTACAAGGTCTTCCCATTCCCAACAGTTTTTCTAGCTTTTCACCACTTTGGAAAAACTTGTAGTTTATTTTGGCCATCTTCTTGCATTCTTCTAGATTAACCAGAAGTGTATAATTTTCGTTACGAAGAAGTTTATTCATATCTTCTAGCTGTTCAACTTGTTTGTTCAGTTCTTCTTTTTCAATAGATCCCACATTGTCGGATGAAAATGATTCAGTGGTTTGCTGTTTTGATTCAGATTCAATTGAAATGATGGGAGTAGTGGAGACCGTAAGAATTTTCAGTGATTTTTTATCTTCATTGCATTCTGAGTCACTAGATTCTGAGTTTGACTCTTCTGTATCATCCCATGTGGCGGTCATTGCTTTCCCTTTGGTTTTTCTGTTTGGGCATTCGATAGATAGGTGTCCATACCCTTGACAGGCGTAACATTGTAGTTCTTTGGTCTTTTTACCAAGTTTGCCTGCAGAGGGTTTGTTATCCACTTTTCTACCACTAGAGGGATGACCACGATTCTTTTGAAAGAATCTTCTGAATTTTTGTGCCAGCAAGGCCACTTCCTCATCTTCATCTTCCTTTTCACTCTTACTGTCCTCCTGTATTATTTTCTTTGAAGTTTTTAGGATAGTGTTTTTGGATTTTTGGGGTTGAGTAAAGTGTAGTTCAAAAGTTTGTAGGGAACCTACTATTTCTTCTACTTTCATTTCGTCTATATTCCTACACTACTCAATTGTTGTTACCTTGGGATTAAACCACTCCGGTAATGATCTTAGAATTTTTCTGCAAGTTTTGGGAACCGGAACCTTCTCTCCCAATCCACCCATGGAGTTACAAATGATATTTAGTTTTGTAAAGAACTCCATAAATGTCTCATGCTCTTCCATTCTGAGACTTTCGAATTGTGAGGTCAATAATTGAAGTTTGGACCTCTTCACAGTACTTGTGCCTTCATGGGTTGTTTCCAGTAAATCTCATGCTTCTTTTGATGTCCCACACATACTTATCTGATTGAATATATCCTGGGACACGGCACAGTAGATAGCATTCATAGCCTTGGCTTCAGATGTTTGTCTTTCTTTGTCGAATGCTGTCCACTTTTCTTTGGGTTTGGGCTTTGTGATTGTTGTGTCACTATCAAGTACAATTTGTTCAGTAGGTGGCACATATCCACTTTCAACTATATCCCAAACGTCATGATCCAAAGATCTCATAAAGTAGTGCATCCTATCCTTACAGTGTGCATAATTTGAACCATCAAACACTGGAGGTCTAGTGACCGATGAGCCCTCTCCTTTAGCCATATTCCCAACTTCAGTCAAGATCACTCTCAAGGCGGTGAAGCCCTTAAAGAGAGACCGGCTCTGATAGCAATTGAAATAGCGATGAAGACAGCTTGAGTAGAAGTTGGAATATGCCAATATGTCCTAGAGGGGGGTGAATAGGACTTTTTAAAGATTTATGATTTATTTAGACATCCTATCACTCTAATCCTATGATGTATGCAATTCTTAGGATTACTCAAATGTAACTCTACTGGCTTCCAAGCCAAGTAGAGGATCCAATCACAAACTAGTCAAGATATAACAATATGCAACTTAGTCTATGTTGGATATGACTGTATATGTGTGTGAGATGTGATCAGATATATGAATATGAATGCATTGACATGAATCACACATATAGAAAAGCAATCACAGACACAGTCATTTTATAGTGGTTCGACGATAAGTCTACTCCACTCCTGGTTGCCGCACTCAACCCTTGAGTGTACCGAATTTCACTAAGGAGGTTTCCCAGGGTTCACCTCAAACCTAAGGTTTTAAAACAGGTTCACCTTCAACCTTTACAGAGGTTTTACGCGGTTCACCTCAAACCCAGAGTTTTACTGGTTCACTCCTAACCAGATGTTTATGCTCTCCATAGAGCAAGGGTCCACACAATGCACCTGAATTTTAGAGCATACAGGTCAAGGACCTACACAAGGACCTAACAGTTTATGCTCTACACAAGAGCAAGGGTCCACCCTGTGCACCCACTACGTACACTCCCGCCGGAGGCCTCCTTGAGGACTTCAAAGGGTGAGAACCACTTAGGACTAAGACCTAGGAAGGAATGATCACAAGTGTCCTCTGGACTCTGGATACTTACAGATAAGTTGATGAGTCCCGTTAAGCACAACGCCAAAGATCTTCTCCTCCTTGTTGACGAAGAGTCTTCAGCTCCCTTCATCCGCAACACAAGATGATATACCAATGCTTGGCTTCGGGTTGGGTCAAGGGTGAGATGGAATCCTACTCTCTAAAGATTTTCCTATAAGGAAGATGGAGTGGTTCCTCTCTTATGCATTCAAGGTATCCCAGCATAATGATTTGCCATTAAGGTAGTAGCTGGAGGATCCTTGAATGCGGAAGTTCATTCTCCAATTCACTCTCTTTGATATCAATGGTAAGGGTGGATTGGAGGATGAACTCCCTAGAGAGAAAGGCTTTAGATATAAGATGCAAGTTGAAACACACAAAAGCTCTCTCTTTTCTCTCTTACAGCAACAAAGAACAAGCCCTCTATATATAGGCAAGAAGTTCCAACAGATATAAAACGGTCACATTTATGACAGAGTTCGATATCATCGAGCGTATACTCTCGATAGCATCGATGGTCTGCTCGATGACTCGGACTCGATGTCATACGCTTTTGAAACTCCTTGCCAATAGGTCGATGAATCGAGACAGTTGTCGATGTCATCGGATTTCGAACTCCGATTCCATCGATGATTAGGTCGATCCCTCGACACATGAAAAATGAGAGAGACTTGATTTTGAAAATATTTCAGGTTTTCATGAATGATCGGGGGAACCGTCGAGGTCATCGGAATTTGAATATCGATGATATCGAGATCTGAGTCGAGGCATCGATAATTCCAGCAGATTTATCTTTGAACTTGCTGGACAGATTATGACTTAGTTCGATGCAATTGATCAGGTGTCGATATCATCGATATTTGAATATCGATTAAATCGAAGGGCCCCCGATCATAGTTAAAAAAACATCCTGAAATACCTGGCGTAAGAAATACGCGCCCACCATCGATATCATCGATGGACCTCCGATCTTATTGATATTTGATTTCAGATCATATCGGACGATCATCGATATATAGAAGAATTTTGATATTTTCATTAAAAAACAGGGGCGCCGGAAATCTGCCTGTCAATCTTATCGAGCCACTCTCGATGGTCTCGAGTTTTGAATATCGATGATATCGATATGTGTATCGATACATCGATAATTCGTCCAGATATATTGTGAAGTTACTGGACATTTTGGTCCTCTTATCGATAATATCGTTAAGGTATCGAGGACATCGACAGTGCAGATCAATCATATCGAGGGTGCTTCGATAGAATCGACAAGGCGAGAAAAACTTAGAGATTTTCTTATTTTGAAAAAGTTTTCTCACCACAAAAACCGTAAGATGTCTATCTTGTTTTAAGGGTTTTAATCACCTGGTGTTTTGGGACATGGGATGTGAGGCTATGATTTACCTATTGTGAGCTTCCACACATCCGGTTGAGGCAGACGCTTGAAATAATCTTCCTATCGAGTTCTGCAGCCAGTCTGACTCACCATACATGTAACTTGACAAACCAGGGTACTAGCATGTGTACTTTCAACATGCACAATTAGAAATAAATCTCCTCATAAAATTAACTTGGCCTAAAAACCTTTGCAACTCTGATATGTTTTTCGGTGGCCAAACATTAACTACAGCACGAGCTTTATTCTGGTTGATCTCGATCCCTCTTTGGTGTATGAGGAACTCTAGAAATTTACCAGCTGCAACCCTGAAAGCACATTTCAAGGAGTTCATTTTCAATTGGTGGAGTCTCATCCGCTCAAAGGACTCATGCAAGTGGGCCAAATGCTCTTCCGCATCGGTTGATTTAACTACCACATCATCCACATAAATTTCCATGAAGCGATCGATCATATCATGAAAGATGGCATAACGACCCAGCAGTAGGTTCCTAATGGACTTGGACACCTAAATGTCGTCTTCGGCACATCGTCTAATGCAATGTAGATTTGATTATACCCAGAATGTCAATCCATGAAGGACACAATCCCATGTCCGACAGCCCGATCGATAAGCTGATTGGCCACTGGAGTGGGATATTTATCCTTAAGTGTGGCCAAGTTTAAAATTTTGAAATCAATACAGACCATCAATTTACCATTCATTTTCATCATTGGGACTGCATTCAACATCCATTCGGCATACTTAATTGGCCAAATAAACCCAGCTTTCAGGAGTCGTTCTATTTCTTCCTTGATTTTGAGGGTAACTTCAACTGTCATCCACCTAAGCGGCTGTTTATACGACCGATAACCTTCGTTAGCGGGTAATCTGTGCTCAACTAGGGACCGATCGAGCCCCTGCCATTTCATGATAATCCCACATGAAACAATCAGCGAATTCATTAAGCAATTCCACCAATCGTTCTCTTTCATGCAGCTTTAACAATTCGTCGATGTATGATGGTTTTGATCTCAACCAATGGATCCTGAATTTGAGGTCGATAATCTTCCATCTTTTATGATGCTTGTTCCCAAATTGATCTCAACCAATGGATCCTGAATTTGAGATCGATAATCTTCCATCTTTTATGATGCTTCTTCAAATCCGACGTTGTCTTCCTTAGCCACTTCCTCCATCTCGGCTAGATTCACAAAACAACCATCATCCATTTCCCTCAAGCTTTCTTCACGCCTTCTTATTTTGTCCGTGAGGTCGGCCCGATTTACTTTCTTCTCTGGCATTCTGATCATGAGATCTCTTTAATGGTGCAGCGTGGAACCGGCTGACGTGGGACAATGTCCCTCGGCCGATTGTCGTTGGCTCGGGTAAATTTCGGGATTGCCTGCACAATACTATCCGGGTTCTTTTTTATTGTAATTCTAGTAGGGCGGCCGAATTTATTTTTCTCAGTGAATCTAATAGGCCCCACTTCCTCACATAGTAGTAAGCCTCATTGGCATTCGAAGTAGCCAATAAGGGTTTATTATCGGCCAGGACTAGCTTGACTTTGTTCTGGTTCCAAAAGATCACAAACTGGTGTAGAGAGGATGGGATGTATGCAAATGAGTGGATCCAATCTCTCCCTAATAAAGAATTGTAGCTTGACGAGGTTTCTACCACAAAAAATGGTGTCAAGTCTGTTTTGGTGGCTATAGTCAGATCAACCGACAAGACACCATGTGTGTTTGTGACATGATCAGCAAAATTGCAAACAATCACTTCTGATGAAATCAGATCGGCCGTGGTTTTTCCTAGATTGGTCATCATCCTTCAAGGCAATAGGTTCACTGCAACCCCGTTATCAACCGGGATCTTGGTAATAGGGCTTCTGTCCAGATGAGTCGATATATACAATGGCATGAGGTGTTGTGTCATGTCATGGGTAGGCTTGTTGATAAACACCCTTTCAGATACATCCCCGGCTGCTACGGTAACCGTGTTGACATTTGGTGCTTCATCACCATTAGACTCATTTCCCACTCTTTCTTCAAACAGGAAAGAGGCATGTTGTATAATCACCAGAGGAGTATATTCTTCCACGTCACTAGCCATACTATTCGACTAAGTGGGTCTAACCTGGAAGCTGGACAGCAATGTGAAAACCATATTGCAATGAAATGTCACTAGTGGCAACATCGTGGACACAATTCCAGCCACAAGCACGACCGGCAAATCAACATGCGAGGAGATTCCTCTGTTGGGAAACATTCTTTGTTGAGGTAATCTGACAAGTTACCGCAGCTATCTTCCTCTTCGCTGAGGTAATCCAATATCAAACCTTGTCAGTGACTGAATCATTTTGCAAGCCTATTAAGTTATCTTCCAAACAAGCCCAAAATCTTGAGATTTCAATACCACTTTGTTATGTTGTTTTCTTCACTGGGTATGCGTGCGTGCCAGAATTAGAATTGCGACTCTAATTCAAACCGAACAATAATGACCCCAAGCGCCAAGATAGGCAAACACGTAGTGTATGACCAAGATCCAGAGAGATGGGCCGCCTATTCAGCCACTCGCTTAATGTGTAAATTGGATCAGGCAATAGTTAGGGTGGGGTTCATCCTCTAATAATGGTTTACACATTTGCCTTCCGTACGAAAGGACTTTTCAATACAGAGAAAATGAAATGGGAAAAAAAATCCTTACAGTCGGTCGCGAGGAACAGTTAAAGAACACCTTTCTGATGGATGAGCTGAGTCCAACGCGCAGGCGTAGACTCAAATTATAGCTAAAATTACTGGCTACTTGTTTACTACTTTAGATTACGCTAAGGAATGTAAATCGGCAAGCTTGAAAAGTAAAAATTACACTAATGAATGTAATTTGCTTAACAAGGAAAGTAAATGATTATACTATGGAAAGTAAATTAACAAGATAATTTGATAGATAGATTCGGTTTATTTAGGTTGGTGTGAGACCATTTCCTTATTGTTTTGCTTTGTTATTTATAGCTTTGATCCAGCCATTCTGGATTCTTCCCATGATCAGACGGTTGCCATAACCACTATCCCTTACTTCCTTCTGGATGCTTTCCACGTCTCGCTTCCTTGCTTCTCCTCTTGCCACCTATCATATAACCGTTTAAGCACGATCACTTCCTCGTCGGCCGCTTTAGTGGTACATGGCACCTCTTAATACGTCCTAGCTCCATTTATCAAGAAATCTCATCCGTACATATCCGCAGATCTCTGAACCTACCATGTGTATCTGTATAGATCACATGTAACGTCCTCTAATTAGTCGTGGAAGGGAATGGCGTTAGTAGGGATGAACACACTCAGGTGTATGTTTATAAATAGATTAAAGGGTATTTTAGTTATTTTATATTTTTAATGAAATAGATGGTTAAAATTAAAAGATTAGATAGTTAGGATTAAAAGTCATTTTAAGGATTCCTTTTACTACGAGAATAAATATATAAACACAAGAAAGTTATGCTCTCGGGTGATAACATGCATTGCTTCCTTGTTGATATGCATTGTGCATGGTAGAAGAGCCGGGGGAAGCTTGCCGTAATGGGATCAGATTAGGTGCAGGTCCAGCCTCACCCAACACATTCGGCCCTGAACGTGGGGCCCACCTTCATATATATTTTGTATATCCACACTGTCCATCCGTTTTTCCAGCTCCTTTTAGTGCATGGCCCAAAAGTCAAGCAGTGGGCCACAAAATAAGAAACAGTGGTGACAGCGTGGATATACAAAACATATACATCAAGGTGGGCCACACCTAATCCGCTCCTGACGATAATTAGCATAACATCTAGCAGGTTGTTAGATATCATACGGACCTTATATAATTTTATTTCTCATGCATTAAATTTTGTGGTCTGATCTTCAAGTACATGTTACATATCCAAACTGAGATTCTCCCTCCATTTCGATTTAGTTGTCATTAATGACCCTATAAATGGACAGTTTAATGGCTCAAAAATAGAGCTGTTCATGGATAGCATGGTAATGGACTCGTGTCTTGAACCGCTGAAGGAGCTCTGGTTCTAGTCACCAAGGGTTTAGGTCCAAGCACCACATTCAAGGTAACCTGATGAATGGTCCACACCAATGGTTTCGATTAACACACATGTATGCCACATGTAGGGCAGATGAGGTTACGACACTTGTCCGAGTCCGGTGCAACTTGGAATCAGTAGGACCCAATCCAGTTCAACACCATGATCACCCCTTATTCGGGTGAGTCAGGCCGGTTTAATCCTGACTCTGGGCTTATCAATAATGCTCGGGTGAGTTGGGCCAGTTTAGCCTTGACTCAGGGCAGTGTTCAGAGTATCGTTAATGTTACATGTATAAATGATTGGGAAATGGAAACATATATCCGTATCACTAATCTCATCGTCAATGCTCGGAAAAATATTGCTGTCGTCTGATGGAAACATTGAAAAAAGGTGGAATTTTTTAGTGAAACTTTAGAAGAAGTTAAAAGAAACATGTTTATATGTGTAGAAATCAAAATATCATACACACACACATAATAAGTTTCCTTTATGGGGCCTAACCATGTGTTATTGAAAAATAATAAATAAATTCACAAAATTTGTAGTCAATCAATAGATTGGCTAACACATTAATATAGAAAATTTCCATATTAATTAACAGTAAAGAACACATTTTCCAATATAGAAATGAAAAAATTAGGATTTTCCTAATTTCCCTAATTTTTCACTTAAATGTTAATTTTTGCCACAAATCTATGTCAACGCATGAGACTCACACGCAGACATGAATTTTCATTGCAATCCATGCTAACATTTGAAAAAAGATTAAAAGAAGAAGTTTTTTTTAATGAATTTTTCATCACTTATGAATTCTGGCATGCCTTTGTTTCCGGTCGAGATTTCTCCCTAAATGTAAATTTTTCTTTAAAAATAAAAAAGAAAGAAAGAGTGATCAAAATCACCCAAGTAGCAAATTTTCCAAAAAAAAAAAAAAAAAAAAAAAAAAAAAAAAAAAAGGAAAATTTTCCAATTTCTTGTCAATTTTTTCCTATTTACAGATGTTTCCTCGGTATCGAGGATATAATCATTGGTAACAGGGATATTACCAAGGAACTTTTGTAACAAATTCTTCTCAAAGTATCACTAATATCGATAAATATCATCAAGTATCGCCAATATTATGAAAGTTGCGAGACTAGTCAACACTAGAGAAGATTCGTATAAATGAATTATGAAAAAGAACCACACGTTTGTGATCGTTTAAAATTACTCACACCTCCCTACTCTTAGTTTACAAATTAGACTGGAACATAATGATGCTGCAACAATTTTATTACTTGCAAGGAATATGTGCAATCTGATATTCGCAAGCATTACATACAGCTAACATCCTCTTTTCAAGGTTATGACTCGTGAATATAACCTACCTTAATTTTATGAGAGCATGCCCAGTTGTAAGTTCCAAAGGAACAGACGTGATTCACCCAAGTCCCTTCTGAGATGCTGTAATCGACCATTGTCACTGTTATCTGGAAGCCATTGAGACTGACATGTAGTGGTACATCTACATCCAACGGTCGCTGCACCCAAACCTCACATCACAAATAGATAGCATATGATGCCGGAAATATGTTACAATCAACCCAAGCAAACTTGAATTGTGGAACCCAGAAGCTCAGCTTGCACAACGTCTCTTACCACAATCCCATGAATTGATCTGCATAAAGGCACATGAAGGTTTAAAGAATTTGAGAGGGAGGCAAAAGAAGGAAACAAGTATGAAGAATTAGAAGGTTCTGATGCATCGGAATGTGAATAGCAGTCAGATATGCAATTTCCTACAAGCAGGGCCCAGTTTTAAGTGACCATTGTTGAGTTCTCTCCCTAACCATATATTTTTAGGCCACTGATCCAAGAGATTGAATCATCAAGACTCATCCCATACACTGTTTAGTGGGATCCGCTAACCACAGCCCTAGATGCACAAACTGGTGTACCAGGATGGTTCACACTCTTAACTCATCAGGACCCTAAATTCTCAATTGGTATTATCACAGCAAATCCCAACTTTCTTCTTCTTCTTCTTCTTCTCCTTCCTTTTGAGAACATTAATAAATGAGTTCGAGGACATGGTCACAACTATAGACTAGTCTGCAGGGAGGAATTATAGGATCCTTGACCTCAGGAATGTACAGAATACTCGTGCCGTCAGCTGGTACAAGTGGGGCCATGGTTCAGCAGTGTAGGCCATTGGTCTGTTGGACCCCACTGTGGGCAGACCATGCTCCAAAAATATCATTGATAGTATAACCGTAACCTTCATTTTGTGGTTGGAAATAAATGGCCAATAAGAGATGCATTAGTGATGCACATTCAACTGAAAAAAGTGCCACGATTGATGGCTAGGATATTCCAATCTAGGAAATTTTGAGGCATGGTCCATCAACAGAGGGGACCACAAGCCAAATGGCCTCGATTACAGAACCATGGGTCCCACTTATAGAAACTGAAAACCCATGCATGCTATGCATATGTTATAGTTGGGGTCCTCAAGGATCATAAAATTCCACCTGTGTCTGGCAATCCCATTTTGAAATCAAAAGCATCAACAGAGGCAATTAACAGATTTAGTTTGTGCAATTCACAGTTCCTGCATACCAGTTTCTGGTTTTGATCACTTAAATCACACACACACAATATATATGCTCCTATAGTCAGAATTATTTAAAGCCTTAAAAGGATGGATCTAGTTTCCAACACCCTAGCAATGAAACTAGACATTTCTGTGCATTTTCTACCATTCCTCAATAGGTAGTGACTCATTAACTGTATGCATGACATGCACATATGCCAATCCAAACCATCCAAAACCCCTGTTCCCAATGCCAATGAAGCATACCCAGAAAACACTAACTGGATTATCCTAACCATCCCTTGGTAGCCATCAGATGGATGAATAGTTAACGTAATCACCAATGTCAGATGATTAAGACCATCCAATCGGGCAGCTTTTTGGGTGATTCTCCATTCAAAATGGTATCCATGGCTAGGGCTGTACATCGAGCCGAGTCGAGTCGAGGTGGGCCAAGCTTGGCTTGACTCGTCCATGCTATACTCGAGTTCGAGCTCAAGCTCGCCCTCGAGCTCAACATTGAAGCTTGGCTTGTTTGCCAAAGCTTTCGAGTCGAGCTAGTGGTTCGAGTCGAGTCGAGTTTACCTCGGTAGGGTAAGGGAAAGAAAAAGAGGGAATGGGGACGGGTAAGGTCGGGTAGGGTTTTTTAGTAAAAACTTTTAAGTTTTAATTTCTTTTTTTTTTTAAACTTAAAAAAAAAAAATATATATATATATATATATATATATATATATATTTTTAATATTAATATAATATATATAATATATATTATTAAAATATATTACTCGAGCCGAGTCGAGCTCGAGCTCGAGCTTCGAGTCGAGTCGAGTTCGAGTCGAGTTCAAGTCGAGTCGAGTTGAAATACACCATGGTCGAACTTGGCTTGAACTCAACTCGAGCTTTAGTAAACAAGCTTGACTCGCCTTGAGTCGGCCTTTCAAGCCGAGTCAATCCGAGCTGAGTCGAGCCGAGTCGAGCGAGCTTTTCGAGCTAGCTTGACTCGAGTACAGCCCTATCCATGGCCTAATAATCTGGATTGACATACATTGGTGGGGATTTACTTACCATAGAAAAAGGTCAAAAAGTCACGTAGTAGTTTAGACCTCACCATATATTCACCTACCACTCTATCAATTTCAACCAAAAGAACAGTTGTTTCATTGGATCCGTAACTTGAACTTCTTTATTTTTTAAGAAGACGACAATTTCATTGGATCAAAGGAAGAAAACAAAGCAAGATACAGCAGTGGAAGGTGGCCTCATGGTCACTCGCTGCAAGCAAAGACAGAAAGCCAAAACAAAAGGAAGCAGCAAAAACACAGTGAAAATAACCAGACCCGACACACTGGGCTGATCATGCAAAGACAACCGATTCCCAGTCACTTCTTAGTGAAGCAAATAAGTAACTGAGAAAGCAGGAGGCCAAGGGCCAACATCAAAACCATGGAGACAATGAAGAAGGATAGAACTGCAATTGAAACAGACTTGTCCCAAAAACAACTCTTGCATTTCTCTCTTTCCAAACTGCCCAAATAATAGTGAAAAGGAACATTTCCCAGATGCTCCTACCACGCTCCATAAATAGACTGGAAATCCAGCCAGCAAAAACATAAAACATGGACCTTTCCAACACGCATCTAACTCTAAAAAGATTTAGGAAATGAACACAAATGTCTGACTGGCAATGCAAGAAGAGGTGGTCCACTGATTCCTCACTTCTCCTACACATGAAACACATATTAAACATCACCATATTCCACTTTTTAAGATTGTCCACCATAAGGATTTTATTGGTGATGGCTATCCACACAAAATCTTGAACCCAGCAGCTATCCATAACATGAAGTCATGAACTTCAACTTGGGTACAAACCCAAACTCAAAGAACAAAGACATTGCAGTGAGCAAGTCTCCCATTGGCTGTACAGTGATTTCACTAACCTCTAGAGAGTGGGTTATCACCAGTGTTTCAAATAGCGCCCGTAGCGTAGCGGTAGCGTACACTACGTAGCGTAGCGTGGCCGTAGTGCTACATAGCGTCCCAAATAGCGTAAATCCCTTGTAGCGCACGCTACAGGGGTCGTAGCGTACGCTACAGCTACGTAGCGCGTAGCGCGTAGCATCTGTAGCGTAAGCTACAATGTATTTTTTTTACTATTTTAGTTTTTTTTATTATTTTTTCAAGTTTTCTTTGTTTCTAATGTTGAGGAATGTGACACTTGTATTGTACTTGATACTTTTAACCTATGGGATTTTTATTTCTTTTCATAATTGTGACTTGTGGTTTCAATTAGACATTATTAATTAGAGTGGTTTGCTTAGGAAGTTGTTGATGTGATAATTATTGGATTTGGCTTATGTATGTGGATTGTCTTTTGATAAATGATAACTAATAACTTTTTTGAACATGCTTATAATTGATCAAATGAATCATCTTTTAGGCATTTTTATATTTGTTTCCCTTTTTTTTCACTATTTATTATATTCGTCCTATTTTTAAATTAAAAAATAGAAATATCGTGTAGCTTACGCTACACGCTACGTATTTACGCTACACACTATAGAGGGTTGAGCGCTACGCATCACGCTACCGCTATTTAAAACACTGGTTATCACAAATCTCCTGCCATTTCATTGTCGAGGCACACTGTGCAAGCTAGGAAGATAAATTTATTATTAAAATCAAAGGGCCCTTTGCAATCCAAACTAATGAGCAAACTTACAAATCTTCCCATCAAACATCTACCTACAACAATAACATCATTCCCCATTTTGACTTTTCTACTTAGGCTTTGAGGATCACCAAAACAAAGTTGAAGAGATTGACTGAAGTAGTTTCCTCAAATCTTAGATGATTACTTATGCTCCATTACATGGATACTTCAAATAAGTTGAGCTTTGCTAAGCCCACACACGTGTGAAGGCTCATCTACATGCCACACATGTGCCAGTACGGTAAGATAGGTCTGAGATCCAACCCATCCAACAGAACAGCACCACTATAATGATGCCCTAGCCCAAGAATCAACTTGATCCACTGGTCATGTGGGCCATAGTTTGCTAAACAAATGTACGGCTCTGAAAAACTTGGCAGAAGTTTTCTAACCCATCTACCTATTAGCCCACATACTGATTGGACCAGATTTTATTTTTAGAAATATGTAAGGTTGGACCAACCTGATGGATGGATTATATCTTGGATGTATGTGCCATGCTGGTAATGTGTGTCATGTACATCAAGGTGTGCCAAAACGGTTACGTATCGGCCGTATCGGCCGATACGTAATGGTAACGGTACGAGCCGATACGCGATACGGGGTCGTATCGGCGGATACGATTTGTTGTACCCGTATCGGCCGATACGGGCGTAACGGTTGACCCATAACGGGCTGACCCGTAACGGTTGAAAAACGGTCAGTTTTTTTTTTCCATTTTAAGCTCTTTTTTGCTGTTTTTTTTCAAATTTCTTGCTTCCAAACTACTTCTCACTCCTACTACCAATTTCGACCAACCTTGGTTGGGTATTTGAGATAAAAACACATTGTATTGCGTCTTTTGTTGAATCGAAGCTCGGTGGGCCATTTTTCAGAAATTCCGAATTCGTCAAAAATAGGTATTTATACTTTTTTTTTTAACATGTTTTGTTGTTTTAATCATGCCATATGATGTGTTAATCATAGTAGAACATGTTAATGTGCATTTTTCATATTTGGGGTGTCATTTAATATTTTTTTAATATTTTTTTTCTATTTACGCATGTATTTTGACCCTTTTTTAAAAAATTCGAAAAATCAATTTTTAATGGTCGTTTTACTGTTTTAATCATATCATATGATGTGTTAATCATATTAAAACATATTAATGTGCATTTTACAGATTTGGGGTGCCATTTAATATTTATTATTTTTTTTTTCTATTTACGCATGAATTTTGAACCTTTTTTTTAAAATTCGAAAAATCAATTTTTAATGGTTGTTTTACTGTTTTAATCATGCCATATGATGTGTTAATCATATTAGAACATATTAATGTGCATTTTACAGATATGGGGTGCCATTTAATATTTTTTTATTATTTTTTTTCTATTTACGCATGAATTTTGAACCTTTTTTTTTTAAATTCGAAAAATCAATTTTTAATGGTTGTTTTGCTGTTTTAATCATGCCATATGATGTGATAATCATAGTAGAACATATTAATGTGCGTTTTACAGATTTGGGGTGCCATTTAATATTTTTTATTATTTTTTCTATTTACGCATGAATTTTGACCCTTTTTTTTTAATTCGAAAAATCAATTTTTAATGGTTGTTTTGTTGTTTTAATCATGCCATATGATGTGATAATCATAGTAGAACATATTAATGTGCATTTTACAGATTTGGGGTGCCATTTAATATTTTTTTAATATTTTTTTCTACTTACGCATGAATTTTTACCCTTTTTTTTTAAATTCGAAAAATCAATTTTTAATGGTTGTTTTGTTGTTTTAATCATGCCATATGATATGTTAATCATAGTAGAACATATTAATGTGCATTTTACAGATTTGGGGTGCATTTAATATTTTTTTTTCTATTTACGCATGAATTTTGACCCTTTTTTTTTTTAATTCGAAAAATCAATTTTTAATGGTTGTTTTGCTGTTTTAATCATGCCATATGATGTGATAATCATAGTAGAACATATTAATGTGCATTTTACAGATTTGGGGTGCCATTTAATATTTTTTTAATATTTTTTTTCTATTTACACATGAATTTTGACTCTTTTTTTTTTTAATTCGAAAAATCAATTTTTAATGGTTGTTTTGTTGTTTTAATCATGCCATATGATGTGTTAATCATAGTAGAAAATGTTAATGTGCATTTTACAGATTTGGGGTGCTATTTAATATTTTTTTTCGTATTTTCGAATTAGTGACTTTATATTTTTATTTGCTTATATTGGACAGGTTTTGGAGCTTCTTAGGGTTTAGTATTTTAATTAGAACATAAAATCATCTTTATTAACATAGGTCATACAGACATGCACTCATCTACCTAAACTTAAAGAAATGTCTGGGTCTGGCCAACAACAAGTGAGGAGATTGGATGGCAACATTGTGAGAGGGTTGGTGGTACTAGGCACCAAATGAAGTGCAAGTATTGTGATAGACATGTGACTAGTGGAATTACCCGTCTCAAACAACATTTAGCACATCGAAAGGGTCAAGTTGCGCCATGTGCCAGAGTACCGAGAGAGATAATGTTTTTAATGCAAGCTAGTCTGGATGAGTCGAAGGGTAAACGTGCTACTGTACAAAAGAAGAAAGATGATATTTTGGATGCAGCTCGACAAGAGGTGTTTGGTCCTGAATATATAGGCGTTCGTGATGAAGATATTATTGATTCTGACGAAGATTCAGATCGGGAATTAACTATAGCTAGGAGAGAGAGCTTGCGTGTAGCTCGTGAAGAGGAAGAACGTCGCCGCATGTTTGGCACGCATGGGTCAGTGCGTGATACGGGGGGGCAGTGGGAGTGGGAGTGCAACTGCTTCTGCGGGTGGGACTGAGGGTCGGGGGGGTAGGTTTGGTGGGTTACGACGTATGTTTGGGAGCCGACGACAGACATCTTCACGTGATGCCCCTATACTTGAAGATGAAGAAGTAAATGAGCCTAGGAGACCCTCTATTGATCCAATCCTGTTTAGGAAAGAATCAACTAAACAAAAAAAAAATAAAACAAATGTGGAGTAGAACTTCCGTTGAGAAATTAGGTAGAGCAGCAGCAAAGTTATTTATACATGCTAACATACCTCCTAACGCGGCCAATTCTCCATATTGGCAGGTGGTAATTGATGCAGCAGCAGAAGCAGGTGAATGAATAAAAGCTCCCACGGCTAAGGACATTAGGGGGAAATGGACAAATGCAAAGTTTGCGGATGTGAAAGCATACGTGGCTACCTTTAAACCTGTATGGCAAGCCAGAGGATGCACGATTATGTGTGATGGTTGGACTGGCCCAACCAGACGCAGCATGATCAACTTCATGGTGTACTGCCACTTAGGAACTATATACCATAAGTCAATTGATGCGTCAGAGGCAACAAAAAATGCTACTTATATTAATGAACTAATGGATAAAGTTGTGGACGAGATTGGAGAGGAGAATATAGTGCAGATTGTGACAAACAATGAAGCAACAGATAAGCTTGCAGGACATATGTTGATGGATAAGAGAAAACATCTTTTTTGGTCACCATGTGCTGCTCATTGTATTGATCTTATATTGGAAGATATTGGGAAGAAGAAGAATGTTAAGGAAATGGTCGAAAGGGCAAGGGAAGTGACGACGTTTATTTACAACCATAATCAAGTAGTCGAAATAATAAGAAAGTTCACGAAAGGACGAGAGTTGTTGAGGCCTGCGGCGACTAGATTCGCAACAAACTTTATAGCATTAGAGAGTTTATTCCAGCATATGGGAGAGTTGAGTGAGATGTTCGCTTCCCGAGAATGGCTCAACACAAAACATGGGAAGAAGACATCAGTGACACCGGTCGACGTTGCAAACACCATACGAGACAACAAATATTGAAAGAAGGTCAAGACGATCCTAAAGGTGATGGAGCCACTAATGAGGGTACTCCGTCTTGTTGAAACCGATGAAGCACCTACCATGGGCTTCTTATATGATGCCACGGATAAGGCAAAGCTTACAATTCAACGTGATTGTAGAAGTTGGGAGACTTATTAGAAGATGATCGACAGGAGATGGACAAAGCAACTCCATCACGATCTTCATGCAGCAGGTTACTACCTAAATCCTACGTATAGATATGCCCAATCATTTGTTGAGGATGATGAAGTTCGTGTCGGGCTAAAAAATGTGATAAAGAGATTAGAGCCTGACTTAGATCTGCAAATAAAGGCGTTGAATGAATTAGATACATTTGAAAATCGCCTTGGTAGCTTTGGAGATGCTCTTGCACAGCATGCAGTATCTAGGTTGCAACCGGCCGAATGGTGTATTAATTTCGGAGAGAGTACGAAGGCTCTCCAAAAAATTGCAGTAAAAGTTTTGAGCCAGACAACGTCTTCCTCTAGCTGCGAAAGGAATTGGAGTTGTTTTGCGCTCATTCATTTAAAGAATAGGAATAGATTGCAGACTAGAACATTAGATAGACTTATCTTTATGCACTAAAATATAAAACTAAGAATGCGACGACATCATAGGAGCATTACAGCTGCTGATGACGGAGACTACTGTCCAATAAACTTGGACAATATTTATGATGAGGATGACCCACTTCTACCTTGGTTGGAAACAAGGGAAAAGCAAATTGAAGAGGATAGTGAAGAATTAGAAATTGATGACCCAGAAATACGCAGAGCGCAACAAGAGAGTCGTGCAGATATGTTGGACCCAGTAAGAGGGGCAGCGTTTATGCCACGTACGGATACGGCTCAAGATTAACAAAAGAGTACAAGCAGTGGTAGCGTGACCGTGTCAGATGATGACGACCCCCCTGCCCCTGGTGCTGGCACTTCGGGTATTGCTTACCCCCTATACAGCCATCTACAGATCGCGATGGCGATGAACATCGACGACGTGGTACACGAGGTCGGACTTACGAGTGTACCGAGTCACGATACAGCCATCCGGAGGAGGGTACATCTAGTGGTGCACGGGGACCGGGAGGTCCGGAACATCAGCAGGCTCATGGTCTTGGTTATTATGATGGATATTCTTATGGTCAATTGGATTATAATTATGGTGGTTATACTGAGCATGTTCCATCACATTCATGTTGGAGTAGCCCTCCCGATCAATATCCATATGATTATAGATATCCAGATTCAAATCCAAGTTACTCATCACAGCAGACGCACTCTCAATCTCAAGATTCTCAACAGCCTGAGTATGGGCACCAGTATGGCTATTCAATGGGCACTGGTGGATATCCTTACTCGGGGTCAGAGTCGTTGCCTAGTCAGGATCAGTCATCCTCTGGTTTCGTTGATCTAGTATTTCCTTCTGGCACTGGATATTATGGATATGCAACACCTACACCAATTGGACAGCCTCAGCCTGATGGTGACGATGACAATGATGTGGAGGTCGAGCAACCACAAAAATGCAGATTTTTATTTTGGTGGTGACTTGTGATTGTGAGTATATATTTGTATTAAGGTAAGTATTTGCAGCAGACAGCTCACAGCAGTATTATTGCAAGAAGCCATGCAGTCATACACACACTTGACACTGCCGAACTTGTATTTAAAATAACTCCCCTGACAACCAATCAAGTAATCCTTAATCAAGTTGCAGGGGAGTATATCAGATACTACTAATTTATTTTTTTAAATATTCTTGACTTGAGGATGACAGATTATAGACAGGAATCACAATCACGTGCACAGGTATGTTCGAGAAATTCCTCAAATAATTAGATACACACTAATGTAAGATATTTTCATATTACATTCATTCTAATATATCTAGCATTGATAGTAGATAGTTAGAAAATTAAATATATGAATTTTGTAGTCAAATTTAGGTTATCTAATTCATAAATTCATCAGACAATCCGATACAACTTCTCACCAAAGAGTGGACCGTTACACCACCGTAACCATGTTCCAATTTATAAATGAATGCATATTTGGAATGCTTAGAATATTCCGGATTTAATCCATATTTTTTTGGCAAAAAAAATTTTTTGCGCCGTTCCGCCCCCGTATCGCCGTTACGCCCCCGTATCCGTATCGGTTTTGGAGGTCACCGTTACGCCAACCGATACCAATACGGGACACCTTGATGTACATGAGCTTTACTACACAAGTATGTGCACTTAACAAAGCTAAAATAAGTTTATGTTAGATGCACCAATATTACAATGCTTTATGAAAATACACATATGATTGACAACAAGACACCACATAATGTGCAACTTCACACCTGCTTGGAAGGATGGTGTGAGTTTTACAGGGAAAGAAATTGGTATTCTAGACTTTCAAATGCATTTAACTAGGATACCCAGAAACATGTATGCATTATGTGTTCAGGATACTGGCATTATATCATGCCAACACCAACATTGATACCAAATACTGCATGAATACTTGTAAGAGGCATTTAAATAGTATCCTATCATACTGAACTCAGTGGTTTTTAAACAACTGAATTTTTTTCTTGGTAATGAAGTATCAGATCAGATGGGATACAGGTACCCGCATCCCTATCCTATATTTTGGGAAATGAGGAGTCCTGTCCTGCTCTCAGCATCCATGCCTATATTGGGTATCATAGCTAACAAATTGATGCAATTGCATGACTACCCAGCTTCCTAAAGTCATATATTTGTAACTGAGTTTGTTTGGCTATTAATGAGCATATATATATAGACGTACTCAACAAGATCTACTCCAATGCACTGCTGATTACACAACATTCAATTGTTTAGGGCTGTTTCAGTGAGTTTTTAATTATGAGACAGCATTAGGAATTTAAGTCATTTTAAATTTTCACACTTTTGCCATGATTAGGACTTCTCGTAATGAAATTAAAATTCAGTTTCCTATTCTAGTTTGATTTAAGAGATATAATTAGGTTCTTGAGGATTTAGAAATATATATGGGTTTGACATAGGGGAGTTCTACGTTGAGAAAATAAGACATAAGGGTGCGTTTGGTAACACCACCACAAGCTACTTCTGGCAGCTTCTCTTTGAAAACATAAGCTATTCTAAAGTGTAGAATAACTTCTATTCTGAAAGAGAAGCTGCTACAAAACACAACCTTAGTTACTTATGGAGCTTCCAGGGGGAAATCTTCTCAGGAAAGATGGGGTGTTTCTTCCACAGAATCCCTCACATGAAATCTAGATCTCTAGATTCTTACAGAATCAAAATTTCAAGTGTTCCTCAAGTACACAAGAAGCTGATGAAAAATTTCACATTCTCTTGCCTAAAATCCATCAACAGACATGCAACTGGAAGAAAAGGGCAATCTGTATCAATTTACATGTGCAGCACGCGTTACAGGATGTTCGAATTTAGTGTCATTGGTATTACAGGTTGTTCGAATTTAGTCTCATCGGTATTACAATCATCCCAATATTGATTCGGAACGCAGAGGAAGCTGAGAATATCCTGGCATGGCAAAATCTCACTCCTGTTCTCACATGAAAATCTAGTTTAAGCCCATGTAGGGTACACACTCAGAGAAGTAGGACCAGTGCAATCAGCCAATCATATGCCTGGATGTTAATACTTGTGGAAATGTCAACAAAAAGCAAGAACCGAAAAGAAACATACATGTTTGGAAAAAATTTCAGAAAACCATACCCGTATCTTGCTAATCTCACATGTGCAAGAGAGAAAAGGGTACCAACCATGGTATTTTGTAACGGTAACGGTGGCAGCCATTACGATATGGGCTGTAACAGCCGCTACAGCCTTCTTTATCTTTATCTTTATCTTTTTCTTTTCTGAAAAAGAAAAACTGAAAAGAACCTGTATCGGCCCTGTAACAGCCATTACAGAGGTCTCTTTTTTTTTTTTTTTTTCCATAATGGCCATTATGGCCGTTACAATCACATAACGTGTAACAGTTGCCACCGTTGCCGTTACGTAACAGCGGTTACAACACACCTTGGTACTAACAACTAACAAGCACATTAATCGGCCACATAGGCAATCAACCTTAATGGAAGAAGGCCATCATGCTTGGATGTGCCTCTCCAATAGTCAGTGATGGAAACCCATTTGCCCTGTCAAATACCAACATTTCTCACTTCCCACATCCTGCATCCGTTTCATGCTTCCAGCCAGCTACTATCACAATTACCACAGAATGAGCCGGTCCATGCATCTCTTTCCTTCATTCATTTCTCAATCTGGTAACCATGGTGGGTCCCAACGCCTACATAGACTAATCAAGAAGTGGGTGCCCCGGCACCTTACCTTATTAGTATGGTCGGTCGAACCCCGTACCCAAGCTTCAGCATTTCCAATTCATGATCCAATTCTATATATTTTTCTTCTACTAGATTTAAAAAATAAAAAAATTTAAAAGATCTAAAATATGTGTGCGTTTGGAATGAATTGTTCTGTTGTAATTGTTTATTATCTTGTACAACGGTATAGAAAAAAGGAATGTCAACTTAATCAGAATCCAAGCTAAAAGTGCTGACATCAGTTCAATCTAAGGAGAAGGGGACGATGCGCACCTCAAACCTTCAGGAGCTGCATCTTGTTTCCAAATGCGATCGCCATCCAATCAGGCTGGAGGGGGGACCACTGCAGCTGGTTGATCTCCGACCCAGCTGAGTATGCAAGGATGGGGTCGATCCCGTTGGGGTCAGCAACAGCAGGCAGCTCCCAGATGAGTGCCTGGGCGTCATCCCCAGCGGAGCAGATGTGGTGGGCACTCTGTGGGGCCCAGGCGATGGCATTGACACTGGCACGGTGTCTCTGCAGCTCAGCGACGGGCATGGCCGGGGCACGTATGTCAAGGATAACGACCTTGTTACAGTCCATGAGGACGGTGGCCATGTAGCGGAGATCCTGCTTGTTCCAGGCGAGGCGAAGGAGGGGTGTATCGGGGAGGGGGCTCTCGTAGATAATGGTGGAATGCTCCTTGTCGCGAAGGTCGAAGATGCGAACAGAACCGTCGGCGGAAACAGAGGCAAACACACCGGCGGGGCCCCAGGCGATGTCGTAGACCTCCTTGTCGTGGGCGATGAGCTGGGTCTCGACGGTGAGGCGTTCAAGGTCCCAGATTGTGCAGGTGGTGTCGATGCTGGAGGTGCCGATGAGGCGGGGATCGGCGTCGTTCCAGTCAAAGGAGGTGAGTGGGGCCGAGAATTCGCTGGTCTTGCTGTTGTTGAGGATGGTTTTGGGAGGGAGGTCTGGGGAGGGATCTGAGCCGTCGGATGGGATGTCCCAGAGACGGAGGAAGTCGCCGGAGGAGGCAAGGAGTTTGGGGTTGGAAGGGTGGAACATGAGCTTGGTTGGGGGGTAAGGATGGTCGAAGGAGACGGTGGGGATGAAGGTGGGGTCCACCTGGTGATCAAAGGAGAGGATTTGGATCTTGTTGGAGTATTCTTCGTTGAAGGAGCCAAGGGCCAGTCGGTTGTGGCTGTTGAATGCGAGGGCGTAGATTGGGAACGGGGACTCGTAGCTGTACGTGCTCGAACCTGCCTTTTGCTGCTGCTGCGATTCTTGGGTCGTCGATGCCTCCATTTCCAGTTTCCAACCACACGCAGAGAGAGAGGGAGAGAGAGAGAGAGAGAGGCGTTTCTGTTTCTGTTGGTTTCTCTGGGACGGGAGATATTTGATACTCTGGCTTCCACCCGACCGCAACCCGTTACCTGCTTAACTTGACTGGACCGAAGCCGCCACGCACGTGTGGACCCACCTTGATGTTGTTGTTCCTCACCGTCCAATCTCTGGACGTACGGTGGGGAAAGCGGATTGGCTGGAGTACCCCCACACCACCTACATTGCTGCTGGTTATCGTCAGCAAGTTTTGTAGGCCCCATCGTCGCTTGTGTTATATCCAAACCGTCCATCTGGACAGTGGATCCCACGCAGCTGAAGCTGCTCTTTGACGTCAGTAAGGTCTGTGGGCCTCCATCATGAGGTATGTGTTATGTCTAAACTGTCTATCCAAATTGCTGGAGAGGCAGCGCAAACATCACTAGGGCTGTAAATGGTCGGGTTCAGGGCAGGTTTAGCTAAAACCAAATCCGCCCATTTACTAAACGGGTCTGGGTCTAAATTTTATACCCAAACCCTTTTACTAAATGGGCGGGTTGAGGTCGGGTCCGAGTCAACCCATTAGACCCATTTATAAATGGGTCCGGGTCTAGTAGAGGGAAATCCACCCAGACCCATTTATAAATGGGTTGGGTCTAACGGGTTTGGTTAAGGGAGATCTAGACCCTGAACCAAACTCGTTTAGAAACGGGTCCAACGGGTCCAACGGGTCTAACAGGTTGTTGATGCTGAGAAGTGTAGTTCTGTTTTTAGCCTTAAATAAATAAACTTTTTCCAAAAACCTAAAATTATTTTAAATATCATTTAAATGGAATGTTTGTAAATGTTAAAGTTATAGAAACAAAATTAAAAATTTGAGAAATTAAACAAGATATACCTTAGGATTCAATTCTAGATCAATCCTCCAACTCATTAGAATCGTTATCCACTTCTACCACATGCAACTCCTCCTTCAAATCTATAAATTTTACACATGACATACAATCTAGTTAATAGAGATTTAGGAAAGACTTTTCCATATTAAGTTTATAAAATAAATATAAAACAATAAGAACTAAATTTACCTTCAGGAATTACAGCGCGAAACCAATCTTGCAAACAAGTTAAAGCCTCTACAGTGTTTGGGGCTAAAGAACTACGAAAATCATCAATAATTCTCCCACTAGCACTAAATACCGACTCTGATGCAATGGTCGATATAGGAATTGACAATATGTCACAAGCCATCCTAGATAATGTAGGATATTTGGAAGCATTCATCTTCCAAAAGCTTAAAACGTCCAAGTCGTCACTTCGAGGATGTAACTGTTCATCCCCAAAAAATTATTATAAGAGAAGAATAAAATATTTTTACTCATATAATTTATAAAGAGAGAGAGAGAAAGAGAATACCATCTCTTCTAAATAACTATCCAATTCAGACTTGATTTGATAACTTGTAGCAGCATCACTAACAAACGAATCAAAATCATAAGTATATTTTGCAGAATCATATCGAGAACTTCTGCTCTGTGATAAAACTGTACTGCTAAATGAACCAACATTCCTCTCTTCCATATCACTGGAGATGTTATATGCATCAAATAATCTTTTAAGACCGCTATGAATTCTCTGCGTATATGGTTTAGCGGAACCACTAAATCCATAAAGCTTCTGAAAACAGTAGTTTACCCAATGCATTTTATATCGTGGATCAAAGATTGCCGCAATCGCCAATACCAAAGAATACTCACTCTAATATTTTTCAAACTTTGTGACCATTTTCTGAGCCATGCATTTGATAAAGTCATCATGACTTTTAACCTCACCCATCAATTGCATTTGGATCATCCAAACACCCTCGAAGTATACATTCGCAGTTGGGTATTTAGAACTAGAGAAAGAATTGGTAACCTCATAATATACTTTTAAAGATTCACAAACAACTTTTGCCAATTCCCATTCACTTTCGCTTGGTGCTTCTTTAAAATTTGAATCACGCTCCTCCAAATGAAAGAACACATCCTTGTACACTAAGGCAGATTCTAACATCAGATATGTAGAATTCCACCTAGTAAGTACATCAAAACGTAATCCTTTCTTGCTTGAGATCTTTAATTGCTTAATAATTTCTTTAAAGCTCTCCAAACGAGTTTGTGATCCCTTCACATACTTAATGACTTCACGAATTTTACATAGCGGACCATTTATAACTTCCAGCCCCTCTTTCACAATCAAATTGAGAATATGTGCGCAACATCTTATATGAAAAAACTCGCCCTCAAGTGGAAGAGTCATCTTGAATTGTTTAAGTAGTTTACTAACAACAACATTGTTAGCACTACAATTATCCAAAGTTATTGAAAACAACTTGTTGCCGATTCCCCATTCACTCAAACAAGAAAAAATAGCAACGCTAAGAGCAATGCCAGAATGAGGAGGTGGAACCATCTTGAAACTAATAAGCCTCTTTTGCAGCTTCCAGTCCATATCTATATAATGGGCAGTAAGACTCATATATCCCGGTGTTTGGTTCGAGGTCCACATATCCGTTGTCAGGGTCACGCGCCCGCGCATCTCAGCAAAAGATTTCATCAACTTCATCTTTTCTTCTTGATATACTATAATGCAATCATTTTTAACTGTATTCCTTGACATAGGTTTGAATTTGGGTTGCAACTCAGCCAAAAATGACCTAAAATAATAATTCTCGATATCCCTAAATGAATATCCAAGCACAGTATATACTTTTGCAAGAGTTTTGCGACTGCGTTCTTGATCAAACTTGTGTGTACTAAGCTCAGGACCGCCTTGATTACTTATAGCCGATCCTATAAGTTGTTGTTTTCTATCATGATACACTTTTTTTGAACATTTCGTAAGGTGCTTCTTAAGGTGGCTTGTTCCACTACTACTACAAGCAGAGAGTATTTGGTTGCAATGGTTGTATCTAGCTGTAACCACTCCATTCTTGCATAATCGCGTGAAGTCGTTCCAAACTGCCGATGTCAACTTTCTATGTTTCGAATTCAAACTAGTAGTTGTTACTGTATGTGAAGAAAGTGTAGAGTCCCTACACTTCATGGGATCAAGTTGTTCGTGTTCCTCTACATTAGACATGTTATATTGCTGCATTAAATAAAATGCTTTAAGATTATTACTGATTAGAAATGAAAATGTAAAAATGAAAAGTGAATATGAAAATAATGTACACACAAGGCATGTATAAACATTTAATTTGTTCAATTAGTGCACCCCATCAGACAAATACATTCTGTCCATCCATTTTTTCAGATCCTTTTATGGTATGAGCCAAAAATGAGTTAGATCCAAAACCCAAGTGACCACACAGTGTTGATTGAACTTCCACTGTTAAAATCTTCTTGGTGGCCACAAAAGTTTTGAATCAAGCTAATATTTGTTTTTTTCCTTTCATCCATGTCTTTATGACCTAATCAACAAGTTGAATGTGAAACAATATTTGCCCCACTTTAGATTTAGATGGTTGGGATTATTCAATAAGTGATGATCATATACATGATGGAAAACATCATTTCAGTGATCAGGATCACAGAACAATGAACTTGATCAATGATTTTCAAAAATTAAAATGAGTGATGATCATATATACAACCAAGTGTAGGTTAGCATTAAGTCCGATCCATGTACCAACGTCTTAAGTGTGCAACGCATCTCAGCCATGAGAGATGTGGGCCTCATCATGAAAAAGGTCATCCAATCTTCAGGCAAACCATCGTGTACAAAAACAAGGGATGGTTTAGATCAGACCGACCAACTCTTTTATCCAGTGTACAAATGTGGCCCCACCTCATAATCGTATTGGCCTCTGGTGCACCCGACATCTTGCATGGCATAATACGTATTCCTTACTTACCAAAAATCCCTCTTTCCTTTACTTGCCAAAATCCTTGTGAGATACGTATCTCACCCACGGCCAGGAATTTGTGCGTATGTAGTGTATGCAAGCCGTGGGTGTAGCAAAAATTTTCTCTGGGCTATATATAGTATAAAAAAAATGAACAATTCCTAAAAGAAAGGCTTAACTGTGTACCTGATGGCCCAACAATTGCAACAACAAATAGGTAGAGATGAAGAAGAACACAAAGTCAATAATGTTGCAGCAAAAAACACATCCAGATCCTACAAAAAAAAAATATATATTATTTGTACACTTTGCAATATGAAGATTGAAGAAGAAAGAGATAAATAAAATAAAACAGTATAAAAAATGAAAAACCTTGTTGAGATTGTATCTGTATGGATTAGAGTAGTAACAAACTTCTTATCTTTCTTAAATAGATAAGATACATCGGGAGAGGGATATAGAAAATAAAGAGGAGATGAAGAGTCACTGCCACTGACTGCCACTGGTTCGTCACTTTGGTACTAATTTATGAGAAGAAAAATGGTTCACTACTTGTGCGGGCCCCATCATGATTATGTAAAATCCACACCAATCACAAGGTGAGGCACCACATGCTAGAATGAGGGCCCTAAAATCAACTTCATCCGTTATTAAAATGGGCCACACCATCAAAAGAACTATATAGGACAAAGCTCACCTTCTAAACTTTTTCCATTAATTTAGCCCACCTAAATCACATATGGGCCTGATTTTTTTAGAAAGGGCTTAAGATTTTGTGTGACATCTAATGAATGGAGTGGATTTCATATAATGATCACAGTGGGCCGATTAAAAATAAAGGGTGGACCTTTCTTTCCCAATTATTTCCTTTGAGGTGGCTCGCCTAAATCTCAAGTCAACCTAATGTTTTTGCCCCGGGATTAACTAATGATTATACATCTATTGGCTGGAGTGGATCTCAAATAAACAACATGGTGGGCCAGATAAAAAATCAAGGAGGCGTATCTTATTTTCAAACTAGTTTGTATTTTATTTTGAAGTGGGAACGTCGTTAGTTGCTTAATATATAGGGAAGTGGGAACGCCAGTAGAATATATAGGGAAGTGGGAAGGATATGGGTCTGGGCGGGTCCGAGTCTGGGTGGGTCTCATGTAAGGTAGACCAGACCCGCCCATTTATTAACAGGGTTCGGGTCGGGTTGGGTCGGGTCTAAATGAAAGGAACCCAGACCCAGACCCGTTTGACAAATGGGTCTATCCTTGGACCCGGACCCGTACCATTTAGCAAATGGGTCGGATTTGGGTCGGGTCTTAATGGGTCGGGTTCGGGTACCCCATTGGGTCCGCTGACCCATTTACAGCCCTAAACATCACCTTGGTTGATCCACACGTGTGGAGCCTCTTTTGATGTATACGTTCATCCCTGCCGTCCATTTGGTGGGGTCTACCATGATTTATGTGTTTTCCAAGGCTGTCCAGCATTTTGGACGGTGAGAATCCCACATGATATATGTGTTGTACTCCACCGTCCAGTACGTGGATGGTGGGGTCCTGATGTAAGTGTTTTATCTGCACCGTCCCTGTACGTGGGACAGTGTGACCGACCGTGATGAATGTTCTATCCACACCGTCCATTGTCCAGTACGTGGACGGTGGGTCCCACATGATGTATGTGTTTTATCTACACCGTCCGTAGGACGGTGGGCCCTACCGTGGTGTATGTATTTTATCTGTACCGTTCAGCTAGGATGGGATTCACCGTGATGTATGTATTTTATCGGCATCGTCCAGTTGGGACGGGACCCACCTGAAGCATGTTTTGTATGCACGCCGTTCATGGGCTACGGCCCACCATGATGTGTTTTTATCCATGCCATCCAGGGCAGGCAGCTCATTGTGATGTATGTAAGACCCGTATCCTAACATGTACTGTTCCGTTGACTCTCACGATCCTTCCCGTCGAAGTCCAGCAATCTGCAACTTATAATCGATGTTCGCGCGCGACCCTGAGTCGTATTATGTATATTTGAGTTGGCTTAATCCGAGACTTGTATCATTGCGACCGCACCGTCGCCGCGGTTCCAACGCCACGTCTTTCATACCGATCCGATACCCTGATAAGAAGATGTGGGCTGACGTTTATTTCGAAGAAACGCCGCACTTTTACATTCCCAAGAAAATCTCTACAACATGTCCCATCAATCAATCACTCAAATCAATCAATCAATCACCTCATGTTAAGTACACACACTCATGCTTTCTTTCTCCACAAGTCAAGCAACCACCAAGTCAACTCTCATGTCAAGTACACCATCACCTCACCCATCCATCACTCCATCACCCATCACTCCTTACAACCCTCTTTCTCTCTCTCATTTCACAAACATAAAATTCCAAGCAACCAAAGAGCAAGAGCATCACACGTCCATGGTTTTCCAAGACAGAAAGTGAGTTGTGTGGCCCACCTTCCCATCCCAAAGAACATTCATCTTAGCCATCCATCTCTCATCACCCTCCATCAAAGTGGAGCACAAGGAGACCGGCTTTCCAACGGACTAAGAAGATCGAACGGTGGGTGCTTATTAGGCTAGATCTTTTCCATGTTTTGATGATGGGCCAAGTGAGGCCTATCGATTGATGGTATGGATCTCACTTGGGACCCTTGATGTGGTCGATGGCCCGCCTTGATTTTCATTATCATTCCATGATGGGGCCATTTTCCGTGAACCCCATCATGATATTTATTTTCTCTGCATGGATAGAGGTCATATAGACCATCCATTTGGGTGGAGAAGGAACCTCCACCATTGATCTTTGATTTGGTGGGCCCACGTGTAATGGGACCCACTTGATGTATGATTGATTTCAAAGGAGGGCCTATAGTGTCGGGGTCCCTCCATCACACGTGTCCCACACACACTCTCTCTCTCTCTCTCTCTCTCTCTCTCCCTTTTTCATTTGTTTTTGTGGTGTGATGATTTGGCTGTGTGGCCCACCCGGATGGACCCCACCATGGAGCATGTATTCTATCCAAACATTTATAGGTGGGCCCCCTTTATATATGTGTGTTGTACCCACACCACCCACCATTTGATGGCTCACCTAAGCAGGGCCCACCTCAATGCATGTGTTATCCCAGACCGTCCACGTCCAAGGACGTCCCTAGACGTGAAATGAAAACACAAATATGAGCTTTGGTTCAAAGCTTTTGGGAAGGGCTGCTCATGCAGGCCTCACATTGATGTATGGACTTAATCCACGCTGTCCATTCCTTTCCCCACTTTATTTTACGCGTTGAGCCGAAAAATGAGGTTGAACAGAGTATCTAGTGGGCCATAGCATTGAAAACCGTATCATTACCATTTAAATCTACCCTAATATTTCTGTACACCGAAATATATCGAATATTGGGCTTGTTTGGTTTGTCTTGAGCCATAGCGACCAATGGTTGGGTCAGATTCCCCTAATGCGGGCCCTACCTACGAAAAACCTCAAAAAAAGAGTTTAAAAAAAAAAAATACATTCATCCAAGCAAAAGGTGCTACTGACGTCCTCTGGACGTGCAGCGTCCTGCTGCGCTGGACGTGAAATGAGGCAGGATGTGGGTCCCTACCGTGGGCCCCATCGTGATGTGTGCCAGGAAATTCACACAGTACATTTGATGCCCCTTAGGGTCGTGGCCCCCCACACCAAAAATCAGCCATGTACATGGCTCAAGTGGCCCACATCATAGGGAACAGTGGGGTTAAACGTCTGCCATTGGAACCCTTTTGGGTCAGCACGAAAGTTTTGGATCAAAATGAAATTTGTTTTTCCCATTCATCCAGGTACGTGCGACCTCATCAATGGGTTGGATTGTAGATAAACATTATGGTGGGCCCCACGTGGGACCCACAGTGATATATGTGTTCTCTTCCCACCGTCCAGGCGGATGGTGGAGCCTACTATGATGTATGTGTTCATGCACGCCGTCCACAGTGGACGGTGGAACCCACTCGGTTCTCACCACTATCCACTGTTGGGACAGTGGGACCCACCATGATGCATATGTTGCATCCAAACCGTCTATCCATTTTGAAAGATCATTTTTTGGCATGAGCTTAAGAATAAGACAGATCTAGAGTCATGTGGATCACACTATAGAAACGATGTTGGATTGAAAGTCCACCATTAAAACCTTTGGATTGCAAGGTTGGACAAGTATGATATTTGCTTTCCCTCTAAATCCAGGTCCTTGTGACCTTATGAATAGATTGAACAGGAAATAAATGCTATGTCAGGCCTTGAGAATTTTAATGGTGTAAGTCATCATCACCATTTATATTTTGGATATGGCCCATTTGATACATAGGGCCCAATTGGTGTGGCCCATTTGATACCCATAAGACCCATGTGATGGGGCCCATTGTGATGTATTCAAGGCTCGTTATTGAGGCCCACCTTGATGTGTATGAGGGCTCGTTATTGAGGCCCACCTTGATGTGTATGAGGGCCCGTTATTGAGGCCCACCTTAATGTGTATGAGGGCCCATTATTGAGGCCCACCGTCATGTGTATGAGGCCCGTTGTTGAGGCCACCTTGACATATATGAAGACCATGTGATTAAGCCCATTTTGATGTATTCTAGGACCCATGGTTGAGGCCCACTGTGATGTGTATAGGGCTCATGGGTTGAGGCCCATTGTGATGTATTTGGAGCCCATGGGTTGAGGCTCATTGTGATGTATTAGGGCCCATGGGTTGAGACCCATTGTGATAGATAAAGGCCGGTGGGTTGAGACCCATTATGATGTGTATAGGGCCTATGGGTTGCGGCCCATTGTGATGTATTTGGAGCCCATGGGTTGAGGCCCATTGTAATGTGATTCCACCGTAGTTTATGTGTTGACCTTTATGGCGGGCCATGCCTTGGGAGAAATGTTGGTTTGACGTCCACATTGTAAGGATAATGTTGGGTTAAATATCCGCATTGTACATCTCCCTAGGGCCAATTGATAGGCCCATACTGGTTATATGTAGGCCGTCTAGGCTCATCTTCATTGTGAAGATAGTTCATAAAATGCTTAGTATAACTCCATGATTCATGCCCATACGCATCATATGTATGCCTGATATGAGGAATGTTTGATCATAGCATACGTCATTGGACAGATTGTTTACAGGACTCCTTATGAGACGGAGTACCAACATTATCGTGCTATACGCGCAGGATTGCTGCATGACTGGATAGTGTGACTCATGCATCTCGCATATGTGTGACTTGATCATTGTACGCCCTAGCGACATTAGGGTCGTGGCCTCCACAGGCACATCGTGGATGGTTAGATGGGACACCGAAAATATTTGGTTCTCGCACTATGGGCACTTAGGATGTCCTTGGGTGAAAATCCCAGAACCTCCAAGGTCAGGAGTAGCCCCAACGTCTAGACCGAGTGGAACATGAGAGCCCAAGTGTCGAATACCAGTAGGTCGCGTCTCTCACTGTGTTGTGGTCGGTTGGGAGGGGGTGTGGCCTTATCCGCGTGAGTGAGGGGGCTATAAGCTAGGCTGAGTATGACCAGCTCGTAAATGGGTCCGCTATTGACAAGCCGGGTAGGTATTGGCAGACTGCTGGCTAGGCGGATAGTGAGGTCTCTTCCACTCACTGGGCTGTGTAGCTAGGGAGGAGGCAATCAGAGTCGAGTGTAATAGACTCCAATGATTTTTTCAGAGAGCAACCGTACTGAGATGTGGACTTATTGAGCAGGAATTGCATATCCATTCATTCATTCATTCACTATCCACTCGGGCTGGTGGTGCGTAACTATTTGTTACGTGTACCTTCGCATAGCCAAGATTTTAGGTTGGGCGCGCGACTAACCTGAGATCAGGAGTTTACCACATTGTGTTTGACTATCCAAATTTAGCTATGGGACTGGTTTGGATAGAAGTCCTTTGTGATAGACCCCATAGCCTGTGATACTTCGTACTATCATCTCGACTTCACATTCCAACATGGTCATTTCATTCGCACTGCATATTACATTGCATCTGCAGTACTTAGCATTTTGGGTTACTATGTTTTTGCACTTATATGGCCTAGATGAGGTTGATGGTAATCGTGGCTCATTAGGATTTGCATATTGCATTGCATCCTCAACATCTATTATTGTCTTATTATGTTTTGCATCACATAGCCTTGGTACGACTGATAGCTCTCATGGACTTACCAGTATATTTCTGCTTACTCTGATATCATATGATTTATGATCTTGTCAGTATTTTCGCTTATTCTGATGATGTATGATTTATGGACCTTATGGTATACTTGGCACTTATCTTGTGCACACACTTACACCACCCTTTAAGCTTTCTATAAGCTTATGCACGATAGATGCGTGCAGGTGATGTTAGGTTGAAGCAGCGTGGAGCTTGGAGCCTGTAGTTGACTTCTGGAGTTTTGATTTTAACATATATATTTTCCTTTCAGCATTGTATTCAAATGTTTATATTAGTGGATATGTGATTATGATGTTGCCTTTGTGATTTGGGTAAACTTGTGGTTATGCTCCATTACAAAAAAAAAAAATTATACCAAAAATCCTCCTTGTAGGATCACAGGATCGGAATCTGGCGCATGCGCGCTGGAAGCCGATAATGGGGTACTACGGAGGCTGTCGGCACCGAATTCGGCGATCGGGAATTTTGTGAGCCCGGTTTCCGAGTTTGGGGCGTGACAATATATGCGTTGTATATTCATGTTGTCCATCTGGTGGGGCCCATCTGACTCGTGCAGGCCCACCTACCGTATGTGCAGGGCCCACTTACTGTACATGAGGCCATGTGTGAGGCCCGATGTGATGTACATGAGGCCCATGGGACGAGGCCCATTATGATTCATTTGAGGCCCGTGTAATGAGGCCCATTGTGATGTATATGCGGCCCGTATTTGAGGCCCATTGCGATGTATATGCGGCCCGTGTTTGAGGCCCATTGCGATGTATATGCTGCATGTGTAGTGTTTGAGGCCCATTGCGATGTATATGCGGCCTGTGTATGATGCCCAAGTGATGTATATGTGGCCCTTATGTGAGGCCCGATGTGATGCATGAGAGGCCCATGGAACGTGGCCCATTGTGATATATTTAAGGCCCATGGGATGTGGCAGCCTTAGAATGACGCCCAATGTGATATATTAGCGGTTGATTCGATGAGGCCCAATGTGATATATTTATAAGCCCATATAATGAGGCCCGATGTGATGTACATGTGGCCCATTGTCGCGGCCCATCTTGATGTATATGAGGCCCATTGTTACGGCCCGTGTGATGTGGCCCACTTGATATATATGAGGCCCATTATTGCGGCCCATCTTGATGTATATGAGGCCCATTGCTGCGGCCCATATGATGCGGCCCACTTGATGTATAAGAGGCCCATTGTCGTGGCCCATTGCAATGAATAAGGTCCATGTGATGCGGCCGATTGTGATGTATTTGAGGCCCATGTGATACGGCCTAATGAGATGTGAATTGGGCCCTTATGTGAGACCGTGGGCCTACTATATGTTAGGCTCTATGTGGGCCACTCCTTGGGAGCAATGTTGGTTAAATGTCCACATTGATGGGCAATGATGGTTAAATGTCCACATTATGACATTCCCTTAGGCCTCGTTAGGCCCATCCTTGACATGAGGTGAGTACATCATCATCATATAACATGCTTAATATAGCTCAACGATCCATGCCCATGCACATCATATGTATGCTTGATATGAGGAGTGATTAATCATAACACATGCCATTGGGTGGATTATTATGGGACTCCCTAAGAGATGGAGTTGCTCCGCATGAGCGCATGGTGCGTGTAGGTTTGATGCATGACTGGATGGCTTGACTCATGTATCTCGCAGTGTAACGCCCTGAAATTCGGGGGTCGAGTATGAACTCAACTCCCGAGTTCCAACGCATCACGTATGCAACATAGATAATGATGATTAAATGTTATCTGTGTTAGAGCAATAAACATGAGTGAGATTATACCAAAACAGTAATTCATACTCCAAATCAATTGTATAAAGGCAAGCGGAAGACTGAAATTGTATTTATAAGGTATGTAAGGAAACAAAACCATCATGAACTCTAGAGTATGAACACTAACTGAGTACCCATATACATGTATTGTTTCTAAATCAAAGGGCAAAATACAACTAAAAATAGATTTTGAAATCCCCGCGATCCAGTCGGCCTAAGCAAAGCCGCCAGAGTACTGCATGTATAAGAACTCGTCCTGGTCCTCATCGTAGTCTGGCACCGCCTCCTGAATCGACGTACCATCTACACCTGAGACAGAGTCTGGTTGGTGTGTACAATACCGTCCCGTAACGTGGGAGTGAGTAGCTAACTCAGTGGAACAATAAAGCATAGGTTAACATGTTATCAATTCAGTCAAGCAGTAATGATAAAGCAGTACAATCAAAACAATCCTAACTACTCTTATTTAGTGCAAGTATGAAATGACATGATGAATGCCCTTGCCAAACCACCCTCATGCGACACCATCTTACGTTCGCGAATGCGTTCATCCCTCAGTGCTCCACATCTACCAGGCACATGCAGTGCGATGATGAGCATGATTATGAGTAATTATTAGTCCATTTCAAACAGCAGGATTGGGAAACTAAGGTACCTCCCTTGTATCATTCCCAAACATGATCCATTCTAGGGTCGTCAGTCCTAGTTAATCTCAGACGATGGTATATTTTCTAGGTCACTAAAGGCTGCTAGGGCTGTTACGCACAAAGGTTACACCACTCCCCATTACCTTTTTAACGGTTCATCACTATACAGATACAAGCCTAGTCCATACTCTATATACTGCGGCAAGACTCGTCGCCTCACCGCAAATTCAGAGTATGCTTGAGGTCACTACAAAGGGCTCGTCACCAATCAGTGCCGACAGCTCGAATATAGTGTCCCATACCACCATAATCAGCTCACGAGTCTGGTTGCTCACTGGTCACTACGGGGAGACACGTGGCCCCAGCGTAGGCCGACAGCTCGACCACGATGTCCCATACCACCATGCCCGGCTCATGAGTCTTAGCGGATCGAGGTACCATGGTTAACGGGATTTCACTGGTAAGCTTGATACCCTAGGTTCAAGCAGTAGCGACCAAACATGGTGAGCATACATTAGACATATCGAGTTACTTGACGAGCCTGACTAGCTCGAGCGCACAATCAACTGAACGACATGAAGTGCATAAACACTTCGTGTGGCCTAACCACTGTCGCCAACTGAAGTACGACTCGGGTTCGTCAAACACATCTTCCGTGGTGACATGAATCTCAACCACGATCTCAAGTCTGGTACCGATTGTCTGGACTATAGACATAGTCCCAAACTCAATCAATCCTTACTCATAGCATGTGGTGTAAAGCATAATAAACAAAGCAATTCAAGCATGTTAACAAGCATATCATAAAGCATGTTATAAAATATGTTACAAAGCATGTTATAAAGCATATTATAAAGCACTATATAAATAGGGATACAAACACATATATTTCATAAGTAAGTGGTTAAAGTAAACAACCACATGGAGGAAATCATACATGTCTCTAAGGTAGTTGAGAGCCCCATCTCAACACCTACCTAAAGCACTAACATTCAAGCACTTACTCTCATAAGCATTTTCACAAACACTTAGAATTCACTATTTCAAAATACATGATGTATGTTAGTAAAACATGCATTAGGGCTATCCTTTCGCCAAACAAGTATTTTATCCATGTATAATATTTCATACAGCAAATAATCATGACAAATACATCTCCAAAATTTATATGTATACGGTATTTTCTAGAATACACAATTTCAACATACATAGTGTATATAAGCAAAACAAGTATTTTGGCGAATCCTTTCGCCAAACAAGTAATTTATCCACATATAATATATTTATACAACAAATAATCATGTCAAGCACATTTCCAAAATTTATACATATACGGTACTTTCTACAAATACCTAGAGTATGTAGAATTCTATATTTTTCATCTTTAATCGAAATGGAAAACAGACAGCACTTTGTACATGTGCAATTACATGCAGATCATGAATCTATCATTATCGGACATTGAAAGCGTTGAAAACCGTAACCTATACACCTAAAGTCCTCACCTTATACCGTAGAATCGCAACGGATCAGCTAGGTTTGCCAAGCTTCCGTATTTGGCAGTTTGGTAGCCTAAAGAATGAAATAGGTTAGCTATTTCATAACCTACAACCAATACACCCCAAATCAGATTTAGGGTTAGGGTTTTTTACCTCAAAACGAAGTCGGTATCGCTGGGAAAGCGACAAGAAAGGAGTGGTACAGCTTGTGTAGTGGCAGGAAACAGTAGCAGGGAGATTCTCCCACAACTCTCTAGCTTTCTCTCTCTTTTTCTCTCTTCTTACTTAGGGTTTTTCTCAAATTCGTATGGCTGTGAGAGAGGGGTTCTAAGGTCCTTATATAGCCTAAAAACTCTCTGAAATAGACTTAAGGTCAAGGTATACTTAGGTTATAACCAAAGTAGCATTGTTTCAGCTTAACGGAGGATTTCTGGCGAGCCTCCTTGAGCCAAAAGTCGGACTTAAGCTCACTAACCTTGGATCCAGGTAAAGTTAAGTTTTCATTTCAGTCAGATTCCCAGATCACGCGTGGCGGACCAGTTTCAGGTCAACGGTTAGCGGGTCTCGATCCGAAATTCTAAGTACATGTAAATGTTTATGAAATTTTTCCTGATCCGAGGGTGTATTTGGGTCAGATTCTGACGGTCTGGTAGCTTACAAATTGATCGCAAGTAACACGTGCCAGATCACTATTCAAGATATTTATTTTGTAAAGAAAACAAGTGTTTTCACACTCCCTCGCTCCGGATCAAGCGAACTGCCGTGGTACACTGTCTGGATTTGATTTCCGAGATGGTTGTCAAGCCCAGCGAGGAGGTCCTAAGTCTTTAACCTCGTATTATTCGGACTCCCGATGTGCGGTCTAGACCTGATACGAAGTTTCAATGTGTTCCCTAGAGCAGTCGGGTAATGAGTTTGATCCTAGACTTTAGGGTAACCTAGCGTCAATGATCCTGCAAGTTTTGGGTATTGTATATCGTATTTAAAGCGATTCAAATAGATTTCATGGATAATCTAGTTTATCACTTAGTTAACTTTGTCAAATTTCTAAAGGATTTAATCCTAAGTGATTTCTGGTCGAGGTGGTACTCGAGCCATTGTACGGAAATTTTCGAGTCGTTACAATTTACCCCCCTTAAACAGAAATTTTGTCCTCGAAATTTGTACCTTTTCATACTCCTCGAGAATCTGAGGGTAGTTCTTTCTGACCTCGGCCTCTATTTCCCACGTAGCTTCCTCCTCTGTATGATGTGTCCACAATACCTTCACGAGTGGAATCACCTTGCTACGCAGTACCTGTTCCTTCCTGTCAAGGATACGCGTTGGACGCAGCTCATACGTAGCATCCTCGCTCAGCTGTACCTGCTCCCATCTGATGATATGTGAAGGATCAGGAACGTACTTCTTCAGCATAGATACATGAAATACGTTATGTACAGCTGCAAGTGGTGTGGGCAATGCGAGATGATATGTCACAACACCCCCTCGATCCAGTATCTGAAACGGACCGATAAACCTCGGTGTGAGCTTCCCCTTCTTCCCAAACCGAAGGACTCCCTTCATAGGGGAAACTCGGAGGAATACATGATCTCCAACCTTGAACTCAAGCGGTCGCTGCCTCGTATCGGCGTAGCTCTTTTGCCTGCTCTGCGGTGTAAGAAGTCGATGCCTGATAATGTCGACCTTCTCTGTGGTCACCTGTACCAACTCTGGGCCAATCAAGCTACGCTCGCCAACCTCCGCCCAACAATGCGGTGCCCTACAAGGACGACTATATAGGGCCTCATATGGCGCCATACCAATACTCGCCTGGAAGCTGTTGTTGTAGGCGAACTCTGCGTAAGGAAGACAGTCATCCCAACTGTCCTTGAAGTCCAATACACATGCTCGCAACATATCCTCCAGAATCTGATTTACTCGCTCTATCTGCCCATCAGTCTGAGGATGAAACGTCGTACTGAACTTCAACTTCACACTCATCTCTTCCTGGATACGAGTTCAGAAGATAAATGTGAACCGAGTGTCTCTGTCCGACACGATCTCTAAAGGAACTCCATGCAGACGGACGATCTCTCTGATGTACAATCTAGCCAGCTCATCTGTAGAGTTCGTGACTCTGATAGGGAGAAAATGGGCCGATTTGGTCAACCGGTCCACAATCACCCAGATGGAATCGTGTCCCTTCCTCATCTTCGGTAGTCCCGATATGAAATCCATGGAAATGAAGTCCCACTTCCATTCTGCTATGGGCATGGGCTGAAGCAGTCCAGGTGGTCAGCGATGTTCTGCCTTGACCTGCTGGCACGTCAGACAACGAGAAACGAACTCAGCGATGTTGGCCTTCATGTTATCCCACCAATACGACCGTCTCATATCCTGGTACATCTTCGTGTTACCAGGATGCATCGCAAGCTTCGAGTTATGGGCAGACTCGAGAAGCTCATGTCTCAGGTCAGGTATGTCAGGAACGCATAGGCAGCCATGGAACCGTAGACCCCCATCAGAATCAACTCTCCACTCGGAGTCCTCGGCGTCGCTAGCTTGCTCTCGAAGCTTAGACAACCGTACATCGCCCTTCTGGGCTTCAATGATCCTGTCATCAATAAGTGGTCGCACCCGAACGTGCGCAACACACTCAAATGGCTCCTCCATGGTGAGTCTTTGCTTGAAGTCCCGCACGAACTCAACCATGTCCCACTCTGCTATCATCAACAGAACCGCAAATGCTATAGCCTTCTTGCGGCTCAACGCGTCTGCCAAAAGTTTCGCCTTGCCAGGATGGTAGGAAACATCGAACTTGAAGTCCTTCAAGGTCTCCATCCATCGGCGTTGTCTCATATTCAAGTCTCGCTGCGTGAATATATACTTAAGGCACTTGTGGTCGCAAAAAAGTTTGAACTCCTCTCCGTAGAGGTAATGTCTCCAGAGCTTCAATGCAAAGATGACAGCTGCCAACTCCAGGTCGTGTGTAGGGTATTTTTCCTCGTGCTTCCTTAATTGTCTCGAGGCATATGAAATCACCTTATCCTTCTGCATAAGGACATAACCCAAACCAACGTGATACGCGTCAGTTTATATCATGTACTTCACCCCTTGCTCTGGCAATACTAGCACAGGGGCGGACGTCAACCTGTCCTCAGCTCCTTGAAAGCTGCGTCCGCCTTCTCATTCCAGGCGAACTTCAGGTCCTTCCGTGTCAACTGAGACAACGACCTAACAATCTTCTAGAAATCCCGAATGAAGCGTCTATAATACCCTGCCAGACCAAGGAAACTCCTCACCTCGGTAACCGAGCCAGGCTGCTACCAATCCTGAACCACGGCTACCTTAGCAAGGTCCACTGCTATCCACCATCCTTGGACACCACATGCCCGAGGAACTTGACTTCCTCCTGTCAGAAGTTGCACTTCTTATACTGTGCGAACAACTGGTTCTTCTTCAACGTATCCAACACTGCTCTCAGGTGCTCCTCGTGCTCCTCCCGACTCGTAGAGTGTATCAGAATGTCATCAATAAAGACAATGACGAATCGGTATAGGAATGACCGAAATACCCGGTTCATCAGGTCCTTGAACACGGCCGGTGCGTTCGTAAGGCCGAACGACATCACTAGAAACTCATAGTGCCCAAAGCATGTCCTGAAAGCTGTCTTCTGCACGTCCTCATCTCTGACGCGCAACTGGTGGTACCTCGACTATAGATCAATCTTCGAAAAATACTTTGCCCCCCTCAACTGATCAAACGGATCATCTATCCTGGGCAAAGGATACTTGTTCTTCACAGTGACCTGGTTCAACCTACGGTAATCAATACACAACCGTAGTGAGCCATCCTTCTTCTTCACAAACAGTACAAGTGCTCCACAGGGAGACACACTAGGTCGTATAAAGCCCTTCTCTACTAGCTCGTCAATCTGTTTCCGCAGTTCCTCCATCTCACATGGAGGCATGTGATACGTCGACAATGATATAGGTGTCGCACCAGGCGTAAGATCAATGGTGAAGTCGATCTCGCGCCGAGGAGGCAACCCAGGAATCGTCGCAAACACACCTGCAAAATCCTGAACCACAGGTGTGTCTCCTAACATCGGCCCATCAACAGGCTTAAGTAAAACGGCGTAACATCCAACGCGACATGTCCAACTAACCTGTACTGGGAAAGTAAAGACTGTGCCAGCAGGTCCATAGGCCATCACGACCCGAGCATCACAATCAATTTCAGCCTTCATCTTCATGAGCCAGTTCATACCGAGAATAATGTCGTAATGCCATAGTGGAGCAATAATAAGGTCGACGAGCACTGTCCTGCTACCCAAATTCACGGAGCAACCCTCACACACCCGTGTGACATCCGAAAAAGTCCTAGTAGCCGTAGTGAGTCTCATTCCCTTCGCGGGAGTAGTATGTAAAGCTAGACGCTTAACCGCCACACATGAAATGATGGAAATAGTGGACCCAGTGTCCACCAATAAAAAGACAAGAGTACCTTGAACATATGCAGTGACCTCGAAGGCTACAGGTGCATAAACACTCGCCTGCTGAGATCGGTTTGGCTGAGGTACCATGAGCCGTTGAGGCGGCCTGAAGCATGATACAGGAGGTCAGAAGGAAGGATGAGCAGGGGCAGTCTGTAGAGGTGGAGCCGATATGGCCTGAGGATGAGGGCGATCCATCCTCTACGGTGGTGAGAACCTGCTAGCCCTCATACGTGAAAAACAACTCTCTGCGGGATGACCCAACTTCCCTCAGAAAGAACAGGTCACTCTTGGCGCCGCATCGGAACTACTACTGGCCCAGCGGCCCTGGGGGGAGAGTCGATACGAGGCCTCTTGCCTAAGAAAGGCCTGCTCTGCATCTCTGATCATGGTCTCGTAGCCATAGTACCTGAGAACGTGCCAGCCGATCAACATCCTACTCGGCCATATAGACATGTGAACCAGCACCGCATAAGAAGGTATACTGATACAGCACATCTTCGATCGTATATTAGGTCGTAAACCCCCAGAAAAATGGCACATCCGCATCACACTGCTCGTCAACAAGGATGGTCGGGACAAAGCGGCCCAACTCGGTGAAGCGATGCTCGTACTCTGTGACTATCATGCCTCCCTGCCTGAGGCGTAAAAACTCATCCTCCTGCTCGTGTCTGTAGGTCTGCAGGTAATACTTCTCGTGGAACCGGAACTCAAATGCTTCCCAAGTCCACACATAGCCCACTGCGACAGACCGCAACACACTGTCCCACCACAGGCTGGCCTCCCTCTCGAACGTGAAAGTAGCCAACTCGACCTGCTCTGCCTCAGAACAATGCAACATCTTCAGTATCTTTGAGATGCGGTCTAACCAATACTCAGCTCCTCCTCGGTCTATGAGAACCCGTAAAAGTCGGAGGCCTCAAGCGCTGAAATCGCTCGAGTCGACCACGACTACCCACATCTCCCGTAGAGTACGCAACAGGTGTGGGCGGAAGTACATTCTCAGCCTGAGCTGGGGGTTCTGTAGCTCAACAGGAAGTGTAGATGGCGAAGGTGGAGTCGCACTGCCACCCTGAGCCGATAAAACCGCAAGAAGCTGCTGATGCTTCTACTGCATCAGCATCATCATCTGCTCAAACCTGTCAGGAGGTGGAGCAGCCTGTGGGTCATTTTGTGTAGATGAGGATGCCGGGTGCTGCTCGCGAACCGGGGGTGTATAAGGTGGCAGTCCACCAGTAGGACCAGCAGGAGGCTGATCAGATCCTAACCCTCGGTCCGTAGGACCACCTCTACCAGAAGGAGTCTGGTCCATCGAGTCAGTGAGAAGGAGGTGTGCCGTGCTCTGTGCATACTGCCGCGGCATGCCCTATACAACATAGGGTGCAACTTATGTGAGATAAAGCATAACAATACATTATTCAAGCACTTAAAGCATTCCACACATCTCATAACAAAAGAGGCTGTATGCTTTTCATTTACCCAAAATTGTCATAATACATGGAATACAGAGTTACATGAATCATGACAGAAATTACATGTGAGCCAATACATCCACAACATCAAACACTTAAAACATACTACTAACTACTACATCATCAACTTGAAACATAACCTACTACAGAGGAAATCAAAACAACTATAAAACGACAGTATGGATGGTTAGGCATCCGAGTCAGGCGATGGAGGAGGGGCATTCTTGTCCTGTAGACAACACAGGATGACCTTCAAGGTGTGAGACACCTTGCTGAGCTTGGTTCGGACCCGCCCGACTTCCTGTTGCAGGGCGGCTTGGCCCTCCTCGAGACGGGCTAAACACGCATCTATGATAGCCCGATCGGTGCCATGCTCCTGAGCCATAGGAGGTGAACTCTCCTCTGTGTCATGGGCCTCAGGTTCCTCTTCTTCTTCTTCAGCTTCACTCCCATCTTCACTCTTGTCTTCTTCGCTCTCAATCTCATCCTCACTCTCCCCATGTCGGGCCCGTTGTCGCCATGCCCCAAGTTTCATCTGCTGGAGAGTATTCTCGTCGATTTGGTGGATCGGTACTGGCCTTTCCATCCCCAGACTATAGCCATACTCCCGTGCAATCCTGCATATGAGTCGGTCGAAAGGAAGCGAATCAGAGCTCCTGGTAGAGCGTGCAATACCCACAATCTGTCGCAACACGAATATAGGTACACACAAGTTCGCCCTCTGCCCCACTTGGTACAGAAAGTCAACCATGAGTCGCGTGCACTTGCTGCGATTACTATGTCTGGGGTAGAGGTTGTATGTGAAGATGTGATGTAGCAGGCGGAAGTCGTCAGACATGTGGGACGCTAGCAGGCTTTTGTTCGGCTGCCACTCAGCTAGTTGGCCACCACAAAGGTAACGTGTGCGACGATCCCTTTCACGAGCAGTCCCCAGATTCTGTTCGCTAGTATGTACGTCACCAGGGGGCATATTCATAAGCCGCGCGATCACCCTCACATCAACGGTGACAAACAGATCCACCCCAACTAAGAGCCGGAACTGCAAAGGTTCTAGTGTAGGCTCACGAATGTTGGCGTAGAAGGCTCGGACAGTACCAGGATTGGCGCGACCTCTGACCTCAAATAGCGGACCCCAGAGGGCCGCCTCCACTTGCTCGAACAACAAGTATTCACCGAATAGTCGCCCATCCACCTAGGCTTCAAAGAGAACCTTGCGGTCCTCATAAACTCTATGAGGTAGTGCCGCCAACTATGCTCGTTCAGCAGGGATCCAGGGATCAAGGTCCCGCTTCGTTCGAAACTCCCGGGCAAAGCTTGAGCTAGCGGCAGTGTCTCTCGGCCGCCTTGATCGTGTAGGGCGACTAGGCCCAGCCTCATCAGCGGTGCTCTTCCTCTTACCCATATAAGAGAGGATGATGGAGATGGAGAAAATGGTCGAAACAATTTCGAGAAAGGCCATGGAAAATGAAGGAAAAAGAGAGAAAGGGCTGGAAATATGGGTTCTCCACAGATTTAGGTCCCAACAGATATTGTAGAGGCCCAAAAAATAGGGATTTATGAAAGAAATGGAGGGATCAGGTGGGTGAAGAAGCTCACACGATTTTTGAGATCCAAGTGGGCGTGTGGGGGTCCAAACGAGAGAAACGAAGAGGGAAGGGAGAGAAGGACTACAGTGCATGATGGGAATGGGTAGGTTGTGCTTGAAATCAGCAGAGAGGACGATTGGAAGGGCGATTTTGAAGATAAACAGCTAGGTTGGAGAGAGAAAATGGCTTGGAGGGGAGGTTTGTGAAGGAGGTAGTGTGTTGGGAGATGGAAATGGGATGGGAGGGGTATCAGGGGGTGTATAAGACCCCCAAAAGTGATCGGCCCGAGCCGCGGGCCCGGCCTAGCCCAGAAAGTGGCGAGGCCTCACCGACGAACTTTATGGTTTGTAAAGGGGGGCCCCATGGGCATGTTCCTCCAGTCCCCTAGGTCTCAAAAAACACTGGGTCCCACCCTGGGTACCCCTGAATTAGTGTGGGTAGGCCCCCGACTCCGATTCGTTCAGTTTCGGGCACTTTCGGATACATACTGACATTTGCAGATTTTTGACTGCTGGGATAAGGTGCATTGTGATCTAGACATGTCAATAGACGGTCTATAAGTGATTTGGGATCGACTCGTGTGATCAGGATCGAGTACGAACTCGATCAAAATGCCCATTTTCAATGAACTTCGCCAAATGGCGAAATCGGGAAAACCTAAGACTGTTTCTATATTTTTCTTGCACCCTCCTAAGTTGTAATGGATCAGCATACGTCGTGCGAACATAACTCAGGTCCGGTTTAATCAAAATCATGCTTTGATACCAACTTGTAACGCCCTGAAATTCGGGGGTCGAGTATGAACTCAACTCCCGAGTTCCAACGCATAACGTATGCAACATAGATAATGATGATTAAATGTTGTCTGTGTTAGAGCAATAAACATGAGTGAGATTATACCAAAATAGTAATTCATACTCCAGATCAATTGTATAAAGGCAAGCGGAAGACTGAAATTGTATTTATAAGGTATGTAAGGAAACAAAACCATCATGAACTCCAGAGTATAAACACTAACTGAGTACCCATATACATGTATTGTTTTTAAATCAAAGGGTAATATATAACTAACAATAGATCCTGAAATCTCCGCGATCCAGTCGGCCTAAGCAAAGCCGCCAGAGTACTGCATATATGAGAACTCGTCCTGGTCCTCATCGTAGTCTGGCACCGCCTCCTGAATCGACGTACCATCTACACCTGAGACAGAGTCTGGTTGGTGTGTACAACACTGTCCCGTAATGTGGGAGTGAGTAGCTAACTCAGTGGAACAATAAAGCATAGGTTAATATGTTATCAATTCAGTCAAGCAGTAATGATAAAGCGGTACAATCAAAACAATCCTAACTACTCTTATTTAGTGCAAGTATGAAATGACATGATGAATGCCCTTGCCAAACCACCCTCATGCGACACCATCTTACGTTCGCGAATGCGTTCATCCCTCAGTGCTCCACATCTACCAGGCACATGCAGTGCGATGATGAGCATGATTACTGAGTAATTATTAGTCCATTTCAAACAGCAGGATTAAGAAACTAAGGTACCTCCCTTGTATCATTCCCAAACATGATCCATTCTAGGGTCGTCAGTCCTAGTTAATCTCAGACGATGGTGTATTTTCTAGGTCACTGCAAAGGCTGTCAGGGCTGTTATGCACAAAGGTTACACCACTCCCCCATCACCTTTTTAACGGTTCATCACTATACAGATACAGGCCTAGTCCATACCCTATATACTGCGGCAAGACTCGTCGCCTCACCGCAAATTCAGAGTATGTTTGAGGTCACTACAAAGGGCTCATCACCAATCAGTGTAGGCCGACAGCTCGAATATAGTGTCCCATACCACCATAATCGGCTCACGAGTCTGGTTGCTCACTGGTCACTACGGGGAGGCACGTGGCCCCAGCGTAGGCCGACAGCTCGACCACGGTGTCCTATACCACCATTCCCGGCTCATGAGTCTTAGCGGATCGAGGTACCATGGTTAACGGGATTTCACTGGTAAGCTTGGTACCCTAGGTTCAAGCAGTAGCGTCTAAACATGGTGAACATACATTAGACACATCGGGTTGCTTGACGAGTCAGACTAGCACGAGCGCACAATCAACTAAACGACATGAAGTGCATAAACACTTCGTGTGGCCTAACCACTGTCGCCAACTGAAGTACGACTCAGGTTCGTCAAACACATCTTCCGTGGTGACATGAATCTCAACCACGATCTCAAGTCTGGTACCGATTGTCTGGACTATAGACATAGTCCCAAACTCAATCAATCCTTACTCATAGCATGTGGTGTAAAGCATAATAAACAAAGCAATTCAAGCATGTTAACAAGCATGTCATAAAGCATGTTATAAAACATGTTACAAAGTATGTTATAAAGCATATTATAAAGCACTATATAAAGCGACAAGAAAGGGGTGGTACAGCTTGTGTAGTGGTAGGAAACAGTAGCAGGGAGATTCTCCCACAACTCTCTAGCTTTCTCTCTCTTTTTCTCTCTTCTTACTTAGGGTTTTTCTCAAATTCGTATGGCTGTGAGAGAGGGGTTCTAAAGTCCTTATATAGCCTAAAAACTCTCTGAAATAGACTTAAGGTCAAGGTATACTTAGGTTATAACCAAAGTAGCATTGTTTCAGCTCAACGGAGGATTTCTAACGGGCCTCCTTGAGCCAAAAGTCGGACTTAAGCTCACCAACCTTGGATCCAGGTAAAGTTAAGTTTTCGTTTCAGTCGGATTCCCAGATCACGCGTGGCGGGCCAGTTTCAGTTCAACGGTCAGCGGGTCTCGATCCGAAATTCCAAGTACATGTAAATATTTATGAAATTTTTTCTGATCTGAGGGTGTATTTGGGTCAGATTCTGACGGTCTGGTAGCTTACAAATTGACCGCAAGTAACACGTGCCAGATCACTATTCAAGATATTTCTTTTGTAAAGAAAACAAGTATTTTCACACTCCCTCGCTCCGGACTCAAGCGAACTGCCGTGGGACACTGTCTGGATTTGATTTCCGAGATGGTTGTCAAGCCCAGCGAGGCGGTTCTAAGTCCTTAATCTCGTATTATTCGGACTCCCGATGTGCAGTGTAGACCTGATACGGAGTTTCAATGTGTTCCCAAGAGTAGTCGGGTAATGAGTTTGATCCTAGACTTTAGGGTAACCTAGCGTCAATGATCCTGCAAGTTTTGGGTCTTGCAGATCCTATTTAAAGTGATTCAAATGGATTTTATGGATAATCTAGTTTAGCACTTAATTAACGTTGTCAAATTTCTAAAGGATTTAATCCTAAGTGATTTCTGGTCGAGGTGGTACTCGAGCCATTGTACGAAAATTTTTGAGTCGTTACACGCAGTTTGTGATATAACCACCGTACGCCCTAGCGACATCAGGACCGTGGCCTCCACAGTATATCGTGGATGGCCAGATGGGACACTGGAAATGTTTGGTTCTACCATACGGGCGTTATAGATGTCCCTGGGTGAACATCTATAAACCCCTGAGGCCAGGGGACGCTCCAACATCTAGACCGAGTGGATATACATGAGCGCATAAGGGCCGTATACCTATAGGCCGCGTCTCCCATTGTGTCGTGGTCGGTTGGAAGGGGGTGTGACCTTACCCGCCTGAGTGAGGGGGCAATATCTAGGTTGAATTTGACTAGCTTGAGGAATGGGTCCGCTATCGATGAGTCGGGCCTGATATTGGCAGGTGGATAGTGATGTCTCTTCCACTTACCCAGTTGTGTGCTCGGATAGGGGCGACAAGCTGACGTAGAGTGTACTAGACCACGGTGATGATTCCAGAGATGTACGGTACTGATATGTGAACTTATTGAGCAGGAGTTGCATACTCGGCATTTTTCTCATTCATTCATTCATTCATTCACTATCCACTCGGGCTGGTGGTGCGCAACTAATTGTTGTGTACCTTCATAATGGCCAGGATTTCGATTTGGGTGCACGACTAACCTAAGATCAGGGGCTTACCACATTGAGTCTGGCTATCCAAATTTAGGTATGAGACTAGTTTGGATAGAAGTCCCTTGTGATGGACCCCACAGCTTGCGATACTATGTACTATCATTCCGACTTCACACTCCAGCTTGGTTATTTCATTCACACCTCATATTGCATTACATTCGCGGCATATGGTATTTTGGGTTGCTATGTTTCTACATTTATATGGCCTTGATATGGCTGACGGTATTCGTGGACTCGTCAGGATTTACATATTGCATTGCATCCTCAGTATATGATATTGGCTTATTATGTTTTTGCATCGCATAGCCTGAATAAGGCTGATGGTATTTTTGGACTTACCAGCATGTTTCCGCATTGCTCTGATATTGCATACTTTGACACTTACCTTATGCACACACTTATACCAGCCTTTAAGCTTTCTATAAGCTTATGTATGATAGATATGTGCAGGTGGCGTTAGGTCGCAGCAGCGTTGAGCTTGGAGCATGCAACTATCTTCTGGAATTTCAATTTTTGATATATGTATTTCCCTTTCAGCACTGTATTCAACTGTTTATATTAGTGGATATGTGATGATGATGTTGCCTTTGTGATTTAGGTAAACTTGTGGTTATGCTTATTACTAGTTAAATGTATGTTGAAAAATCATCCTTGTAGGATCCCAGGATTGGAATCTAGCGTATGGGCGTTGGGAGCCGAGAATGGGGTACTACGGAGGTTGTTGGCACCGGATTCGGCGATTGAGAATTTTGTGAGCCCGATTTTCGAGTTTGGGGCGTGACACATAGTGTAGATTTCTACCTATTAATGGTGTTTCCTTGATCTTGGTTTAGGATTGGTGATTTTTCTCTAAAAACCCTAACCCTAAGTGCGATTAGGTCACGCGAAACCATTTAAGGTGCAAACCATTTTATATAGGTTATCTTTTATCGACCCACGAGGGTCTCAGTTAATGATTAGTTATTTGTAGATAAACTCACTCATGTTAATATATTCACATTTTGATTTAGTTATAATTTATGCTATTAGTTGGATTTGGATGCTCACATGTTCGATGAAATATCTAAGTGGTTGAATGTGCTGCTTTGTCGATGCTCACATGCTTGATTAATGCTTAAGTGATTGTACTACTCTTCGCATGCTCACATGTTTGATCTAATGCTTTAGTAAATGTATTACCCTATGGATTTTCACATGTTCGATGAAATGCCTAAGTGGTTGTGTAGTAGAAACTATGTTATGATTGTGTGACATAGTGTTTAGTCCATAACGACACTTAGGATTGCTATAATGTTGGGTCAGTTGGCTAACTACCCAAACTAAGGGGGTGGCCCAAGTTAGGGCAACCACCCCAGACTTATTCGGTCGACCCAGGTTAAACACGGACGACCGACAATAACTGGACTACACAAGTGCTCGTACCCAATGCTAGTCGAGCCGGAGTTCCCCAAGCCGATAGAATTAACCTAAGATTCGACTGACCACGTGTGTTCACCATATATGACAACGACAATTATAATATATGATACATCATTCCCACAGAATGAATCTACTTATAACCGTTAGTGGTGTGATCCACTAGACTCATGAGTTGGGCATGGTAGTATGGGAGACTGTGTCCAAGCTGTCAACCTACGCTGGGGTGACGAGAATCCTCGTAATGATCAATGAACAATCAAGAAGGCTTTGAGCCTGTTACATCAAATTGGAATGATGTCACGACCGGCCCAAAATTGTGTTCAGGTGATGACTCTTGCATCAATTGTGGGTGTCCTTCGCATGTCGATGGGGTGCCTAACCCTATGTATCTGAGCTATGTCATCTTGGTCCCTTATGATTGGTTGGGCCAGTTGGTTGGGCTGGTGTTAGTCCCTAATTGGCTGGGGAGTTGTCGCTTAAGTGATGAGCCCAAAAATGGATCGAGGGGCATAGGTAAGGAGCCGCTTTGGCCACCCCGAGCCTCGTGATCCAGTTGAGACCACGATAAAATGAGGGTACCTTAGCTTCCCCAATATGTTACATTAAGTAAGATTTTGTGATTGAGTCGTGGTGTTGCTTGTGAGGATGTGTTGACATATGCAAAATAAGCATTAAAGTCGCTTGTGAGGGAGTGCCGGTTGGAAAGGGCATGCATTATGTCATAATCTCATATGTGAATTTAATAAGAGTATTTAGGAAGTGATTGATTTCTTGTTCCATCATTGCTTGCGCTAATTGGGTTGATAACGTGTGAAACTTAGAACTAATGGAATCATTGAGTTAGCTACTCACTTTTCACCTGTGATAGTGTTTTAAAACACTAATCATGCATTGTTGTTGATGTAGGTTCTATAAAAGGTCTCCAATGGATAGACTTGGATTGACTTGTACTTTTGTCATGATGTCTTGGGAGTGGCGGGCGAAATTGAAAGATCTTACATTTATTTAATTTTGTACTTATATATGTTGGAGTCCCTATTTGGGTGTGCTTAGTATGTTCATTGTGGTTTGTGTACTCTCCATTTTGGGCAAGCACCACTATTGGAATTGTATTTTTGACTATTAGCCCTATATTTTTTAATTTTTTGTTATTTTTACCTCGCTTTGGATCCGTTAAGTGGAATTGCTTTACTCTGATTATTTGTGTGTGAAATGAATGCAAATCTGAACGAGGTCACATGTGCATTTTCATTTGGTTCACACCTTGGAACTCGGGACCGGGGTCTCTGTACTCGGGTACCGATTTTGGGGTGTGACATAGTGTCTACGAAGTTATCGTAAGACTCTTAAAAAGAGTTTAACAAAATTATGACTTGATCTTCATCGCCAATCTTCACTTCCACACTCGTCAATTTACAAAGTCTCTGATTAAATTTGTTAATGTGATCATTAAGATCCAACCCTTCTGCCATTTCCAAATTATAGAATTGCTCTTTCAGATAGAGATGATTTAACAACGATTTTGTCATGTACAAGCTATCTAACTTCTTCCAAAGTCTTGTGGTGATATTTTGATTAAGGACATTGTAAAGGATATCATGTAAGGCCCGTATCCTAGCCTGTACCATTCTGTAGGCTTCCGCGGTCCTCTCGATCGAATTCCGGTGACTCGCGATCTGTTATCGAAGTTTGCTCGCAACCTTGAGTCGTATCCCGTATTTCAGAGTCGGCTTGACCGGAGACTTGTATCCTTACAATCGCGCCATCACCGCGGTTCCGATGCCGCGTCTCGTGCACCAAGGCGATACCCAGGCCAGGAGATGTGAGCTCGCGTTCAGTTCGAGGAAAACGCCGTGCGTTGCAAATTATGAGAGAATCTTTACAACATGTAAAATCAATCAAGTACATGTCACATCACCTAAAAGCAACCCAAAGTCAACTCTTTCTCTCTCTCTCTCTCCATCCATCCCTTTTCAAGTACACCCATCACTCACCCCATCACTCGCCCCATCCCTCTCTCTTACACCTCTCTCTCTCTCTCTTATCCCTCTCTCTCTCTCTCATTACTCCTAAGCAACCCCATGAGAATTCCCAATGTCTAAGCTTTCCTCCATTTTTCACCCACCTTGAAGCTTCATACCCCATCGTCCAACCTCTAAAATCTGATCTTGACCATTGATTCTCTCTCCTTGGAGCTAAATCACCCTAGTGTGGAAGGAGTGGTTTTGAAGGTAGGTGTTCATTATCTCGGTTTTAATTTGGGGCCACTTGTAATGGGACCCACTTGATGTATGCATTGCATTTTGAGGGACCCATAGTGGTGGGGTCTCTCCCATCTCCACGATTCTTTCTCCCTCTCTCTCTCTCTCTTTCATTTTTTTTCTTATATAGTGATGATAAGTATGCGGCCCATATAATGTGTTCAGCCACCATCCAGACCATCTAGATTTATTTTTTGGACGTCCGATTGGTGGGGCCCACCTTGCCGTCGATTGGACTGACTCGAACCGAATGGAGACGCATATATCAGCTTGATCCTGGGGGTGTGGCCCACTAGAGATGGGACCACCGTGATTTATGGGTTTTACCTGCATTGTCAGTACAGTGGGACCCCCCACCATGTTGAATGTATTTCATCCACACTATCCATCTAGGCGGTGGGTCCCAGCAGCTACAGCTGCTGTTTGACGTCAGCAGAACTGTGGGCCACTGTGGTGTATCTATATCTGCACCGTCCATTGCTGGATGGTGCTGTGTAGGGGCCACCGTGATGTGTAGTATTCCCACCATCCGTCCATCCTGTTGCACACGTGGGACCACCCACGGACATTTATCACAACCGTCCATCTGGACGCTGTTGCGTGGGCCACCACCGTGATGTGTGTCTCCACACCATCCGTCTGTCCAGCGTCCAAGGACACTGGTTGTGGACTAACAGGGTAGTGTGAACTGACAGTGGCGTGTACTATCCAGCTATGATATTTTATAAATAATAAAATATATTAATATTATATATATATATATATATATATATATATATATATATATATATATATATGATATATGTATATTATATATTTACACATATATGTGGTGGGCCCCACGTGGGACCCACCCGTTTGGAGCGGATTTGTTGGAGTACCTCCACCAACTATTAAATATGAAATCCTCATCAGCGCTGGGTGCGTCTGATCATGAGGGATACGTTATATCCTAGCCACCCATCCGTATGGGGACCCCACCTAGCTGCTATGCGGACGACAACTGGGTCTGATCAGAGGTATGTGATTTATACTAGCCGTCCATTTGAGGATGTGGACCAGCCGTGATGTATGTACTATATCTACATCGTCCACTTGGACGAGGTACATGCAACATCGTGGGTCCATAGAGCACCATGGAGTAATTGTGTGGGCCATGCCTTTTGTGAGTGACAGATTGCATGCATGCATGTCACGTTGAATGACTTGAATGCATGGCATGTGTGTATGTACACGTGAGATGCATGACTAGTTAGTACCTGTAATAGTTATATGCATGCATACATGTATGATGAGTGTGTGATAAGGTGCATGACACCACGTTATGTGTTATACATGCATGGATGCAAGTAATACATGCATGAGTGATGGGTTATATTGAATGCATATGTGACATATATGGGATGGACACCTGATCCGAGCATGACCTAAACTATGGTAGGAAGGCATGTCCGAGGCTTGAGGTCGAGTAAGCATTCTCTGGTAATATTATTTGAATGCATGCCTGCACAAGAGCTTAGCCGTACATGTGAGTGTATTGCATGCACCTTCACGGCTTTGAGGCCCATCCATGAGGCCCATCATGATGTATATTTGAGGCCCATATGCATGGCTCACCTGTGATGTATATAGGCCCGTGTATAGGGCCCACCTATTGTGTATTTGAAGCTCAAGGGTTGTGGCCCATTGTGATGTATTCGAGGCCCATGGGCAAGGCCTGATGTGATGTGTTTATGGCCCATATGATGAGGCCCATTGAGATGTATTTTTGGCCCATGTATTGCAGCCCATTTGATGTATACGAGGCCCTTTAGTGAGACCCATTGATACGTCCCACTTGATGTACATGAGGCCCATTGGTGCGGCCCATTGATACGGCCCATGGTGATTGTATGAGAGCTTTGTGTGAGGCCATGGGCCCACTTTACGTTTAACTCTATGTGGGCCACTCCTTGGGAATAATGATGGTTAAATGTCCATATTGATGGGCAATGATGGTTTAATGTCCACATTGTGACATTTCCTTAGGCCTTGTTCGGCCCATTCTCATTGAGGCCGATTCCGATCTGTCGAGGCCGATTGCATAGGTGGATTTCGATTATCGAGGCCGAGTATCAAGGATGATTCTGATTTGTTGAGGCTGATTGTATAGGCCGACCCTCATTGTCGAGGCCGAGTATCGTGGCCGATTCCGATTTGTCGAGGCCGATTGTATAGGCTAATCCCGATTATCGAGGCTGAGTATCGAGGCTGATTCTGATTTGTCGAAGCCGATTGTATAGGCCGATTTTGATTTGTCGAGGCTGATTGTATAGGCCGATCCTGATTGTCGAGGTTGAGTATCGAGGCCGATTCCGATTTGTCGAGACCGACTGTATAGGCCGATCTCGATTGTCGAGGCCGAGTATCGAGGCCGATTCCGTTTGTCAAGGCCGATTCCGATTTGTCAAGGCCGATTGTATAGGCCGATCCTAATTGTCGAGGCAGAGTATTGAGAACGATTCTGATTTGTCTAGGTCGATTGTATAGGACGATTCCGATTGTCGAAGCCGAGTATCGAGGCCGATTCCGATTATCGAGGCCGATTTCGATTGTCGAGGCCTATTGTTGAGACCTATATGATGTATATGCAACTCGTAGTTGAGGCCCATTGTGATGTGTATTCAACCTGTGTAGTGTATATGCGGCCCATATTTGAGGCCCATTGTGATGTATGTTAGGCCCATGTGAAAGACCCATCATGATGTGTATTAAGCTCTTGAGTGAGGCCCATGGTGTTGTATTTTTGGCCCTTGTGTGAGGCCATGGGTCCACTGTATGTTATACTCTATATGGGCCATTCCTTGGGGGCAATGTTGGTTAAATGTCCACATTGTCGAGGTCGATTGTCGATGACGGTATTGATACCGATTATGAATATGTGATAGCATAGCATCATGATACATGCCCATACACATCATCTGCATGTTTGTTATGAGATATGATTGACCATTGCATATGCCATAGTGTCGGTTGTTATGAGACTCCCTGATAGGCAGAGATTGTCTCACATGAGCACACGGTATGCGCAGGATTGATGTATTATTGGATTGTATGACTCATGCATCTTCCATTATGTGCTGTGATTACTGTACGCCTTAGCAACATCAGGGCCGTAGCCTCCACAGGCATATCATGGATGGCCAGATGGGATACCAGAAATCTGTTCTAGAATCGGGCTACCATAGATGGCCTTGGGTGAAAATTCCTAAACTCTCTTGGTACCAGAGGACACCTCCAACGTCGAGACCGAGTGGATATATATGAGCGCATAGGGGCCTTATTCCAGTAGGCCACGTCTCCCACTGTGTCGTGGTCGGTTGGGAGGGGGTGTGACCTTACCCGCCTGAGTGAGGGGGCAATATCTAGGTTGAATTTGACCAGCTTGAGGAATGGGTCCGCTATCAACGAGCCGGGCTCGATATTGACAGGTGGATAGTGAGGTCTCTTCCACTTACCTAGTCGTGCGCTCGGATAGGGGCGTCAAGCTGGCGTAGAGTGTAATAGACCCCGGTGATGATCCCAGAGAGGAACCGTACTAATATGTGGACTTATTGAGCAGGAATTGCATATGCATTCATTCATTCACTATCCACTCGGGCTGGTGGTGCGCAGCTATTTGTTACATGTACCTTTGCATGGCTAGGATTTCGGATTGGGCGCGCAACTAACCTGAGATCAGGAGTTTACCACATTGAGTCTGACTATCCAAATTTATGTATGGGACTGGTTTGGATAGAAACCCTTTGTGGTGGACCCCGTAGCCTGCGATACTACGTATTATCATCCCGACTTCACACTCTAGCTTGGTCATTTCATTTGCATCGCATATTACATTACATCCGCAGGCATATGACATTTTGGGTTACTGTGTTTCTGCATTTATATGGTCTAGATACGGCTGACGGTATTCGTGAACTCATCTGGAATTGTATATTACATTGCATCCTCAACATCTGATATTTGGCTCTCTTTGAATCCTCATTTGTATAGCTGATCTGTATTGCGTACTCTGATATTGTATGACTCGTGGACTTACCAGTATATTTCCGCTTACTTTGATATTATATCTTGTCAGTATTTCCGTTTATTCCATTATATGATTTATGGCATTTTGTATTGCATACTTGACACTTACCTTGTGCACACACTTTCACCACCCTCTAAGCTTTTTTTAAGCTTATGCACGTGTAACACCTCGTAGCTTCCCTACTCGGGTGTTACTGTTTTAAAGTCACACCCACTTAAATCGAGTTGGATTGATCAACTAACTTAGACTCGACACATGAAGGAAGGAGGTTCCGATCGAAATTAAAGCCATCCATCCAGGTCCTCCAGGAGCTGGAACGCGCCCTACAACATACAGAGGGTGAGATTACCTAAACACTTTAAATTAGAGCATTTATGTTAATGGAAGACTGTTACAACACACTTATCACCAACCTCTGAGGATCGTTAGTGGCAAATCAAACCTTCATCACGACAAGTACGTAATATTAACGTTGAAAATAAATATCAGACCCACTGGATTGGCAGGTCGTGTTAATTGGGCCGATAATAGCCCAAAGAGGAGTGTAGCGGCCCACCTGGGCCTCACCATCAGCCTAAAGTGGGTTGGGACCCCTGTTAAAGGTCCCCCAGTGCGAATGGATGGTGTGGATTATGATGTTGACACCTCAGCGGGCCTCAACACGGCGCATGTGCACTAGGAGTACTCATGCACGATGTGCACTGGAACATCAGGGTCGGTCAAACGGCCTTTAACCGACCTCCTTGCGCTAGAGAGAGAAAATGGCATTTTCCCGCCATTTTCAGATTTAAACGAATGATCTTTGTGCCTTTAGGTGGCCCACCCTAGCCACTTTCAGAGCTATCTGAACCATTCAATTTCTCTGTGGGACCCATACAACCCAAACTATAGAGGCTTTTGGTCCACCGTAAACGGATGAGATAGATGGGTCGCCACCGTCCATTGTACTACATGTGGCGGGAATCAGTTGTGTGGAACCCATCTGGGATTGCTTGGACGTCCTACGATCGGCTTGATGGTGCCATCCCAACCGTCTAGCTTTCAAGGAGAGGCATGCTCTCTCTCTATTCCAGAAATGGTCGGGCAAGGGCTGTGTAAGAAAAAGCAAGGAGTGGCATTCCACTTCGGGAAAGAGGTACTGAATCACTCCCAGCCGTTCCTGGGGACACAGGCTCCATCCCTACCACTGGTTCGGGGCGAGACGAAATGAAAACAAAAACTCGAGCTCTCTCACGAGAATTAGAGATTCTTGTGAGATATGTGGAGATGGGAGTTTGGGACTCGAGAAGTGGGCCCCACACTGATCTGAGGTCCCATCTGGACCGACCAGACGGACCAGATCAGGCCCATACATGTTAGATGTCAATCCACCATTAAAGAGCGGATCATCTTCCCCGTTGAAAACCCATGCGAAACAACAAGATGGGCCCCACTAGATCAGAAAGAATGCTTTTCTGGTGGGCCTCGAGGTCAGCTTTTCATCCAAACGAATGGATGGACCCCATGCACAACTGATCTCCGATCTCAGCCGTGCACAGTCAGTGCATTTCCAGCCGTTGGTACCCTCCCTCTCCCTCTATATAAATGATCCTGTAGATCTAGGGATTCACGCCAAAAGAAAGAGAAAGAGGGGAGGAAAGAGAGTGTTGGCCGAGAGTGTGAGAGAGTGAGAAAGGCAGAGTCGGTGCCGCACTGTGTCAACCTGACCCAAGCAGGTTGAGACGACTCAGTGCAGTCTGGTCGAGTCTAACAGAGAGAGAGAGAGAGAGAGAGAGAGAGAGAGAGAGAGAGAGAGAGAGAGAGAGAGAGCAAAGGAGTGTGAGGCTGTGAGCACCCGACACCCGCACTGCACCAACTCAACCCAAACTCGGGTCAGGTTGGGTCAGTTCAGGCTAGGGAAACTCCGTTTCTGAGAAAAAGAAGAAGCTTAGGTGATTTCCAGCACCCCCTCCCTTTTCTTTTCTTCCAACTATCTATACTATAGCATGATAGGGTGGGTCCGCAAGCTGGAAACAGCTAACTGATGGCTGTCTTTCGGATTGAGAGCGGACTCAAATCATGGCCAGAGATAGGTTGAAAGCAACCAACTAATGGTTATATTTTAGCTTGAAAGATGGCCGAAGCTTCGCTTTTGAGCTCTCTGTAGAGCTTCGAAACAAGCTCAGAAGGCAAGCAAATCAACAGTTACGGAACGGGTGGAAGGAATAGTGAGATGGGTCTCTGTTTTGGATTGCGACTGAGACAACAAATGGCCCTGCCCCAGGCTGAAATCCGACCCAACCAGATCCTCCATTTCAAGCTGAGGTCTAGCCAATCAACGGCTAGGGGTTGGGCCGTTCTTTGGTGGTGAAATCGGCAACCACCGTGCCGCCAGTTGTGCGACGACATGGGTTGAGAGACAACAACCGGGATCAGTTTCCAACGATGCGCAACAGATGTGGCTGTCTCCACGTAAAACGCTGGTGGACTGCTTAACGTTGGGCTCCACCAAATTTCATGTGGGCCAACTGCAGACTGTGGGCCACCATATGAAGCAGGTGGGCCGCACCTTGTATAAATTCCAGATGGGCTGTAGCCCAGTAAGCTGCTATGGATCCCAGCCAGGGATTTTGGGGCAGTGTAGGGCCCAACGTAAATTCTAGGTGGGCCCTACCATAGCGGACCCCACCAGTTGGGACTGACTAGAGCATCCTCCAGTGCACGACATACCATGTGGACCCCACATTTAAATGGGACTCATGTGCTGTGAAACCCACCTCATAATGGTGAGGAATCCAGACTGTCCAATGCTGAGCATTGTTGTAAGAGAATATATATCAGATATATATATATATATATATATATATATATATATATATATATATATGTGTGTGTGTGTGTGTGTGTGTGTGTGTGGAGTTGCAAGTGATATATATCAGATAATATATATGATATTACTTATGCATGTGATATATAGGTGATGGGCCCTACATGGGGCCCACCTGTGAGATAAGTAGCTAGTGTACATCTTCACCAACTATATAGTTGCAACACTGAGGGCAGTGTCGTGGATCCAGGCCATCCACCAACTGACGTCCAGACCTGGACGTTTGAATCATAGAACCTGTGTTAAATGTATATACAATATGAGGTGTGCATATACATTGATGGGCCCTACCATACACGGCCATGGGCCACAACCATTTCTAATGGTACACTCCATGCATCCCTGTGAGCCTCGCTGCTTGTGGGCTGATGCACGACAGGCCCACCTTAGCCAGATTTGGGCCGATTAGGCGTGGCAGACATAAGCCCTGATTAGGCCCAGTTTAATTGAAATAGGGCCGCATGTTGGTGGCTTGAGCGCCCTTGGCCACGACCCAAACAACTTTGTAAAATAGCGGTGAAGACCGCTTGAGTTGAAGAAGGAATATTCCAATATGTCCTAGAGGGGGGTGAATAAGATCTTTTTAAAATTTTTATGATTTATAAATAAAACCTACTTCACTAATCCTTGATCATGCAATTCTCAGGATTACTCAAATGTAACTCTACTGGCTTCCAAGCCTGATAGAGGATCCAATCACAAACTGCTTAAAGAGTAAATAATATAAAGTCTAGTTCATGATGGATATGACAGTGTAGGAGTGTGAGAAGTGATCAGATATTCAGATATGGAAATATTAACGCAAATCACTCAATCAAAATAACAATCTCAAACACAGTCATTTTATAGTGGTTCGACGATAAGTCTACTCCACTCCCGGCTGCCGCACTCATCCCTTGAGTGTACCGGATTTCACTAAGGAGGTTTCCCAGGGTTCACCTCAAAACTAAGGTTTTAAATTCGGTTCACCTTCAACCTTTACATAGAGGTTTCTACTCGGTTCACCTCTAACCCTGGAGTTTTACTGGTTCACTCCTAACCAGATGTTTATGCTCTCCATAAAGGGTCCACACAACGCACCCACTACGTACACTCCCGCCGGAGGCCTCCTTGAGGATTTCAAAGGGTGAGAACCACTTAAGACCCAATCCTAGAAAGGAATGATCACAAGTGTCCTCTTGGACTCTGAATACTTACAAATAAGTTGATGAGTCTCATTCAGCGCAATGACGAAGATATCCTCCTTGTTCTTGAAAAGTCTTCGGTTTCCTTGATCCGCAACACAAAATATGTACCAGTACTAGGCTTCGGGTTGGGTCAAGGTTATGATGGAATCCTACTCTCTAAAGATTTTCCTATAGGGAAGATAGAGTAGTTCCAATCATCAAGGCATTCAAGGCATCCCAGCTTAATGATTTGCCATTAAAGTAGTAGCTGGAGGATCCTTGAATGCGGAAGTTCATTCCCCAATCCACTCTATTGAATGTCAATGGTGAGGGTGGATTGGAGGATGAACTCCCTTGAGAGAAAGGGCTTTAGATATAAGATATAAGTTGAAACACTCAAAAGCTCTCTTCTTTCTCTCACAGCAACAAAAGACAAGTCCTCTATATATAGGTAAAAAGTTCCAACAGATATAAAACGGTTACATTTATGACAGAGTTCGATATCATCAAGCAGGTTTGATATCATCGAGCGTATACTCTCGATAGCATCGATGGTTTGCTCGATGACTCTGACTCAATGTCATATGCTTTTGAAACTCTTTACCAATTGGTCGATGAATCGAGACAATTGTCGATATCATCGGATTTCGAACTCCGATTCCATCGATGACAGGTTCGATCCATCGACACTTAAAAATGAGAGAGACTTGACTTTAAAATATTTCAGGTTTTTATGTGTGATCGGGGAACCGTCGAGATCATCGGAATTTGAATGTCGATGATATCGAGATCAGATTCGATGCATCGATAAATCCAACAGATTTGACTTTAAGCTTGCTGAACGATTTATGTATTTGTTCGATGCAATCGACCTGGTGCCGATATCATCAATATTTAAAATATCTATTCTATCGAAGGGCCCCCGATCATAGTTAAAAACAACTTGAAATATCTACTGTAAGAAATGTGTGCCCTCGATCGATATCATCGATGGACCTCCGATCTTATCGATATTTGAATTCAGATCATATCGGACTGTTCTCGATATATCGAAGGAATTTGAGATTTTCATTAAAAAATAGGGGTGCCGAAAATCTGCCTGTCGATCTTATCGAGCCACTCTCGATGGATTCGAGATTTGAATATCGATGATATCGGTATGTGTATCGATACATCGATAATTCGTCCAGATATGTTGTGAAGTTGCTGGACATATTTAGTGCTTATATCGATGATATCGATAGATGTATCGATACATCGATAAGTCCGTCCAGATGAATATTTAGTTGTTGGACACTTTTGGTCCTCACATCGATAATATCGTTAAGGTATCGAGGACATTGACAGAGTAGGTCGATCATATCGAGGGTACTTCGATAAAATCGACAAGGCGAGAAAAACTTAGAGATTTTCCTATTTTGCAAAAAGTTTTCTCACCCTAAAACCCTATGATTTCTAACTTATATTTAAGGGTTTTTCTTTACCTAGTATTTTAGGTCATGGGATGTGAGGCTTTGATTTACCTATGGCGAGCTTCCACACGTCCGGTTGAGGCAGACACTTGAATTGATCTTCTTATCAAGTTCTGTAGACACTCTGACCCACCACTCACGTAACTTGACAAACCAGGGCACTTTCAATCTCCCCCTTTGTCAATTACGTGACAAAATCTCCAAAACACCCTAGAACACTTCTAGGCAAACACACCCTAAATTGTGTGTACATGTTTTTACATAATTTTACAAAATCTAATGACCCATGTACACAACCCAGTATATGCTCCCCCTTACTTCAAAAACTCCCCCTTACTTGATGCAGCTGCTCCCCCTAACACCTGCAACACATAGATAGATACACAATTTTTCATTTGGGGTGTTTGTAAATGTTCTCCCCCTTTTTGTCAGTTATTGACAAAGATATCGCAGTTGAAATTGACTGAAGCTTGAAACACTTGGGAGAACCCATCAGGTAGAAGCAATTCATTGATGTATAAAAGATGAAATCATTTTAAAACATATATCATTTTCAGAAGTTATGAATGCAGATTAGATAAAACTTGACACAATCAGATAGGATAAGCATAGTAAAGAATCAACAAGAAATATCATATGCATTCCATAAGTTTGTAAAGAAAACAGTTTAACCAAAAAGAAATTCTTCTCATCAGCAACCCGCATCGAGGTATATGCAAGCAAAAACAAAACAACCTTGCCAAGTCTGTAATTCATCATACCCACAAATATGATCACAGGCATTCAAAAGATATTTAGGCCTGGAGCATTTCAGGAGAACTTCAGGGATGTGATGGATGTTTATCCTGAGTAAGCTTATGGAGTAGGTAGTCGTTTCAGAGCTTGTTGCCGGAGATTTCACAGGGATAGACGTTAGAGCTAAAAATGCTATGAAGAATCCTATAGGTAGTATCAAGATGCTTGACATGAAGAACATTTTTGGCATTCTTGAAAATTGTGGCACCATTACACAATGCTTGAGTAACTTCCCCCCACACACCTAGACCATTCATATTTCGATTAGATACAGTTATTCCAGTCATTTTCATGTTAATCATCCTACTTACCCTGTTTGGTGTGATGTGTTCAACCTGATTCATGACCACGACCGAGATAACTGGGGGATCATTTTCAACATTGTAAACCAAACTTAGAAACTGATGTACCAGATTATGTTGAAAAGTTCCTCCAATGTTCACAACATTTTCCCATCCAATTTTTTTCAAGAGATCGATGATCCTAAAGGGCTCAATACTCTTTCTGTGAACCATTCATTCCGCCACAAGGTTTAAGTTGAATGAAGGAGAAGAGGCGGTTGCGTCATGCTTACCATTCTTCTTTTCAGTTGATGCACGCTGTGGACGGAACAATCCTTTGTCTTTTCCCATCTTGGAAAGATGAAATATCCAAGTCTAAGAGCGCCTGATGAGGCTCTTCTTCTTGATCTACTGATTCTTACCAAGCAGCGACTACCTATCCCTTTGATCATGTTCTCAGTTTCTGAATTTTGATTTTTAATTTCAAGTTCTAGGGAAGAACAACCGTCCCGACGTTTCAGCTACCCGAAGAGTCGTCGATGATATCGATTCTTAGTTGATGTGATCGACATTCACAAGCGACCAATCGACGCTCATATCGAAGTGGATCCCCTTTTTTTTTAAAAAAAATTATGCAGTTTGACGATCGTTCATGTACAGAATAATATATCTATTAAGGTTTTTACAAAAATGATCAGCAAGATTTTGTATAACCTCTGTACACCAAAAGTATAAACATTTGAATGTTTATGTGCAAAAGAGAAGATGAGAGACCTCAAATTGTTTCTTTGAACGCTCAGTAAAAATGCATCATTTTAGCAGGTATCCAGATTTTGATGCATGATCTGGACTAGTTTCTTCATTCTCAGTGTTTCTCAATGTCGCTCCTTTCTTTTCCTATAATAATGTAGCAGTGGTTGTTTGTGCGATGACCCTTAATTACTGATTTCCCTGATTTATCTAGGATATCGCATTCTTCTTTGTTGAATTTGACCACATGCCCATTATCACAGATTTGAGAGATGCTTAACAGATTATGTGCTAGTCCTTTTATGAAAAAAGCATTCTCATTTTTGAGCAAATTAATTCCTCTTATCATTCCTTGTCCAATTACATTGGTAGTGGCTCCATCTCCGTAGGTGACTATCCCTTTATGAAGATTTTTATAGTTGGAGAGAAGGGATTTGTCACCTGTGACATGTCTTGAGCAACCACTGTCAAGGTACCATTTGACCTCATTGCCTGGTAGACGATCTGAATGTGTAACAAGGCAATTTATCTTTTCCTTAATCACCCACTTTGTGACAGGAGTTTTACTTGTGGTAGATTTATTCATCTTATTTGATTTGTCCACATGACTTAATGACTCCTTCATCCTGTCAACTAGCTCGAGTGGTGATGATTGCATATTTCTTTTGTTTAGCTCATAAACTGACTCACCATTTTTGTGACGAGCTCGGATAGGTCTGATGTTACTACTAGAGGCAACAGATTTTCCAAAAAGTTATGCATCATATTTAGTTTTTGTTCTAGCTTTTCCATAACTTAATCCCTTTTTGTCCTCTCCACATTTTCCCATGCCTAACAGTTTTTCTAATTTCTCGCCACTTTGGAAAAATTTGCAGTTTAGCTTGGCCATTTTTCTGGATTCCTCTAATTCAACTTGAAGTGAAAGATTTTCATTATGAAGAATCATGTTTTTCTCATTTAATGTTTTAATTTGTTTATTTAATCTTTCAAACTCAGATTTAAGAGAAATGTTGATTCTTTCAAGTTTATCATTATCTGAATGATATTGCTGCAAATCATTAATCAGATGAGTGTTGATATCTAAAGTTTTGTCTAGATCTAGTTGCAGCAATTCCTTTTTGTTCTCAACTATTCCAAGTCTTTTGACAATGTTGACGCTATGAATGTAAAGTTGATTGTAAGCGTCTTGTAATTCATCTTGTTCTCTTTCAAAGTGACGTAAGTACACCACCTTCTCAAAGAAACTTGCCTTTAGGAGCATTCTACGCCTTGTCTGGTGATGATTTTCCTCCCCTTAAGCTTTCCATCCCTAACTAGACTAGAAATACCAGTTTTAGTAGTGTAAGTGACGAACTAAACTAATAATAAACTGTGTGAAAATAAACTGTATTTATTGGGTTTATCTTTTTGACATGATAATGCTTATTATTACTTAGATTCCCGATTTCTCTGAACTGCCTAGTGAATAACCCATCATTTATGTCATGTATTTTTATGAGAATTCAGTTAATATGTATCGATAGAAATATATGCATTGTTCCTTATATTATGATCTATGATGCTATTAGACACATGATGCTAAAACCTCTCCATGGGAAGTCTTAACAAAAGGAGAGTCCGTGCTTGGGGTGTAACTAGACTACTTGTGATCTAAGTAGGCCCCTGACATGGAGGTTTGGGTGTGATGTTGACCATGGGGTTTACCATCCATGTGGGGTTTCACCTATTTGACTTGGGATGAACTTCACGACCTTTCTAAATACCGTGGTTTACTCGTCTTTTTACCATTCATGCTGCCAGGTTTTAATCGCCACATTTGATGATTTCAACATTTCATTCCCAACCGGCATTGGTGGTGGCCCCTTTATGATTGAATTGATTGGCCACATGTCAGTGGGTACTACACACACACACTAAGACGGTAGTCTCATGGGCCGGGGATAGTGGTAATGGGACACTATGCCCGAGCCGTCGGCCTACGCTGGACCCTGCGCTCCCAGTAGTGACCGTGAACTTATTAAAAAATGGCTGATTGCAATTGGACTAATAATGGGCTGGCAAATCATGCATGCATAGCATACTACGACGGTTTGGATTATTATGCCCATACGATTACGCCGCGTGTTGCGCTAATGATCAGCCGATCGATTTATGATGATAACTTCGATCCTTATGCCCATGCGATTACGTCGAGTGTTGCATTGACGACCAGTCACATCCATGGGTGACGACTCCAATGTCCATCTGGATGTTTTTCCCGGGACATAGGCCGTCTGGATGTTTTCCACGGGCCGACGTTGCATTCATGCATCTATGTATTTAATAAGATTGCACATACTGTGTTTTGGATTACTTGTGTGCTTTTATGTCATTCCTTGTTTAGGGCGGTGGTGTGTAATCTTGAGGGGAGATCACATTGAGCTGACCACTCATTCATTAATGTTCAATTGTACAGAGGACGCAGGTACGGGAGACGTCGAGGACGTGGCAGGTATGGAGGCGGTGGCGGTCGAGGAGGAGCCATATGATGAGGAGTTTCACCAAGAGGCGGTAGCCTACTACGGGCTGAATCAATAGTTTAGTCATTTATTCTATTTCAGTATATTCAGGTTTTAAGGAAACTTAAGGTTTCGTAAGTGGCCCCCAGCTGAGTGGGGTCGGAATATTGTTCCTATTTTGAGGCCATATCTATGTTACATTTCATTCCCGCTATATCGCACTTTGATTTATTGATTGATTGTCATTATCGATAGCTAACTCCTGGGTTCTCGGAATTTGAGTCACGTACTCGGGTTCTGAAAACTGGGGCGTTACAGCACGATAGATGCGTGCAGGTGGCGTCAGGTTGCAGCAGTGTTGAGCTTGGAGCGTGCAACAGACCTCTGGAGCTTTGATTTTGTCATATGTATTTCCCTTTCAGCACTGTATTCAAATGTTTATATTAGTGGATATGTGATGATAATGTTGCCTTTGTGATTTGGGTAAACTTGTGGTTATGCTTATTACGAGTTAAATGTACATTGGAAAATCCTCCTTGTAGGATCTGAGGATCAGAATCTGGTGTATGGATGTTGGGAACCGAGAATGGGGTATTACGGAGGCTGTCGGCACCGGATTCGGCGATCGGGAATTTTATAAGCCCGGTTTTCGAGTTTGGGGCGTGTCATATCATCCACCAAACATAGTTGGACCAAGGTTTTCTCCATCTCATCCAATTCTTTCCACTCCTCATCACTCATAAATACTGGACGCTTCTCTACACTAATGAGTGCATGTTGTAACCATTGCTGAACTAGAATGTCTCTCATCTTCACCTTTCATTGTTCGAAGTTATTTTTCTGGGTGAATTGCTCTGTTTTATACTTCATGTTTTTTTCCTTAATTGTTATGTTTCAAATCTAAACTTGAATTCCCAACATTAGCTCTAATACCACTTGTTGGGGGACCATGGAAGCAAACCCTCAAATTCGGATCACAAGACAATAAGCAATGCAAATAAAGTATGCACAAGTACATGCAATTTTATGTGGAAAAACCCTCGCGAGAAAAAAACCATAACACAAAGTGACAATGATCAATATGAAAATAATAAGTATAAGAAATAAAAGAACTTATAATTGAGAAAACTGTTGTTTTCTTCTCTCCAAACTCAAAAACATTTAAGCCCCAATTGGAATACCATAATCTCGCAATTACACCCATATATATAACATAACATTCAGAATAGAAAACCGATTGTACAACTATACAAAATTATGTGCGTTGTCGATCTAAGCATTAATCTATCGATATCAATTGAGCAGTCCTTGATCGATCGAGCCTCACACATTCGATCATTCAAACATGCTCAAAAGTTTCAAAAAAGATTACAAGTATTTCTGAATATTGTCGATCGATCGAGACTGTCCAAAACTGTTCAGAGACCAATTTGTATAATCCAAGGTTTATTCGATTGATCAACTGGGGTGGTAGATTGGTCGAACCTGTGTTTTATGTATAGATTAAAGACATTTGACAAATAATATTTATTGCGGCCGAACTAATAAGGCTCCAAAAGGGCAATGAAAAGAACATGAATGAAAGATTTGATGACCTATGGTATAAAAGAAGGCATGACCCTTTATAAAAATGGAATGGTAGAACATGGTAAATGGAGTTGAAAGCTTAGATGATGATGATCTTGTTTTGGGTTTGTAGACATCCCACCCAAGCTGACCTCTCAAGAAGGCTAAGAACCATGATCACACCTTGAATCAAACCCAAATCCCACCTTAAACCTAACCCTCACCCAAGAACCTTAAAAACCTCTAGACCAAGACCCGAAACCTTGATCCAAGCCGTTCAGCCCGTGCATGACCCCCGCCTGTACCCTATACCTTGACCAGAACCTCTTTACCTAAGTTGAAACTCATCCGTCCGAACCAGAAGACACCAAAAGGAAGTCACCGTGCGAACCCGCACGCTAGACAAAGCCCGCACGCACAAAACCAGCTCAACGGACATCGGGCGGTAGTTTAACTAGCGCCAGCGGCAGTTGGACTACCGCCAACGGCAGTCGGACTACCGCCAGCGGCACTTTGAGTACCGCCACATGCGACCCGCGTGTGGACAGCTGTCCCAGCGTCCAAAAGTCAACTTTTCTTGCAATTTACTCCTCTCATCCTCACTATTTATAGTTTTACCAGCCTCAATAGCCAATAGGAACACGCCACGTGGCGTCTCTCTCCTCTCCACCAATCATCACTTGCCACATCAGCTTTCACCCTTCCTAAACCCCATATTTACCAAAATACCATTGGAGAAGGCTATAAATAGCCCTCTCCTCTTCACAATTTTCATCAACAACTCCTCACTTCCAAGCTTAAGTGAGAAAAAGAGTGAGAGGGAGAGAGGGAGGAAGAGAGTGAGGGTGAGGAGGTGCTCCTAATCCTCAAAGTCCAGATTTTTCAGCCATCTTCTTAGCCCACTCCTTGCCTTCCTAGCCATCTTAACCCCCTCAACCTAGCCTAGTTGATCATGGTTCAACACACATCCTAGCCTATTCAAGAATCAAGCCAAAGATCGATTTACATACAAGCATTCATCATGACATCTACTCCCTTCTCAACCCCCCTGCTTCTTTAGATCTCTAGTGGACGTATGCTCTGTGACTTGCCGTACATCGGATCCTGTCACATCAGAAATTTCTAGTGATCTAATCCATTTTTCTTACCTCTTTGCATAAGCATCATCACATCCGCCCTCTAGATACATTGTCGGACGTATGCTCTGTGGCCTGCCGAAATCTCGGATCTTGCTACATCAGAAATCCACATGTGACTAGTCCCATCATGACCACAGCATCATCATCATCCCTTGAGACTATTTTACCACACTAAGTAGAGACCGTACATTTGTACGGGCAGAGAGGGTGCCTAACACCTTCCCTCTTTGTAACCGAGGTCCCCTACCCGGAATCCCAGATCGCAGATCAGGAGTCACTCTAAGGTAGGAAAGTCTTCGGATTTCCTCAACCTTACGTATTCCGTGGGTTCTAGCCGACCACGGGATTCTAAAGATTAATTGGCTAGTGGCGACTCCAATATTCACAAATCAGCCTAATCACCCCGACCACTAAACCATAATATAGACCAATCAGCGTGGATGCCGATTTTCAGCGTTTACAGAATGACAACTCCACTGGAGATTTGCTAGCTTGCACTAGCTGATACCCGACTCGAAAGTGTGTGGTACTATAATCTCAAGGGACATCATCACTGCATTCACAAAAAAAAAACATCTTTGACTTACACTTGTTTGGGCATCAATCCTAGCCACGACCACTCAATCCCATGCAGTTATGGCTACCCATGAAAAAGAGCCGGCAGCTCTGCCAGCTCCTGAAGCACCGTCACCGACACCTCCAGCAGCTCCAACAGACCCACAGGCCAATACAACCACACAAGAGTTACTACTTCGAGCAATGCAAGAACTATCGCTTCGCCTAGTGCCAGGCGCCATACCGGACATACAGGCAACACAGCATAGCATTCAAAACAGTTTAACCCCACAACCTCCTTTTGCTTCCTCCCTTCCTCCTCCAGCAAATCCCATTCTACCATTCCCTACAGAATCAGCACAAGATCACTAACATCCTCTTCCTAGTAGGAGATCTGGTCAATTTCAAGGGGGAAAACCCCTCTCATATGATCCTTTTGAACTCACAGAACTCAGAGAGCAATTGTGCGATGTACAGAGGAAACTACAAAGGCAGCAAGGAGTGGATCATCCATCCACCAAATTCAGGGACTTATGTCCCTTTCCCGAAGCCAGGGTACCTCAAAACTTTGAGGTTCCAAAATTCAAAAGGTATGATGGTACGGGGTGTCCTATGGACCATTTAAGAGCATTCTGTGGAGAGCTTAATACTCTGATAGGTAATAATGGAGCGTTGATCCGTTTGTTTCAAAAATCCTTGAAAGGCGATGCGTTAGATTGGTACATGTCATTAGACTACCATCGAATTAAGACTTGGGAACAACTTTCCCAAGCTTTCCTTGATCGTTTCGTGTACAATCTTAATGCAGCACCCAAAAGGGTGGATCTTGTTGCCTTAAGGCAGAGGGATGATGAGTCATTATCAGCTTACGTTGGACGATGGCGGGCCATGACTGCCAGAATGAAAACACCCATTGATGACGAGGAGCAAATGTATATGATCATCCACTCGGCAAACTCGAGTATCTCTGGATACCTCGTCTCATATCCATATGCCAACTTTACCCAACTCATCCGCGCTGGGGAACAAGTTGAAGCCGGAATAAGGGCTGGGACAATCTCCCCCTGGTGGCCTCATCAGGCCTCCCCAGTACAACAGAATGTGGAAAGAAGGCCTACTGGATATGAGAATGGTAACATAAGTGTTCCTGACCTCCATCCAACAGAAGAAGACAATCTTGTCGCCTCCACCCAAGGTGCTCAATTCGCTCCTCAAGAAGGACAATGGCAACAACAACAGCAGAGGGAGATTCCTCAGTACCCCAATCATGGTCAGCAGATGAGGATGACCCGGGAACCTAGGCAGTTTACATCGATAGCTCAAACTTACAGTGAGATACTAGTCATGCTAGTCCAAAGGCAAATACTTACTCCGCTACTGCTTAGGTCCCCACCAAATCCTCTGCCACCAAATTATAGTGAGAATGAGTACTGTGCATACCACCAATGCCGAGGCCACACAACAGACTGTTGTTTTGTCCTGAAACATGTGGTCCAAGATCTGATTGACAACCAAATGATTGTGGTTACCCCTCCTGCTGTTGCCACCACCAATTACACCCTCCAGAACCCCTGCCATCGTATCAAGTATGCCCCAGTTCATCAGGAACCCCTACTAACAATATCAGTCAAGGACAGCCACCCCCGGTCAATCCAGTCCAATGCATCCATTCAATCACTGCCAGCCCAACAACAATACCCCCGAGTCTACAAGGGGCACACCCTACCAGTTTAATCTCTTCGCTCTCAAATACGCAAGGAGCATCTCCAACCGGTCCAGTCTCCATTCCCCCGAGTCTACAAGGGGCACACCCTGCCAGTTCAATCTCTTCGCTCTCAAATACGCAAGGGGCATCTCCAACCGGTCCAGTCTCCATTCCCCCAAGTCTACAAGGGGTACACCCTGCCAGTTCAATCTCTTCGCTCTCAAATACGCAAGGGGCATCTCCAACCAGTCCAGTCTCCATTCCTCCAAGTCTATAAGGGGCACACCCTGCCAGTCCAATCTCTCGCTCTCAAATATGCAAGGGGCATCTCCTTCTAGTCCAATCTTCATGCCCCCAAGTCTACAGGAACCACCATGGATCAATCCAATCCATACATCCTCTGTCTCGCAAGGGGCACCATCTGCCTATCCGACCCTTGCTCCAACTGTCATGCTCCAAGAGAAATCTCCTTCCCTGATCAACATACCGCATGCCCTAGCAAAATCAGGGCCCAGCTTCAATCATATGGTAACTTTCCAAGAAGGACATTCTACTGCTCAAAGAGATTTGCATAGCTCTACTCAGCCTTTAATCCTTCAAGAGAAGAGTCTAGGACGAGTGGTTCCCGCCTCTAGGAGAAAGGCCGAGGAAGAGATTAATGTCAAGATCTTGACTAGCCCCAAAACATCAACTATCACTTTTCAGGTCTTTGACATCACAGCTTCATTTCATCTCCTCCCTGATCGGTCTTGGATCCATAGAGTCAAGGCTCTCTCTTCGACTCTTCACCAAAAGGCCAAGCACATTTTCGGAGACAAGGCGCTGACCGTTTTGGATGATCCCGAACAAATCTTTCTGATAGAAGCAGTCAACCATCTAAAGCTAGATATCCTAGTCATAGACATACAATGCTCTGATGAGGATATCCCATACCATGGTATCGAGTTCGAGACTGTGAATTACATGCCTCTTGCGTGTCCCATTGGATCGAATTATGTCTTCTCTTTAGTCGAGCACCAACATTTTTATTATCAGCTCGAATATCAAGAAAATATAGGCATGACAGGACTGGGATATCAGCCTCCTAAGGGTGAGATAGCGAAGCACAGATGTATCAAAGGAGGGTAAGATCGGCAAGAGGAGAATGATCCTTTCATCCACACATCAATCAAATCCATCAGAGAAGGGATCATCTGTTCAGTTGACAGGCTGAGATCTACCGTGGAGGATCAAATGAGAAAAATGATCCCAACTGGGCTATTTGAAAATGACTTGGGCAAGGGGCAAGAATTTTTCCTGATTGACTGGATCACAGACTGGGTCCCACTTGAGCAGGAAGAATCCAAAGACTCACAATGCATCGAGGATGAGCTGAGGAAAGTGACATCCAACACCAACTTAGATCCCAATCCCAAACTCATCACGACATTTGGGCACGACAATGAGGGCCCACCTACTGATCCGTCTGGCCCTGCCTCCTAAGGGGAGGGAGTGCAGGGCAATAGCTGGTTCACAGTCCCCAAGACGGCACAATAAAAGAAAATAATGTTTCGCTCCCCGAGCCGAATCAGGCAATCCCTAATTCACGTCGTCGTCTTTCTCAAAAAAAAAAAACAAAACAAAAAAAAAATCAGAAAATTCTTATAAAGCCAAAAACACTGGATATTTCTGAAACACCAAAAAAAATCATATACTTGTCAAAAAAAAATCAGAAAATTTCCAAAAGCCAAAAACACTAGATATTTCTGAAATACCAAAAATTCAAATACTTGTCAAAATCCAAAAACAACAGAAATTTCTCAAAATACAAAAACAATAGAAAATCTTTCAAAACTCACAAGCAATAATGTGTCAAATGCGTCTGTTACAACACTCGAGTTTAAAGTCGCTCATATGATTTCGATATGGAGTTAGACTTCAAACTCATGGGTTTGAATGAAGCTCAAGATGTGGAAAATGATGATCCGACTCTCGAGCTAGAGGATTCCCTCCGAAAGTTCAAGGCAAAGGCCAATGTCGTCACTGATGATTTTGAAATTATAAGCTTGGGATCCCCTGAGCTCCCTAGAAAAGTACGCATCAAGAGATCCTCGCCTCATGAATACAAGTAGAGGATCACAGAGTTCTTAAGGCCAAGGCTATCCAACCTTTCGTTCTCCTATAAAGCCTTACCCAAATCAAATGAAGAACCAATCATACATCATCTGTTGTGAAGCCTGAAGTCAAGCCCATCAAGCAAAGCTGTCAAGATCATGTTGAAGTCCACGATGGAGTCCTACTGATGAACGATGGAGATAAGCTATTGCAGCATGTCAGGAAGTGCTTCAAATATTCAAAGCTTGCATAACGGATCCATGTGCATGCTTCAAGTCTTTATAACCTGTCAACACTCTAGCCCTTCTTCATTATGGGGTGTGGACATCATCAAAAGAATGACCCCAAAGGCATCCAATGGTGATGAGTACATTCTCGTGTCAGATAAAAGCGGGCGCCAACAACATCTTACATCATCGGTGCAAATGAAAAAGAGAAGTCAAGAAAAATGATTGGTGGTAATCTCAATACAACCAACTACATCTTACAGACATAAAGCGCACGGCGATCACTAGGACAAACGACAAGCAAGTTTGAAAGAAAGGTTAGCAACATGGTAACAATGCACATCTTATCATTGCGTCTACTAGATCCAAGGGGCAAGTCCAAGTCATCCTGGGATGATTCACTGATCGTTTGCGAATATTCTTCCGAGAGGTTCCCTTCGTCTCACCATCATTAGAGGCAAAGATCTTCCAGAGCCAATTAACGCCGACAACGTGAATATCTATCATGTGTAATCCTACCTGACTATGTCAACAACCACAATCATAAAGCTACAGCCAAACGACAAGAGGTTAGCATCCTGAGGTACATTCCATCATCATTCCTTCCTTCCAATAAGTTTTCCAAAAAAAATTAAAGGGGTTAAAAAAAAAAAATTTTAAATGGACGAATAAAGCGCGCAGTCCAAAAAAAAGAAAAAAAAGAGAAAAAAGAAAAGAAAAGAAGAGTTGAACCCAATGAGTGAGAACACAAGTCATCAACCCATTTCCCCTCAGGATAGTTTAACCCAATGTCAACAGCTTCATGATCGTGATTGAAGACAAAGTCAGGCAACTCACCAGTCTGCCGGCAATGAATGGAGTCTAGCCTCCCACCTTTGTACAAGAAAAAGAGAAATCAAAATAAAAATAACTTACCTAAGCAAAACGGGCGAGGTGAAAACCCGAAAGGGCGCCTCGAGTAAAAACAGCGGGCATGTAGCGGACTTGGTGAAAACCTGAAAAGGCTCCAAGCGTAAAAAGAGCACAGTTGCCAAGGGGCAGGCAAGAGCAAAAACTCAGGACATGGTGAAAATTCGAAAGGACGCCATGGGTAAAAATGACGAGAAAACCAGTCGTGGTGAAAACCTGAAAAGGCGCTACGGGCAAAAATGGGTAGAAAAAAAAAACAAAACAAAAAGTGTAAGAACAAGAGAAGCCAAGGCAACGAGCAAAGTGAAGAAGCGCGAAGAAGAGATAAGTCCCGGATCAGAGTTCTGTCAGACTCTACCCAAATCCAAGGGGCATGATCCTAGTATGCGCTACTCTCAGGGAATCAAGATCCCTAGTAAACAACTCAGAATACCGAATTCGACATGGGCTAAGTTCAATGTTCTGATTCCACCATCCAAGCACAAGTTCAAACACAAGCAAACATCGACAAATTTGGCACAAACAAAAATTTTCATTCCTTTCAAAAGTCTTTCTATAAATTGCTTTTTCCTTTCTTTACAAAAAAAAAAAAAAAATTGTTCATGCATATACAGGATAAGCAGCTAACAAAGTCGGGGATCCACAAAGTCAATGTCAAAGCCCCAGAGGCTCATATTTCAAAGCTTACAAGACCCATAATTTCAAAGCCCCAGAGGCCCACATTTCAAAGCCCAGAGGTCCACATTTCAAAGCCCAAGAGGCCCACATTTCAAAGCCCCAGAGGCCCACATCTCAAAACCCTCAAGGCCCACATCTCAAAGCCCTCAAGGCCCACATCTCAAAGCCCCCAGAGGCCCACAAGTTCAAAGCCCCTAAAGGCCCACAGGTTTAAAGCTCACAAGGCCCACAAGTTCAAAGTCCACAAGGCCCACATGTCAAAAGGCCACCAAGCCCATTGTTTAGAGGCCCAGGGTCCAAAGCCCATGATTTCAAGGCCCATAGTCCTAGGCCCACATATCCAAAGCAAGGCCCACTACACAAACCCGATTTCAAGGCCCATAGTCCTAGGCCCACATGTCCAAATCAAGCCCATGTTCCCCAATTGCGCCATTAATTCATTAGTGGATGTCATATGGCTAGTCAATCCAGATCACTGTACAATAAAAACCGGATGACGATGCCCTCCCGCGAGATCGGACCGATGTTTCAAAAAAAAATAATTTCAAGATATCTTCAAATAAAAACCGTTAGCCCCACCAACTCATTAGTGGAGGCAACGCGACTGTTTACTTAACTTGCGAAAATAAAAATCGAACGATGACGCCCACCCGCAAGATCGAACGGATATTTTTCAAAAAGTCTAAAAAATAGTTTCAAATAAAATCCTCAAGGAGCCTAGCTCCAAAGAGGATAGTTTTCAAAAGACGCACGCGTCGCGTGGTACACTGAGGAATCTTCCATGTTCTCCAGTTGCGGTCAGTACAAACAGTTAAATAAGACCCGATCTCTTCCGGTTTCTCCGAAGGACGATCGAGTCCGTACATGATACATGTACGATTGGCCAGATCTCTATAACTGGGCAGTCGAACAAAAGCTAGTAAGATGAGTGGATCTATCTCTGGAAAGAATAATCAAACTCGAAGTGAAGACAATCCATTGTAACCAAAGTGTCAGACTCAGCAGATTGCATGACAAACAGATTACCTGCACATACCTAGTCCGGGATGTTCGCAAAATTTGATCGAGTCCAAGTCGGCGTAGTGATTTCCCCGTAAGGCAGCTAACCACTTTGACAATCAAATGGAATGAACACTCTTAGGGTGATTACATAGCAAAGGAACGATAGACCTAACAGTACGAGAATCCTCGTAAAGCCGCGACAAATACGCAGAGGCCCTTACTTTTCAGACTTACCCTCCAATGTTGTAAACAATCCGATGTGAAAAGGTTGTGATTGGTGATCCGTAAAGCCGTGACGAATGCGCAGGAGACAATCACAACGTTTTCCTCAACCCTCGTGATATGTGCAAGTCATCTTTTTCCAAACAGTCGACTGATAATGATACAATGGTAAGCAATAGATTTGAGTCGCTACCCTTCGTTCTGACCAGAAGGGTGGGGTGTCCACTTGCTTTGACCTTCGGTTGCTCGCAACCTCGGTCAAAGAGGGGCATCTGTGGACACCCCACCCAGGCTGACCTCTCAAGAAGGCTAAGAACCATGATCACACCTTGAATCAAACCCAAATCCCACCTTAAACCTAACCCTCACCCAAGAACCTTAAAAACCTCCAGACTAAGACCCGAAACCTTGATCCAAGCCGTTCAGCCCGTGCATGACCCCCGCCTGTACCCTATACCTTGACCAGAACCTCTTTACCTAAGTCGAAACTTATCCGTCCGAACCAGAAGGCCCCAAAAGGAAGTCACCGTGCGAACCCGCACGCTAGGCAAAGCCCGCACGCACAAAACCGGCTCAAACGGACGTCGGGCGGTAGTTTGACTATCGCCAACGGCAGTCGGACTACCGCCAGTGGCACTCTGAGTACCGCCACATGCGGTCAGCGTGTGGACAGCTGTCCCAGCGTCCAAAAGTCAACTTTCCTTGGAATTTACCCCTATCATCCTCACTATTTATAGTTTTACCAGCCTCAATAGCCAATAGGAGCACGCACGTGGCATCTCTCTCCTCTCCACCAATCATCACTTGCCACATCAGCTTTCACCCTTCCTAAACCCCATATTTACCAAAATACCATTGGAGAAGGCTATAAATAGCCCTCTCCTCTTCACAATTTTCATCAACAACTCCTCACTTCCAAGCTTAAGTGAGAAAAAGAGTGAGAGGGAGAGAGGGAGGAAGAGAGTGAGGGTGAGGAGGTGCTCCCAATCCTCAAAGTCTAGATTTTTCAGCCATCTTCTTAGCCCACTCCTTGCCTTCCTAGCCATCTTAACCCCCTCAACCTATCCTAGTTAATCATGGTTCAACACACATCCTAGCCTATTCAAGAATCAAGCCAAAGATCCATTTATATACAAGCATTCATCATGACATCTACTCCCTTCTCAACCCCCCTGCTTCTCTAGATCTCTAGTGGACGTATGCTCTGTGACTTGCCGTACATCGGATCCTGTCACATCAGAAATTTCTAGTGATCTAATCCATTTTTCTTACCTTTTTGCATAAGCATCATCACATTCGCCCTCTAGATACATTGTCGGACGTATGCTCTGTGGCCTGCAGAAATCTCGGATCTTGCTACATCAGAAATTCACATGTGACTAGTCCCATCATGACCACAACATCATCATCATCCCTTGAGACTATTTTACCACACTAAGTAGAGACCATACATTTGTACGGGCAGAGAGGGTGCCTAACACCTTCCCTCTTTGTAACCGAGGTCCCTTACCCAGAATCCCAGATCGCAGATCAGGAGTCACTCTGAGGTAGGAAAGTCTTCGGATTTCCTCAACCTTACGTATTCCGTGGGTTCTAGCCGACCATGGGATTCTAAAGATTAATTGGCTAGTGGTGACTCCAACATTCACAAATCAGCCTAATCACCCCCACCACTAAACCATAATATAGACCAATCAGCGTGGACGCCGATTTTCAGTGTCTACAGGGTTATAGGGGTAGGTTGGGTTAGGTTGGTCTAAAATGGAGCCCTACCCATTTATCTAAATGGGCTCGTTTTCTGGCCCGAGCTAACCTGTGGCTCGACCTGACATGGCTTAAACCCTGCTAGGAAGTGGTCTGGCCAATTGACTTGTGGGTTGATTCCATTTCCCCTCTCCTACATCTCATAAAATTTTGGTTCATACCAGGGCCATGGTCCAATGATCTAACTCATCAGTCTAGTTGGCTGCAATGTAGGTGGTCGACAAGCAAGCCCCATTTAGATGTTGGCCCTCCTTTTTCATGCCAAACCTGCCCATCAAGATCACAGGGCCTATTCTTGTTGCGTGTAAGGTGGGCATTGACAAAACATTTGCTCGAGTCTCACTCATTATACTACAAATTCAAGTCCCTGTGGAGGTTAGAGGTGTACACAAGTCGATCTAAGTCGAGCTTGGCACAGCTCGACTCAGCTCGGCCACTTGTCGACCTCAGTTCGAACTCGGCTCAGCTTGGTCCTCGAGCCTGACTGGCCAGTTCGGCTCGGTTCGATCAGTAGCTCGGGCCAGTTCAAGCCGAGTTCTCCTTTGCGGCATTTTCACAAACACATGGATTGCATCTCAAATTCTCACTGTTTGTAAAATAGCTGCAGAGATTTTTACAGGTATTTCATCAAACACCTCGTAGGCAACATGAAAATCAAGAAAAAAGGGTATTTGTTTCACATACATACCTTCCTTGCCACTAGCCTACACTCGGTTAGGTCATTTCATCAAAAAGTTGGCTTGGATTTGGGTGAACGGATGGTTGAGAGGATTCAGGCGAATGACCGAGAGGAATTGGATGAACGGGTTAGGGTTGGGCGAACGGGTTAGGATTTGGGCGCTGGCCGCTGGGGTTAGGGTTGGGCGAACAGGTAAGTTTTTTTTTTTTTTTTAAAACCTATATATACTCGACTCAAAAATTGATCTGAGTCGAGACGAGCCTAACCGAGTCGAGTCGAGTCAAGCTAGGTCTAGCTCGGACTCGACTCGAAATGTTTCAAACTCATTAAAACTGGCTCGACTCGGCTCGAACACAATTTCGATCCGAGTCGAGTCGAGCTTTTTCGAGTCAATCTAAGCGAGCTAATGAGCTAACTCGACTCGTGTACACCTGTAGTGGAGGTGGACCTCTATTACAGGTCCGAGCCCAAATTGTATCCGGCCAGGACCCCAAACCCGCGGGGCAGTCGGCAGCCGTGTCACATTAATGGGAGTAGATTAGTTGTGGCTTGGGCCTTACCTAGGACGGTGCGGCCCTTACTTTGGGGCCCACCTTGATGTATGTATTCTATATCCACACAGTCATTACGTTTTTCAAGATCATTTTAATCCATGAGCCTAAAAACGAAAAAGATAAGTGATAGGCAGACTATACCGTATAAAACAGTAGTAATTAACTATTAAAAACTTCCTGTAGGCTACAAAAGTTTTGAATCAAGTGGTTATTTGTTATTTGTTATTTTTTTCCTTCATTCAGATTTACGTAACCTTATCAACAGATTCAATGGAAAATAAATATTACACATATTACACAAACATTCCGATGAGCCCTAAGAAGTTTTAAATGTGGGGCATTCAATCACCCCTGTTTCCTTTAGTATGATCCACTTGAGATTTGGATTTGCTTCATTTTTGAGATCATACCATGAAATATCTAGAAAAATCGATGGACAGTGTGGATAGACTGCATACATCAAGGTGGGCCCCACGGTAAGGGCGCACCGTCTTTGGCGTGCCTGGGGCGGCACCCAATCCACTCCCCACCCCTACTAGGATCTTTCACAGGGGAGAATTTTGGGTCATATGGTAAATTCTCTATCGATCTAATGGTCTTGGGACGTGTTATTGTGGACTCTTATGAAGCGCATCCCATCTAGAATTTAACTATGTAAGCATGTCCTGAAAGTCAAGACTCCCATCATCGGTGGGCGAACAAATATGACCACTGCGGTCAACTGTTTCGATCCATTTTCTTAACCACATGCACCTCGCTTGATGATCCGATTACAGCTTCCCCTAACCTGTACATATGCTATGAACGAGTACTATCTTGCACATGCTTTCCTGTTTCGCACGTATGGGAGAGCAGATATGTTGAAAATTAGTGGTTTTTGAAAAAAAAAAAGAGAAAATTCAAAAATTTCAAAATTTCGGGATTTTGCCACCAAAATGCTTTTCCGAAAATTTCAAATCCAAAAAGTGCGGTGTTTTCTTTGTCCCACATCAGAAATGGTTGAAATCCTTTTGTGGTTTATGTGTGGACTTGTGAAGAGTATTCTTACTTGGAGTTTTTGGAGGAGGTGATACTCGGGTTGCATGTTCCATTGCATAGCACTGGAACACACGCATGCACGCGAGCGCGCTCGGGCTCAGGCTCGGGCAAGGGCGTGGGCGAGGGCAAGGGCAGTGTGGTTGTAGTGGCGCTAGATGGTGCGCTTTGTACATTTTATAGGAGACAGAGAACGGTCGGATCCTAAATTCAAAACATTTAGTAGTTTCTAAAAATGGCTCTCTGCCTTGAAAGCCAAACCGTCCGAAAATGGATGGACCATGATGATCCAACGGTCAGATCCTTTGCTCCGAGGACCAAAAATGGCTGGAGTTAATGATCAACGGTCAGAAACGTTATCCAAAAGTTCTGAACTATTGAAAGTCATCTAGCAACGGTCCACTACTTGATGCCTATATATGCTGGACCATTGTAGTCCGATTTCATCATCTCAACACACCATCTCTCCCATTAAATCAGATACGATCCAAATCTCCATTATAGAATACTTTGAACATCTCTACCGTCTGAGTCTGCCAGAAGAGATCTACTGTGTTAAAACTGTTCCATAGTGGAGCTATCGTGATTGCTGCACGCTGGATCCAGATAAGGCTTGTCTTATCCTGGAAACAATTCGCCGATAACCCATCAGCAGTTGATAAGGGGGAGAATCACGCTTTAAGGACAACGTATTTTATACGTGATTCAACGTAGTGAAATTTTTTTTTGATTATTTTTTATATTTTCGGTGTATCCAGACATCAATTCCTAACAATCTTAAAGCGTGGTTCATGGACACCGAAAGTGTTGCATTAGTCCAACCGATGAACCAGGATCTGATCTGATTGGACCGATTCGATGGTTCAAATTTCACTAGATGGCAGGACAAGCTGAAATTTATGCTGACCACTCTAAAGATCTTCTACATCCTGGACCCAACTCTCCAGCCTCTACTTGAAACAAAGGACACTGACACTCCAGAACAGGTTGCTCATAGGATCAAGCGACAAAAAGATGAACTGTTGTGTCGTGGCCACATTTCCAATGCTCTCTCTGATCGGTTGTACGATTTGTACACGGGGACCACATCAGCGAAAGAAATTTGAAGCGTGCTGGAATACAAGTACAAGACTGAAGAGGAAGGTACACCGAAATTTCTAATGGCCAGGTATTTCGACTTCACGATGGTAGACAATCTACCGCTGCTTGCCCAAATCCAAGAACTACAGCTTATTGTAAACAAAATAAAAGCTATAAAAATTGATCTTCCTGAATCCTTTCAAGTCGGAGCTATAATCGCAAATTTGCCTCCGAGCTGGAAAGACTATAGGAAGAAACTACTATATAAATCCGAAGAGTTCACCCTGGAACAAATCCAAAAGCATCTTCGAATTGAAGAAGAATCCCGTAACCGAGACAAAAAGGATGACGCTAATGGTGCATCCTTATCTAAGGTGAACGCAGTAGAAAGGACATCCCAAAATAATTCCTATGAGAAAGCTGATTCCCTTAAACCTAACAAATATCAAGGGAAATTCAAGAAAACCCAAAAGAAGAAAAATGGCAAACCTATGGGAGCTTGCTATGTTTGCGGCAAGACCGGACATTTCGCCCGAGTCTGTAGGGACCGAAAAAAGTCTAAGAAAGAGGCAAATGCAGTAGACGATGAAATTGTAGCCATGGTCACAGAAGTGAACCTAGTTCAAGAGAAAATTCTGGTTGGTGGTATGATACAGGTGCCACAGTCCATGTATGCAATGATCGTTCTGCCTTCAAAACCTATAAAGACGAGACCAATGATCAAGATGTTCAAATGGGAAATGAAGGATGATCGAAAGTTACAGGTAAATGAACCATGAAATTACTCTTTACCTCTGGAAAGAAGGTAATCCTGACCAACGTATTGCATGTCCCCGACATAAGGAGGAATCTTGTCTCAGGGGATCTCTTAAGCAAACCCGGAATTAGGGTTGTGTTTGAATCAGGCAAGCTAATCTTGTCTAAAAATGGGAACTTTGTGGGTAAGGATTATGCTTGTAATGGGATGATCAAGCTTTCTTTAAATGAAAAGAATTTTTCTGCTTAGATGATTGAGTCTGTAACGCTATGGCATGGTAGACTAGCCCATATTGGCTACAGTACCATAAAACTCATGGCTAAGAACGGCCTAATATCATACAATGATAGAGACAAAGATAAATGTGAAGTATGCATACGGTGTAAAATAATCAAGAAACCATTCCTAGCATTGAGAGATCATCTCAAATATTAGACTTAGTGCATACTAACATATGTGAACTAAATGGCGTTCTTACCCGTGGAGGTAAAAGATACTTTATAACGTTTATAGATGATTGTTCAAGACATGTATATGTATATCTGTTAAAATTAAAAGATGAAGCATTTAATGCATTCAAGATCTATAAATCTGAAGTAGAAAATCAATTAGTTAAAAATATTAAAATCCTTCGTAGTGACCGAGGAGGAGAATATTTCTCTAATGAATTTTCTAACTATTCTGAAGAACACGGCATAATACATCAGTGTACAACACCTTATATACCACAACAAAATGATGTAGCAGAGAGAAAAAATAGGACATTAGTAGAAATGGTCTACTCAATGCTAATACAAGCATAATTGCCATTAAACCTATGAGGAGAAGCACTGTTAGCTGCATGTTATGTTTTAAACCGAATTCCATCTAAGAAAACTAAGACCTCTCCATACGAAATATGGAAAGGAAGAAAACTAAACATAGGGTATCTTAGAGTGTGGGGGTGTCTTGCATACTGCAGAACTCCAGAACCTACAAGAACTAAGTTAGGACCAAGAGCTATCAAGTGCGTCCTTGTATGATATGCACAACATAATAAGGCTTATAGACTTCTTGACTTAGACTCCATTGTAATCATATAATCTAGAGATATAGAGTTCTTTGAGAATTCTATATTCACGGAGAAAAAAAATGCTGAGATTCATTCTCCTAATGAAACTATAAAAGAAACACAAATAGAGGAGAAAACTCCTAGTGAACCTCGTAGGAGTCAAAGAGTAAGAGTAGAAAAGAGTCCTGATCCTGATCAAATAGACTCTCAGCGACTCTCTTTTCATCTAGTTGAGGGTGATAGAGAGAAGATAGTTAGAAAAATACCTATGGTTTTTGTTGAGGGTCAAATATTGCATATTAGATCCTATTTATTACCTGATTTAAGAGTATGGTATTGTTTAAACAGGCCGATTTAATCGTGTTTGTGATGCAGGATGTATTTACAAGCGGGGACTGAAAATGATGCTTAAAGCTTGGATTTAATGCTCTGATGACACCAAGGCAAAGGACGGACTCCATGAGACCAAAATCAATGGATTTACATGCCAGGGATCCGAGAAGATCAAGTCGTTCACGTTCAAGTGGCCTGAAAATGGTCCAGAACGCAAGATCACAGGGTTTCCGCCATCCATTCGGCCCGAAACTTCATACATGAGATAGAGGCCATATATTAATCGTACATATTAAATTTCAGCCATTGGATCACTATGGAAGTGGGCCAACGGTCAGATCAGCCCACAAATTGTCAAACTGGGGCCCACCTGATATCTGGATATGCTTCACTTTCGGTCTCAGCCCGTTTTAGGAGGTGACAAAGCAGATGGTTGGATTGGATTTCTCACGAACATTACGGTGGACCCCGCATGTACAACGCGTGTACATGAGGGTACACGTGACCGCGCCGCACCGGACGGTCAGCCCGGTCAAAGCCGGGCTGACCCGCGCCATCTCCCACTTGGAGACAGCGGACGGACGTTGTCCGTCCGTTTTTGAGTAGTGGACCCCACTCATCATCGGTTTCGATGATCCGAACCGTCCAATCACCTCGGAGAATAGCCACGACCATAACCATGCTGAACTTTTAGTCTCATGCAAACGAACGCGTGAGTATCTTATCCAAACGGAGAATGGACGGTACAATGCAAAGTTTCGTGGGCCACACCGAAATCAATTCAATCTCGTCATTCCTTAACGGTTTTTCACAAGGATCCCAGTGTAGGGAATGAATTTCTCAACAGAAAGCCGAAATGGGCCCACCGACATCTCAGCGTCAGTTTGAAACGAAGATCCGCATCCGGGAATTGCGGGAAGCAATGGGTCACGATCATTGATCGTTTGGGTGATCCGGACCATCCATCAGGAGCCCATGGTCCCTCTCACTCATGCTTAGGTGTCGGTATTTCAACAGAAGCAGCTATCAGATTTCGACCTTCAAAACGTAGGACGGACGACTGAATAAAAAAAACTATGTGGGCCACACCGAAACAGACTTCAATCTCAGCATGTCTGACCAGTTTCACGAGACCAATCCAATGGACGAAATGGATTTAGGGTCCGATGATTGATCCTAGGCCACACCATACATCAGCGAAAACAGAGCCTGCGCTAGCTCGGTTCCGTTAACGATCTGGCGATCTAAGTGGGCCACAGCAGCCTGTTGACGAGGAAATCTAATCCATTCAGCCTCTTAGAAATCCAAAAACAACGGAAGATGGGTCGATTCCGCACGTTGATGACCATGATCGGGCGTGCAAACAAGACCGGGAACTTGCTGCAGTACCCTGTTTTTGCTGGTGGCTGCGTAAGTCTTTCGTACCTGCGTAAAGCTTTCGCACCAACTGCATGGAGTGGGGGAAACACTCCATCGACCAACCCTTGCCTATAAAAGAAAAGAAAAGAGAGAGGGGAGGGAGAACTGTTTTACCTTGGAAGTGCCTGTGCGTAAGGGAGAGTAGCTAAGAGTTGTTTTATTTTTATTTTGTTTTAGAGTTGGCCTATCCATGCTAGGCTAAACCTCTTAGCTAGGGCTAAGAGGTGAAGCTTGTAGCGTGATGGGAGGATTTATTTTATGCTTTTTGTTTATACTGAACTAATGATTTTTTTTTTTATGTAATTAAGGGAATGTTTTTAGTCTTTAATGGTCTGTTGTGACTGAAATTACAATGGGTCTGCGATGGCTTTGAGCATGTTCTTTTTCTCTTTATGCTTATGATGTCAGGAAGCCCTGTTGTTCACCATCGTCTCCTGGGCATGGTCGGATGACGGTACCCTTTCCTAACCCTCATAGCATGTTGATTGGTTGGTAATTAGTTTAATTCTGTTGTTTGCTTTGCCTCTTGGGCATGGTTTGGTGATAGAATCCATTCTAATTCATATACCTTTCATCTTTTGAACACTATATCAAATAAGTTCAGTATAATTTCCATGATTCTTGAAGCAGGCATACGATCTCCCTGATCTCTACAAGTGAATCCTCTGAATCCCTAGTATCCTTCCTCTGAATTTCTCCTAAGTTTTAGATAATAATTTCACAATCATTCCTCGAATTACAAATCAATTTAGATTTCATCTCAGTCTAGTTCTAGTTCTAGCTAACTTCAGATTACGTACAGGTTTCAGTCCCTGTGGATTCAACCTCGGTCTTACCGAGATTATTACTACATCACAACCCTATACTTGGGGAGTGAACAGTTTTGACTATAGAAGATGAACCTAAAACCTTTAGTGAAGCAATGTCTTGAAGAGACTCCGCTTTTTGGAAAGAAGCCATTAATGATGAAATAGATTCCATAATATCTAACTAAACATGAGAATTGGTAGATCTACCTCCAGGTTCTAAACCAATAGGTTATAAGTGGGTATTTAAGAAAAAATATCACACAGATGGTACAATTCAAACATTTAAGGCAAGGTTAGTTGCTAAGGGTTTCTGACAGAAAGAAGGAATCAATTATTTTGACACTTATTTACCGGTAGCTCAAAAACATCGATTAAGATCTTATTCACTCTATTATCCATACATCATCTTCATATCCATCAAATGGACGTGAAGACAGCATTCCTAAATGATGATATTGATGAGGAGGTGTACATGAAGCAACTAGAAGGGTTTCTTCTACCAGGAAATGAAAGAAAAGTGTGTAAACTTGTTAAATCTTTGTATGGATTAAAGCAAGCACCAAAACAGTAGTATGATAAATTTAATCATAAAGTTCTGTCTTATGATTTTGAACATAATATTGCTGATAAATGCATATATTCAAAAGTGTGTAATGATTATGTTGTAATTATATGCTTGTATGTAGATGATATGTTAATAATCAATAATAAAATGAAAGGTGTAACTGAAACCAAGAAGTTTCTCTCTTCAGTTTTCAAAATGAAGGATCTTGGACAAGTGAATACTATATTAGGTATCAAAGTTTTTTAAAAAAAATAGTGGGGGTTTTGCATTATGGCAGTCTCATTATATTGAGAAAATAATAAACAAGTTGAATCACTTGAAAATTAAAGAGGCAAAAACCCTGTTTGATCCAAGTATCAAGTTAAAAGAAAGCAGTGAAAAAGTAGTTGCACAACTAGAGTATGTTAGTGTTATAAGCAGTCTTATATATGCAATGTAATGCACAAGACCGGATATAACATACGCTGTGAGTAAACTAAGCAGGTTTACGAGTAATCCAAGTGTTGAACACTAGAAAACAATAAGTAGAGTTCTAGGTTATCTTAAAGAAACCAAAGAAGGGCTATTTTACTCAGAATTTCCAGAAGTGTTGGAAGGATATACCGATGCGAGTTGGATATTGAGTGTAAGGAACAACAAGTCCGCTACAGGATGAATATTCACCCTAGGAGGTGCAGCTGTATCTTGGAGATCTAAGAAACAAACTTGCATAACACACTTAACCATGGAATCTGAGTTCATAGCTTTAGCTGCTACAGGTAAAGAGGCTGAATGGTTAAGGGATCTTCTATTAGAAATCTCATTCTATGCGAAGCCTATACCGCTGTTTCACTTCATTGTGATAGTGAAGCCACTCTAGCGAGAGCCTATAACGTACTTATAATGGGAAGTCCAGACACATAAGTTTGAGACATGACTATATAAGACAATTGATTCAAGTGGAATCATTGCGATCTCATATGTAAAGTCAAGTAATAACTTGACTGATCCTTTTACTAAACCTCTGACGAGAGAGGTAGTAAGGACAACATCTAGAGGAATGAGGTTGAAACTCTTTACTCAAAGTTTCACCGTATGAAAGAAACCCAACCCAAAATTAGAAAATCTCTAAAGATTGGGTTTAATGGGTAACAACAATTCACTGATAAGTGAAAAGTTTCAGCACTAAATAAAATTAAATAACCTCATCCGGGATGATAGTGCTGGCCGTTATAAAAGAGGGATGAGTATTAAACTCTTAATGAAGTCCAGTCAAACAGGACAATAACGGAAACACTGGAAGGATTTCACCTATGTGAACGTAGAAGTGGTGCCGCTTCTCATGAGAATTAGAGTTATCTCGAGATCATTCATGAAACAGGATAAGCACATGACCATTAAAAGTGCTAAGCGAGATTATGAAGGAACACGTAATGCAGGAGCTATTATGTGTGTAGTATTTTTGGTTATATCATATATGAATAACTGGTTCAATGCTATGGCAACCAGAAATTTTGAAATCATTTTAAAATACTTACACTAAGGAAAGATTCAAATCGCAAGATATCTTTTTTTTTTTAATGCATGATAATTGTTATTATTCTGGCAGAGTTTTCATTGTTTTAAAAAACCAGTGAGGGATTGTTGAAAATTAGTGGTTTTTGAAAAAAAAAAAAGAAGAGAAAATTCAAAATTTTCAAAATTTCGGGATTTTGCCGCCAAAATGCTTTTTCGAAAATTTCAAATCCAGAAAGTGCGGTGTGTGCTTTGTCCCACATCGGAAATGGTTGAAATTCTTTTGTGGTATATATGGACTTGTGAAGAGTATTCTTACTTGGAGTTTTTGGAGGAGGTGATACTCGGGTTGTGTGTTCCAGTGCATAGCACTAGAACACACGCAGGCGGGCGCGCTCGGGCTCGGGCACTGGCACGGGCACGAGCGTGGGCATGGGCAGCGAGACAGTGTAGTTGTAGTGGCGTTAGATAGCGCACTTTGCACTTCGCATGTGAGCATCGTGTCACACAGTGGTCGCTCCCACGCGACCTTACGCGAACCGGTGCGATAAGTCTGATCAGTGCCTGTGTGCGGTGGGGTCTGAAATATTGGTCTGAGTTTTATAGGAGACTGAGAACGGTTGGATCATAAATGCGAAACGTTCAGTAGTTTCTGAAAACGGCTCTCTGCCTTGAAAGCCAAACGGTCTGAAAACAGACGGACCATGATGATCTAATGGTCAGATCCTTTGATCCGACGACCAGAAACGGCTGAAGTTAATGATCAATGGTCAGAAACATTATCCAAACGTTCTGAACCATTGAAAGCCGTCTAGCAACGGTCCACTACCTGATGCCTATATAAATTGGACCATTGCAGTCCAATTTCATCATCTCAACACACCATCTCTTCCATTAAATCAGATACGATCCAAATCTCCATTATAGAATACTTTGAACATCTCTACCGTTTGAGTCGGCCAGAAGAGATCTGCTGCGTTAAAACTGTTGTATAGTGGAGCTATCGTGATTGCTGTACGCTGGATCCAGATAAGGCCTGTTTTATCCTGGAAGCAATTCGCCTATAGCCCATCAGCAGTTGATAAGGGGGCGAATCATGCTTTAAGGACAACGTATTTTATACGTGATTCATCCTAGTGAAATAATTTTTTCGATTTATTTTTGATATTTTCGGTGCATCCAAACATTAATTCCCAACAAGATATGGATGAGTACTCTGGCAAGTAGCCTTCCAATTTGGGAGGGTCTAGTTTTACGGCTAAGTAAGATCATGGGATCAAGTGCCCATGTGGTGTGGATGGATGGGTTAGATGTGTGCCTATGTGAGTGTTTAAAAATAAAATAAAAAAGCCTTCTAACTCGGGAGAGCGGTGGATAAAGGTAGCGAGTTAGGTGCAGCCCGCCCTCACTCCACGTGGAGTGGCCTGACGTGGGTCTATCTTGATGCATTTGTAATATATTCAACCTTCGGATCATTTTAAGGCATGAGTGCAAAAATAAAGCATATACAAATCTCAAGTACACATGTTCAAAAATTCTCAAGTCACAACATAACGTTTATTGTCCGCCCAAACCGTAGGATAACTAGAAGAAACATAACGTTTATTGTCCGCCCAAACCGTAGGATAACTAGAAGAAACAAATATTAGGTTGATGGAAATCTTTTATAGCCCATAAAAAGGTTTTAAATTGTCAATCGCCACTTCTTCATGTAGTATGGTCCACCTGATATTTGGATCCGCCTCATTTTTTGGTTTCATACACTCAAAAATATCTTAAAAATGGATGGACCATATGGATATGCTACAAATACATCAAGGTCGGCCGGAGGAGGCATGCGTCCACTGAGGTGGGTGGGACCTCTGACTGTGGGGCTCACAGTAATGTATGTGATTACATCCACGCCATCCATCCTTATCGAAAGCTCATTTTGGGAGCATGATCCAAAAAATGAAGTAGATACAAATCTCAGGTGGATCATAACATGGGAAACAGTGGTGATCGACCATTAAAAACTTCTCATGGCCACAAAAGTTTTGAATCAAGCTGATATATGTGTGTGGTCTCTTCATCCAGATCTATATGACCTTATTAACAGGTTCGATGACAAATAAACATTCTTGGCCCCTATAAATTTTTTAATGGTGAGGATTTAATCACTACTGTTTTCTGTAGTATGGTCCACATAAGATTTGGATCTGCTTCATTTTTGGAATCATGCCCTATAATAAGCTTTTAAAACGGTTGGACGGTGTCGATTTAAGAAACATACATTAATGTGAGCCCCACAGTCAGGGTCCCACCCACCTCGGTGGATACTGTGACCGTCCATTTTCAATGCATAACAACTAAATTATCATAGGATTTAAATAATCCAATTGAGAGTTTTTATTTACTAATTTTCCAAGGAGACTTATTGTTTAAACGGTTTGGATCATTGGAAGATAATCCTGATTCAAAGGACAAAGTCCCTACGTGGCGTATTTTAATCCGTTGGGATGTATCCGGGCAGAACTCGTGCGGGAGACTCGGAAACCAGGAATGGTTGGTGGCGGGCGCGGGAGTTCAAACTGAAATAGTCAAACGTTGACTATTTGACTGGTAGTCGTAGCTACGCAGCTACAATCAGAACAGGCGCGGTTGGCAAAGCGCCCCCGACTCGCTCACCAGGATCGCTCGTCGTGACACACGTGCGACTAGCACTCCAGTGCCAGATCCTGCCATGTAACAGGTGGACCTCATCGCATAACACCTATTGAAATCCAGGATAGTATGTATTTTGAATATGGACCGTTGATGCTTTTCTACTGTCTATTTTCTACATACAACTCTGGCCCATCTAAAGGGCGGATCAACCTGATTTCTAGAACGTGATATTTCCACGACCATACACGCGTAGCGATTCGATTGGATGAAGTACGTACTTTACATGCGTTTTGCGATTCGCCTGTTCATTCTATGCCCATGCGAATCTCCGTCGTGTGCTTTGTCCGGAACTTGAACGATGGACTACGTCAGAATGCTTGACTGAATCACGCGCTTTGATGAAGTAATCCGCACGATAATTACAAATTTATTGGAAGTGATTTTTAAGAGATAAATGATAAAAATGTACTTATTTAATATTTTCTTTGAAACGTACCGAAGCTTAAGACTTGGGAGGCCCCGTTGTATGTGTATAACATCCAACCCTTTAAATGTACGCACCACACTATAGTCATAACATGAACAAAACGTCATGTCAACCAGGTCATTAGATGGGCTACACTAGAACTAAAATATTTTGAAGCGGTCTACATTTTTTTTTTTTTTCGAATTGACTCACCTTATCATTTGGATCCACCATATTTTTGGTTCATCTTATAATAATGTTAGTGTGCATTTATTTATTTATTTTTTAATGCATTAGATGTGAGACACAACTTCTGATTTTCCACTTTGTTGCAGAGAAAAAATAGAGTGCAGTAATGTAAGTCCTCCTCTTGCCTTAGAATACCCGTTATAAGAGCCACTGTTTGTTAAAATTCAATTCTTGAGAAATTTGCAGTAAATATTTCTTTTTCAAAATTTGATGTTTTTCTGCAGTATTATTGATAAAATCTCACTGAAAATAAAATATTAAAAATAATTATTATACATCAAAAAATGATTTTAAAAATATAAGATCTACATATAAAATAATTTATTTTGACTCTTAAATAAATTCTGCATTATAATTTCCCAATAAATTTGCTAACTCTAGAAATTCGAAACATTGGTTTGATAAAATTTCTGCCGCAATATAATGAGATTTTCAAAATCTTAAACTTATATATGACAATGGTGAGTTGGCAATGGGTCGGTTTGGGTTGGGTCTGCCCGAGCCTAACCTACTTTTTAAGTGGGTCAACAATCCATGCCCACGTCTCATTAGCTTGTAGCCCAACCTGACACGACCCATGTAATTGCAATTGGGCCAGGCTCGTCTAACCTGACCCAACCCAGCATGACCACGCTTATGTTTAAGAATAGAATATGGGGCTAAATGTATGCTAGTCTTGTGGAATTAATGGATACATATGAACATACATACATTCATTGTACTTATTGTCCTTCAGTTTGTTTTAGGTTTTGGGCCAGGTTAGGTCATCTTTCCCAGCCCATTGATAATCTATATGACTGGGTTGGTAGAGTTTAACCCCAAGCCCAGCTCGTTTACTTAAACGGGCCACTTTTTGTAACTTGAGTCCTGCCCACTTCCCATTTAGCTTGGCCCAGAACCGTGGGCTGATTCGATCCATTGCCACCCTTCATCAAGATGCCGGTTCCTCCACAAGTCCCAAGTGCTGCGGGTGGGGTCAACTGGGCCATGTGCATGGCATCTAATCTACAAGCTCACATTGATCCATCTCCGGCAAAGAAAGATATCTAACAAGCCCATTGGCTTAATGCCAATTTTGGGCTTAAAATCCTAATCCTATGATGGTTTAGATGGGACCCAGCCAGAAGATGTTGAGGCTGCGTGAGGGGGAATTGTGATGGCAGTTCCTATTCGGTTGAATAAGGGCCTTAGTGACAAAGAAGGGGTTAGTCTTTACCTTACACTATTTAGGGATTTTCGGGGTACTTTCGAGGATTTAGTAAGCTTTAGAGTACTATTGCTATCGAGGTTAGAATTGTCGAGATGGAGCACTAAATGTTAGCCCATACCTTGAAAAAAAGAAAAGAAAAAAAGAAGTGAAGTAAAACAATCATGATCACGATCTTGGAGATGCAACACTCAACATCGATCTTACTCATATAGTGCGAGTAATTTAGAGATGATTGTACGTGGTGGTGTGCCTCGGGCTATATGTGGAAGCTTGACAGAATTAAGGAATGAAGATTATGTCCTAGAGGGGGGAAGCGATTAGGACCAATTAAAATTTATGCCTATTTAAACACAATTGCTTAACTTAAACCAATATGTAAATTAAACTAAGTAAAACAATTTAATACTAAGGCTTCCAAGCCATTAGTTGATCCAATCATATAGATTATAATTGATGTGGCGATCATGCAACTAGTTTATATATACGATAGTGTACATGTGTCTGTGGGATGTACTACCTGCCTAATTCTAATATTTTTCTAATCATGCATACATATAATTCATCACTTCATTCACATAAGCATAATTAAACAAGTGTTCAAAGACAATTCCAAACACAAACATGTATAGTAGTTCGGTTTCCCTACTCCACTCCCAGCAGATGCACTCGACTCATGAGTGTATTGGTTTTCACTATCAGATATTTTAAATTAGGTTCACCTTTAACCTTTAAAATCCTATACAAGGACTGACTCTCATAAGAGACTCTATGTGGTTTTCTATAAGCTCATCATGAGTCTCAGTCCTACACAAGAACCTACTAACATACACCCCAACCGGAGGCTCTCACAAGAGACTTGAGTTGGTTTTCTATTGGCTAACGAACAACCTCGGTCCTAATTCAAAGACGTATGTTTACTCCTGTCGAAGGCTCCCTTGGAGACTAATATATACACACCTATGTCCGGTGGCCTACATAGGGACTTTGATTTAGATCCTACATAAGAACCAATGTCTTACACGAGAATCTAGTTGAGTTTGAAAATTCAAATCTTACACTCAATCCTACACAAGGAATGAGTGCATATGGACTCTTACACATGATAACTTGTTGGATTAAGCCCCTTTTGTAATGTCTTTTTGGGTTTGTTTTGACAAGGAACGAATGTAATGATATGTGAAATCTCATTCAATAATAACAAAGAAAATAAAAGAACATTCATCATTATGGATTTTATTAATTCTGAGTTTCAATTACATCCCCGTGTTTCCCTTTATTTTAAAATAAAGTACAATGAACCAGCACAACGACATGAAAGAGAAGTAATTCAATGACAATTTCGGCAGTATTTTGGCGTATTTTGCATCCATCGGAGTGACAGAAGGGTTGTGCGGGTCCAAGATCCTCGCCTCAAGCCTACATTCGATGAATATATATATTGGAGGTCGGACCATGAAAGGATCCACAAAACTGCAAAGAATAGAGATGTGGGGACACTTGTTGTGCCCATTACAGTGTACCTTGTTGTGTAGGTCTACACAACTCATCTTGAGTTGCGTGAGTCAGCACAACTCATCTTCTCAATACCTGTTCTTTCTCTCTCTCTCTCTCTCTCTCTCTCTCTCTCTCTCCTTGCTCCTGACACCTTCTGAAACTTCAGATGATGCAAATGAGAGGGGAATGGGGTATTTATAGGCTTTCACATATGTGAGGCATCAATTTACGTACTATGGGCCCCATTCCTCGCAACATCACTATTCCCACGCAACACTATTCCCCGTGCAACACTATTCATCGCACAACACTATTCACCACGCAACAAATTTTCTAGAGAGAGAGCTGCGTAATGGGCAAGGTTGCCTATCTTGGATCCTTAATGCGTAACAATCCAAACTCATATCGACTCGTGCATTTTTTATACCCCAACAGATGCCCCCTCAATCCTTCCTTGATTGATTTACAAAATCAAATGGAGGATCGATCTTCTTCTACACAAAAATCCTTTCACGTCGGAGAAGGATTCTTCATGAAAATAGAGTTGAGTTGTATAACGGAGAAGGATCACTCGAACGGAGAACTGAAGAGTTAAGCTCGAATGAATCAAGCTCGGAGGAATCGTGTTCGAATGGATTGTTGTTAAATGAATCACGGTCGAAAGAATCGAGCTCGAATGAATTGTGATTGAAGGATGATTGAATGATCGTGCTCGAATGGAAGATCGAATGATCGTGCTCGAACGGAAGACTGAATGATCGTGCTCAAACGGAAGACTAAATGATTGCGCTCGAACGGAAGATTGAATGATCGTGCTCGAATGGAAGACTGAATGATCACTCTCGAATGAAAGATTGAATGATCTTGCTCGAATGGAAGACTGAATACCCCCAGTTAAAAGCACCGAGTGAATGCTTTAATAGAGAGGATAATGACAACGACGAAAGTACTCTGTCTTAATAGCGGTCAATCAGAAAGAATACCTTTCTATGAACAGGGCCACAATTGCGTCCTCCACATTTTTAATTCCATTATTCACACAATTATCTTTTCATCGAAACTTGCCGCTGTAACAGTTGTGGCGAGTCCATCTTTGATTAACTTGATTAGAGAACTCTCCTTTAATGCTGCTCCTGCTGTAACAATCTCTTTGGTCAGCTTCAACAACTCTTTCTTTGAGCTCCGTGGCCAGGGAATTGTTCTTTAATGCTATTTCTACTGTAACAATATTTGAGAATGTCTCCTTTATTTATGGCCTGCCATAATCCAGGATTTCTAATGATAATCTTAAAAGTGCACCTGCTAGTGCCCTGGTTTGTCAAGTTATGTGAAAGGTGAGTCAGACTGGTTACAGAGCTCGATAGGAAGAACAATTCAAGCGTCTGCCTCAACCGGATGTGTGGAAACTCACAGTAGGTAAATAATAGCCTCATATCTCATGTCCCAAAACACCAGGTGAATAAAATCCATAAAACAAGATAGACATATTAGGGTTTTTAAGGTGAGAAAACTTTTTGGCGAAATAGGAAAATCTCTGAGTTTTTCTCGCCTTGTCGATTCTATCGAAGCACTCTCGATATGATCAACCTGTTCTGCCGATGTCCTCGATACCTTAACGATATTATCGAAAAGAGGACCAAAAGTGTCCAGCAACTAAATATTCATCTGGACGGATTTATCGATCTATCGATACACCTATCGATATCATCGATAAAAGCACTAAACATGTCCAGTAACTTCATAACATATCTGGACGAATTATCGATGTATCGATATACATATCGATATCATCGATATTCAAATCTCGAGACCATTGGGAGTGACTCGATAAGATCGACAGGCAAATTTTCGACGCCCCTGTTTTTTAATGAAAATCTCAAATTTCTTCGATATATCGATGACTGTCCGATATGATCTGAAATCAAATATCGATAAGATCGGAGGTCCATCGATGATATCGATGGTGGGCGCGTATTTCTTACAGCAGTTATTTCAGGATGTTTTTAACTATGATCGGGGGCCCTTCGATTTAATCGATATTCAAATATCGATGATATAGACACCAGATCGATTGCATCGAACTAAGCCATAATCTGTCCAGCAAGTTCAAAGATAAATCTGTTGGAATTATCGATGCCTCGACTCAGATCTCGATATCATCGACATTCAAATTCCGATGACCTCGACGGTTCCCCCGATCATTCATGAAAACCTGAAAAATTCTTCAAAGTCAAGTCTCTCTTATTTTTCATGTGTCGAGGGATCGACCCAGTCATCGATGGAATCAGATTTTGAAATCCGATGACATCGACAATTGTTTCGATTCATCGACCTATTGGTAGGAGTTTCAAGAGTTTCAAAAGCGTATGACATCGAGTCCGAGTTATCGAGCAGACCATCAATGCTATAGAGAGTATACGCTCGATGATATCGAACTGCTCGATGATATCGAACTCTGTCATAAATGTGACCATTTTATATCCGTTGGAACTTCTTGCCTATATATATGAGGACTTGTTCTTTGTTGCTGTAAGAGAGAAAAGAGAGAGCTTTTGTGTGTTTCAACTTGCATCTTATACCTAAAGTCTTTCTCTCTAGGGAGTTCATCCTCCAATCTACCCTTACCATTGATATTAAATAGAGTGGATTGGGGAATGAACTTCCGCATTCAAGGATCCTCCAGCTACTACCTTAATGGCAAATCATTATACTGGGATGCCTTGAATGCATAATAGAGGAACCACTCTATCTTCCTTATAGGAAAATCTTTAGAGAGTAGGATTCCATCTCACCCTTGACCCAACCCGAAGCCAAGCATTGGTATATCATCTTGTGTTGCGGATCAAGGGAGCTGAAGACTCTTCGTCAACAAGGAGGAGAAGATCTTTGGCGTTGTGCTTAACGAGACTCATCAACTTATTTGTAAGTATCCAGAGTCCAAAGGACACTTGTGATTGTTCCTTCCTATGTCTTGGTCTTAAGTGGTTCTCACCATTTGAAGTCCTCAAGGAGGCCTCCGGCGGGAGTGTACGTAGTGGGTGCACAGGGTGGACCCTTGCTCTTGTGTAGGGCATAAACTGTTAGGTCCTTGTGTAGGTCTTTGACCTGTGTGGTCTAAAATCCGGGTGTGTTGTGTGAACCCTTGCTCTATGGAGAGCATAAACATCTGGTTAGGAGTGAACCAGCAAAACTTTGGGTTTGAGGTGAACCGCGTAAAACCTCTGTAAAGGTTGAAGGTGAACCTGATTTAAAACCTTAGGTTTGAGGTGAACCCTAGGAAACCTCCTTAGTGAAATCCGGTACACTCAGGGTTGAGTGCGGCAGCCGGGAGTGGGGTAGACTTATCGTCGAACCACTATAAAATGACCGTCTGTGATTGCATTTCTATATGTGTGATTCATGTCAATGCATTCATATTCATATATCTGATCACATCCCACACACATACACAGTCATATCCAACATAGACTAAGTTGCATATTGTTATATCTTGATTAGTTTGTGATTGGATCCTCTACTTGGCTTGGAAGCCAATAGAGTTACATTTGAGTAATCCTGATAATTGCATATCTATAAGGATTAGTGTAATAGGATTTTGAATAAACAGTAAAAACTTTTAAAATTCCTATTCACCCCCCCTCTAGGACATATTGGCATATTCCTACTTCATATCAAGCGGTCTTCATCGCTATTTCAATTGGTATCAGAGCGGGTCTCTCTTTAAGGGCTTCACCGCCTAGAGAGTGATTTTGACTGAAGTTGGGAATATGGCCAAAGGAGAGGGCTCATCAGTCACTAGACCTCTAGTGTTTGACGGTTCAAATTATGCATACTGGAAGGCTAGGATGCACTACTTTATGAGATCTTTGGATCATGACGTTTGAGACATAGTTGAAAATGGATATGTGCTACCTACTGAACAAATTGTACTTGATAGCGGCACAACAATCACAAAGCTCAAACCCAAAGAAAAGTGGATAGCATTCGACAAAGAAAAACAAACATCTGAAGCCAAGGCTATGAATGCTATCTACTATGCCATGTCCCAGGATATATTCAATCAGATAAGTATGTGTGGGACATCAAAAGAAGCATGGGATTTACTGGAAATAACCCATGAAGGCACAAGTACTGTGAAAAGGTCCAAACTTCAACTATTGACCTCACAGTTCGAAAGTCTCAGAATGGAAGAGCACGAGACATTTATGGAGTTCTTTACAAAGCTAAATATCATTTGTAACTCCATAGGTGGATTGGGAGAGAAAGTTCCGGTACCGAAAATTTGTAGGAAAATTCTAAGATCCCTATTGGAACGGTTTAATCCCAAGGTGACAACAATTGAGGAGTGTAGGAACATAGACGAGATGAAAGTAGAAGAACTAGTAGGTTCCCTACAAACTTTTGAACTACACTTCACTCAATCCCAAAAATCCAAAAACATTGTCCTAAAAGCTTCAAAGAAAACAACTCTTGAGAACAGTGAAAGTGAAAGAGAGGATGATGATGAGGAAGTGGCTTTGCTGGCACAAAGATTCAGAAGATTCTTTCAAAAGAATCACGGCCGTCCCTCTAGAGGTAGAAAGGTGGATAACAAACTCTCTGCAGGCAAATTTGGTAAAAAGACCAAAGAACCACAATGCTACGCCTGTCAAGGGTATGGACACTTATCTACCGAATGTCCAAACAGAAAAACCAAAGGGAAAGCAATGGCCGTCACATGGGATGATACAGAAGAGTCAAACTCAGAATCTAGTGACTCAGAAAGCAATGAAGATTAGAAATCACTGAAGATTCTCATGGCCTCCACTGCTTCGATCATTCCCACTGAATCTGAAAATGAAAGAGAACATCAAGTCACGGAATCATTTCCATCTGATAATGAGAAATCTGAAGAAGAAAAAGAGGAACAAAGTGAACTACAAGATGCTTATAATCATCTCTATACCCATAGCATCAATATCCTTAAGAAACTGGGAATATCAGAAAACAAAAGCAAGCTGCTGCAGAAAGACTTGAATGAGACACTGGAAATTAACAAACAAGTAATGAATGATCTGCAGCAGTATTATTCAGAAATGATAAATTGGAAAAAGCGAATATCTTTCTAAAGTTTGAATCTGATAAGCTGATTAAACAGCTCGAACTACTAGAAGACGAAAATAGGGTTCTTCGAAATAAGAATCATACGCTCCTGTTTGATATAGAAGAATTCAAGAAGATGGCCATGATAAATTACAAGTTTTCCCAAAGCAGTGAAAAGATGGAAAGAATGTTGAGAATGGGAAGACCTGGTAAGGATAAAAGTGGCCCAGGCTATGAAAAGCCTAAACCAAAATTTGGACATGCAGCACTTAAAACCGAAAAATCTGCTGCCTCTGGAAGCAAAACCAGAATAACTCCAATATGCCGTTTGTGTGGTGATTCAGGCCATTACAAGTTTGAATGCATAACCCCGAAGAGGACTCAATCTAGCCCTGGTCAGAATTATGTCAAATTGTTGACCAGAGAAACACAAAACCTTGGAAGTCCTCTTAGGAATATGAATACCTTTGCATCACCACACAAATTGATTAACAAGGAAAAATGGATAAGGAAGAATTAGTTCGGATCATACATCAAGATCTGGACATGAGATGAAATAATGCAAATTTTGGTGTGCCATGAATGTTACATCTGAGGTTACACACCTCGAACTTTTTGAATATAAACATTGCCATGTTTATAATTTTTTTTTGAATTGTACATAAACTGTACAAAATTTTGTTGTATACTAACTATCATTGATACACTATAAGTATACATGAAGATATGTCTGAAGTAAAAGTGTTGAAAAATTTTGAGTTGACTAGTTCGATCAAACCGATAATCAGTCGATATCATCGATATCACTTCAGAAGTTGAAAAGGCGCGTGACCAGGAATGGTATCGAAGGCAGGATCGATGAACTTGATAAAGAACTCTCTATATCATCGAAAAGAGTATCAATCATATCGATGATTGCCGCCCGATACAAGTTTGCAGAGCGCAAAAAGGGATTTCTGTCCCAAAGTTCTTTTTGTTCTCGCCTCTGCTCGACTCACTTGACCAAACCACTGGAGCCTTAGAAGGACTACCCAAATCACACAACGAAATCGGTAATACCTTAACTAATTTGTGTGAGTCTTTTTTTGGGTATTGCTGCGTTCTATTCAAGTCGTGTCTTCTTTCCAAATTCGTAAAACATTTTTTATTTTTTTGTCGTTATGGGAAAAGACAAAGGGAAAGTGTCGGGCCCTGGCGAATAGTCACGATCGTCCCAACAAAAAGTACTTGCTCCTAAAGAAAGAGTAAAGGCCTCAAATCGTGGGACCCCCACTAGGCAGCGCACAAGATCACGTGGGCCCCCGTCTGAGGCACAACCATCTCCACAGGCATCTCCTCCTCCGCCTCCGGCCAGTCAATGCCCAATAAAATACACCGGTCGGAAGTTGATTCACGAACGAAGAGTTGACAGAGGATGCTTGACACTTTACAATCTGGAACCTCTGTTTGCTGAAATCAGGTGGCTGCCCATCCTAGATTTTGGAGGACCTTGCCAACTTGAACAGACACGCAACTTTCTTGCAGCATGTCACTCTCCGGTGTTTGATCCTCCATAGTTCATGGTCTCTCTGGATGGTGATGATGCGTTTATTACTCCTGCCACATTAGCTCATATTCTCAATTTGCAAATGGCTCCAGAAGGAACCCCGAACCTGGATCTTGATCATCCTAACAACCGTTCTGTGGTTACCAAATACCTATGCCATAATAGAGACATTCCCTGGCATCAAGGGAATGCCTTAAAATCTAGGTACATGGAACCTCGTTTTCGGATTATGCACGGAATCTTCACTACAAATCTGTATCTAAGGAGTACAAATCGATCTGACCTCACGAGTCTTATGATCATGATCGTTTACTCTGTTACAAAAGGGACAAAGGTCTGCCTTCTAACATTGCTTGTCAATCAGTTTGTAAATGCTATACATACATCCAAGGATCTACACCGACCATATCCCTAGATCATAAGCAGGATATGTCAAGTCATCGGTTTTCCTCCCACCACTGATCCGGTTCTTCCAATTCATACCTTTAATGTCAAGAACATCCGAAAAATGGATTTGGAATTTCACGAGTACATGGAGGAAACCGTGGGAGGAATCCAGGCAAAACATGTAGGAGGAGAAGGCGGCGATCCCATGGAAGGAACTGCGTTGGTTGAAGATGACCCTCTTGGACCTGATCCAGCTCCGTCCACGTCATCAGCTGGATATGGGAAAAGGTTTAAGTTGGATAGAATTGGGGTGATTCAGCAGGACATCCACTCCGTCAAAGAAAGGATGACTGTTCTGGAAAGGCTGGTACAGGGAGTACAACAGACCGTTCAGCAATTGGTCAATCTTATGACCTGTCATCGGGATGACACAACTCCGTCTCACTCTGCTCCGTAGTACTGATCTCTGAATACTGTCACACATTCTCACTCCTTTAACTCAACATACGAACATTAGTATCTTTTTGAATGTTCTATGCTCCCTTGAGTGTATGTGATAGTTCGCTACCTGGCTAGGCTGAAAATATTTTTTTTTGAAGAACGTCCACGGTTGGACTAAAAATACTGGTTACAATATTTAGGATGATTGTTAAGCTATTGCTGTTTGTAGCAGTACATTTTTTTTTTAAAAAAATGTGGATATGTTGCTTGCATTTTGGGTATGGCTAAATAGAATTCTTGTCTTTAATGCCATAATTCTGCTTTCGATTCCCCTAGTTTGTCTGATGGAATGCATATGATGTGTTTAATGCTTAAATTGCTTTATTGTTATCACTGCTTTCCACCTGTTCTGACCACAGATGACTTTTTATAATATTTTGATCATTACTCATCTATATCTTGTATGCATGTTCTCTCACGTACTTTAAGCTTCAGTCAATATCACTTGCTATACCTTTGCCAATGACTGACAAATAGGGGGAGAACAGTTCAAAACACCTCGAGCGGAAAATTATATATCTAATGTGTTGCAGGTGTTAGGGGGAGCAGCTGCAAGAAAGGGGGAGTTTTGAAGTAAGGGGGAGCGGATACTTCTAGAATGTGTACATGGGTAGAAACATTGTAAAATTGTGTAAAAACATGTACACACAATTTAGGATGTGTCTAGAAGTGTTATAGGGTGTTTTGGGTATTTTGTCACGTAATTGACAAAGGGGGAGATTGAAAGTGCACCTGCTAGTGCCTGGTTTGTCAAGTTACGTGAATGGTGAGTCAGACTGGCTACAGAGCTCGATAGGAAGAACAATTCAAGCATCTGCCTCAACCGGATGTGTGGAAGCTCACAATAGGTAAATCATAGCCTCACATCCCATGTCCCAAAACACCAGGTGAATAAAACCCTTAAAACAAGATAGACATATTAGGGTTTTTAAGGTGAGAAAACTTTTTGGCGAAATAGGAAAATCTCTAAGTTTTTCTCGCCTTGTCGATTCTATCGAAGCACCCTCGATATGATCGACCTGTTCTGTCGATGTCCTCGATACCTTAACGATATTATCGAAAAGAGGACTAAAAGTGTCCAGCAACTAAATATTCATCTGGACGGATTTATCGATATATCGATACACCTATTGATATCATCGATAAAAGTACTAAACATGTCCAGTAACTTCATAACATATCTGGATGAATTATCGATGTATCACGCATATTGATATCATTGATATTCAAATCTCGAGACCATCGGGAGTGGCTCGATAAGATCGATAGACAGATTTTCGGCGCCCCTGTTTTTTAATGAAAATCTCAAATTTCTTCGATATATCGATGACCGTCCGATATAATCTGAAATCAAATATCGATAAGATCGAAGGTCCATCGATGATATCGATGGTGGGCGCGCATTTCTTATAGTAGTTATTTCAGGATGTTTTTAACTATGATCGGGGGCCCTTCGATTTAATCGATATTCAAATATCGATGATATCGACACCAGATCGATTGCATCGAACTAAGCCATAATCTGTCCAGCAAGTTCAAAGATAAATCTGCTGGAATTATCGATGCCTCGACTCAGATCTCGATATCATCGACATTCAAATTTCGATGACCTCGACGGTTCCTCTGATCATTCATGAAAACCTGAAATATTCTTCAAAGTCAAGTCTCTTTCATTTTTCATATGTCGAGGGATCGACCCAGTCATCGATGGAATCGGAGTTCGAAATCCGATGACATCGACAACTGTTTCGATTCAACAACCTATTGGCAAGGAGTTTCAAAAGCGTATGACATCGAGTCCGAGTCATCGAGCAGACCATCGATGATATCGAGAGTATACGCTCGATGATATCGAACCTGCTTGATGATATCGAACTCTGTCATAAATGTGACCGTTTTATATCCATTGAAACTTCTTGCCTATATATACGAGGACTTGTTCTTTATTACTGTAAGAGAGAAAAGAGAGCTTTTGTATGTTTCAACTTGCATCTTATACCTAAAGCCTTTCTCTCTAGGAAGTTCATCCTCCAATCCACCCTTACCATTGATATTAAATAGAGTGGATTGGGGAATGAACTTTCGCATTCAAGGATCTTCCAGCTACTACCTTAATGGCATGGCAAATCATTATGTTGGGATGCCTTGAATGCATAAGAGAGGAACCACTCTATCTTCCTTATAGGAAAATCTTTAGAGAGTAGGATTCCATCTCACCCTTGACCTAACCTAAAGCCAAGCATTGGTATATCATCTTGTGTTGCGGATCAAGGGAGCTGAAGACTCTTCATCAACAAGGAGGAGAAGATCTTTGGCGTTGTGCGTAACGGGACTCATCAACTTATCTGTAAGTATCCAGAGTCCAGAGGACACTTGTGATCATTCTTTCCTAGGTCTTGGTCTTAAGTGGTTCTCACCCTTTGAAGTCCTCAAGGAGGCCTCCGGCGGGAGTGTACATAGTGGGTGCACAGGGTGGACCCTTGCTCTTGTGTAGGGCATAAACTGTTAGGTCCTTATGTAGGTCCTTGACCTATGTGGTCTAAAATCCGGGTGCGTTGTGTGGACCCTTGCTCTATGGAGAGCATAAACATCTGGTTAGGAGTGAACCAGTAAAACTCTGGGTTTGAGGTGAACCGCGTATAACCTCTGTAAAGGTTGAAAGTGAACCTGATTTAAAACCTTAGGTTTGAGGTGAACCCTGGGAAACCTCCTTAGTGAAATCCGGTACACTCAAGGGTTGAGTGCGGCAGCCGGGAGTGGAGTAGACTTATCGTCGAACCACTATAAAATGACTGTGTCTGTGATTGCTTTTTTATATGTTTGATTCATGTCAATGCATTCATATTCATATATCTGATCACATCCCACACACATACACAGTCATATCCAACATAGACTAAGTTGCATATTGTTATATCTTGATTAGTTTGTGATTAGATCCTCTACTTGGCTTGGAAGCCAATAGAGTTACATTTGAGTAATCCTGATAATTGCATATCTATAAGGATTAGTGTAATAGGATTTTGAATAAATAGTAAAAACTTTTAAAATTCCTATTCACCCCCCTCTAGGACATATTGGCATATTCCTACTTCATCTCAAGCGGACTTCACCACTATTTCAAATCTTTCCTGCCAAATTAATCAAAATTAGTGTCTCAGAATATTCACAATTTCATAATTCAGTTTCATGATATATTGGTAAATTCAAAATATATTGTAGGCTTTAGAATGATTGTAATATATTGACAATTCTGAAATAATTACAATGTATTGATGACTTTAGAGGAATTAAAATGTATAACGATTTGAACTGCATGTGTAACACCCCGTACTTTCCAGTACTCGGGTGTTACCATATAACCAAACTTAGCATAAATACAAGTCAAGCCTAAGTAAACACTTATGTTCATCCTAGTTTAAATCTGACCGTTGAAAAACAGTCTGTACCTATGTATCAAGCTATCCAACCGTTAATCTTCAAGACGAACCATCATGTCATTAACGCAACCCATTGGTAGGACTTCGATCACCTCAATAGACGAATCAAACCATCCAATGATATTTAATAACTATATAATCATCTTTATTTATTTATTTATTATATATAAGTATAACACAATCATAGATAAAAAAAATTATAGATGGATTTTGATAATTTAATTATCATATAGAAATGTATGAAAATGTATTGCAATAGGGTGACACCTATATATTTAATGTACATAAAATATTAGGAGAATAATATTATATTAACCAAGCATGATGGATAATAATTTTGCAGTATATAATTGAATTATAAATACTAATGTAGTATTAAATATCTTTCATAAATACATATACAAAAATCATAAGACATTTTAAAATTGTATATTATTTAACAATTTGAATCTAAATATGATATTGCACAATTTTCAATTCATATATATGTATAATATGACAATGTATATTATAAATTATATAAATATATGATCAATAGCATGAATATAGTAGTATGCTAATATTTAAAATTTTATTTACATATGTATATGAGATTTTAAACATTGTAACTACAAGTAATACACACAAAAAAAAATAAATTATATTAATATTAGTATCGGTTAGTGATATATGACGAAAGCCTTACAAATGGCCCATTAGGATCTTTCAACCGTTAACATTCAATCTCAGGACGATCCGACCACTTGATCAATGGAAAGCCACCGTTAGAGCTAGGAATCAACCCGTATGGCCCACCTAAATCTCAGAGTTGTTTGACCCTTGGCCAAAGGTCCTAATTAACTTGTGAAACCAAATGAACGGAGTGGATTTATCACAAACATCGTAGTGGACCCCACACTAGTGCGTGTACATATCAGGGGAGGTGTATGTGTAGTGCACTAGATTAAATGGACCAGTCAAAGTCGGGTCTGACCGACGATTTCCCGAAATATAAGGGCTCTCCCTCCTTTCCTGTTGCCTGCCTTTTTCAAAACGGACGGACTGAGGTCCGTGATTTCGTGAGGTGGCCCACTTTCATTATCCATATAAATGATCCAAACCGTCCATATGACGGAGGACGCACGTGAGATCAAAACCCAACTTTCACATCAGATTTTAATGCACGTATGGACACACAAAGCTCACTGCAAAACAGACCTAGAAGCACGTTCCTTCCAAAAATGGAAACCTCCAGCAGGGTGATCCGCGTGACTCCGTTTCCTCTGATCTTAACCATCCATCATAGAGAGATCTCAGCCATCCATTCATAAGGTGCTGGTTTAGAGCTTCCTCAATACCGGAAGGAGGAAACTAGCGGCCGAAACCACCCATCTATAGTAGTTTTAGAAACCAGGCGTTGGGATCAAATCCCAGCCTTCCAGTCCTCATCCGACGGCCTTAGAGGGTTAGGGTTTTTTCATAAATGAAGAGGGAACTAGTAGACGCAGTCGCTCTCCACCTCCTACAACAGTTTGAGGGAAGATCCAACCGAAATATTCAACGCTCGAACCCACCACCCAAACGCTCCTAAAGCTTTGAAAGAACTCTCTCGTAAGCTCCCTAGGGTTCATGCGAACCACCCCATGCTGCTGGATTAAAGGAAGAAACAATGGGTGAGAGTTTGCCATGGAATCCTGTTATCTTCCCCGCCACTCCGAACCGAGCCAGACTTGGTTCAAGCATGCTGCCTTCGAGCCGGATCGTCTAGTGGTGCTGTGGGACCTTCGGCAAGAGGGGCAGAGAAGCAAAAAGAGAAAATGAGAAAGAGGGGAAGTAGGAGAGAATAGAGGGAGAGAGAATGCATGCCACACTATGTTGAGTCCGGTCGAGCTAACTCGTTTAAAACCCACTGAGGTGTTGCTCCTTGCTGCCTCGACTCACTGGTGAGTCAGGGCGAGTACTGGTTGAACAGAGAAGAAGAGAGAAAGAACAACAGAGTTGAGTCGAGTCGAAGCACCACTCACAAAGGTGCGGTTGTGGTGCTGGTCGACCATGGCCATGCTGACTCGGTGAGTGGCATTGAGTCTGATTCAAGCCCGGGCCCCTAGAGTAGTAGAAAAATAGTGAGAGGGAGAGAAGAAGAGAAACAGGAAAGAAAGGAAAAGAAATGGAGAAAGAAAAGAGAAAGGAAAGAGTGAGGACGAGAGGGTGGCTGACAAGACCTGCCGAGTTAAGCTCGAACTGAGCTGAGTCCAGCTGGGTCGGGTTAGGTCTGGTCTAGCCCAAAAACCCCGCTGGCCTGGCTGTGTTAGCAAGGAAGAAGCCTAGAAGGTTGAGGGGTTTGTGCATTGTGGCTGTTTAGTCACTCCTGAGTCGACTCAGCGAGTTGACGTGTTGCACCAAGTTGGGCCAAGCCCTGGGTTGAGCTGAGCACGGATGGACTGAGTTCAGAATCAGTCTGGCTCGTCCTTGAGTGAAAGAAGAAGAGAAGATGGGTGAGAGCTGACTCGCTCAAATCTAGCTCGAGTAAGGTAAGCCTTTCCATTCAATCATGTTTGTTATTGTTGTTACCATTAACCATTATTAGATTATCATTTTTAATAAGTAATACCATTAGAATTGAATCCAAAAACCCAAACCTAGATCTAACTCTAGGATGAACCCCTGAAATTGAGTAATCTAGACCCATTTTAGTATTACGATCGACAATGCATCATTAGCCATTTTTGGATTTCTGTTTTAAATTAGTAACATTATTAATATTCTTATTACATCTGTTAGTAATTAAACTTAAAAATCTAAACCTAGGTAGTGTGTGAAATTTGAATCTAATTGTAGGAACTCGTAACATATGGTAGATCATATTACCTATTCTCGTGACTGGATTCATTATTAAAAGTCACGACTATTATCATTAGAAAATACTATCGCTTTCATCATGGGATGAGTATAAGTATTGTTAATATGAATATCATTATTAGGAATCATCATATGATCATTATAAAATATCCTATTATTATTACTTGTATTATTTAAGAGATTATTAGTCATTATAAAGATGTTAGATAATGTCGATACATTCAAACGTGAACTTATGAACAACCATTATCCATATCAATGGGTTAATACTCCCATTAGGAGTATTATTTGACCCATTGCACAATAATAATAATAATAATAATAATAACAATAATAATAATAATAATGGGAATACTAATATAGAATTCAAGTCCTAGAATCTAAAGCCTATAACTAAATTCCAGCATGAAGCTCTAATCCTATACTAAAACCCTAAATTCCAGCATGAAGATCCAAACCATAGGTTATGATCTTGCCCTATGTAGTATGTAGAACTTAGATCTAATTGTGCATCCTGATTTATGATAGGATTTGATTGTAAGGGAACGTGCATTCCTTAACAATGCTGGTAGGCGATGTAAAGTATAAGGTGATGATTCTTCCCCTTGAGCTTTCCATTTTCCCATTAGCTTAAGTTATAATTTTTATTTCAATTTATAATTGATATCTCCCTTCTATAGGCACATGTGTTAATAGTTGAAATTGAATTTCTATATTACATACTTAATGTTCATCTTGTATATTTGTTCATGCTTGTGGATTATTTGTGTATTGCCTATGGACTTTAAACTGGTACATTAGTGGGAAACCCTTACCTATAAATGTACACCCATACTTGGGATGTAACCCGACTGGTTGTGATTAAAATGGACCTTCGGCTTAGAGGTTATTGAGTGGTGGTCTAGATGAATCATTGATATGAGCCTACCATCCAGGATTGTTGTGTCCAATGGTTTTAAAGGATGGTCTTTATCATATGGTTTTGATATTCGCCCTATGTAGCATATTTTGATATTCGCCCTACGTGGTTTTGTTTTGATATTTTCCCTACATGGGTTTGATATTTTATATTGTCCAACCATGCGATGGTAATGTTACACCCCATACTTTCTGTACTCTAGCGTTACCTTGGATACCCAATTAATATATGCTTATGCTTGGGGACACGCAAAAATCTACTTAGTACACCGCTGCCGACCACCTATTTATCCACCAAACTCCAAAGCCGACCGTTAAATCCTATCTAGGAAGACTCTATAACTCTATTAACTGCTAATGATAAACTTGAATACAATCTGGCCATCAGAATGGTAAAAATATAACCTAATAACCAAGAGTCGGGATTCATGGCCATTCGGAGATCAGGATTGTAACACCCTGAAAATCGGGGGTCGAGCATAAACTCAACTCCCGAGTTCCAACGCATCACTTATGCAACAAAATGAATGATGATTGAATGTTGTCTGCATTAGTGCATTGAACATGAGTGAGATTAAGCCAAAACAGTATATCATACTCCAGAGACAGTTAAATTATACAAGTAGAAGACTGTGATAGATATATAACATATATAAATTGTAGTGAGTCTCTAGAGTGTGATAATATTATCAGGTTAATTAATTACAAGTATAGTTCCAAAATATACCAAATGTGTAAGGTCCTCTAGTCAACATCCCTGTAACCCCGTCGATCAAGGCACGACTTACATGAAGCCGCCAGAAAATAACATATACAAGAAAGTGTCATCATCGTCGCAGAGGTCTGGCTCTGCCTTACAAGCATTGCCATCACCTGCAGCTACAACAGGGTCTGGTTGGTGTTTAAAAACACTGTCCCGTAATGTGGGAGTGAGTGATCAACTCAGTGGAACAATAAAGCATAGGTTAACATGTTATCAATTCGGTCAAGCAGTAATGATAAAGCAGGACAATTAAACAATCCTAACTACTCTTATCTAATGCAAGTATGAAATGACATGATGAATGCCCTTGCCAAACCACCCTCATGCGACACCATCTTACGTTCGCGACATGCGTTCATCCCTCAGTGCTCCACATCTACCAGGCACATGCAGTGCGATGATGAGCATGATTACCGAGTTGTTATTAGTCCATTTCAAACAACAGTATTGGGAAACTAAGGTACCTCCCTTGTATCATTCCCAAACATGATCCATTCTAGGTTCGCCAGTCCTAGTTAATCTCATACGATGGTGTGTTTCTAGGTCGCTGCAAAGGCTGTCAGGGCTGTTACACGCATTCGTTACACCACTCCCCCATCACCTTTTTAATGGTTCATCACTAAATTGATACAGGCCTAGTTCATACTCTATACACTGCGGCAAAACTCGTCACCTCACCGCAAATTCAGAGTATGCTCGAGGTCACTACAAAGGGCTACCAGGGCTGTTGCTCGCAATCATTGCACACTCTCCCATCACCTTATCAATGTAGGCCGACAACACGAATATAGTGTCCCATACCACCACAATCGGCTCACGAGTCTGGTTGCTCACTGGTCACTACGAGGAGGCACGTGGCCCCAACGTAGGCCGAAAGCTCGACTACGGTGTCCCATACCACCATGCCCAGCTCATGAGTCTTAGCGGATCGGGGTACCATGGTTAACGGGATTTCACTGGTAAGTTTGGTATCCTAGGTTCAAGCAGTGGTGTCCAAACATGGTGAACATACATTAGACACATCGGGTTGCTTGACGAGTCAGACTAGCATGAGCGCACAATCAACTGAACGACATGAAGTGCATAAGCACTTCACGTGGCCTAACTACTGTCGCCAACCAAAGTACGACTCGGATTCGTCAGACACATCCTACGTGGTGAATGAATTTCAGCAACGAATTCAATCCCGTTACCGATTGCCTGGACTATAATCATAGCCCCAAACACAAACAATCCATGACCAAAATCATGTAGAGTAAAGCAGAATAAACAAAGTAATTCAAGCATGTTGGCAAGCATGTCATAAAACATGTTATAAAGCATGTTATAAAACATGTTATAAAGCACTATATAAACAGGAATACAAACACATATATTTCATAAGTAAACGGTTAAAGTAAACAACCAACATGGAGGAAATCATATACGTCTCTAAGGTAGTTGATAATCCCATCTCAACACCTACCTAAGGCACTATGATCTAAGCACTTACTCTCACAAGCATTTTCACAAACACTTAGAGTACACTATTTCAACATACATAGTGTATGTTAGCAAAACATGTATTAGGGTGAGTCCTTTCGCCAAACAAGTAATTTACGCATATATAATCTGTTCATACAACAAATAATCACGGCAAACACATCTCCAAAATTTATACGTATACCTTACTTTCTTGAATACACTATTTCAACATACATAGTGTATATTAGCAAAACATGTATTAGGGCGAGTCCTTTCGCCAAATCAGTATTTTATCTATACATAATGTATTCATACAACAAATAATAATGGCAAACACATTTCCAAAATTTATACGTATACGGTACTTTCTACAAATACCTAGAGTATGTAAAATTCCATATTCTTCATCTTTAATCGAAACGGAAAACAGACAGCACTTTGTACATGTGCAATTGCATGCAGATCATGAATCTATCACTATATAACATTGAAAGTATTGAAAACCGTAACGTATACACCTAAAGTCCTCACCTTTTACCGTAGAATCGTAACGAATACGATAGGTTTGCCAAGCTTTCGTATTCGGCAGTTTGGTAGCCTATAGAATGAAATAGGTTGGCTATTTCATAACCTACAACCTTCACAACCCCAAAATAGATTAGGTTTAGGGTTTCTTACCTAGAAACGAAGTCGGAATCGCCGGAAAAACGATGAGAATGGGATGGTGCAGCTTGTGTAGCGGCAGGGGATAGTAGTAGGGAGTTTCTCCCACTTCTCTCACACTTTCTCTCTCTTTTCTCTCTTCTCTCTCTAGGGTTTCTCTCAAATTCATATGGCTGTGTGAGAGAGGGTTCTAAGGTCCTTATATAGCCTAAAAACACTCCAAAATAGACTATGGATAAGTGTAACGACCCGTAAATTTCCGTACATTGGTTCGAGTACCACCTCGACCAGAAATCAATTAGGATTAAATCCTTTAGAAATTTACAAAGTTAACTAAGTGCTAAACTCGATTAGCCATGAAATCCGTTGGGATCGCTTTAAATACGATCTGCAAGACCCAAAACTTGCATAATCAGTGACTCTAGGTTACCCTAAAGTTTAGAACCAAACTCATTTCCCGGCTGCTCTCGGGAATGAAACGAAACTTCGTATTAGGTCTAGATCGCACATCAGAAGTCCGATTAACACGAAGTTAAGGAACTAGGACCGCCTCACTGGGCTTGACAATCATCTCAAAAATTAGGTCCAGCCGATGTCCCACGGGCATTCGTTTGGATCTGGAGCGAGGGAGTGTGAAAAACACTATTCCCTTTCCAAAATAAATATCTAGAATAGTGATCTGGTACCATTTGCTTGCGCATCAGTATTAAGTAACCTGACCGTCAGAATCAGACTAAATTACGCCCTCGGATTAAGAAAATTTTCAGGAACATTTACATGTACTTGAAATTTCGGATCGTGGCCCACTGACCGTTGAACTGAAAGTGGTCCACCACGTGCGATCTAGAATCTGATCGAGTCGAAAACGTAATCCCACATAGATCCTTGTGTGGTGAGCTTAAGTCTGACGTTTGGCTCAAGGAGGGCCACCAGAACCTCTCTTTTGAGCTGGAAAAGTGATGAAATGCCTATATTAGCAGTAACCCTTGAACCTGAGTTGTTTTGGGGAGGTTTTTGGCTATAAAAGGAGCTTAGAATAGCCCCTCTCACAGCCATACGAATTTGGGATAAAACCCTAGAGAGAGAGAGAGAAAAGAGAGAGAAGAGCTTGGGATTTGTGGGAGAACTTCCTCCTACCGTTTTCAGACATCGCACGGCCTACACCGCCTCTTTCCAGGTGCTTTCCCGGCGGTATCCATTCCATTTTAAGGTAAGAAACCCTAACCCTAGGTCTGATTTGAAGTATATAGGCTTTAGGTTGTGGAAAGACTAACCGATTCCGCTCTTTAGCCTAGAAAACGCCCGTATACGGAAGCTCAACAACCCTTGCTGATTCGTTGAGATTCGAAGGACAAAGGTGAGGACTTTAAGTGTATAGGTTACGGTTTTCAACGCTTTCAATGTCAGATAATGATAGATTCATGATCTGCATGCAATTGCACATGTACAAAGTGCTTTCCGTTTCCTGTTTCGATTAACGTTGTAGAATATGGAATTTCACATACTCTAGGTATACGTAGAAATACCGTATACGTATTTTTTTTGAAAAAATGTTTGATATGTTTATTTAATGTATGATTATATGATATATGGATAAAATACTAGTTTGGCGAAAGGAATCGCCGAAATACATGTTCGCTTGTAAATACCAAGTATGTTGAAATTGTGTATTTTAGAAATACCGCATATGTGTAAATTTTGGAAATGCAATTGTAATGATTATTTGCTGTATGATTATAGTATACATGGATAAAATACTCACTTGGCGAAAGAATAGCCCTAATACGTATTTTGCTAACATATGTCATGTATGTTGAAATAGCGTACTCTAAGTGTTTGTGTAAATGCTTGTGTGTATAAATGCTTGAGTGTTAGTGCCTTAGAGAGGTGCTGATATGGGATTCCCGACTACCTTAGAGACATGTAGGATACCCTTCAAGTAGTGGTTCGCTATAACCACTCACTTGTGATGTGTATGTACTTGTATCCCTATTTGTATAGTACTCTACAACATGCTTACAACATGCTTTACTTTGTGCTTTACAACATGCTTTACTTCACGCTTTATACCATGCCTCATGACATGCCTGTTAACATGCTTGTATTACTTTGTTTATCATGCTTTACTCCACATGCTACGAATGAAGATTGATTGAGTTTGGGACTATGCCCATAGTCCAGACATTCGGTATCAGACTTGAGGTTGTGGCTGAGATTAATGTCGCCACAAGGGGCGTGTCTGACGAACCCGAGTCGTACTCCGGTTGGCGATAGTGGTTGGCCACACGGAGTGCTTTTGCGCTCCATATCGCCCAACTTGTTGTGCGCTCGAGCTAGTCAGGTTCTCCAAGTAACCCGATATGTTGAATGTATGTTCACCATGTTTGGTCGCTACTGCTTGAACCTACGGTACCAAACTTACCAGTGGCGATCCCGTTAACCATGGTACCTCGATCCGCTAAGACGCATGAGCCGTGCATGGTGGTATGGGACACTGTGGTCGAGCTGTCGGCCTACGCTGGGGCCATGTGCCTCCCCGTAGTGACCATTGCGCAACCAAATTCGTGAGCCGAATACGGTGGTATGGGACACTGTATTCGAGATGTCGATACTTACGGTGAGAGCTGAGTACGGTGAGACCTGTATCGTGCTGACGGGCGACGAGTCCTCCGTAGTATCTTCGAGTATACTCTAAGGGTCTGTGATTGGCGACGAGTCTTTCACAGCAACTAGAGTATGAGTTGAGCCAGTACGGTGAGACCTGTACTCGAGCTGACGGCTAGTGATTGAGCCGAGTACGGTGAGATCTGTACTCGAGCTGACGGCCAGCAATTGAGCCGCATACGGTGAGATCTGTATCCGCGCTGACGGGTGACGAGCCCTTTGCGATGCCTTCACTATGCTTCTCGAACCATAATATCATATGAGATTAACTAGGATTGACGACCCTAGAATGGATCATGTTTGAGAATGATATAAGGGAGGTACCTTAGTTTTCCAATACTACTGGTTGAAATGGACTAATAATAACTCGGTAATCACGATCATCATCGCACCGCATGTGCTTAGTAGATGTGGCGCTCTGAGGGAGTTAAGCATTCGCGAACGTAAGATGATGTCGCATGAGGGTGGTTTGGCAAGGGCATACAGCATCATGTCATTTCATTCTTGCATTTAATAAGAGTAGTTAGAATTGTTTGATTTGTACTGCTTTATCATTATTGCTTGATTGAATTGATAACATGTTAACCTATGCTTTATTGTTCCACTGAGTTAGCTACTCACTCCCACGTTACGGGACGGTGTTTGCAACACCCACCAGACTCTGTCGCAGGTATAGATGGTGCATCGGTTCAGGAGCCGGAGCCCGACTTCGATGAGGATCAGGATGAATTCTCCTTTATGCAGTACTCTGACGGCTTTGCTTAGGCCGACTGCATCGTGGGGATTCCAGGGTTTATCTACGGAGTTGCATTTTAATTTTTGACTTAGAAACAATACATGTATATTGGTACTCAGTTAGTGTTCATACTCAGGTGTTCACAAAAATTTTTGTTACTTTACATACTTTGAATATACAATTTCAGTCTTCCGCTTGCCTTTATACAATTGAACTGGAGTATGAATTACTGTTTTGGTATAATCTCATTCATGTTTATTGCTCTAACTCAGACAACATTTAACCATCATTGTGTATGTTGCATAAGTGATGCGTTGGAACTGGGAGTTGAGTTCATACTCGACTCCCGAATTTCAGGGCGTTACAAGTTGGTATCAGAGCATGATTTTGATTAAACCGGACCTGAGTTATGTCCCCACTATGTACGCTGACATGTTACAACCTAGGAGGGTGCGCAAAAATATAGAAACAGTCTTAGGGTCTCCCGATTTCGCCGTTCGGCGAAGTTCATTAAAAACGGACCTGTTGATCGAGTTTGTACTCGATCCTGGCCGCACATATGGATCCCAAATCACTCCTAGACCGTCTATTGACGTGTCCAGACCATTATCCACCCAAAACCAGTTGTTAAAAATAAAAAAAATCAGATTAGTTCAGAAATTTCTCGGAACCACCCGTTCTGGAGCTGAAATGAGTCGGGGGCCCCTCCACTTCAATACACTAAGACTCCAGATCAAACCAGGGTGCATTTGGCACCCTGGGCACGTGGGAAACAGGTTTCCACCGCGGCAGACCGCGGTCGGGTGGGCCATCTCGAGTGGGGCCAGGGCTGGGGTTGGTCGGCCCGACCTCCCCTACCCCCTGGCACGTGCCATTTTGGCAAAGGATTAGGATTTAGGGGGCTGGAGTACCCCACTCTCCCATTTCTTCCTTTCCAGGCACCTCCAAACCCCCATTTTCGTTTTTCCTCTCAACCCATCCCTCCAAACCTTGCAATCCTCCATTTTCTTCCATAACCCACACACCCCAACCTTCCACAACAGCCCTATCCTCCTCCTTTTCCCATTTTCTCATGTTGGAGCTCTCATACCCCTCATTTGAAGTTCAAAATCGGGTAATCTCCTAACCCATTCCATTTTCCTTTTGTTCCTCCTTCATTTCCTACCTCTAGTGCCCCTTCCACACCTATTGGATTGTTGCTTGTGGTGGATCAAAGAGATCAGCCCCTTTTCCCCCATTTTGGTATTTTTCCATGGCCCTCTTTGGTGTGGTGGCGACTATTTTCTCCATTTCCTCCATCCTATCTTTCATGGGAAAGAGGAAGACCGCGGCCGATGACGCCGACCCAAGTAGGCCAGCCCATTCCCGAAGAAGATCCGACGTTAGGGCCGGCACTAGTACTGTTCAGGAGTTTAGGTCGAAGCGAGACCTGGATCCTGACCATCCCGTCAGAAATGCTTATCCGATAGGCATTGAATATGGGCGCTTCGCGGGCCGCAAGGTTGTGTTTGAAGCTCATGTGGATGAAAGGATGTTCGGGCTACACCCACTGATGGATCGCCTGGTGGACATCGGATGGAACTCTATGTTTGACGGTGAGTCCCCTGCATGTGAGAACACGGTTCGTGCTTTCTATGCCCACATCGTGGACTCATCAGTAGATCCTCCTCAGTTTACTATTTCTATGAGGGGCATAAGGCGCACAATTACGGTGGATGAGGTGTCTCGGATCACGAAGCTACCGCTTGGTCAGGTGTATCCTAGTGACAACTTCTCCAGAAGTGCGCGGGAAAGGGATCGCCGCACGCGATACCTCTGTGGTCGCCGGGTTACTTGGAAGCGAGGAAATTGTATTGCGGCGACAAAGATGGCCGAGGACTGCCGTTTACTCCATCACATTTTCACCTACAATGTGTACCCACGGTCGGGTAACCGCACGGAATGTACTTGGTTGATGGTGGACTTTTTGTACAAGATGGGACATGGGGACAACATATGCTTGCCCACATTCATCCTATCCCAGATAGTTCAGGTGGTTCGTTCTGCCAGGAACGATCTTTCGCTTCCATTTGGCCGTCTGATCTGCAGGATGGCTCGCGATGTCGGCTACAGGTTGAACATGGAGGACCTTGCACCAGTCTGTGTCATAAGCGAGGCGACACTCAAGAATATGAAGATCGGCCCTCAACAGCGGCAAGCACGACTCGACGAGTCTGGAGATGAGTCGGATAGCGCCGGCGAGGAGAGTGTTGACCTCCAGGCAGAGAGTGATGAGGAGGGCGGTGATGACATACAGGAAGAAGAACCTGAGGCTCAGGACACTGAGGAGAGTTCACCTCCTGCGGCTCAGGAGCAGGGTGTGGATCGGGATGCTTTTGATGCACGTTTGGCCCGTCTCGAGGAGGGTCAAGCCGCCCTTCAGCAAGAGATTGGTCAAGTTCGAGCCAAGCTTGAAGAGAATGAAGCCTACATGAAGAAGAGTTTTAAGAAGATGTCCCGTACGTTGAAAGCCATTCTGTGCTGTGCGCAGGACAAGAATGCTCCTCCACCGCCTGCTTCGGATGCTTAGTCATCCACATTGTTGTGTGCTGTTGTTTGCTTTGGTTACCGCGATAGGCGGTTTGTGTTTTCATATAGATAATGTAGTAGATAGTAGTATGTTTTAGGTGTTTGATGTAGTGGATGTATTGGCTATCATGTGATTTCTGTCGTGATTCATGTAACTCTGTATTCCATGTATTATGACAATTTTGGGTAAATGAAAAGCATGTAGCCTCTTTTGTTTTGATGATGTGTGGAATGCTTAAAGTACTTTATGAAGTGTGTTGTGCTTTATCTCATAAATGTTCTACCCTATGTTGTATAGGGCATTCCGCGACAGTACACACGGAGCACGGCACATCTACTTTTGACCGGCTCTATGGACCAGACTCCTTCTGGTAGTAGCGGTCCTGCGGATCGAGGGTTGGGATCTGATCAGCCTCCTGCTGGTCCTATCGGTGGACAACCACCTTATACACCCCCGGTCCGTGAGCAGTACTGACCGTCATCTTCTGCGCAGCATGACTCTCAGGCTGCTCCGCCGACTGATAGGTTTGAGCAGCTGATGATGATGCATCAACAGCAGATGCAGCAGCAGCAACAGCAGATACAGTAGCAGCAACACCAGCAGCTTATGACCACTATTGCTGAGGCCTTGTCCCATGGTGGTAGTGCGACTCCACCTACGACATCTGCGCATCCTGATGAGCATTCTGAGCCTCCTGCTTGGTTTGAGGATGTGCCTCTGCCCACACCCATCGCACATTCTACTGGAGATGTCGGTACTCGTGGTTTACTCGAGCGATTTCAGCGCTTGAGGCCTCCCTCATTTATGGGTTCTCACAGACCCGAGGAGGCAGAGTTCTGGCTAGACCGCATCTCCAAGATGCTACGGATGCTGCACTGTTCAGAGGCAGAGCAGGTCGAGTTGGCTACCTTCATGTTTGAGAGGGATGCCAGCCTATGGTGGGACAGTGTGCTGCGGACGGTCGCAGTAGATTTCGTGTGGACCTGGGAGGCTTTCGAGTCTCGGTTCCACGAGAAGTACTATCCGCAGAAGTATCGGCACGAGCGGGAGGATGAGTTTCTGCGCCTCAGGCAGGGAGGCATGACGGTGACGGAGTATGAGCACCATTTCACTGAGTTGGGCCGCTTTGTCCCAACCATCCTCGTCAATGAGCAGATGAGGATGCGTCGCTTCACTTGGGGCTTGCGACCTGACATACGGTCGAAGCTATGTTGCCTCAGTATCCCTACATACGCGGCGTTGGTCCATATGTCTATAACGGCCGAGCAGGACGTGGACCGTTTAGCCAGATCGCGTGGTGCTACGGTTGCGAGGCCACGGCAGGATTTACAGAGCAGGCCTATCTTAGGCAAGAGGCCTCATGCTGATTCGCCTCCCAGGGCTGCAGCGCCAGTTGTTCCTGTGAGACGCCCGTTGGTGACCTGCACGTTTTGCGGGAAACTAGGACACCCTGCTGAGAGCTGCTTCTCGCGCATGAGGGCTAGCGGATTTGCACCACCGCAGAGATTGGATCGCCCTTATCCACAGGCCATATCAGCTCCACTGCTACAGGCTGCTCCTACACATCCTTCTTTCCGACCTCCTGTGTCGCGCTTCAGGCTGCCACAGCGACCCTTGGCTCCTCAGCCGAACCGTCAGCAGCAGGTTCGGGTACATACGCTTGTTGCCGAGGCACCGGAGACGTCAATTTCAGCACCGACGGCTTTCGAGGGTACGACTTACATTCATGGTACTTCCATTTCCTTATTGGTGGACATTGGGTCCACTACTTCTATTACTTCTATTGTGGGGCGGTTAAACGTCTATCTTGCATACTGTTCCCACTAAGGGAACGAGACTCACTACGGCCAGTGGGACCTTCTCGGATGTCACACGGTTATGCGAGGGTTGCTCGATAGTTTTGGGTAGCAGCACAGTGCTCGTCGACCTCATTGTTGCTCCACTTTGGCACTACGACGTTATCCTTGGTATGGACTGGCTCGATAAGATGAGGGCGGAGATAGATTGCGATACTCGGATCTTGACTACCTATGGACCTGATGGCACAGCTTTCACATTTCCAGTGCAGGTCAGTTGGCCCTGCCGTGTTGATTGTTATGCTGCTTTACTTGTGCTGATTGATGGTCCGACATTGGAGGGTACGCCGCGGAGAGGTTGGTAGTTCGGGAATTTGTTGGGTGTTTAAGACTATCCCTGGTTTACCTCCTCGGCACGAGATTGATTTTACGATTGATCTTACGCCTGGTGCGACGCCCATCTCGTTGCCGACTTATCGTATGCTTCCATGTGAGATGGAGGAGCTGCGGGGAAACAGATTGACGAGCTTGTAGAGAAGGGTTTTATACGAACTAGTGTGTCTCCTTGGGGAGCACCTGTGCTATTTGTGAAGAAGAAGGACGGGTCGCTACGGTTATGTATTGATTACCGTAGGTTGAACCAGGTCACGGTGAAGAACAAGTACCCTTTGCCCAGGATTGATGATCTGTTTGATCAGTTGAGGGGGCGAAGTATTTCTCGAAGATTGATCTTCAGTCGGGGTATCATCAGTTGCGCGTGAGAGAGGAGGACGTGCAGAAGACAGCCTTCAGGACGTGCTTTGGGCATTATGAGTTCCTTGTGATGTCGTTCGGCCTCACGAACGCACCAGCCGTGTTCATGGATCTGATGAACCGGGTATTTCGGCCCTTCCTTTACCGATTCGTCATCGTCTTTATTGATGACATTTTGATATACTCTACGAGTCGGGAGGAGCACGAGGAGCACTTGCGAGCGGTATTGGGTACGTTGGAGAGAAGAACCAGTTATTCGCGCAATACAAGAAGTGCGACTTCTGGCGGGAGGAAGTCAAGTTCCTGGGACATGTAGTGTCCAAGGATGGGATAGCCGTGGACCTTGCTAAGGTAGCCGCGGTTCAGGATTGGCAGCAGCCTGAATCGGTTATTGAGGTGAGGAGTTTCCTTGGTGTGGCTGGGTATTACAGACGCTTCATTCGGGACTTCTCGAAGATTGCCAGGCCATTGTCTTAGTTGACTCGGAAAGACCTGAAGTTCGCCTGGAATGAGAAGGCGGAGGCAGCTTTTAAGGAGCTGAAGGACAAGTTGACGTCCGCCCCTGTGCTAGTATTGCCAGAGCAAGGGGAGAAATACACGATATATACTGACGCGTCTCGCGTTGGTTTGGGTTGCGTTCTGATGCAGAACGATAGGGTGATTTCGTATGCCTCGAGACAATTAAGGAAGCACGAGGAGAATTACCCTACACATGACCTGGAGTTGGCAGCTATCATCTTTGCATTAAAGCTCTGGAGACATTACCACTACGGAGAGGAGTTCGAGCTTTTCTGCGACCACAAGAGCCTTAAGTACATATTCACACAGCGAGACTTGAATATGAGACAACGCCGATGGATGGAGACCTTGAAGGACTTTAAGTTCGAGGTTTCCTACCATCCTGGCAAGGAAAACCTTGTGGCAGATGCGTTGAGCCGCAAGAAGACGATTGCATTTGCGGCACCGCTGATGATAGCCGAGTGGGACATGATGGAGTTTGTACGGGACTTCGAGCAGAGACTCACTGTCGAGGAGCCATATGAGTGTGTTACGCACGTTCGGGTGCGGCCACTTATGACGACAGGATTGTTGAGGCCCAAGAGGGCGATATACGGCTGTCTGAGCTTCGAGAGCAGGCTAGCGACGCCGAGGACTCCGAGTGGAGAGTTGGTTCTGATGGGGGTCTACGATTCCGTGGCCGCCTATGCGTACCTGATGTGCCTGACTTGAGACGCGAGCTTCTCGAGTCTGCCCATAACTCGAAGCTTGCGATGCATTCTGGTAGCACGAAGATGTATCAGGATATGAGACAGACGTATTGGTGGGATAACATGAAGGCCCACATTGCTGAGTATGTGTCTCGATGTATGACGTGCCAGCAGGTCAAGGCAGAACATCGCCGACCTCCTGGACTGCTTCAGCCCATGCCCATAACGGAGTGGAAGTGGGATTTCATCTCCATGGATTTCATATCCGGGCTGCCGAAGACGAGGAAGGGACACGACTCCATTTGGGTGATTGTGGACCGGTTGACCAAATCGGCCCATTTCCTCCCTATCAGAGTTACGAACTCTGTAGACGAGCTGGCTAGATTATACATCAGAGAGATCGTCCGTCTGCATGGGGTTCCTTTAGAGATCATGTCGGACAGTGACACGCGGTTCACATCTATCTTCTGGACTCGTATTCAGGAGGCGATGGGTGTGAAGTTGAAGCTCAGTATGACATTTCATCCTCAGACTGATGGGCAGACAGAGCGGGTGAATCAGATTCTAGAGGATATGTTGCGAACATGTGTATTGGACTTCAAGGACAGCTGGGATGACTGTCTTCCGTACGCAGAGTTTGCCTACAATAACAGCTTCCAGGCGACTATTGGCATGGCGCCATATGAGGCTCTATATGGTCGACATTGTAGGGCACCGCACTTTTGGGCAGAGGTTGGCGAGCGTAGTCTGGTTGGCCCGGAGTTGGTACAGACAACTACAGAGAAGATCGACATTATCAGGCGTCGATTACTCACAGCGCAGAGCAGGCAGAAGAGTTACGCTGATACGAGGCGGCGACCGCTGGAGTTCGAGGTCGGGGATCATGTGTTCCTTCGAGTTTCCCCTATGAAGGGAGTCCTTCGGTTTGGGAAGAAGGGGAAGCTCACACCGAGGTTTATCGGTCCCTTTTAGATACTGGATCGAGTGGGTGATGTGGCGTATCGTCTCGCTTTGCCCACATGTAACATCTCGGATTTTTGCCAACCTGGGATTAGATGTCCTTAGGCGATGGGTTGCTCCTAACATCTTATTATTTCGTCAGAACTGAACCCCACAGTCTAAAATCGCTTCTGAACCCATTCCCTTCACAAATCCCACCCTTCTCTACCTTGTGCTTTCAATTTTTCAAAGCACTTTCGCCCTAGACACTATCTTAAACTAGCTAAGTAGCAAAACTTGGATCACTTTATCTACAAACTGCAAAGGCCTAAGTACCATCTCAACCAGAAAACAATTAGGATTAAATCCTTTAGAAATTTAACAAAGTTAAATAAGTGCAAAACTCGATTAGCCATGAAATCCGTTGGGATCACTTTAAATACGATCTGCAAGACCCAAAACTTGCAAAATCAGTGACTCTAGGTTTCCCTAAAGTTTAGAACCAAACTCATTTCCCGTCTGCTCTCGGGAATGAAACGAAACTTTGTATTAGGTCTAGACCGCACATCGGGAGTCCGATTAACACGAAGCTAAGGAACTAGGACCGCCTCACTGGGCTTGACAATCATCTCAAAAATCAGATGATTCCGATGTCCCACGGCCATTTATTTCGATTCGGAGCGAGGGAGTGTGAAAAACACTATTCCCTTTGAAATTAAAATATCTAGAATAGTGATCTGGCACCTTTCGCTTGCGCATCAGTATTAAGCAACCAGACTGTCAGAATCAGACCAAATTACACCCTCGGATCAGGAAAAATTTCAGGAACATTTACATGTACTTGGAATTTCGGATCGTGGCCCACTGACCGTTGAACTGAAAGTGGCCCGCCACGTGCGATCTGAGAATCCGATCGAGTCGAAAACGTAATCCCTCATAGATCCATGTGTGGTGAGCTTAAGTCTGACGTTTGGCTCAAGGAGGGCCACCAGAACCTCTCTTTTGAGCTGGAAAAGTAACGAAATACCTATATTAGCAGTAACCTTTGAACATGAGTCTATTTCGGTGAGTTTTGAGACTATATAAGGACCTTAAACCCTCTCTCATGGCAGCCATACGAATTTGAATTTGAGAGAGGGAAAAGAGAGAGAAAGTGAGGGAGAAGTGGGAGAATCTCCCTGCCGTCGTTCCCTGCCACCACACGGGCTGCACCATCCCTTTCTCATCGCTTTCCCGGCGATTCCAGCCCCGTTTCTAGGTAAGAAACCCTAACCCTAATTTGATTTGGGGCTTGGGTGGTTGTAGGTTGTGAAATAGCTAACCTATTTCGTTCTCTAGGTTGCCAAATTGCCAAATACGGAAGCATAGCAAACCTATCAACTCCGTTACGATTCTACGACAAAAGGTGAGGACTTTAAGTGTATAAGTTACGGTTTTCAACGCTTTCAATGTCAGATAATGATAGATTCATGATCTGCATGCAATTGCACATGTACAAAGTGCTTTCCGTTTCCTGTTTCGATTAACGTTGTAGAATATGGAATTTCACATACTCTAGGTATACGTAGAAATACCGTATACGTATTTTTTTTGGAGAAGTGTTTGACATGTTTATTTAATGTATGATTATACTATATATGGATAAAATACTAGTTTGGCGAAAGGAATCGCCGTAATACATGTTCACTTGTAAATGCTACGTATGTTGAAATTGTGTATTCTAGAAATACTGTATACGTATAAATTTTGGAGATGTATGTATCATGATTATTTGCTGTAGTAATATATTATACATGGATAAAATACTAGCTTGGCTAAAGGATAACCCTAATACATGTTTTACTAACATACCCCATGTATGTTGTAATAGTGTATTCTAAGTGTTTCTTGAAATGTCTGAATGTGTAGTAGTTAGCAAATTGTAATATATAAGGGTGTTGAGATATGACTCTCAACCTCTTTTCACTATGTGTATGATCTCCTTTGATAGTTGTGTGATTAGGATTTGAACATGTACAAACTCATGCTTGTGTTGTGATTCATAACATGCTCAACTGTTTTATGATTTTAACTATGTAATGCATATGTTTAAATTTATATTTATGTTGTATGATCCGTCATGGGTGAGGGGGGAGCGGGAGCAGCAACGAGTGCGTGCAACAGCCCTGGCAGCCCTAAACGGATAATACCAGATTGATTGTATGATTTGAATCCTGATCTATTACTGTTATATCTCTGTAATTAATTGTGTTTGGGGCTATGATTATAGTCCAGGCAATCGGTAACGAGATTGAACTCGTGGCTGAGATTCATTTGCCACGTGGGATGTGTTCGACGAACTCGAGTCGTGCGTTGCCTGTCGGCAGTGGCTAGGTCACACGAAGTTGTTTATGCACTTCATGTCGTGCAGCTCAACGGGCGATCGTGCTAGTCGAGCTCGTCAAGTAACCCGATCTGCCTTATGTGTGTTCACCCTGTTTGGTCGCTACTGCTTGAACCTAGGGTACCAAACTTACCAGTGGCGATCCCCGTTTAAACCATGGTACCTAGATCCGCTAAGTCGCATGAGCCGGGCATGGTGGTATGGGACACCGTGGTCGAGCTGTCGGCCTACGCTGGGGCCATGTGCCTCCCCGTAGTGACCATTGCGTAACTAACTCGTGAGCCGAATACGGTGGTATGGGACACTGTATTCGAGCTGTCGATACTTCGGCGAGAGCCGAGTACGGTGAGATCTGTGCTCGTGCTGACGTGCGACGAGTCCTCCGTGGTATCATCGAGTACACTCCAAGGGTCTGTGATTGGCGACGAGTCTTTCACAGCAACTAGAGTGTGAGAGTTGAGCCGAGTACGGTGAGACCTGTACTTGAGCTGACGGCTAGTGATTGAGCCGAGTACGGTGAGACCTGTACTCGAGCTGACGGCCAGCAATTGAGCCGCATACGGTGAGATCTGTATCCGCGCTGACGGGTGACGAGCCCTTTGCGATGCCTTCACTAAGCTTCTCAAACTATAATATCGTATGAGAATAACTAGGATTGACGACCCTAGAATGGATCATGTTTGGAAATGATACAAGGGAGGTACCTTAGTTTCCCAATACTGCTGTTTGAAATGGACTAATAAAAACTTGGTAATCATGAGCATCATCGCACCGCATGTGCTTTGTAGATGTGGCGCACTGAGGGAGTAAGCATTCGCGAACGTAAGATGATGTCGCTTGAGGGTGGTTTGGCAAGGGCATACAGCATCATGTCATTTCATTTTCGCACTTAACAAGAGTAGTTAGAAATGATTGATTTGTACTGCTTTATCATTGCTGCTTGATTGAATTGATAACATGTTAACCTATGCTTTACTGTTCCACTGAGTTGATCACTCACTCCCACGTTACGGGACGGTGTTCCGAACACCCACCAGATTTGTTGAGTTTCAGGTGATGGCGATGCTTATGAAGCAGAGCCGGACTTCTATGATGTGGAGGAGGAGTTCTCCTACATGTAACTTTCTGACAGGCCAATGAAGACCTGGTATTGTATTGACGGGGTTATGTTCTTGGGATAGAAAGCATTACACTTCCTCACATTTGGTAAATTTTAGAACTGCACTTGTATTATTTAAACCTGGTAATGTTATCACACTCTGGAGACTCATCATAAGTTATATAATTTATCTATCTATCACAGTCTTCCGCTTGCAAACTTAACTGTCTCTGGAGTATGATATGCTGTTTTGGCTTAATCTCACTCATGTTCAATGCACGAATACAGTCAACATTCAATCATCATTCATTTTGTTGCATAAGTGATATTCTGGAACTCGGAGGAGTTGAGTTTATGCTCGACCCCCGATTTTCAGGGCGTTACACCACACCACTTGCGTCGGTACATAACGTATTTCTTGTGTCTATGCTGAAGAAGTACGTTCCCGATCCTTCGCATATCATCAGATGGGAGCAGGTACAGCTTAGCGAGGATGCTACGTATGAGTTGTGCCCGACACGTATCCTTGACAGGAAGGAGCAGGTACTACGTAGCAAGGTCATTCCACTTGTGAAGGAGCTATGGACACATCATTCCGAGGAGGAAGCTACCTGGGAGACTGAGGCCGAGGTCAGGAAGAACTACCCTCAGATTCTCAAGGATTACGAAAAGGTATAAATTTCGAGGACGAAATTGTTTGTTTAAGGGGGGTAGATTGTAACGACCCGTTAATTTCCGTACGTTGGTTCGAGTACCACCTCGACCAGAAATCAATTAGGATTAAATCCTTTAGAAATTTAACAAAGTTAACTAAGTGCTAAACTCGATTAGCCATGAAATCCGTTGGGATCGCTTTAAATACGATCTGCAAGACCCAAAACTTGCAAAATCAGTGACTCTAGGTTACCCTAAAGTTTAGAACCAAACTCATTTCCCGGCTGCTCTCGGGAATGAAACGAAACTTCGTATTAGGTCTAGATCGCACATCAGAAGTCCGATTAACACGAAGCTAAGGAACTAGGACCGCCTCAGGGCTTGACAATCATCTCAAAAATCAGGTCCAGCCGATGTCCCATGGCCATTCGTTTGGATCCGGAGCGAGGGAGTGTGAAAAATACTATTCCCTTTCCAAAATAAATATCTAGAATAGTAATCTGGCACCATTTGCTTGCGCATCAGTATTAAGCAACCTGACTATCAGAATCAGACTAAATTACACCCTCGGATTAAGAAAAAATTCAGGAACATTTACATGTACTTGGAATTTCGAATCGTGGCCACTGACCGTTGAACTGAAAGTGGTCCGCCACGTGCGATCTGAGAATCCGATCGAGTCGAAAACGTAATCCCACATAGATCCATGTGTGGTGAGCTTAAGTCTGACGTTTGACTCAAGGAGGGCCACCAGAACCTCTCTTTTGAGCTGGAAAAGTGACGAAATGCCTATATTAGCAGTAACCCTTGAACCTGAGTCTGTTTTGGGGAGGTTTTTGGCTATAAAAGGAGCTTAGAACAGCCCCTCTCACAGCCATACGAATTTGGGATAAAACCTTAGAGAGAGAGAGAAAAGAGAGAGAAGAGCTTGGGATTTGTGGGAGAACTTCCTCCTACCGCTTTCAGACATCGCACGGCCTACACTGCCTCTTTCCAGGTGCTTTCCCGGCGATATCCATTCCGTTTTAAGGTGAGAAACCCTAACCCTAGGTTTGATTTGAAGTATGTAGGCTTTAGGTTGTGGAAAGACTAACCGATTCCGCTCTTTAGCCTAGAGAAAACGCCCGTATACGGAAGCTCAACAACCCTTGCTGATTCGTTGAGATTCGAAGGACAAAGGTGAGGACTTTAAGTGTATAGGTTACGGTTTTCAACGCTTTCAATGTCAGATAATGATAGATTCATGATCTGCATGCATTGCACATGTACAAAGTGCTTTCCGTTTCCTGTTTCGATTAACGTTGTAGAATATGGAATTTCACATACTCTAGGTATACGTAGAAATACCGTATACATATTTTTTTTGGGAAAATGTTTGACATGTTTATTTAATGTATGATTATATGATATATGGATAAAATACTAGTTTGGCGAAAGGAATCGCCGAAATACATGTTCGCTTGTAAATACCAAGTATGTTGAAATTGTGTATTTTAGAAATACCGCATATGTGTAAATTTTGGAAATGCAATTGTAATGATTATTTGTTGTATGATTATAGTATACATAGATAAAATACTCACTTGGCGAAAGGATAGCCCTAATACGTATTTTGCTAACATATGTCATGTATGTTGAAATAGCGTACTCTAAGTGTTTGTGTAAATGCTTGTGTATAAATGCTTGAGTGTTAGTGCCTTAGAGAGGTGCTGATATGGGATTCCCGACTACCTTAGAGACATGTAGGATACCCTTCAAGTAGTGGTTTGCTATAACCACTCACTTGTGATGTGTATGTACTTGTATCCCTATTTGTATAGTACTCTACAACATGCTTACAACATGCTTTACTTTGTGCTTTACAACATGCTTACTTCACGCTTTATAACATGCCTCATGACATGCCTGTTAACATGCTTGTATTACTTGTTTATCATGCTTTACTCCACATGCTACGAATGAAGATTGATTGAGTTTGGGACTATGCCCATAGTCCAGACATTCGGTATCAGACTTGAGGTTGTGGCTGAGATTCATGTCGCCACAAGGGGCGTGTCTGACGAACCCGAGTCGTACTCCGGTTGGCGATAGTGGTTGGCCACACGGAGTGCTTTTGCGCTCCATATCGCCCTACTTGTTGTGCGCTCGAGCTAGTCAGGTTCGCCAAGTAACCCGATATGTTGAATGTATGTTCACCATGTTTGGTCGCTACTGCTTGAACCTAGGGTACCAAACTTACCAGTGGCGATCCCGTTAACCATGGTACCTCGATCCGTTAAGACGCATGAGCCGGGCATGGTGGTATGGGACACCGTGGTCGAGCTGTCGGCCTACGCTGGGGCCATGTGCCTCCCCGTAGTGACCATTGCGCAACCAAACTTGTGAGCCAAATACGGTGGTATGGGACACTGTATTCGAGCTGTCGATACTTACGGCGAGAGCCGAGTACGGTGAGACCTGTGCTCGTGCTGACGGGCGACGAGTCCTCCGTAGTATCTTCGAGTATACTCTAAGGGTCTGTGATTGGCGACGAGTCTTTCACAGCAACTAGAGTATGAGTTGAGCCGAGTACGGTGAGTGAGACCTGTACTCGAGCTGACAGCTAGTGATTGAGCCGAGTACGGTGAGACCTGTACTCGAGCTGACGGCCAGCAATTGAGTCGCATACGGTGAGATCTGTATCCGCGCTGACGGGTGACGAGCCCTTTGCGATGCCTTCACTATGCTTCTCGAACCATAATATCGTATGAGATTAACTAGGATTGACGACCCTAGAATGGATCATGTTTGGGAATGATTTAAGGGAGGTACCTTAGTTTCCCAATACTGCTGGTTGAAATGGACTAATAATAACTCGGTAATCACGATCATCATCGCACCGCATGTGCTTAGTAGATGTGGCGCACTGAGGGAGTTAAGCATTCGCGAACGTAAGATGATGTCGCATGAGGGTGGTTTGGCAAGGGCATACAGCATCATGTCATTTCATTCTCGCATTTAATAAGAGTAGTTAGAATTGTTTGATTTGTACTGCTTTATCATTATTGCTTGATTGAATTGATAACATGTTAACCTATGCTTTATTGTTCCACTGAGTTAGCTACTCACTCCCACGTTACGGGACGGTGTTTGCAACACCCACCAGACTCTATCGCAGGTATAGATGGTGCATCGGTTCAGGAGCCGGAGCCCGACTTCGATGAGGATCAGGATGAATTCTCCTTTATGCAGTACTCTGACGGCTTTGCTTAGGCCGACTGCATCGCGGGGATTCCAGGGTTTATCTACGGAGTTGTATTTTGATTTTTGACTTAGAAACAATACATGTATATTGATACTCAGTTAGTGTTCATACTCAGGTGTTCACAAAAAAATTTGTTACTTTACATACTTTGAATATACAATTTCAGTCTTCCGCTTGCCTTTATACAATTGAACTGGAGTATGAATTACTATTTTGGTATAATCTCATTCATGTTTATTGCTCTAACTCAGACAACATTTAACCATCATTGTGTATGTTGCATAAGTGATGCGTTAGAACTCGGGAGTTGAGTTCATACTCGACCCCCGAATTTCAGGGCGTTACAATAAGGTATACTTAGGTTATAACCAAAGCGAGTCAGTTTCAGCTGAACGGAGGACTTCTGGCGGGCCCCCATGAGGCAACGGTCGGACTTAAGCTCACTGACATTGGATTTAGGTTTGGCTAAGTTTTCGTTTCAGTCGAATTCCCAGATCACGCGTGGTAGACAAGTTTCAATTCAACGGTCAATGAATCTCGATCGGAGATTCCAAGTACATGAATATGTTTGAGGAAATATCCTTGAACCGAGGGTGTAATTTGGCCTGATTCTGACGGTCTGGTTGCTTAATACTGATCCACAAGTGAGAGGTGCCAGATTTCATAAATTTCTATTTTATTTTGAATTAATTTCATATTTCTCATACTCTTCACTTCGGGCTCAAGCGAATTACACTGGGACACTATCTGGATTTGATTTCCGAGATGGTTGTCAAGCCCAGCAAGGCGGTCCTAATTTCTTAACATAGTGTTAATTGGACTTCCGACGTGCGGTCCAGATCTGATACGGAGTTTTAATGTGCTCCTGAGAGCAGACGAGTAATGAGATTGATCCTAGATTTTAGGGTAATGTAGCATCAATGAATCTACAAGTTTTGGGTCAGCATCGTATTTAAGCGATTGGTGCTAATTTCACAGGCACTCTAGTTTACACTAGCTAATTCTCGCCTAATTTTTAAAGGATTTAGTCCTAAGTAATTTCTGTCTGAGGTGATACCTGGGCCTTTATAGTTTGTATATAAAGTGATCCAAGTTATACTACTTAGCTAGTTTAAGATAGCGTCTAGGGTGAAAGTACTTAGAAAAATTAAAAGAACAAGGTGGTGAGGGGTGGGATTTGTGAAGGAAATGGGTTCAAAAACCATTTTAGACTTTAAGATTGAGTTCTGACAAGTTAATAAGGTATTAGGATCGATCCATTGCCTAAGGATGTCTAATCCCAGGTTGGCAAAAATCCGAGATGTTACAATCTACCCCCCTTAAAACAAAATTTCGTCCCCGAAATTGCCTAATGGTAATAAGAAAAGATTTAATTATTTCTTTGCCTATGTTTTATTGCATAGGGTATATATATTAGCCTGGTTCATTTTAGTCTACCCCCCTTAAAACTTATTTCTTTATCCATTTCTCATGCCCTGATGGTTTGCTACAATTTATTTCTTTACCTATTTGGATTCTTGACGACGATACACAACAATTTAGAGTAAGATAGCTGATTTTTAATGTTTGACCAACACGGAGAGACGGTTATAGTGGGCTTGATCCTAATACATCGATCATCTACCGGGCCAGGGTAGAAAGCTCATCGTATCCCTTCCGAATCCTGGTGGATCCTGATCTTCTGCTCGACCAAGCAGTGAGTCCATTGGTAGTCGCCTAGGATTGAGAATTGGGCCAAGTCGCGAATGCTTCGCAGTTGTATATTTCAGTAACTCCGTAGTCCGATCACTCTAGAAACGTAGGGAATGTCCATCATTGAAAGGCTCAAATTGTCTATGTTTAAGGTTGCCCTTTAGGTCTTAGTCTAAGAGAGTCCTTGTTATTATCTGTCTAAGGAAATGGTAAATCAAATCTTACTAGATCATCCTAAAACGGTTTCTCATAGTAGAACTTACTAGGGCTTCTATAATGTTCGTATTCAACGAGCACAGTTTCGATCCTGGGCCAGTGGGGTAGGGTCCACCACACTTTCGCTGCGCCACCCAGATCAAAGAGGTGTATTGATTTGACCTAGCTACATCTATCGGTCTCTGACATTCTCTAATGTAATCGGTAGTCTAGTCTTAATTTAGGAGTAGTGGAAATCCATAGGTGTTGTTCAAAGTCTATGCTCATACGCTAGATGATTTCACATCATTTTTAATACAAGGAAGGGTTTTATCACTTAGGGTCAAAGTTGCCTAATTGGAATTGAGTTGCTCGAACTTGAATTTAGCTACACTCGAGCACTACACACATGCTCACACCAGCTAAGAGGGTCCTAGGGTTCACATTATTAATTTGTTGGATTTCTTATACGGTTAGGTCTGTCGAAATCTAGGAGCACCGCTCTAAGTCCAAAACTCCAAGGGCTTATTTGGCTAGTGGTCTTAAGTTGTATTTAATGGGCTTGTATTGCTAATCCCTCGGGATTGAGAGTGACATGGTTGGTAGGAGAGTGGGTGGGGATTAATTTTATAGGCTTTGGAAAATGAGCCTGGTGTTGGAAAGCGTGAGATGGGAGTTCCAAATACCAGGATGAGGAATTTCTAAGTGTAATAGGAAAAGAAAACCCGGGATATACTTTTCATTGCATACATTCCAAACATGGCATTAGAAAACATGGGATACACCAAATTTAGGGACCATATCTTACACATAGATTTATTATTATTTATACAATTCTATCCACCTTAACCCCACCGAATGCAGTTGGCCGAACAGGCCCTAAACGTCCTAACATTTGGAGGTTGTGAAAGTTATGGAACACAAAAATGTGGATTCTTGTGCCCATGTGGGTGTGAAATGGTGAGGCCAAGAGGAGTAATGGTGGAGGGGTGGAAGGAGTTCATACTTGTCAAGTACAACTCTGACTTGCCAAACATTCTACGCATTCCATCAACATGAAAACACAAAGATCCTAACGCAGACAACGACATGGATGACTAGGCATCTGAGTCTGGCAAATGAGGAGCACCCTTTCTCTTTCCCATGAGAGAAAGAAAGGTGGAGATAAAAAATATGACCGAAATAATGGCAAAGAAAACCATGGAAAGTGAAGGAAAGGAAGGAAAAAGGGCTAGAGGGTTGGTTCTCCACGGACTTGGGTCTCAACAGGGGTTGTAGAGGTCCAACTAACAAGGAGTAAAGAAGGGAAAGTGAAGAAAATGGATGAGTCAGAGAGATTACACGATTTTGAGCTTCAAATGGGGGGTATAGGAGCTCAAATGAGAGAGAATAAAGAGGGTAAGGGGTAGGTATTGTTGAAAACGGTGGAGGTATGTGTGCTTTAACAGAAAATGGCGAAATAGGTGAATTGAGGGAAAGTTTGAGAGAGAAAACAGAAACTTTTAAAGAAAAGGAGAGCTTTGAGGGGTAGTTTGTGAAGAAGGTACTAGTTTGGGAGGGTTTCAATGTACGGGACACACATCAGGGGGGTCCCACAACCCCCAAACTCGATCGGCCCGACCGGCCGGGCCCGAAAATTGGCGAGGACTCGCCGACCGGGCGAGGGCGTCGCCACCCACTGGACAAAGTGGTGATGGATCGCCACTTGGGCGAGGTCCTCGTGACCCCTAGGCCCCAAAAAACTCTAGGTCCCACCCTGGGCCCCCCCGGAGGTGCTCCGTTTGGCTCCCGATTCCTTTTTGAGCCGTATCGGGGTCATATTGTAAAACAGAATGATTTTATTTGACGTGTAGCATATGATTTTGGGGTAGGAGGCACTAATTCATCCAACTAACCCATTTATTTCATGAGATTCCATAATTTGAATGGTCAAAAGTCTAATTTCTACATATATTTACTATTTATAGTAAATTTTTGTTTAAGTATTATTCTCCATCATTTATATGTTAAGATTTATGTCTAGTATGAAAGGACTTAGAAAAAGTTGAAGAATGAGGTGATGAAAGGAGAGAATTTGAAGGAATTAGATAAAAGGGGTTTTAGGCTTTGAGATGAAGTGTAAGGTGTTGTGCTTGACCGACAACCTAAGGATATTCGTTTCTAGGGAATGACTCAAACCCGTCTATTGACGGTCTAGAAGTGATTCGGGATCGTTTCGCGTGATCATGGGTGTGTACGGGCTCAATCTCAGCGGTCGATTTCGGTTGGTTTCGCCGTTCAGCGAATTTGGAAAAATCCTAAGTCGGTTTCTACGTTTCGTCGCCCCCTCCTAAGTCAGTGTGCATCAGAGTACGTCATGTGACCATAACCCAGGTCTGGTTTAATCCAAATCATGCTCTGATACCATCTTGTAACGCCCTGAAAATTGGGGCTCGAGCATAAACTCAACTCCCGAGTTCCAACACATCACTTATGCAACAAAATGAATGATGATTGAATGTTGTCTGCATTAGTGCATTGAACATGAGTGAGATTAAGCCAAAACATTATATCATACTCCAGAGACAGTTAAATTATACAAGCGGAAGACTGTGATAGATATATAACATATATAAATTGTGGTGAGTCTCCAGAGTGTGATAATATTACCAGGTTAATTAATTACAAGTATAGTTCCAAAATATACAAAATGTGTAAGGTCCTCTAGTCAACATCCTTATAACCCCGTCGATCAAGGCACGACTTACATGAAGCCGCTAGAAAATAACATATACAAGAAAGTGTTCTCATCGTCGCAGAGGTCTGGCTCCACCTCACAAGCATCGCCATCACCTGCAGCTACAACAGGGTCTGGTTGGTGTTTAAAAACACCGTCCCGTAACGTGGGAGTGAGTGATCAACTCAGTGGAACAATAAAGCATAGGTTAACATGTTATCAATTCGGTCAAGCAGTAATGATAAAGCAGGGCAATCAAATAATCCTAACTACTCTTATTTAATGCAAGTATGAAATGACATGATGAATGCCCTTACCAAACCACCCTCATTCGACACCATTTTACGTTCGCGACATGCGTTCATCCCTCAGTGCTCCACATCCACCAGGCACATGCAGTGCGATGATGAGCATGATTACCGAGTTGTTATTAGTCCATTTCAAACAACAGTATTGGAAAACTAAGGTACCTCCCTTGTATCATTCCCAAACATGATCCATTCTAGGTTCTCCAGTCCTAGTTAATCTCATACGATGGTATGTTTCTACGTCGCTGCAAAGGCTGCCAGGGCTGTTACACGCATTCGTTACACCACTCCCCCATCACCTTTTTAACGGTTCATCACAAAATTGATACAGGCCTAGTTCATACTCTATACACTGCGGCAAAACTCGTTACCTCACTGTAAATTCAGAGTATGCTCGAGGTCACTACAGAGGGCTACCAGGGCTGTTGCTCGCAATCATTGCACCACTCCCCCATCACCTTATTAATGTAGGCCGACAACACGAATATAGTGTCCCATACCACCATAATCGGCTCACGAGTCTGGTTGCTCACTGGTCACTACGGGGAGGCACGTGGCCCCAGCGTAGGCCGACAGCTCGACCACGGTGTCCCATACCACCATGCCCGGCTCATGAGTCTTAGTAGATCGGGGTACCATGGTTAACGGGATTTCACTGGTAAGTTTGGTACCCTAGGTTCAAGCAGTAGCGTCCAAACATGGTGAACATACATTAGACACATCGGGTTGCTTGACGAGTCCGACTAGCACGAGCGCACAATCAACTGAACGACATGAAGTACATAAGTACTTCGTGTGGCCTAACCACTGTCGCTAACCGAAGTACTACTCGGGTTCGTCAGACACATCTTACGTGGTGAATGAATCTCAGCCCTGAATTCAATCCCATTACCGATTGCCTGGACTATAATCATAGCCCCAAACACAAACAATCCATGACCAAAATCATGTAGAGTAAAGCAGAATAAACAAAGTAATTCAAGCATGTTGGCAAGCATGTCATAAAACATGTTATAAAGCATGTTATAAAACATGTTATAAAGCACTATATAAACAGGAATACAAACACATATATTTCATAAGTAAGCGGTTAAAGTAAACAACCAACATGGAGGAAATTATATACGTCTCTAAGGTAATTGAGAATCCCATCTCAACACCTACCTAAGGCATTATGATCCAAGCACTTACTCTCACAAGAATTTTCACAAACACTTAGAGTACACTATTTCAACATACATAGTGTATGTTAGCAAAACATGTATTAGGGCTAGTCTTTTCGCCAAACAAGTAATTTACGCATATATAATCTATTCATACAGCAAATAATCACGGCAAACACATCTCCAAAATTTATACGTATACCGTACTTTCTAGAATACACTATTTCAACATACATAGTGTATATTAGCAAAACATGTATTAGGGCGAGTCCTTTTGCCAAATCAGTATTTTATCCATACATAATGTATTCATACAACAAATAATCATGGCAAACATATTTCCAAAATTTATACGTATACGGTACTTTCTACAAATACCTAGAGTATGTAAAATTCCATATTCTTCATCTTTAATCGAAACAGAAAACAGACAGCACTTTGTACATGTGCAATTGCATGCAGATCATGAATCTATCATTATCTGACATTGAAAGCGTTGAAAACCGTAACCTATGCACCTAAAGTCCTCACCCTTTACCGTAGAATCGTAACGAATACGATAGGTTTGCCAAGCTTCCGTATTCGGCAGTTTGGTAGCCTATAGAACGAAATAGGTTAGGTATTTCATAACTTACAACCTTCACAACCCCAAAACAGATTAGGTTTAGGGTTTCTTACCTAGAAACGAAGTCGGAATCGCCGGGAAAGTGATGAGAATGGGATGGTGCAGCTTGTGTAGCGGCAGGGGATAGTAGTAGGGAGTTTCTCTTACTTCTCTCACACTTTCTCTCTCTTTTCTCTCTTCTCTCTCTAGGGTTTCTCTCATATTCGTATGGCTGTGAGAGAGAGGGTTCTAAGGTTCTTATATAGCCTAAAAACTCTCCCAAATAGACTTATGGACAAGGTATACTTAGGTTATAACCAAAGCGAGTCAGTTTCAGTTCAACGGAGGACTTCTGGCGGGCCCCCTTGAGCCAAAGGTCGGACTTAAGCTCATTGACATTGGATCTAGGTTTGGCTAAGTTTTCGTTTCAGTTGGATTCCCAGATCATGTGTGGCGGACCAGTTTCAATTCAACGGTCAGTGGATCTCGATCGGAGATTCCGAGTACATGAATATGTTTGAAAAAATATCCCTGAACCGAGGGTGTAATTTGGCCTCATTCTGACGGTCTGGTTGCTTAATACTGATCCGCAAGCGAGAGGTGCCAAATTTCACAAATTTCTATTTTATTTTGAATTAATTTCACATTTCTCACACTCTTCACTCCGGGCTCAAGCAAATTACATTGGGACACTATCTGTATTTGATTTCTAAGGTGGTTGTCAAGCCCAGCAAGGCGGTCTTAATTCCTTAACTTCATGTTAATCGGACTTCCGACGTGCGGTCCAGATCTGATAGGGAGTTTCAATGTGCTCCCAAGAGCAGACGGATAATGAGATTGATCTAAGATTTTAGGATAATGTAGCGTCAACGAATCTACAAGTTTTAGGTCTTGCAAATCGTATTTAAAGCGATTGGTGCTAATTTCACAGGCACTCTAGTTTAACACTAGTTAATTCTCGCCTAATTTTTAAAGGATTTAGTCCTAAGTAATTTTTGTCTGAGGTGATACCTGGGCCTTTGTAGTTTGTATATAAAGTGATCCAAGTTATACTACTTAGCTAGTTTAAGATAGCGTCTATGGTGAAAGTACTTAGAAAAATTGAAAGAACAAGGTGGTGAGGGGTGGGATTTGTGAAGGAAATGGGTTCAAAAGCAGTTTTAGACTTTGGGATTGAGTTCTGACAAGTTAATAAGGTGTTAGGATCGACTCATTGTCTAAGGACGTCTAATCCTAGGTTGGCAAAAATCCGGGATGTTACAAGGATGCTCTGGCTGTCAAACCGATCGTTGAAGTATAATTTCACTATAATTGACACTAATAACGAATTTCACAAAGTTTGGCCCGACTGACCTTTTGAACATGCAGATTACTAATCAAAAGTGATTAGTGGACCTCCCACAAACGAATGGACGGCATAGATCAACTCCTATAGCACTCCCGAGCATTCCTCCAGGTCCCTAAGATCTTTTTAACCGTTGATACCAGAAATGGGGATAATTGACCATCAAACCAAAAGAAACCCACAATCTAAGTTAAAATTAGAAGCATGGTCCACCTTATCTATAGATCTACCCCATCTGTGAAATGGGACCCTAAAAGGACTAGTAGAGCCCACTGAACGGCCTGGATCTTTCAAAACATCATTGGGGACCCCACACTCACAGTGTGAGTGTATACCATCAAGTGTACCCACGCAGCTCTGGACCAATCAGCTCTGTCAAACAGAGCTAACCCGAGTTTTGTTTGAAAAAGAGAGTTTTCTTTCTCCTTTCCTTCTTTTCTGGCAGGGACGAACGACATCCATCCATTTAAAATTAGGGCCACCAACATGATCATCTAGGATGATCCAAACCGTCCATCGTGTAGACAGGCCCATTTCATCCAAACCCTGACCTTTTTCATGAGTTGAAACACACGTCCATGCACGGGATCTCGGGCGTGAACTAGTTGCGTGTGACACATTTTGATAACGGAAAGCTCCGTTACTCCTTTCCGTTTGCTTCCCTGGCAATCCGAGACTCTTGTAACTTCGGCCGGTGGATGAAAATCATCCCAGCCATCCATTTTAGGGTTAGCATCGCTATCCCACTCTGCCTAAGGAAGATTCGAAAGGAATCTCTTCTGTTTTCTCCCTAGATGAATCTCAGCCGTTGAGTGGCCTTTAGAGAAAGACCCAAATGAATCTAGACTGTCCATTCCAACGTCCTTATATGCTGGAAACCCTAAAAACAAAACAAAAATCAGATGAGAAATGTTGCCCTTCCATTTCTTGCGGCCACACTTGAAAATCGGCTGAGCTGTTTTTCGCTTGAACCCACCAATCAAATGCACCTGGAGCTTCGTTTATTCCATTCCCCAAGCTCCTTTGAGCTCCTCCACATCAGCCACAAGATTCAAAGCGAAGAAAGAAGCGTCAGCTGAAGTTCCGCCATGAAAGCTTCGTCATCTTCCTCGCCAAGCTCCACTAGCCGCTGATCGCAATCTGGTCATTAACCTCGCATCTAATCCGTTCATCATGAAGGCTTGATAATCAACAATCAACCCTTAAAGTGCTGATGAGATTTGTTTGAAGAAGAGCTCCTAGGCGTTCGAAGATTGGCTCCGCACCAAGCTATCCGAGTTCAAGTCATGGGGTCTAACTCAGTTCGAGCAGCTCCGCTCCATTTGATTTAAGGCATCCTTAGTTGAAGCCAGAGGGCGAGCGAAGGCAGAAGTAAGGAGAGAAGGAGCAGGAAGAAGAGAGAAGAAGGAGGAGGAGAAGAGATGATGGTGGCTGTTGCTCGGTTCAACGTCGAGTCGACTCATCGAGTCCTGATGGAGTTGGGGTGGCTTCCTTGCTGGGTCCTTAGTTCAGGTGTGGGATTGGACACTGCAACATAAATCAGTAAGAGAAAGAAGAAGAGAAGCGGGAGAAGAAGACTGGGTGGTGCGGCGACTGTTACCGCACTGGGTCAAGTTGAGTCGGGTTGGACTGCCACTGAGTCTAACTAACTCAACTCAGTCCGAGTTTAGACCGATGGCAGACCTTACAAACATTCAGAAAGAGAGGGAGAAGAAAGGAAGGAAAGTGGAAAAGAACGAGAAAGAAGAAAAGAAAAGAGATAGAGAGGGAGAGGGAGTGAGTCAAGTTGAGTTGACTCGGTTCGAACTCGAGCCGAGTTTGGGACACATTCAAGTAAGGTAGTTTTAGAGTCTTTGTTTGGATTTTAATCAAGTTATTATTCTATCATTCTAAGTCTTATGATAAAAACTGAAATCATCTCTATCTAGGTTCAATACATCGAATGGAGTCAATTCAAGCTAGTGAGGGTAGATTGAGTGCTTTGGACTCCTTTGTGGTCCCTAATCTAGCAAGAAGAGAAACCACACTTTAAGGTGAGGAGCATCCCCCATAGCTTCTTCCTTTCGCTAATTTCCATATGGATTAAATCTCTAATGTATAGAATCATTGATTCCTAGCTATTGTGACTTTCTTGGATTAATCGTTTTAATGTCACATTTCCTTAAAATTATGTGCATGATATAGTCTTATAAACTCTATGCCACATTTATAATTATCTACCTATGAATATCACTTTGTTAGACATATTAAGAAAAGAAAGCTTCTACACTAGATTATCTGTGAATTGGGTAGTGGAATATTACCTTCATGACTCTCCATATTTTCTAATCTCTAATTTAGTTGGCACTATCATGTGGATAGTTCTTAAGATATGGCAAATGTGAATTTGTTTACATATAGTGTACAAAGGGATAATGGGAACTCCATCTTTCATAATTATTACTGTTTTGCTATGAGACAAAATTCCTCTTGTCATCTTTAATTCATGAATATAACTCTAATAAGTTTGACTTGAGCTTTACAAATTCTTATTTCATTATATATTGTGAGTGGTATGAAGAAGAATTATGGGAAGAGTCCTTAAGGGACAAAGAAGGACTCTTAGATAATTCAAATGATATGACCTCGCTTGTAAATGTACATGATACATGGTGAGCCCTCCTTGAATGTAAAGAAGTTATGGAAATCCATGTGGAATGTATAGTTGGATATGTCCTATTTAAAAATTGAAAGTCATTCCTATTCTATCAAAGTAATGTATATATGTATCATGGTGCATAACATTCACGCATGACATGTGAGCTTTTCCGAGTGCTTAATGTAAGCCACATTTTGCTCAATTTACTATAGATCAGTTGAATGACCAGAGTTGTGCATTTGAGTCACTTTGGGTGCTCTTATTTTACATGAGGCTTTTCCGAAATTTTTACTCCTCGAGCATACCCCGGGTATTTTTCCAGGAGATCGTCCTTCGGCGCACTCACCTTCATGGCCTTTTCTAGGTAGTCTATCTATCACGGACGGTCCTTTATTTTGACAGCTGGATTGCATCCCAGATCTGTGACTTGAGCATACATTCATACACACATACATTCATTTATAATTTCATGATCAGTCTCCTTGTAATTTGAATATGTTGTATATGTATTTGTATTACCCTGTGAATTATATATGAATTGTTAATCTATTTTGGAATGATGTGTTATGGCTGAATCTGTGAAGGAAATTCCCACTGAGTTTTCACTCACCCCATAGTGCGGTTGCACCAAATAGACACAGGTGATGACTAGGCGAGACTCCTATGACGGGATCCCAGGGACAATTGCGGTGGATTGTGGCGAGGAAGAGTTCTATGTACATGTTGTGGAGCCGTTGGAGCTCTAGGATTTACTTGCTTTGTACTTAGATTTTGTATTTTGCTTGAATTGTAATAATAATTCCCTACTGTAAGATTTCATTCTTCTTTCCTTCACTTGTATTGAACTCCCTTGTGGTTCCTCATAATATCCTTAGCTTAAGTAACTGGTACCTCGCCTTGTGTCATGAGAATTTCCATTTATTAGTTGTATGATGGTCTATTTTATAACGTAATACTCGGATTCTCAATGAGGATTAGACTATCCTCGGGTTTTGAGAATCAGGGTGTTACAGGTAAGCCCCATATACTGTAATATGATTGGCCACTAGTCGACAGGTTTCCATTAAACATCCCAAGATGGTAGCCTCATGGGCCGGGGATGGTAGTCATGGGATATTATGCCCGAGCTGTCGGCCTACGCTAGGCCATGTGCTCCCCGTAGTGACCGTGAGCTTACTTAAATCGACTGGTTGCAATTGGACTAATAATGGGCTGACAAATCATGCATACATGATATATTTTCGATGACTTTGATCACTCTACCCTGCGATTACGCTGAATGTTGCGCTTATGACCAGTCATTCGATTTATGATGATGACTTAGATCACTCATCCCCATGCGATTACACCGAGTGTTGCGCTGATGACCAGTCACATCCTTGGGTGACGACCCCATTGCCTGTCTGGATGTTTTTCCCGGGGCACAGATAGTCTGGATGTTTTCCCCGGGTCCATGATTGCATTAATGCATCCATGCATCTAATAAGACTGCATTTACTCTATTTTAGTTGTCTGGATGTTTTATACTATTTCTTACCTAATGCGGCAGTGTGTAATCTTGAGGGAAATTCACATCGAGTTGGCCACTCATCCATCAAATATACAACCGTACAGTTAGTACAAGTGGCTTTAGTGATATGCATGTTCAGACTTGATGAGGAGCAGGGTACGATCATTCGGGATACATGCCTATATTTTCTTGGAGGAGCTACGTGATCTTGCGGCTTATATTTATATGCTTTCTTTTATTCTTCATGTATTAAATTCTTATAAATCTTGGACTTGTTAAATTCAGAGACATGGGTTTGTATAAGTCATTATGGGCAGCTTCTTGTATATTTGAATGATAATGAAATTTTCCTTTATGTCGATTTGTCCACACTACGCTCATTTGCTTACTGTGATAATAGAAAAAAGTGTACACTTGAATTTGATCATCCTTTAAGGTTAACACTCGGGTCTTTGGGAGACGGGTCATATACTTGAGTCCTGAAAACTCGGGGCGTTACAGTTGGTATCAGAGCATAGTTTGGACAAACTTGGCCGTGGAAAATGTACTTATACAAACTTTAAATATCTCATGTTAGAATAATTAAAACTAGAAATTTGAACATAAGAAAATTTCCCCTTAGACTTAGAAGAGTTTTGAGAATGTAGAAACCAAAACTTAGGTCCCTTTAGAGATTATTAGAGTAACCATTGGAACATATGTGAACTTTCCCTGTAGCTAGGAGAAGTTGAGAATATAGGAACTCAAAATCTTAGGCCCCTTTGAACATCTCAGGTTTAGTCATTTGAACTTGGGTGAGATTCCCTTAGAACAAGAGAAATTGAGAATATAGGGAATTAAGATTTTAAATTCCCTAGAAAATTGCTTGAATAACTGTAAAACTTAGATTCCCTTAGAATCATTAGATAACCATTTGAACTTTCACTTATATAGGAATCCCTTAGAACTGGGAAGAAAGGAGAATGTAGAAACTCGAATGTTAGGTTCCCTAGAGAATTGTTTGGGTAATTATAGAACCTAGAAATGAACTTAAGTCCCTTGAACATTTTAGTTTCAGTTATCGAACTTAGCAATAGAACTTTAGTTCACTTGAAAGCTACCAGAATTACCGTTTGAACTTAGAGATTAAATTCATGTGCCGTGGAAGGGCAAATACCCACTATGATGAGAATGAGATGGAATAAGAACATTCCTTGAATTTGACTTTCAATGAACAACTTTTAGAAATATAGAATTGACAATTCTTAAAATCTCTTAGCTAGGAATAACATTGCCACAACGATCAAGAAATGGGACGAACTTAGACCATAAGAACATCTTTACCCCCATAATATATAGTAGGCTAAACATTGGCACTCCATAAACTTGAGGAGTCTAATTAGGAATTGTTGTTAAACTCCCTAAAATGTCTCGTCAATAAGTGACAATGATATGAACGTAGATATTATAGGAAATGCTTGCCCATCATATCGTAGGTTGGATTAAACTTAATTACCCACTTAGGAGCATGACTTGAGTTCCCTAATACATTTCACTAATTAGAAACCATACTCCACATTATATTGAGCATAAGCACTTTCTAAACTTAAGGAGTTGTGCTAAGAATCGTAATTTGAAGTTTCTAATATATCTCTTTACTTGGGAATAACATTTCCCACAATTCCATCACATTAAATTTATTAGAGGAAGAATTATAAAATTGTAGGTGAGTTTCCAATTATTGACTAGGCATATTGGAATTCAATTTGAAATCCCATAAAGACTTAGCAAAAATTTTAAACTTAGGTTTCATGTAGGGACCCTGGACCTGAAGTTTCCAAGTAGTGCTTAGATAATCAGAGTGGCGCAACAGAAGCATACTGGGCCACAAAGACTGATCATTTGTGAGAATATAAGATTTCATGATTTTTCCCATGAGTCTAGAACAATCGGGATCTCGGATTGATGGAACCATATTTAAGCGAAGCTTATGCAGTTTGGGCTCAAGTTCTAAGTCTTAGCGAATCTCAACGATCTCGTTGCCCTGATCAAGCAAATGATCGAGATTTAACAGGATTATGAATTGATACTAAAATCCTCTGTCTTGCAGGCAGACGATTAATGTATAGGGCTTAAACCTACTACAACCATCTATTCGTGTTGGCTCGAGCATGAAAGTAGAAAACTATAATGTACTTTAGTCAGTAGTGAAACCATCATTAAAAGAAAGATAAAATAAAGAGAAAGATGTAAAATATTATTAGTAGGCCACCTAAATGAACTTGTAATCTTTGTAGATACTATGGGAAATTTTAAATGTTGACAAGCGATAGGATGACCCAGCTACTTGTGCCAAAAAAAATATAATAATAAAAATTGAAAAGAGTATCATCAAAATCTCGGGGATGAGATTCTTCTTTAAGGGGGGTAGATTGTAATGACCTCAGTTTTGGGAGCCTAGTGGCATACGTTTGTACATGTAGAAAAATAACGGTAATTATCATGGTCCATAATAATAATAGAAGCACTGAATTTCGGGGACAAAATTCTCTTTAAAGGGGGTATATTGTAACACCCCGTACTTTCCAGTACTCGGGTGTTACCATATAACCAAACTTAGCATAAATACAAGCCAAGCCTAAGTAAACACTTACGTTCATCCTAGTTTAAATCTGACCGTTGAAAAATAGTCCGCACCTATGTATCAAGCTATCCAACCGTTAATCTTCAAGACGAACCATCATGTCATTAACGCAACCCATTGCTAGGACTTTGATCACCTTGATAGACGAATCAAACCATCCAGTGATATTTAATAACTATATAATCATTTTTATTTATTTATTTATGATATATAAGTATTACACAATCATAGATTAAAAAAAAATTATAGATGGATTTTGATAATTTAATTATCATATAGAAATGTATGAAAATGTATTGCAATAGGGTGACACCTATATATTTAATGTACATAAAATATTAGGAGAATAATATTATATTAACCAAGCATGATGGATAATAATTTTACAATATATAATTGAATTATAAATACTAATGTAGTATAAAATATCTTTCATAAATATGTATACAAAAATCATAAGACATTTTAAAATTGTATATTATTTAACAATGTGAATCTAAATATGATATTGCACAATTTTCAATTCATATATATGTATAATATGACATTGTATATTATAAATTATATAAATATATGATCAATAGCATGAATATAGTAGTATGTTAATATTTAAAATTTTATTTACATATGTATATGAGATTTTAAACATTGTAACTACAAGTAATACAAAAATAATAATAATAAAAAAAAAATTATATTAATATTAGTATCAGTTAGTGATATATGATGAAAGCTTTACAAATGGCCCATTAGGATCTTTCAACCGTTGGCATTCAATCTCGAGATGATCCGACCACTAGATCAATGGAAAGCCACCATTAGAGCTAGGAATCAACTCGTATGGCCCACCTAAACTTCAAAGTTGTCTGACCCTTGGCCAAAGGTCCTAATTAAACTTGTGAAACCAAATGAACAGAGCAGATTTCTCAAAAACATCATAGTGGACCCCATAATAGTGCGTGTACGTATCAGGGGAGGTGCACCTGCAGTGCACTGGATTAAAGGGACCAGTCAAAGTCGGGTCTGACCGACGATTTCCCAAAATAGAACGGCTCTCCCCCCTTTCCCGTTGCTGCCTTTTGCAAAACGGACGGACTGAGGTCCGTGATTTTGTGAGGTGGCCCACTTTCATTATCTATATAAATGATCCAAACCGTCCATATGACGGAGGATGCACGTGAGACCAAAACCCAACTTTCACATCAGATTTTAATGCACGTATGGACACACATAGCTCGCTGCAAAACAGACCTACAAGCACGTTCCTTCCAAAGACGGAAACTGCCAGCAGGGCGATCCGCGTGACTCCATTTCCTCCGATCTTAGCCATCCATCATAGAGAGATCTCAGCCATCCATTCATAGGGTGCTGGTTTAGAGCTTCCTCAATATCGGAAGGAGGAAACCAGCGGTCGAAACCACCCCTCTGTAGTAGTTTTAGAAACCAGGCATTGGGATCAAATCCCAGCCTTCCAGTCCTCATCCGACAGCTTTAAAGGGTTAGGGTTTTTCCATAAATGAAGAGGGAACTAGTAGACGCAGTCGCTCTCTACCTCCTACAACAGTTTAAGAGAAGAACTAGCTGAAATCTTCAATGCTCGAACCCACCACCCAAATGTTCCTAAAGCTTCGAAAGAACTCTCTCGTAAGCTCCCTAGGGTTCATGCGAACCACCCCATGCTGCTGGATTAAAGGAAGAAACAGCGAGTGGGAGTCTACCATGGAAGCCTGTTGTCTTCCCCGCCACTCCAAACCGAGCCAGACTCGGTTCAGGCATGCTGCCTTCAAGCCGGATCGTCTAGTGGTGCTGTGGGACCTTCGGCAAGAGGGGCAAAGAAGCAAAAAGAGAAAATGAGAAAGAGAGGAAGTAGGAGAGAATAGAGGGAGAGAGAATGCATGCCGCACCACGTTGAGTCAGGCCAAGCTAACCCATTTAAAACCCACTGAGGTGCTGCTCCTTGCTTCCTTGACCCACTGGTGAGTCAGGGCGAGTACTGGTTGAACAAAGAAGAAGAGAGAAAGAACAACAGAGTTGAGTCGAGTCGAAGCACCACTCACGGAGGTGCGATTGTACTACTGGCCGGCCATGGCCATGCTGACTCTGTGAGTGGCACTGAGTCTGATTCGAGCCAGGGACCTAGAGTAGTAGAAAAATAGTGAGAGGGAAAGAAGAAGAGAAACAAGAAAGAAAGGAAAAGAAATGGAGAAAGAAAAGAGAAAGGAAAGAGTGAGGACGAGAGGGTGGCTGGCAAGACCTGCCGAGTCAAGCTTAAACCGAGCTGAGTCCAGCTGGGTCGGGTTAGGTCTGGTCTAGCCCAAAAACCCCTGGCCTGACTGTGTTAGCAAGGAAGAAGCCTAGAAGGTTGAGGGGTGTGTGAGTTGTGGCTGTTTAGTCACTCCTGAGTTGACGTGTTGCACCAAGTTGGGCCAAGCCCTGGGTTGAGCTAAACACGGATGGACTGAGTTTAGACTCAGTCTGGCTCATCCTTGAGTGAAAGAAGAAGAGAAGATGGGTGAGAGTGAGAGAGAGGCATTGGTTGAGCCAATTCGCTCAGATCTAGCTCGAGTAAGGTAAGCCTTTCCATTCAATCATGTTTGTTATTGTTGTTACCTTTAACCATTATTAGATTATCATTTTTAATAAGTAATACCATTAGAAATGAATCCAAAAATCCAAACCTAGAACCCCTGAAATTGAGTAATCTAGACCCATTTTAATATTACGATCGACAATGCATCATTAGCCATTTTTGGATTTCTATTTTAAATTAGTAACGTTATTAATATTCTTATTACATCTGTTAGTAATTAAACTTAAAAATCTAAACCTAGGTAGTGTGTGAAATTTGAATCTAATTGTAGGAACTCGTAACTTATGGTAGATCATAGTACCTATTCTCGTGACTGGATTCATTATGAAAAGTCATGACTATTATCATTAGAAAATGCTATCGCTTTCATCATGGGATGAGTATAAGTATTGTTAATATGAATATCATTATTAGGAATCATCATATGATCATTATAAAATATCCTATTATTATTACTTGTATTATCTAAGAGATTATTAGTCATTATAAAGATGTTAGATAATGTCGATACATTCAAACATGAACTTATGAACCGTAATTATCCATATCAATCGGTTAATACTCCCATTAAGAATATTATTTGACCCATTGCACAAATAATAATAATAATAATAATAATAATAATAATAATAATAATAATAATAATGGGAATACTAATCTAGAATTCAAGTCCTAGAATCTAATGCCTATAACTAAATTCCAGCATGAAGCTCTAATCCTATACTAAAACCCTAAAAGTAATCTAAACCGTAGGTTATGATCTTACCCTAGGTAGTATGTAGAACTTAGATTTAATTGTGCATCCTTGATTTATGATAGGATTTGATTGTAAGGGAACGCACATTCCTTAACAATGCTGGTAGGCGATGCAAAGTATAAGGTGATGATTCTTCCCATTGAACTTTCCATTTTCCCATTAACTTAAGTTATAATTTTTATTTCAATTTATAATTGATATCTCCCTTCTATAGGCGCATGTGTTAATAGTTGAAATTGAATTTTTATATTACATGCTTAATGTTCATCCTGTATATTTGTTCATGCTTGTGGATTATTTGTGTATTGCTTATGGACTTTAAACTGGTAAATTAGTGGGAAACTCCCACCTATAAATGTACACCCATACTTAGGATGTAACCCGACTGGTTGTGATTAAAATGGACCTTCGACTTAGAGGTTATTGAGTGGTGGTCTAGATGGATCATTGATATGGGCCTGCCATCCAGGGTTATTGTGTCCAATGGTTTTTAAAGATGGTCTTTATCGTATAGTTTTGATATTTACCCTATGTAGCATATTTTGATATTCGCCTTACGTGGTTTTGTTTTGATATTTTTCCTACATGGGTTCGATGTTTTATATTGTCCAACCATGCGATGGTAAGCCCCATATACTGTAATATGATTGGCTACTAGTCGACAGGTTTCTATTAAACATCCCAAGATGGTAGCCTCATAGGCCGGGGATGGTAGTCATGGGATACTATACCCGAGCCGTCGGCCTACGCTGGGCCGTGTGCTCCCCGTAGTGACCGTGAGCTTACTTAAATCGGCTGGTTGTAATTGGACTAATAATGGGCTGACAAATCATGCATACATGACATATTTTCGATGACTTGGATCACTCTGCCCTGTGATTACGTTGAATGTTGCGTTTATGACCAGTTTGGATGTTTTTCCAGGGGCACAGACCATCTGGATGTTTTTTCCGGGTCCATGATTGCATTCATGCATCCATGCATCTAATAAGACTGCATTTACTCTGTTTTGGTTGTCTAGATGTTTTATACTATTTCTTACCTAATGCAGCGGTGTGTAATCTTGAGGGGAATTCACACTGAGTTGGCCACTCATCCATCAAATATACAACCGTACAGGTAGTACAGGTGGGTTTAGTGATATGCATGTTCAGACTTGATAAGGAGCAGGGTTCGATCGTCCGGGATTCATGGTTGTATTTGCCTGGAGGAGCTGTGTGATCTTGCGGCTTATATTTATTTGATTTCTTCTATTCTTCATGTATTAAATTCTTATAAATCTTAGACTTGTTAAATTCAGAGACATGGGTTTGTATAAGTCATTATGGGCAGCTTCTTGTATATTTGAATGATAATGAAATTTTCCTTTATGTCGATTTGTCCACACTACGCTCATTTGCTTACTGTAATAAAAGAAAAAAATGTACACTTGAATTTGACCATCCTTTATGGTCAACACTCGGGTCTTTGGGACACAGGTCATATACTCGGGTACTGAAAACTCAGGGCATTACAACATGTTCCCTATGTTGCATTCTTTGTTTTAGAATTTAGTTACGTCAACTTCAAGCCACAATTTAAGCTCTTAAGGTGTTGGAGCGAATATAACTTTGACTGAACAAACTTTGACCGAACTTGATTTTGAATGGACTTGACTTTGACTTGACTGGACTTGACTTGATTGGTATGGGCTCAAGGAGTAATTATAGTTTACCGTCGATTTTGGGCATTCACAGTTTCGGCTCTTAGGTTATTGGAGCATTCACAGTTTAGGCTCTTAAGTTATTGGAACATTCATAGTTTAGGCTCTTAAGTTATTGCATCATTTACAGTTTAGGCTCTTAAGTTATTGGAGATTTACAGTTTAGGCTCTTAAGTTATTGGAGCATAAGATAAAGGTCTCATGCGTGGTTGGCCTGCTCGGGCGCTCACTGCTGCTATATAAAATGAACTGCCATCGCTAATAATATAGGACTTATGTGTCATTGGCCTTCTTGGGCTCCCACCGCTGCTGTATATAAATGAATCACCATCGCTGATAATATAGGGCTTATACGTAATTGGCCTTCTTAGGCACTCACCGTTGCTGTATATAAATGATAAATGGTAATGTTTTCATACTATTTGTAATTGGAGGAATATATAAGCTTGGCGATAATATCAAGATGGCTTTGCTCTCGTGGCTTTACCAGAGGATAATATATTATCTTAATATTTCTCTAATCGCGATTTTACTTTTATCAGTGATCGAATATTTTAGAGCTTTATATGAAGCTTTCTAACTTTTGAAACTTTATGGAGCTTTGTTGCTATTGCTTGTAATAATATTTCATAATCAGTGATTATTGGCGATGTATATGAGGCGATAATTCTTTGGAATATTTCATAATCAGTGATCATTGGCAATCTATATAAGGCGATAATTCTTTGGCAATGATTCTATCAGTTGATCGATATAATATTTTGTCATAAGAATGATATAAGGTATCTATCATCTTGTTCTTGTTGCCAATAATCATCGCTTGCTGAAGATAGTATATGGACTCACGACTTTGATAGAGCTTCAGGCGATACTATGCTTATTGTAGCTATTGTATAATTGTTGCCTCATCTTCTCCCTTTTGATTGGATGACATTTTCTCTAGAATATTTACAATCAAAACTTTTTTACCTTTCAAGAACAGTAATTTTAATAGGATGAATATTCGCAAGCATTCCTATGCCATATTCATTCTGATTCATGGCCCGATAAGTCCTTCGATAGGCTGCAATATATTTCCTTTCTTAAAATAATATATATATATATATATATATATATATATATATATATATATATATATATATATATATATCTATTGAATCTTTCTATGTTTTGAATGGCATTATAAGCCTGATAATTTGGATATTATTATCGCTCAATAAGTCGTTGCAGATAACCGACTAGGGGTCAGAAATAATTTTGTGATGACCTTCTTCTTTTAATATATATATATATATATATATATATAAAATTTTGAAGCCATTATTGTCAGGCTTGTGTTCTAGTACCATTCCGTTTTGTAGGATCCTGCGTTCCTCTCGGTCGAATTCTGGCGACTCGCGACCTGTAGATAGTATTTGCGAGCGACCTTGAGTTGCGTCCTTTCAACCTGAGCTGGCTTGACCCGAGACCTATGCCATTGCGACCGCGTCATCACCGCAGTTCCAACGCCGCGTCTTGTGCATCAATGCGACGCTTAAATTGAGAGATCCGGCCCGTGCATTATCCCAGCCGTTGATCTCATGACTGCAGGACCCAAGGTGTCCAAGTGCATTTCCCTAGAAAGAAATCATGGTGGTGACATCACCCTAACCTACCTAGGCTAGGATGACATCACCCTACCCTAGCAATAGTCCCTTGCTTCTTACAAAACAATAATTGCTAGCCCATGCATGCCTCTTGCACAAACTAATCAAAACCTTACATAGCAATCATTCCATGCCTTCATCTCTCTCTCTCTCTCTCTCTCTCTCTCTCTCTCTCTCTCCCTTTCTCCCTCATTTCTCATCTAGCAAGAGAGAAGCCATGGACTCCCAAAAATCCAGCCACATCTCAAGCTCATTCCTCCTAATCCAACTATCCTAACCCCATCTCAACCATTAAAACCTTCCTTTTGGAGCACAAGAACCTAGAGGTGGAAGAAGAAGGAGGAGATTTGTGGTGAGTGTCATTCTTAGGAATAGATCTTATTTTCTTCTTTAAAATTTAGATTTTTTTTTCTTAGGGGCATGTAGGACCCACCAATCAATGGTGGAGATCTTACTTGACCCCTTGGATGTGGCCAATGGCCCACCCTTGTTGCATGTATGAGCCATGATGGGGCCATTCTCCATGGACCCCATCATGATGTTTTATTTGAATCCATACTATTAATGGGTCATCTAGACACTTGATTTGTGGTGGAGAGGGCATCCCCACCTTAATTTACGCAATCCCCACCTTGATTTACTAATTTAAGGGCCCACGCATGGATGAGACCCATCTTGATCTATGAATGTATGATGTATGTAGATGCATGTATTGAAGGACCCATAGTGGCGGGGCCCCTCCATCACATGTTTCTCTCTCTCTATGGTGATGATGATGTGTGTGGCGCACTTGATGTGATCAACAAATCCAGGTTGTCCAGATTTTTTCTGGACGTCCAGTTAACGGAACCCACCTTGCTGCACATTTTCGGGCCATCCTGGAAGAAGGAAAAATACAAATACCATCTTGATCCAAACTTTGGTGGGCCACGTACAAGTGGGACCCACCAGATGCAAAGGTTTTATCCAGGTCGTCCGTCTAGGGCCTGGAAGTGAGGCCGCTTGGATGATGTGTTTCATCCAGGTCGTCCGTCCGCTGGACGTCCAGCAGGACTGGACGAAGTGAAAACACAAATATCAGCTTGATACAAGCTGATGGGCCACATGTGTGGACCCATCAGATGTATGCGTTTCATCCATCCCATCCACCGTCCAGCCATGGACGGTGGAGCCTACCTTAATGTATATGTGTATATCCGCACCATTCAATCCCTGGACGGTGGGAACCCACCACGATGTTAGTGTTGTATTCACACCATCCATCCATGGATCCCATGTGATGTTTTTGTGGTTATTATTTGTGGGTTATGAGCTTGATTATGCTGATTATGAAACAGACTTATGTTATAGAAATCCTCCTTGTAGGATCCCAGGATCGGAACCTGGTGTATGGGTGCCAAGAGCCGAGAATGGGATACTACGGAGGTTGTCGGCGCCAGATTCAGCGATCAAAAATTTTGTGAGCCCGGTTCCCGAGTTTGGGGCGTGACACAACGTCTCAATACTTAGGTAATTGACATCTCGGATTTATTTATTATTCAACACTTTATTAGATTATTTGACATAGTCCTATTCACCCCTCCCCTACCCCTCTAGCACTTCTTAAGTTCTCATTTTCAGACTTGATCTCTCTCCCTATTTTTGTCGGTATTTGTCAAAGAGTTAGTTCCAATAAATATACCAATAAAAAATATCATGGAACAACTCTAGAAGTCATAGATTTTTCAATTATAAAACACATACTAATAGGGGATTAAATAGTGTATATAAACATTAAAACATATATCATGCTAATTATGATCATTCAAAGGATATACTAATAAAAAATAGGAATGACCGATGATAGTCTAAGCTAAAAATATATGATACTAAAACTTAGCAACTTTAAAGCTTAAAATATTAGAATGAATGAGGCTTAATCTTCAGATTTTTCAGTTAAGCACAATCTGATGCTAAAATCCTTAAATTTTCCTATATGCTAAACATGAGGATGAAATCTTCATTTTTTCATTTAGGCTCATAATTGAGGCTGAAATCCTCAAATTTATTATTGAGCTCAAAGATGAGGCTTGATCCTCTGATTTAACAATTCAGCCCAAATAGACCTTAAGGTCACCTATTCCTCTTCGCAACCCACTTGGATGTGAATTTCATAGGACTCAAACTACATTCAGGAGAGGAAATGATTTTCCTAAGATTTCATCTCTTAGCTAATTTCTTAGTTCGAGATATATGTTTGGTAGGTGATTTATCTATGTTAGTCCTGCCCTAATTATCATTGCCCTTGATTAACATTGACATGCCTTTTCATTAAGCCAGGCAATTAGAGTTAGTAACACCTTCATCCGATCAGTCTTTATAGGAAGGGTTGGAAACTCTCTCTTTTCTGGTGATCCTTTAGGGATGATTCTCCAATGGTGTGCCAATTTATCAGTCATGAAGAATCTACCACTATGGTTTGAGACCGAAGTGGATTGGGCCATTTTTAAGATATCACATTCAAATTTAAGGTGCCCAACATTTTCATAAGCATAACATACATGAGAAGTTCTTTGTCAAATTCAAGAAGTAGACAATTCCCTTTGGATTACCAGAGGGGTAGATGCAAAGATATGACTATCAAGTTCAAATCCTCTATTACCCCCAAAAGACTTACCCATACTAGATTTACAAATATGTTAATGTTCTTGGGTGACCTTAGCTTTCTCCTAATGGGAAGATATCATTCTAAGGCTCCTTCGGATTTCACTCCAGGTGTTAAGCCTTTCACGAGGAACCCGCTATGATACTAATTGAAATTGCATGCGATGGTGCGCCACGGGCTACACACAAAAGTTTGGTAGAATTAAGGAATGAAGGATATGCCTTGGAGGGGGGGGTGATTAGGACCAATTAAAATTTATGCTTATTTAAACATAATTACTTAACTTAAACTAATGTGCAAATTAAACTAAGTAAAACAATTTAACACTAAGGCTTCCAAGCCATTTGTGGGTGCAATCACATAGACTATAATAGATGTGGCAAATTAAGCAACTAGTTTATAAACACGATGTGTACATGTGTCTATGGGATGTGCTACCTATCTAATCCTAATATTCATCTAATCATGCATACATATAATTCATTAATTCATCACATAACCATAATTAAACAAATTCTCAAAGACAATCCTAAACACAATTATGTATAGTGATTTGATTTCCCTACTTTACTCCAGGCGGATGCACTCAACCCATGAATATACTAGATATCACTATTAAAGGTTTTAAATTAGGTTCACCTTTAACATTTATAATCATACACAAGGATCGACTCTCTCAAGAGACTATGTGGTTTTCTATAGGCTCATCATGAACCTCGATCCTACATAAAGACTTACTAACATACACTCCCGGTGGAGGTTCTTGCAAGAGACTTGAGTTGGTTTTCTATCGGCTAACCAACAACCTTAGTCCTAATCTAATGACCTACGTTTACTCCCACCAGAGGCTCCATTGGAGGCTACACGTACACACCCGTGTCCAGTGGCCTACAAAAGGACTTCGATTTAAGTCTTACACAAGAACTAAGGTCCTACGAAATAACCTAGTTGAGTTTGGTAATTCAAACTCTTACACTCAATTCTACACAAGGAGTGTACATGGACTCTTACACATAACAACTTACTTGTTGGACTAAGCCACTTTTGTAGCACCTTCTTGGGTTGCTTGATCGATGCTCTCCCGTGCTTCAATCAGCTCCCCTTTGCTTCCTTGACCATTGTGATGATGCGTTGCCAATGCTTCAACTCCAAGATCAACCACCTTGCATGTGATACTTTTTTGAGGTGACCAAGATGATGGAAGGTTAGGTGAATCTCTTACAACTAATGGAATGTTGTAATCTTAGGGGATTCACATAGATGGATCTTCTAGAGTATTTAGACAAAGATTTGACTATAGGTTTAAGTCTAATCTTTAAAAAATGATAGAGTTCAAGCTCATCTTTAATGTGGAGGTTGGAATTCTCATTAGAGTATTAATTAATCTCAAGGAAGATGACTTAGAACTCATTGATTTGGAGGCTTGGAATGAGTGATATGATCATGGAATCACCTAAGCTTCTATTGAACCAAAAATCCATCTAAATGCTAAAGAATTAAATGCTCTATATATGAAGTTTGAGCTCCAATGGTAAAAAAAGGCAGTTAACGACTTTGTTAATGGCATCGAGCGTGGCTTCGATGATATCGAAAAAATCGGGTTTCCAGCTGAATTGTTGCTCGATAGTTTACACACTGCTACCCAATGCCATCGAGTGGTCTTCGATGGGATTGAGGTAACTATTTGATGTCATTCAAGGTTCCTCGATTCCCTTGAGAAATTTTCACAACCCTAAGTGTAGGGTCGCGATTTAGTAATAATTTTGATAAGACTGAGGTCGAATCCACAGGAACTAATCTTGTGTGTATTCTGAAAATAACTGGAAGTAGAACTAGAAGAAGATCTAAATCTAAATCTGGAATATAAGGAAGTAATTGTGAAAAAGATTTCAATAATAAAAAGGGAACTAGGGTGCCAAGGATCCACTTGTAGCAATTGAGATACAACCTTACTTGATTTAGGAATCCCAATTGGAATTAGAGTCCTATCCTATCCAGTTGAATAAAGAGATAGTCAAATCTCTGAACTTCTCATTGATCTAGCCTCAAAGGAGGAGAATTGTGAAGATTTGGAAGGGATTCCATCACCCAACCATGCCCAGGAGACAATAACAAATAATAGGATTTACCAATCCCACAATCTCAAATAAAAAAAGAAGATTCTCAAAACTATCACAGATCTACTGAATTTGAGTCACAATAAACCATTAAAAACTGAAAGTATTCCTTAAAATCAACTAGAAATCAAAGAGGTTCAACAAGAATAAGAATCAAAATAAGAAAAACATCCCAAAAATGCTACAAGCTTCACCTCTTAGCCCTAGCTAAGAGGGCTAGCCAACCATAGACACGATTGGATCAAGAATCCTTAAAGAAAGCATTAAAAACTAGGGAAGAAAGGAAGAAGAACTCTTAGGAGACGTCTATACCCTTTTGCTCTGCTTCTCCAAATCCTACATATCCTTAGAAGTCTTTAGAAAACCCATATTTATAGCCTTGTACTTGTAAAATTGAAAAACCACATCAAATTTACGCAGTCCGCGCAAAATCTGTGTAACAGTTCGATGTCATCGAACAACCTTCAATGTCATCGAAGAATGTATCCAATTTGTTCAAAAACTAAACTTGATTTTTTTTGTAATTCTTTGATGTCATCTAACAGTGTTCGATGTCATTGAAGATTGGATTCGATGTCATCGAATAATGCATCCAGTTTGTCTAGTAACCAAACTCAATTTTTCTGTAATTCTTCGATGTCATCGAAGACTGGCTTCGATGTCATCAAAACTCCTTTCATAACATCTAAGCTTAGATTCTATGAATTTCTGTAATACTTCTGCACTTCATTCTCCACTTGATTTTCTTAAATCTTGGGGTCTTGAAATCTTCAATCTTGGTCTCTAAAGATCCATTCTTTACCTTGGTGATTCTTGAGCATCAAATCCATTCTTTTAACATTCTTTTCAATCCAAGCTCTTATACTCACCTTGCAATACAAACATGTATAAAATATGCCATTAAGCATTATCATGTTCATAAAACCAAGATATAAGTGGGGAAAAATATGCAATATTTGACACTCAACAAGAAACATAAATAAAAAAATAATATCTTGCTAGACAAATCTGAGTTACCTCCTCAATTCCATCTTGTGGACTTCGATGCCATTAAGACTCATCAAGGACTGCTCGATGAGATTGAGCACCACTTGAAAGTTTGCTATTTTGGATATACGATTTCACAACAGCTTTGCACCTCTTATAATCTTATCATGTTCCAATTAAGCTTTTAAGGTTAAGGGATGATTAATAAGGTTTACCTATAAGGCTAAGGATCATCTAAATGTTAAATGGGTTATTTTGGGTCAAGGGTTAGGGTCACCAAGGTACCTCGCTTACCTATTCTTTTCTCCTCGATGCTCATGTCCTCTTGTGTCTTCGGTCTTCAACTCCTAATGGCTCAACTGACTACAAGACACACAGACCCATGAGATTGACAAACAAAATGCATAAATTAGTATAGTAATAATGATGTTATTGTAGCTAAAAAGAAAGAAAGTAAATAAACTTTGCGTCTTGAGATGTGAGAGGGAAAAGGGTGATTTGACACTCTTTGATGAAAACGATGGTCGGATATTCCCATTTTAACTATATTCTTAATGGACCTGTATCAATGAAATATGATTATACTCTTCTCTCTTCTTTTCTTATCTTTTCTTTTTCATTGCTTTTTTTCTTTCTCCTTTCTCATCTTTTTCTCCTTTCGTTTCTTCTCTTTCACTCCCACTCTCACCGATTGATCTCTCTCTCTCTCTCTCTCTCTCTCTATCCAACCCTCTCTACCCCCCTTAGTTGAATGGGGATGGCTTGTTTATGAAGATCCAACGAGAATCTAAATCTTTCTAGCTCTTAATATGTCTGATCTCAAATCTTGAGGTCTCCCTCATTTGTTATGTGCTCGTGTGCTCGACTTTGGACATTGGCGAGAATTGAATTCCTACTGTAGTACCAAGTTCATATTTTTAGGTACATTTCTTACACAAAAACCTAAGGGGTCACGCATTAAGCTCTAATTGGTGGGTGGTGGCCGGTAGAAATCTGATTTCTACCGACATCATCACCTTTGATTTTTCAGCATACTTAGTAATGGAGGGTATGAGAGAGTTCCCTAGTTGATTGAATTAGGGGTTTGAGTGTTTTTTAAATTAATTGGGTGTTCAATTTTAAAATTTAATTTAGGTTATATAGAGTAGTTCTCTTATCTTGGGTGATGCCCCTTTTTAGCAAAGGTTGGGTGAAATTGAATGCCAAAGTGATAAACACTATTGCTAGACAGGCCTAGACGTAGTCGAGTTTATTCTAATAAAAGTGCTATAGTCAACAGATTATTTGACACAAAGAGGAACTCGATGTACACAATGATTAATAGGAATGTGGTGATTGCCTTTGTTCTTTATGGCCTTATAGGAATCCAACCACAACCTACCCATTGTGATCAACATTTTGCTTCCGAATTGTCTATGAATCTTGATTGTTAATAAGGTAGTTTCCCTTGCACTTCTCGGCCTTACAGGGATCCAACTATTGCACTTGGATCAAGAAATTCATTCTTCCTTGTTGCATGGTCGTCGTAGGACCGCCTACTAGTTTGGTCATCGAAATGAATAGTTGACTTGCGCTTTGCAATCTTATGGAGATCCAATTGCATTGCGATTGTTAGACTCAATAGGTGTTCCTGCCTTAATATACCTATGCTTCTTTCTGCTACTTAACCTTCTAATCTTTGACACTTAGGCTCTGATAGACTACTTTAGCATTTGAAGGACAATTGCCCTGCCTAGGTAATAATGGTAGGCGGAACATTTACATTCCAAACTATCAGAATAACATTGAAAGTTCAAGTTAGCTGCCTTGTGATCGCATATGACTTTGACAAAATCGAAAGATCAGAAGAGCCAAAAGCAAGTTCCTTATTGGTTGTTACCCGCCCAAAAATATAATAGACTTCATAGTGCCTTGAATACCATGTACGTAATATTTTTGAAAAAAAATTGAATAGGTGGTCATGATTGTCGACTTCTCAAATATATCAGAATATCACATAGCATTGGAAAATGCTTTTAAAAATTAAAAAAATGAGATTAATAAAACCATTCCTAAGGGGTGTCAAAATGGAGTCACAGTGAATCTTTTCTTTCAAATAAAGGGCTTCGAAAAAATCTCAAAACTACAAAAATAGTTAGTATCAGAAGAACCCTTAAGAAAAATTAGTGAATTTGCATATACAGTGGAGTTACTTAAAATAAAATGACTTGCCGAAAAATCCCTAATGGGACTAATTTGCAAATAAAAATAGTATTTAAAAAACATAGAACTTTAAGGAGCATTGTCCCCAAGTGAATTCTCTGAACAATAAGATTCGAATTTTTTTTTTCAAAAATATTACATGCATAGTATCCAAGGCACTATGAAGTCTTTCATATTTTTAAATAATTTTTTGAGAGCTATCACCAATTATTCTTAGGCACAAGAAATTTTTGGAGAGCTGGATTGCCCAAAAACTTCACTGCAAAGCCTATTAGCTATATCTTTTAGTTCTTTTCTTCCCTTTTTCTTATTTCTTTTTTGCATAATTTATATTTTATATTTATATTTTTTACATTTTCCAAGAAGTACCTAATTGGCAAATGCTAGCGAAAATGAAATTTCCTCTACCATGTGCGTATGTAGGATCATGAATCTCATTTATCTACACAGGGTCTTGAAGTTCCACATTTGTTGCACCTTTGTGAGAGTTAGGCTAGGTCGATCCCATCTTTGGAAGTTCTAGGCTTTAGAGCTTGAAAACTAATTGGGACTCCCCTGTGTGATGAATTGCGTGCCTAGGAGAAGAGAAATGGGAGCTCGGTTGTTTAATGGAAGAGTAGAATCATGAGAATAAACATGTACTTTCTTTGCTCAACAATGGCTCTTAGGATGTAGGAGAGATGACACATGCTTTGAAAAATCATCTGAAGGATTTATTGATCTAGCTATAGGGAGTGAGGATTTTATTCATTTTGTACATAGTCGTGTATGTTCATATGACTTGGTTTTAGTAAGCTTTTTGTATTTAGAAGATGTACAACTCTTAAATAAAAGAAAAATAAAATTGCATAAGTCTATTTGTGTGATTGTGGTTTAGATTTTGGTGCCTAGGGATGTAGGAATCAGACACTTGACTCAATTAGGAGCTGCTTCCCTTTTTTTAGTCGATTCCTTAGGATATTAATATCTCAGGGAGTGCACACACGAGAAATCTGCCCCTAAATTTAGGCAGGGTTTAAAAAAAAAGGCTTAAAACATCACCATTATATTTGCCTTGCTTAAGTCTACATAATGCTTATATATTTTTTTCTCTTTTCTTTCACCATTTCTTCTCACAGCACCATTTCGAGTTTTTACCATGTCCGATTTACTCATCATTCTTTCCCCTAGCAACCCTTTAGCTCGTCTTTAAAAAAAAAAAAAAAACCCTAACAGCTTTCAGATATTCACCAGGTCCACTATTTTTACTTGAGGCGCCGTTTTGGGTTTTTACCTCACATATTTTTCTTAAAATCACTTTCTTTCTTTCTTCTTTTCTTTCTTTCTTTCTTTCTTTCTTTCTTTCTTCTTCTTTTCTTTCTTTTTCTTTTGTTCTTTTGAGAACTGTAATTGACGACGAGATACCCTAACTTCCAGTCGGCTGAGGGTAACTTTTCCCACCTTCATCGCAGTACATGATCGTGAAGCAAATAGGCTTGGGGGCTTTGACCATTTAAGAAATTTTATTATACTAGAACAAGGGTTTGAATGTTTATTGGGTTTATGAAAAGGCCTAGCTATATGTCCTAGAGAGGGGGTGAACAGGACTATGCCAAATAAAAATTAATAAGCAGAATATAAACAATAAGATAGCCAAATGAATTGCAAATAACCAAAGGAAATAACAACCTCAAAAAGCGAGTATTGGGAGGTTGATATAAACTTGGTTCTAAGGACAACCTGACACCAAAAACCAATGGTTTATGGCAGGACAACCTTACTAGAACATGGGTGAGTATCAATGTAACGCCCCGAAAATCAGGGGTCGAGCAAAGCTCAACTCCCGAGATTTGTCGCATCACTTATGCAACATAGATAATGATGATTAAATGTTGTCCATATTAGTGTCTTGAACATGAGTGGGATTATACTAAAACAACATATCATACTCCAGAGATAATTAAATTAAGCAAGCGGAAGACTGAGATAGATATATAAGGTATATACGTGTTTCACAACCTCCAGAGTATGATCATATAACGGGGCTGAAATATATGCATGTATTGTTTCAAAATTTACAAATATCAAAATGTAAATGTCCAACTAATCCATGTATCCCTGTAATCCCATCGAAGCGACGAGAGGTCTACGTAGACCCGCCCGAGAGCTGCATGTAGGAGAATTCTTCTTCTTCATTATAGAAGTCTGGCTCTGACTCGTAAGCCGTATCATCATCTGCAACTACAACAGAGTCTGGTTGGTGTTTTAAAACACCATCTTAGAGTGGGAGTGAGTGATCAACTCAGTGGTATTATAAGGCAAAGGTTAACATGTTATCAATTCAGTCAAGCAGTAATGATAAAGCAATACAACAATCATATCCTAAGTACTCTTGTTAATGTAGGAATGGTATGCTATAATGATCCATGCCCTCACCTGTACTCCCTCAGCGACATCATCTCATGATCGCACATAGCAAACTCCCTAAACTTGCGCTTCCTTGCCAAAGCACATGCAATGCAGTGCATGGTCATGTTAACCGAGTTCTTATTTAGGCTTATTCATATAATAGATTCGGGAAGCTAAGGTACTTCCCTTTATATCATTAACCCAAACAGAGATCCATCTAGGGTCGTCAATGCTAGTTAATCACATACGATAGGCAAGTTGTAGGGCATCACCCCTGATGAAAACAGTGGATAGGCAAGTTCGTGAGTATACAATTGAGGTCGCTATGGGGAGGCTCATCACCATCAGCGTAGGCCTATTTTATACTCGAGGTCACTACGGGAAGGCTCGTCACCTTAGTGTAGACCGACAACTCGAATACAGTGTCCCATACCACTGTATTCAGATCACGAGTTTGGGTACTCACTGGTCACTACGGGGAGGCTCGTCACCCTAGCGTAGGCCGACAGCTCGACCACGGTGTCTCATACCACCATGCTCGACTCATGAGTCTTAGCGGATCATGGTACTAAGGTTGAAACGGGCTTTACATTGGTAAATGGTACCTTAAATTCAGGCAGTAACATCCATACATGGTAAACACACATTAGGCCAGTCAGGTTATTTGATAAGTTCGATTGGTACGAGCGAACGCTGAATTAATTGACATGGAGTGCATGAGCACTCCTCATGGCCTAACCACTATCAATAATCACCGTACGGCTCGGATTCATCGAATGTATCCATTGTGGCGAGACTAGTTCGGCCACTCGATCGAAAATCGTTACCGATTACCTAGACTAGGTAGTAGTCTCAATCACACTCAAATGCAACATGTGGATACATGTGATAATCATATAGACATTTAACGAACATTTTAGAAATAAATCCCATTTGAGCATCTAAACCAATACATTGAACATGTAATTATATATATGCATTTTCTACATAAATCACGCATTTGAGAATAAAGTTACATGAAGGAATTTATACATATAGCTGAGGTAGTTGAGAATCCTATCTCAATACCCTCATTAAATACAATTCAACAAGCAATTTGTCATTCAGACATTTTATCAAACACTTAGACTACACATTTCAACATACATAAAATAAATTAGTTATAACGTATATTATGGCAAATCCTTTCACGAAGGAGTTGTCATACGTACAACAATCATGCAATCTAGATTAATAGTCATGGCAAGCACAAATCATGATTTCATTTTCATTCAAACATTTCAACAAACACATGGAATGCATTATATTTTCAACATAGTTCATATATGTGTGGCGTATGGAAAACATCATATCTAAGCGCATGTGGTAGCAATCAAGTCAGTCATAAATCATTAACTACATTGAAAGCCTTGAAAACCATAACCTAAACGTTTATAGTCTGCACCTTTCATCGGTACGCCCGTTACGAACACGATTCGTATACTACGTTCTCGTATACAGAACAACGGTACCTAAACATCGAAATAGGTTAGCTATTTCGTCGATTCCTCTATTTGGATTCCTAAAATGAAATTAGGGTTAGGATTTCTTACCCAAAACAAAGTTAGAATGAACGGTGTAGCGAAACGAGAGAGATGATTCGGTACATGAAGTGGTGGGAGTGAATCCTAACAACGATCTCCCGAACTATCACTCTTCTCCTCACTCTTTTCTCCTCTTTTCTCTCTTCTCTCTCCTAGGGTTAGAGAAATTCGTATAGAATGAGAGAGGGGTGGGTTAAGGGCCTTATATAGGTTCAAAAGTGGTGTAAATGGCCCCAGGGCCATGGTATACTTAGGTTATAGCCAAAAGGTGTCTGTTTTAAACAACCGAGGCCTTTAGGAAGGTCCATTTCTCGCCTAAGTCATGGAGCAAGTTCCCTGACAATCGATCTATGACAGGACAGTGTTTATGGTGTGACATAACAAACTGATCGACCATGAAGGACCTGCATCAGATCAACGATCATCGTTACTCGACCGGGGCCACAAGTATATTGACATGTGCAGGAAATTTCCTTGATCCACAGGTATAGTTTAGTCAGAAACTGACGGTTTGAAGTCCTCAATATCGCCTGCAAGCGAATGGCCCAATTCACTTAAGTTTGAGTTCATTTTCTAAAGATGTTCGCGTTTCTCACACACTTCACTCTAGGCTTAAGTTTTACGCTTCTGGATACTATTCAGGCTCGATTCCCATGATGATTGTCAAGCCCAGTAAGGTGGTCATAACGTTATAGTTTCACGGTCATCGGACTTTCGACGTGCGGTCCAGGTCCGATACGGAGTTTCAATGTGCTCCCAAGAGCAACTGGGTTTAGAGATTGCTCCTAGGTTTTTAAGTAATGTTGAGTTAGCGATTTTAATAGTTTTGGGTCTTGCAGTTCATATAGAAAGTGGTTCAAGATAATTCACTGATTAATTTAGTTTAGTACTTAATTAGTTTTTGTCTAATTTCTACAGAATTCGATCCTTAGTGATTTTTGCCTGGAGTGGTACTCAGGTCTTTGTATGGATTTTTTCGAGACGTTACAATCAAAAACTCAAATTGAAGAGGAAATGAAAGAAATAGAAACTAATCTATTACAACATTCACCACACAATGCTGAAATGTAAAGATTACAACATTCACATCCACAAATATATCCCACAATCTTAAATCACAAAAGATAAAGAAATAAACCACACATCCCCGAAACACAAAGAATTATAGTGGTTCGCTTGTGTGTACACCAACTGTTAAACAACAGCCACACAACTACTCCACTCCTAATATCCTCACACAGTAGATATTAGCGTTCACTATGAAATAGGTTTTTCAAGGTTCACCTAAAACCATCACAATTGTGTCTTTCAAGTGGGCTTACACAATTCGAAAACCCCACACTCTGAGTTTTCTGGATCACCTCAGAGAAACTAAAAGAAAGATATTTTTCTGGCACAATCTCAAAGAAACCAAAAGAATAAGATTTACAAAACAATAAAAATACTTATCTGGATATTCTCCTTTGTTGCAGCCTGGTAGAACCAATTCGGAGTTGAAGTTCAATCGTAGATGTTCAATGTTCACACTCACTATTGAAATGGTTCTAAGTTCTAAATAGATTTTAGATTAAATCACCTTAGGCTAGCTTGATTTGATTTTGATTCCAAGAAATGAGAAAATTTTAATCCCTTCTTCAAATTAGATTGGAATATAGAACACAAAATCAAATGCAAAAAGCTAATTAAAGAGAATATAAAATGAACACTAAATAGCTAAAGAATAACATAAACTTATCTCTCAGAGTGATGTATTGATTTTGCTTGAATTGGATACGAAACTCTGAAAATCGTGCTCTATTTATAAGTGCAGAAATTGTCTGCTCGACTGGCCCAGAGGTCGGCTCGACTGGTCGTAAGGACCAACAGACTTTTAAAATTTTGAGCGCGATACGATCAGTCCGAAGGACATGACCTGAAACTCAAAGTGACCATAGCGCGTCCTGAAAGCTGTCTTCAGGATGTCTTCTCAGACTTGAAACTGATGATAATCGAACCGTAGGTCAATCTTCGAAAAGAACTGTGCACCCTGCAGCTGATCATGAAAATCATCAATCCTCGGGAGCGGATACTTGTTCTTGATCATGACCTGGTTGAGCTCGCGGTAATCAAGTAGAGCCTCAACGAGCCATCCTTCTTCCTGACGAATAGTGCCGACGCTCCCCACGGTGAACTACTCGGACAAATGAAACCCAACTCACGCAACTCGTCCAATTGCTGTTGCAGCTCTCACAACTCCATCGGTGCCATACAATACGGGGTCTTCGAGATAGGCATGGTAACAGGCACAAGATCAATCTAGAATACATCAGAAAAATCACAAACCACCGGCAACTGATCAACGCTCTTGCTACAGGCTCCTCTGCTGCACATGATATTAAACATGACAACGACTCTCCTCTGGACTCAACAATGAACTAGAACTGTGGCAAGCCGGGTATATAGAATGTGATTGTCCTCGTGGAGTAGTCCAAGATGACGTGGTACTTGGTGAGCCAATCCATACCCAGGATGCGTCGAACTCTAACATCGGCAGCATAAACAAATCGGCAGGCAAGTAAGTCTCCCCTATCAAAACAGTGCAAGACGAACAGAAGTGGCTTAACACTGCGCTCTTCCCCAAGGGCGTCGACACTGACAACCCCTCACAGGCAGACTCAATCGACAATCTGGTCGAATGGCAGAAACCCTCGGACATAAAGGAGTGCGAGGCACCAGATTCAAACAATACTCGAGCGATGCAGCAGAGACGGGGAGAATACCCTCAACGACTCCTCCGGATGACTGCAGGTCCTGTTGAGCTGCGTAGAACCTAGCCTGAGCTGACTGGGGAGGTGCCTATCCCCTCCGAGGTATCTGCTGCAGCTGCTACAGCCAGAACTGCTGCCTCGGCTGTTGTGGTCTCAGAGGCTAGTGCTGATGTTGATGTTGCTGCTGAGGGGGCCTTGGTGGTAGGAGCTGTTATCATTGCTGCTGCTGATGTTGTGGAGGCTGTTGTAATTAGGGACACTCCCACCTGCGGTGTCCCATCCCTCCACATCTAAAATAGGCACCTGGAAGCTGCCTCTGAGGTGGTGTTAGGGATGCCGCCGGTGCTGCTGGCGCCCTGGCGGCTGGGCGACCTGTGCGCCTCTGCTAGGGGTAGTGTTACTGATGCTGAATCCACCGGAGGGAGCCTACCTCTTCCGGTCTCCTCTATGATCACAGTCTCTCTGTGAATTGGCCCAGTCAGCCTCATAGATCCGAGCCCTCTGCACTACCTCCTCGAAGGTCTGAAGCATATGGCCGATAACACGACCTCGGAGGCCAAAACGCAAGCCGTTCTCAAAACAGCGGGCCTTCTGTTTCTTATCATTAATCAAGTACGGTGCAAACCTCGATAGCACCATAAAATGAGCCGCGTACTGTGCCACAGACATATCTCCTTGCACCAAGGTCTCAAACTTCAATGCTCACTACTGTCGAATGTGGTCAGGGAAATACTGTCGGTCCATAAAAAGTCATCTCCTGCAGCACGGGCGACGAAGGCCCACCAATGATCGACCTCACCCTTGAGCAAATACACAGCTGAAGGGACTCGATACTGGGTCGTACATCTCATGGTCTCGAACATCTTCTCTTCTCGGAACACTCACCTCTCTACTGCGGTCGAATCAGCTCTCCCTGGAATCATAGGGGATGGAGCCGAAGAAAATCTCGTAACAAGGCGCTCGCACGCTCCTGTTCTGCCTGCTCTTGGGTCTCAACCGGGTGCCTGCCCTACCCATAGAGGGCGGCTGTCATAACCTGTAGTATCTATTGCAACTGATTGACACCAATTGACACGGTAGGGGCTACGCTGGTCTCAGACGGACGCACATGATCTGCAGGGGTCTCGGGCGTGGGAGCAGGAGGCTCAGGTGGGGAATGGGAACTGTGGGTGGCGAATAAGAATCTTAGGCGGTGGAGCAGGGACCGCTCGGGTGCCTCGTCTAGGCGGCATGGTTTACAGAAAAGAATAAAGGCGCCTATTAGCCTTGAGAACCCTCAAGGCTCAGACGTTAGGGAACCAAACCAGAAGATTACACACTCGGGACCTAATTGTCCTAAGCTCGTAGTAGACATGTGATGTTGTTCTCAGTTATTCCTAAGTTATGCTTTGATACCAACTCCTGTCACTCCCCAAACTTAAAAATCGGGCTCACAAAATTCCCGATCGCCGAATTCGGTGCCGACAGTTTCCGTAGTACTCTATTCTCGGCTCTCAGCACCCATATACCAGGTTTCGATCCTAGGATCCTACAAGGGAGATTTTCAACATGAATTTATTTCATAATAAGCATAACCCACAAACAACAACCAACAACATCATCACAAAATCCACTATGATAAAAAAAAACTTTGAGTACAATGCATAAAGGGAAATACAATGGATAACAAAAGGCTCTGGAAGCTCAGTTGCACACTCATACTCCTGCTCAGCTACGTCCTAGCGTCACCTGCACGCAATGGTCGTGCATAAGCTTATAGAAAGCTTAAAGGGTGGTGTAAGTGTGTGCGTAAGGTAGAAATGCAAGTATGCAATATTAGAGTAATGTGGAAGATGCTGGTATGTCCATAAATGATATCAGCCATACCAAGGCTATGTAATGCAATGCAAGGCCTACATAGCCAATGTCATATGCAAGATGCAACTCAAGCATACCAATCCTCATATGAATCCACATATCAATCCATCAGCATCATATATCAGTACAATTCTCACTCTGGACAATATCACCAGGGTCTAGTACACTCTACGCCAGCTTGTCACCCCTATCCGAGCGCACAACTGGGTAAGTGAAAGAGACCTTACTATCCGTTTGCCAATATCAGGCCCGACTCATCGATAGCAGACCCATTCCTCAAGCTGGTCAAACTCAACCTAGACATTGCCCCCTCACTCAGGAGGGTAAGGTCACACCCCCTTCCAACATACCATGACATAGTGGGAGACGTGGCCTACTGGTCTTGGCCCTCGTACGCTCACACATCCACTCAATCTCGACGTTGGAGCATCCTCCTAGTACCATAAGGGTTCGGGGACTTTCACCTAAGGACATCATTGCACCCTAGTGCTTAGAACCAAGTATTTTCGACTTTCAATCCTGCCATCCACGATATGCCCGTGGAGGTCATAACCCTCATGTCGCTAGTGTACACATTAACCATATCACATAATGTAAGATGCATGAGTCATATAATCCAGTCATGCATCAATCCTGCGCGTACCGTGCGCTCATGTGGGACAACTCTGTCTATCAGGGAGTCCCATAAATAACCTGCCCAATGGCATAATGCTATGATCAGTCACTCCTCGTAACAAG
>JAJHSJ010000007.1:36677737-36741826 GCA_021015155.1 Magnolia officinalis
TTTAGCGATGAAAATTTCATCGCTAAAAGTGTATTTCTTGTAGTGAAATTTATTTTCATTCTTTCTCATGGTGTGGTCCACTTAGACTTTGATATTTCTAATTATTGGGCTCATGCACTGAAATAATATTTCAAAATTGATGGACAGATTAGATTAATAAATATATTGCAATGGGCCCCTTAAGCATCGCTAAGTCTCTAATAAAGTCCTATAGGGAGCTATGCTTTAGCTACAGATTAAGTATGTTTAGCTACGGATTAAATCCGTAGCTAATTAACTACGGATTAAAGCCGTAGCTATAGACCTATATAGTCCGTAGCCTTGCTCATTTTTTTGGGTAGTGTATGTTGTATACATGCATGTATGTGTGTATGATGCATTTAGAAGGTTGTCGAATTCTTAATTGGAAATGTGTCCAAAATTCCCTATAGGTATCTATGTATGTTTATTACATGTATGTATGTGTGTATGATGCATTTAGAAGGTTGTCGAATTCTTAATTGGAAATGCTTTCAAATTATCTAAAAAATTTTGATTGTTTATAACTTGATCTGATCTAGACACCCTTCATCAGCTCTTCCATAACCAACAAGAATCAATTATTAACGGTGTCTAGTGCACAAAAATATCATGATATTTGGTTCAACCAAACACACCTTAAATTTCAATTTATCTATTACAGTATGCTTAATTTTTTGTTGCGAGATTAGATCTTTGATTTACTAGTTATCTATAACAGTAGGCTTAATTTTTTGTCCATGACCTTCATCTAATGATTTGGCAAGTTAATGCCAATACGCAGAAAATGAAAGAAAACTATTCTCTGTTTCTGAAGAAGTAAAAGCAATTCTTTTGCACAACTGCATTGGTAGGTATTATGAAGGGGGGGGATTTCATCAGTATACATGTGAAAGACATGAAATGAAGACTTGTGGCTTGCTTCCTAATAAAGAAAAGGTTAGTTTTTCAACAAAGAATGCATGTCCTTTCCTATTATTTTATGATACATTTTTATTTATAAGTCCAAATAAATGAAACATTGGGCAGCCTTTCTCTCAGAGCTTCATACATTTTATTCTATGCTGTATGTACCACTTGCTTGTTAGTTTAGCTTACTAGCTTACCTAGGTTTTCAAGCACATCCTAGCTTACTAACTTACTCATTCTCAGATTGCATTGTGGAATATGCATCCATTATTCAAAGAAAGGGCGACATTCCAAGCACTCACACTTCTCTCCTTGCTAGCTAAATTAGTGAGTCTTCTTTCTTTCATACTATATGATACATTGATGAAGTGGCCTGGCCATTTGGACAGGCCCATGTTTATATATTATCTCAAAATGATGAAGCAGATCCGGATGTGCGTCGGAGCTATCCGGATGTTGAGCGGGGGTCCCTGGAAGGTGGGAACCGCTGTTATGACCGTGATGAAGCTGTCCATTCCTATGGACGGCATTGGAGGGGCTTGGCCATTTGGACAGGCCGTGTTTATGTATTTGTTCGAGATTAATGGAGTAGACCGGATGTGCGTCGGAGCTATCCGGAAGAGTGGGGGTCCCTGGAAGGTGGGAACCGCTATTATGACCATGATGAAGCTGTCCATTTCCTATGGACGACATTGGAGGGGCCTGGCCATTGGACAGGCGTGTTTATATATTTGCTCGAGATTAATGGAGCAGACCCGGATGTGCGTCGGAGCTATCCGGAAGAGAGGGGGTCCCTGGAAGGTGGGAACCGCTATATGACCATGATGAAGCTGTCCATTCCTATGGACGGCATTGGAAGGGCTGGCCATTCGGACAGGCCGTGTTTAGATTTGTATTATATTTGTATTTGCAGGGACCACACCCGAACCCATTCTCAAATCCTATAACCTATAACCAAAACCATAACCTATAACCTAAACCTAAATCAAAACCCTAACCTAAACCTAACATTTCCCTAAACCTATAACTAAACTCAATTCCCTAAAGCTAAACCTACACCTAATCCTAATCTCAACTCCGTAACCTAAACCTAAACCTAAACTTGAAAACCCAAACTTAAACCCAATCTTGAACCTGAACCCGATTTCCTAAACCTAAACCATAACCCATTCTCAAATCACGACCAAAAATCTAAAACCCTAAACCTAAACTAAAACCAAAACCTATACCTCTACCCGAACACATTCTCAAATCCAAAAATCTAAACCTAACCAAAACCTAGAACCTAAACCAAAACCTATAACCTAAACTCAAATCCCTTAAACCTTAACCTATAACCTAAACTCAAATCCCTAAACTCGAACCCATTCTCAAATCCCAAACCTATAACCTAAACCAAAGCCAAAACCTATAACCTAACCTAAACCTAAACTATAACCCATTCTCAAATCCCAAAAAAACCTATAACCTAAACCTAAACCTAAACCTTAACCAAAACCTGTAACCTAAACCCGAGCCCATTCTCAAATCCCAAAACCTATAACCTAAACCTTAACCAAAACCTATAGCCTAAACCCGAACCCATTCTCAAATCCCAAAACGTATAACCTATAACCTAAACCAAAAACCTATAACCTAAACCAAAACCAAAACCAAAACCTACAACCTAAACCCGAACCCATTCTCAAATCCAATAAACCTAAACTCGAACCCATTCTCAAATCCAATAACCTAAACTTAACCTAAACCAAAAACCTATAACTAAAACCAATAAAAAAAACTCAATCCCTAGAACTACTTTAACTACAAAAACTAACCATAACCTAACTCCCACCTAAACCTAAACCTAAACTTTAAAACCCAAACTTAAACCCGATCCCGAACCCGAACCCGAACCCGGTTTCCTCAACTTCACATTAACCTATTCTCAATTACCTAAAGCTTAACTAAACCTAACCTAAACATAAACCAAAACTTGAAAACCGAAACGAAACCCGATGCCGAACCCGAACCCAATTCCTCAACTTAAACCTTAACCTATTCTCAATTCCCTAAAGCTTAACCTACAACCTAACCTAAACCAAACTCCATAGCTTAAACCTAAACCTAAACTTGAAAACCCAAACTTAAACCCGGGTCCGAACCCGAACCCAGTTTCTCAACCTAAACCTTAAACTATACTCAATTCCCTAAACCTTAACCTACAACCTAACCAAAACCTAACTCCCTAACCTAAACATAAACCTAAACTTGAAAACCCAAACTTAAACCGGTCCTGAACCCAAACCCAATTTCCTCAACCTAAACCTTAACCAATTCTCATTTCACTAAACCTTTACCTACAACCGAAGATAAACCTAATTCCCTAACCTAAACCTAAACTTAAACTTGAAAACTCAAAGTTAAACCCGATCCCGAACCCGAACACGGTTTCCAAACTAAACCTAACTTATTCTCTATTCCCTAAACTACCTACAACCTAACCTCAACCTAATACCTAACCTAAACCTAAACCTAAACTTGAAAAACCCAAACTTAAATCCAATCCTGAACCCAAACCCAATTTCCTAAACCTAAACCGCAACCGATTCTCAAATCCCTTAAACCAAAACCTACACCTAATCCTAAATCTCAACTCCCTAACCTAAACCTAAACCTAAACTCGAAAACCCAAACTTAAACCCGATGCCGAACCTGAACCCAATTTCCTCAACCTAAACCTTAACCTATTCTCAATTCCCTAAACCTAACCTACAACCTAACATAAACCTAAACCTAAACTTGAAAACCCAAACTAAACCCGATCCCGAACCCGAAACCGGTTTCCTAAACCTAAACCTTAACCTACAAACTAACCTAAACCTAACTACCTAACCTAAACCTAAACCTAAACCTAAACTTGAAAACCCAAACTAGACCCGATCCCAAACTCGAACCCGAACCCGAACCCAGTTTCCTCAACCTAAACCTTAACCTATTCTCAATTCCCGAAACCTTAACTACAACCTAACCTAAACCAAACTCCCTAACCTAAACATAAACCTACCTAAACTTGAAAACCCAAACTTAAACCCGAACCCGGTTTCCAAACCTAAACCTAACCTATTCTCAATTCCCAAAACCTTAACCTACAACCTAACATAAACATAACTCCCTAACCCTAAACCTAAACCTAAACTTGAAAAACCCAAAATTAAACCGATCCCGAACCTGAACCGGTGGTTCCTAAACCTAAACCTTCACCTATTCTCAATTCCCAAAACCTTAAACTACAACCGAAACCTAAACTAAACTACCTAACCTAAACTAAACCTAAACTTGAAAACCCAATCTTAAACCGATGCCGAACCCGAACCCACTTTCTCAAACCTAAACCTTAAACTATTCTCAATTCCCTAAACCTTAACCTACAACATAACCTAAACCAAACTCCCTAACCGAAACCTAAACGTAAACTTGAAAACCCAAACTTAAACCCGGTCCTGAACCCAAACCCAGTTTCCTCAACCTAAACCTTAACCAATTCTCAATTCCCTAAACCTTTACCTACAACCGAACCTAAACCTAACTCCCTAACCTAAACATAAACCTAAACTTGAAAACCCAAACTTAAACCCGAACCCGGTTTCCTAAACCTAAACCTTAACCTATTCTCAATTCCCTAAACCTTAACCTACAACCTAACATAAACATAGCTCCCTAACCTAAACCTAAACCTAAACATGAAAACCCAAAATTAAACCCGATCCCGAACCTGAACAAACCGGTTTCCTAAACCTAAACCTTCACCTATTCTCAATTCCCAAAACCTTAACCTACAACCGAACCTAAACCTAACTACCTAACCTAAACCTAAACCTAAACTTGAAAACCCAAACTTAAACCCGATGCCGAACCCGAACCCACTTTTCTCAACCTAAACCTTAACCTATTCTCAATTCCCTAAACCTTAACCTACAACATAACCTAAACCTAACTCCCTAACCGAAACCTAAACGTAAACTTGAAAACCCAAAATTAAACTCGGTCCTGAACCCAAACCCAGTTTCTCCTCAACCTAAACCTTAACCAATTCTCAATTCCCTAAACCTTACCTACAACCGAACCTAAACCTAATTCCCTAACCTAAACCTAAACCTAAACTTGAAAACCCCAAACTTAAACCCGATCCCGAACCCGAACCCGGTTTCCTAAACTAAAACCTTAACTTATTCTCTATTCCCTAAACCCTTAACCTACAACCTAACCTTAACCTAACTACCTAACCTAAACCTAAACCTAAACTTGAAAACCCAAACTTAAATCCAATCCCGAACCCAAACCCGATTCCTAAACCTAAACCCCTCAACCATTCTAAATCCCTAAAACCAAAACCTACACCTAATCCTAAAATCTCAACTCCCTAACTGAAAACTAAACCTAAATTGAAAACCCAAACTTAAACCAGATGCCGAACCCGAACCCAATTTCCTCAACTAAAACCTTAACCTATTCTCAATTCCCTAAACCTAACCTACAACCAACCTAAACCTAAAACCTAAAACTGGAAAACCCAAATTAAAACACGATCCCGAACCCGAAAACCGGTTTCCTAAACCTAAACCTTAACCTACAAAAAAACCTAAACCTAACTACCTAACCTAAACCTAAACCTAAACCAAAACTTGAAAACCCAAACTTAAACCCGATCCCAAACCCGAACCCGAATCCAGTTTTCTCAACCTAAACCTTAACCTATTCACAATTCCTTAAACCTTAACCTACAAAACCTAATAAACCTAACTCCCTAACCTAAACCTAAAACTAAACTTGAAAACCAAACTTAAACCCGAACCCGGTTCCTAAACTAAACCTTAACCTATCCTCAATCCCCTAAACCTAACCTACAACCAAACATAAACCTACCTCCCTAACCTAAACCTAAACCTAAACTAAACTTGAAAACCCAAAATTAAACCCGATCCCGAACCCGAACCGGTTTCCTAAACCTAAACCTTCACCTATTCTCAATTCCCAAAACTTAACCTACAACCTAACCTAAACCTAACTACCTAACCTAAACCTAAAACCTAAACTTGAAAACCCAAACTTAAACACGATCCCGAACCCGAACCTGGTTTCCTAAACCTAAACCTTAACCTATTCTCAATTCCCTAAAGCTTAACCTACAACGTAACATAAACCTAACTTCCTAACCTAAACCTAAACCTAAACTTGAAAACCCAAAATAAAACTCGATCCCGAACCCGAACCCGGTGTACAAACCTAAACCTTACCTATTCTCAATTCCTAAAACCTTAACCTACAACCTAACCTAAACCTAACTACCTAACCTAAACCAAAACCTAAACTTGAAAATCCAAAATTAAACCAAATCCCGAACCTGAACCCGGTTTCCTAAACCTAAACCTTCACCTATTCTCAATTCCCAAAACCTTAACCTACAACCGAACCTAAACCTAACTCCCTAACCTAAACATAAACCTAAACTTGAAAACCCGAACCCGGTTTCCTAAACCTAAACCTTAACCTATTCTCAATTCCCTAAACCTTAACCTACAACCTAACATAAACATAACTCCCTAACCTAAACCTAAACCTAAACTTGAAAACTCAAAATTAAACCCGATCCCGAACCTGAACCCGGTTTCATAAACCTAAACCTTCACCTATTCTCAATTCCCAAACCTTAACCTACAACCGAACCTAAACCTAACTACCTAACCTAACCTAAACCTAAACTTGAAAACCCAATCTTAAACCCGATGCCGAACCCGAACCCACTTTCTCAACCTAAACCTTAACCTATTCTCAATTCCCCTAAACCTTAACCTACAACATAAACCTAAACCTAACTCCCTAACCGAAACCTAAACGTAAACTTGAAAACCCAAACTTAAACCCGGTCCTGAACCCAAACCCAGTTTCCTCAACCTAAACCTTAACCAATCTCAATTCCCTAAACCTTTACCTACAACCGAAACCAAACCTAATTCCCTAACCTAAACCTAAACCTAAACTTGAAAACCCAAACTTAAACCCGATCCCGAAACCCGAACCCGGTTTAAACGAAAACCTTAACTTATTCTCTATTCCCTAAACCTTAACCTACAACCTAACCTAACCTAACTACCTAACCTAAACCTAAACCTAAACTTGAAAACCCAAACTTAAATCCAATCCCGAACCCAAACCCGATTTCCTAAACCTAACCTCTAAACCTATTCTCAAATCCCTAAACCAAAACCTACACCTAATCCTAAATCTCAACTCCCTAACTTAAACCTAAACCTAAACTTGAAAACCCAAACTTAAACCCGATGCCGAACCCGAACCCAATTTCCTCAACCTAAACCTTAACCTATTCTCAATTCCCTAAACCTTAACCTACAACCTAACCTAAACCTAAAACTAAACTTGAAAACCCAAACTTAAACCCGATCCCGAACCCGAAAACGGTTTCCTAAAAACCTAAACCTTAAACTACAAACTAACCTAAACCTAACTACCTAACCTAAACCTAAACCTAAACCAAAACTTGAAAACCCAAACTTAAACCCGATCCCAAACCCGAACCCGAATCCAGTTTTCTCAACCTAAACCTTAACCTATTCACAATTCCTAAACCTAACCTACAACCTAACTTAAACCAACTCCCTAACCTAAACCTAAACCTAAACTTGAAAACCCAAACTTAAACCCGAACCCGGTTTCCTAAACCTAAACCTTAACCTATCCTCAATTCCCTAAACCTTAACCTACAACTAAACATAAACCTACCTCCCTAACCTAAACCTAAACCTAAACCTAAACTTGAAAAACCCAAAATTAAACCCGATCCCGAACCCGAACCCGGTTTCCTAAACCTAAACCTTCACCTATTCTCAATCCCAAAACCTTAACCTACAACCTAACCTAAACCTAACTACCTAAAACCTAAACCTAAACCTAAACTTGAAAACCCAAACTTAAACACGATCCCGAACCAGAACCGGTTTCCTAAACCTAAATCTTAACCTATTCTCAATTCCCTAAAGCTAACCTACAACGTAACCTAAACCTAACTTCCTAACCTAAACCTAAACCTATACTTGAAAACCCAAAATTAAACTCGATCCCGAACCCGAACCCGGTTTACTAAACCTAAACCTTAACCTATTCTCAATTCCCAAAACCTTAACCTACAACCTAACCTAAACCTAACTACCTAACCTAAACCTAAACCTAAACTTGAAAATCCAAAATTAAACCCAATCCCGAACCTGAACCCGGTTTCCTAAACCTAAACCTTCACCTATTCTCAATTCCCAAAACCTTAACCTACAACCGAACCTAAACCTAACTCCCTAACCTAAACATAAACCTAAACTTGAAAACCCGAACCCGGTTTCCTAAACCTAAACCTTAACCTATTCTCAATTCCCTAAACCTTAACCTACAACCTAACATAAACATAACTCCCTAACCTAAACCTAAACCTAAACTTGAAAACTCAAAATTAAACCCGATCCCGAACCTGAACCCGGTTTCCTAAACCTAAACCTTCACCTATTCTCAATTCCCAAAACCTTAACCTACAACCGAACCTAAACCTAACTACCTAACCTAAACTAAACCTAAACTTGAAAACCCAATCTTAAACCCGATGCCGAACCCGAACCCACTTTTCTCAACCTAAACCTTAACCTATTCTCAATTCCCTAAACCTTAACCTACAACATAACCTAAACCTAACTCCCTAACCGAAACCTAAACGTAAACTTGAAAACCCAAACTAATTACACCCGGTCCTGAAAACCAAACCCAGTTTCCTCAACCTAAACCTTAACCAATTCTCAATTCCCTAAACCTTTTACCTACAACCGAACCTAAACACTAATTCCCTAACCTAAACCTAAACCTAAACTTGAAAACCCAAACTTAAACCCGATCCCGAACCCGAACCCGGTTTCCTAAACTAAAACCTTAACTTATTCTCTATTCCCTAAACCTTAACCTACAACCTAACCTTAACCTAACTACCTAACCTAAACCTAAACCTAAACTTGAAAAACCCAAAACTTAAATCCAATCCCGAACCCAAACCCGATTTCCTAAACCTAAACCTCAACCTATTCTCAAATCCCTAAAACCAAAACCTACACCTAATCCTAAATCTCAACTCCCTAACTTAAACCTAAACCTAAACTTGAAAACCCAAACTTAAACCGATGCCGAACCCGAACCCAATTTCCTCAACCTAAACCTTAACCTATTCTCAATTCCCTAAACCTTAACCTACAAACCTAACCAAACCTAAACCTAAACTTGAAAACCCAAACTTAACCCGATCCCGAACCCGAAACCGGTTTCCTAAACCTAAAAACCTTAACCTACAAACTAACCTAAACCTAACTACCTAACCTAAACCTAAACCTAAACCAAAACTTGAAAAACCCAAACTTAAACCGATCCCAAACCGAACCGAATCCAGTTTTCTCAACCTAAACCTTAACCTATTCACAATTCCTTAACCTTAACCTACAACCTAACTTAAACCTAACTCCCTAACCTAAACCTAAACCTAAACTTGAAAACCCAAACTTAAACCCGAACCCGGTTTCCTAAACCTAAACCTTAACCTATCCTCAATTCCCTAAACCTTAACCTACAACTAAACATAAACCTACCTCCCTAACCTAACCTAAACCTTAAACCTAAACTTGAAAACCCAAAATTAAACCCGATCCCGAACCCGAAACCCGGTTTCCTAAACCTAAACCTTCACTATTCTCAATTCCCAAAACCTTAACCTACAACCTAACCTAAACCTAACTACCTAACCTAAACCTAAACCTAAACTTGAAACCCAAACTTAAACACGATCCCGAACCCGAACCTGGTTTCCTAAACCTAAATCTTAACCTATCTCAATTCCCTAAACCTTAACCTACAACCAACAAAAAACCTACCTCCCAACCTAAACCTAAACCTAAACCTAAACTTGAAAACCCAAAATTAAACCCGATCCCGAACCCGAACCCGGTTTCCTAAACCTAAACCTTCACCTATTCTCAATTCCCAAAACCTTAACCTACAACCTAACCTAAACCTAACTACCTACCCTAAACCTAAACCCTAAACTTGAAAACCCAAACTTAAACACGATCCCGAACCCGAACCTGGTTTCCTAAACCTAAACCTTAACCTATTCTCAATTCCCTAAAGCTTACCTACAACGTAACCTAAACCTAAACTTCCTAACCTAAACCTAACCTAAACTTGAAAACCCAAAATTAAACTCGATCCCGAAAACCGAACCCGGTTACTAAACCTAAACCTTAACCTATTCTCAATTCCCAAAACCTTAACCTACAACCTAACCTAAACCTAACTACCTAACCTAAACCTAAACCTAAACTTGAAAATCCAAAATTAAACCCAATCCCGAACCTGAACCCGGTTTCCTAAACCTAAACCTTCACCTATTCTCAATTCCCAAAACCTTAAACCTACAACCGAACCTAAACCTAACTCCCTAACCTAAACATAAACCTAAAACTTGAAAACCCGAACCCGGTTTCCTAAACCTAAACCTTAACCTATTCTCAATCCCTAAACCTTAACCTACAACCTAACATAAACATAACTCCCTAACCTAAACCTAAACCTAAACTTGAAAACTCAAAATTAAACCCGATCCCGAACCTGAACCCGGTTTCCTAAACCTAAACCTTCACCTATTCTCAATTCCCAAAACCTTAACCTACAACCGAACCTAACCTAACTACCTAACCTAAAACTAAACCTAAACTGAAAACCCAATCTTAAACCCGATGCCAACCCGAACCCACTTTTCTCAACCTAAAACTTAACCTATCTCAATTCCCCTAAACCTTAACCTACAAAATAACCTAAACCTAACTCCCTAACCGAAAACCTAAACGTAAACTTGAAAACCCAAACTTAAACACGGTCCTGAACCCAAACCCAGTTTCCTCAACCTAAACCTTAACCAATTCTCAATTCCCTAAACCTTACCTACAACCGAACCTAAACCTAATCCCTAACCTAAACCTAAACCTAAACTTGAAAACCCAAAACTAAACCCGATCCCGAACCCGAAACCCGGTTCCTAAACTAAAACCTTAACTTATTCTCTATTCCCTAAACCTTAACCTACAACCTAACCTTAACCTAACTACCTAACCTAAACCTAAACCTAAACTTGAAAACCCAAACTTAAATCAAATCCCGAACCCAAACCCGATTTCCTAAACCTAAACCTCAACCTATTCTCAAATCCCTAAACAAAAACCTACACCTAATCCTAAATCTCAACTCCCTAACTTAAACCTAAACCTAAACTTGAAAACCCAAACTTAAACCCGATGCCGAACCCGAATCCAATTTTCTCAACCTAAACCTTAACCTATTCTCAATTCCTAAAACCTTAACCTAAACATAACCTAAAACCTAAACCTAAACTTGAAAACCTAAACTTAAACCCGATCTCGAACCCGAAACCGCTTTCCTAAACCTAAACCTTAACCTACAAACTAACCAAACCTAACTACCTAACCTAAACCTAAACCTAAACCTAAACTTGAAAACCCAAACTTAAACCCGATCCCAAACCCGAACCCGAATCAGTTTTCTCAACCTAAACCTTAACCTATTCTTAATTCCTTAAACCTTAACCTACAACCTAACTTAAACCTAACTCCCTATCCTAAACCTAAACCTAAACTTGAAAACCCAAACTTAAACCCGAACCCGGTTTCCTAAACTTAAACCTTAAACTATTCTCAATTCCCTAAACCTTAACTACAACCTAACATAAACCTACCTCCCTAACCTAAACCTAAACCTAAACTTGAAAACCCAAAATTAAACCCGATCCCGAACCCGAACCCGGTTTCCTAAACCTAAACCTTCACCTATTCTCAATTCCCAAAACCTTAACCTACAACCTAACCTAAACCTAACTACCTAATCTAAACCTAAACCTAAACTTGAAAACCCAAACTTAAACACGATCCCGAACCCGAACCTGGTTTCCTAAACCTAAACCTTAACCTATTCTCAATTCCCTAAAGCTTAACCTACAACGTAACCTAAACCTAACTTCCTAACCTAAACCTAAACCTAAACTTGAAAACCCAAAATTAAACTCGATCCCGAACCCGAACTCGGTTTACTAAACCTAAACCGTAACCTATTCTCAATTTCCAAAACCTTAACCTACAACCTAACCTAAACCTAACTACCTAACCTAAACCTAAACCTAAACTTGAAAAACCCAAGCTTAAACCCGATCCCGAACCCGAACCCGATTTCTTAAACCTACATCTTAACCTATTCTCAAATCCCTTAACCTAAACCTACACCTAATCAGAATCTCAACTCCCTAACCTAAACCTAAACCTAAACTTGAAAACCCAAACTTAAATCCAATCCCGAACCTGAAACCGGTTTCCTAAACCTAAACCTTAACCTATAACCTAACCTAAACCAAAGATTTGTATTTTCAGCATTATTGTAATTGTAAACTGTAATTGTAATTCATTGAATGAAGGATTGTAATTGTAATTCATTGAATGAAGGATATTTATTCTTTCAATTCTTTATCTTTGAAATTTCAGGGTGAAGTCGAGCAAATTTCCCTAATGAAGCCAAAGATTTGTATTTTCAGCATTATTGTAATTGTAATTGTAATTGATTGAATGAAGGATTGTAATTGTAATTGATTGAATGAAGGATTGTAATTGTCTGAATGAAGGATTGTAATTGATTGTAATTGAATGAATGAATGATTGTAATTGATTGGATGGAATGAATGAATGATTGTAATTGATTGTAATGAAATGAATGATGATATACAGGTGGTAATTGAATGATTATACAGGATGATTATACAGGTGGTAATTGAATGATTATATGGATGATTATACAGGTGGTAATTGAATGATTATACAGGATGATTATAATTGAATGATTATATAGGATGATTATACAGGTGGTAATTGAATGATTATACAGGTGATAATTGAATAAACAAATAATCCGTAGCGTTGTACGGATTAAATTCGTAGCTGTTATGATTAAAATCCATAGCTGTTGTAATTTACAGCTACGGATATAATTGCTACGGATTATATCCGTAGCGATTGCCAGATATAGCTACGAATTCAATCCGTAGTTGTTGTAATTAAATCCGTAGCTGTTGTAATCTACAGCTACGGATATACTTGCTACGGATTATATCCGTAGCGATTGCCAGATATAGCTACAGATTCAATCCGTAGCTGTTGTGATTAAATCCGTAACTGTTGTAATCTACAGCTACGGATATAGTTGCTACGGATTATATCCGTCGCTATTGCCAGACATAGCTACGGATTTAATCCGTAGCTGTGGTGAATAAATCCGCAGATGTTGGGACCTATAGCTACGGACATAATTGCTACGGATTCAATCCGTAGTTGTTGTGACCTATAGCTACGGATTAAATCCGTAGCTATAGGTTCCAGACCTATTGTTACTGTACCTACGACTACGGACGTGCTACGGACTAGAACCGTAGCCATAGGTCTAAGGCTACGGATTTAATCCGTAGCCTTTGTCCCTTTTTTTGGTAGTGTATGTGCCACCAATGGAACAAGTGGTACTTGATAATGGCACTACCATCTCTAGACTAAAACCAGAGGCAATGTGGACTAACTATGAGAAGCAAATGAAAAAAGGTAATACCAAAACAATGAATGTTATTTACTGTGTAGTTTCACAAGAATAATTGAAGCAAATTTGTATCTGTGGAACCTCAAAAGAAGCATGGGATTTATTGGAAACCACCCATGAAGGAACAAGCAGGGTAAAGTGCTCAAAGTTGTAGCTCTTGACAGTCCAATTTGAAAACATTAAAATGGACAAACATGAGGCGTTCATGGAGTTTTACACAAAACTGAATGACATATGTAACTCCATGTGGGGACTTGGAGAAAGAGTTCCAGTATCTAAAATATGTAGGACAATCTTGAGATCCCTGTCGAAACGCTTCAACTCCAAAGTCACCACCATAGAAGAGTGAAGAGACATTGATGAGATGAAAGTAGAGCAACTAGTAGGTTCCCTACAAACCTTTGAGCTATACTTTAAAACTCCCACAAAATCCAAACATATTGTCCTCATAACCTCTAAAAACAAAGTTGAATCAGAAGAGAACAATGAAGAAGAAAATGGAGATGAGGATGTGGCCCTTTTCGCCAAGCGGTTTAAAAAAATTCTTCAACAACAAATGTTGAAGAACATACAACAACTAGGGGAAACAATCGAACCATAAGCGCCAAATAGGAAAATCATTCAGAAAGTCCAAAGAGCCCGAATGTTACAACTGTAGAAAGTATGGCCATCTATCTACTAATGTCCCATAAAGAAATCAAAGGCCACATGGGACAACACCGGAGACTCATAATCAGATACAAGTGAGTTTGAAAGCGATGGGGACCAAGAATATTGAAAATAATCATGGCCTTCACCACTACGGTGATCCCAAATCTAGGGGACAATGAGGAGATAGATAGATGAGAAACTAACTGAAAAGGCCTCCTAAGATGAAAAAGAAGAAGAAAACATCCATGAGGCCTATGACCAGCTGTATATACAAAGCAAAAACACCTTGAAAAAACTAAGTCAGGCCAATGATGAAATAAAACAGCTGAAAGAAGTTTTGGATGAGGCATTTGCTATCAACAACAAGTTAGCTGATGATAATATTGATTTTTATACTGAGAAAAACTTACTTGGAAAAGAAGTAGTAGATGCCAATCTCAAAATTGAAGAACAAAATAGGAAAATTCAACATGTAGAGACAGAAAATAAGAGGTTGAAAAATTAGAAATCAAAAACTAAAACTAGATGTAGAGAAATCCAAAAATCAGCTGAACTTAGATTCTCCCAAAGCGATGAAAAACTAGGACTCTTAGGCTTGGGTAGAAACCCTAGGGATAAGAGAGGCTTAGGCTATGAAACAGGTAAATTGAGCCCTTCTCCTACACCTCCTATGACTAAGGAATCAATTTCTTCGAACAGCAACACAAAAGCTACTCGTATCTGTCAAGCATGTGGAGACATGGGGCATTACAAATTTAAATATCTTACATTTAGACACCCACACTCCACTTCCAGTTGAGCAATATAGATAAATTCAAACCAACTGGAAAAATGATGTAGAAACCAAAGAGTCCTCCAATGAAAATACCAAGTGAAATGAGGAAATATCCCACTCCTAAAATGACAAAGAGGATGGAGGAATTTCTAAAGTAAGTAAATCATTTGAATCAGAAGACCAAAGAACTGATGAATTAGGGGAATATGGATCAGTTGCCCGAAAAATCCAAAGCACCCATGGATAACCAGCCTCAAGGAGGAAACAAAAGGAAAACATCATCTGTAAAGAGGATGGTCACCAAATGGGTGGTGAAGAATAAGAACAAATTCCTTGTGATTCATATCGCACTTAAAGCAGGCAGTAGTTCAAAATGGTATCTTGATAGAAGTTACTCTAGGCATATGAGTGGTGACTGAACCCACTTTTGTGATTATGCTGAATTTGATGGTGGGTCAGTTACATTTGGAGATGGGACCACTGCCAAGATAGTTGGACGCGGGACAATAGTTGGGCCTGGATTGCCCAAGTTTGAAAATGTTCTTTGTGTTAAGGGACTAAAACACAATCTTCTAAGTATTTTCCAAATTTATGGAACACCCAGTCTCTTTATCCAAGGACATGTGCGAGATCTCTAACCGCATAGGTAAATTGATTATGAAATATCTCCTCACAAGTGACAATTGCTATGTGATTGAAAGCAGTGGAGAAAATGCCCCGTCTACAAGATGTAACATGACATGGGATAATGAGTTTGAATTGTGGCACCAAAGACACGGGCATTTACACTACTGAAACCTATCTCAACTCAGCTAAAAAAATCTGGTAAGGGGACTTCCTAAGAACGGAAAAAAGGAGAAAGTTGTGTGCGATGATTGTCTTAAAGGAAAATATATAAAATTCGCACATAAGAAGACAATCACCGTAGCAACTTCAAAACTTATGGATTTATTGCATATAGATCTGATAGGTCCCACCATAGTTGAGAGCCATGGAAGCAGGAGATATTTTCTGGTAGTAGTTGACGATTACTCCAGATTCACTTAGATCGCTTTCTTTGTGAAAACTCTGATGCATTTGAAGAATTTAATAAACTTGCAAAGCCACTCCAAACTGAAAAGGGATATGTCATTGATAGAATACGGAGTGATCATAAAGGAGAGTTTAAGAATGACCGATTCCAAAGGTACTATGATGAAAATGGAATGCGACATGAATTTTCAGCTCTAAAAACTCCACGGCAAAACAGAATAGTGGAAAGGAACAAATAGGTGTTTAAAAGAGATGGACTCGATAATGCTTAATAGTAAAAAATGCCAAATGTTTTCTGGGCCAAAGCCATCAACACACACCGGTCAGGCCCGGTCCTAGTACCATTTCATTCCCTAGGATCTCGCGGTCCACCCGGTCGAATTCCGGCTACCCCGCCGCTGTAGATAGAGTTTACGCGTGACCCAGAGTCGCATCCTATGAACCCAAGTTGGTTCAACTTGAGATTTATGCCATTGTGACAGTGTCGTCGCCGTGGTTCCGACGTCGCATCTCATACGCCAATCTGACGCTTAGATCGTGAGATATGGACCGCACATTATAATGGTCGTGGACCACACATTACGGGACCCACCTATTCTATATGACATCATTTCCTAGTAAATCATGTCAGCTATAGTCACCCTACCCTAGCAGTTATGATTGCTAGCCTATCTCTTGCAAGCCATGATGTCAATCTCTTCCTCATGCTCTTACAAGCTATGATTGCCCTACCATCATCATTACCTCTCTCTCTCTCCCTCTTGTCTCTATCTCCTCCCTCTTTCTCCCTTTCTCCCATTCTCCAATTGTCAGAGAGAGCTTGGGACGTCTAAGCAAACCCCCAAAATCCAGCCATCTTCCACCTAATTTCCCCACTAATCCAACCATCCAGAGGCCATCTCCACCATTTAAAGAGCTTCCTAGGAGCATTGAATCATAGGGTTGAAGAATGAGAAGATCATAGGGGGTGCTTTTCTCTCTCTCTTTCTCTCTTCCTTTATCTCTCTCTCCTTTTTTTCCCTGGTTTGATGGCCAACCATTGCTGATGCATGTGATATCTAAACCATCCATCCAATGAGACACCCACAGTCTAGCAAATAGGCCCATCTTGCTGCCTTGATTGGGCCTGCATGGCTGGTGGGACCATGCAGGCCTGGTTGATGGAAATAACAAACAAATATTAGCTTGATCCCAAGCTTAGTGGGCCACATGCGTGGACCCCACTTGTATGTATGCGTTTTATCCATGACGTCCAACAATAGGGCCCACTGTGTTGCCCGATGTGGGCCTGCATGACTGGTCGGTCATGCAGGCTTGCTTTGCAGGGGAAACACAAATATCATTTTGGTCCGTGGGGTGGCCCATCCTTCTGTGGACCCCATCACGTATGCATGCCATCCAGACCGTCCATCCATTCTGCTGAACGTGGGGCCATCTTGATGATGTGTCCATCCAGGTCATCAGTCAGCATAACTTCCAGCTTGTTTGGACAGAAGAGAAGACACATATATCAGTTTGATTCAAGCTGGTGGGCCAACCTTGATTTATGTATTATGTCCTCATCGTCCAGCCTTCGGGACGGTGGGACCCACCTGATGGATGTGTTGTATCAGCACCGTCCAGTCCACCAGCAGGTCTGGACGGTGGAAGGACCCAAATATCAGCTTTATTCAAAGCTGAGGTGGGCCACACGTGTGGACCCACCTCTGATGTATACGTTTCATCCATGCAGTCCACCGTCCACACGTGGATGGTGGGACCCATGTGAGGTATATGTTTTATATCCAGGTCATCCGTCTAGGGGCCTGGACGTGAGGCACCCATGATGCATGTGTTTTCCTATGCCGTCTAGGGCTGGGACACGTGGGGCCCATATGATGTATATCCACACCGTCCATTGCTGGACGTGGGCCCCACCATTTGTATGTGGTCATCCAGACCATCCAGATCATGGGATCGCCCATGATGTATCTATTTTATTCCACGTCGTCCATCCAGATGGGTGGGACGTGGAAACCCACCATGATCTATGTACTGAATTCACATCGTCCGTGGGACATGTGACCCACCTGTTGTATGTATTCTACACTCACGCGGTCCATTGCATGTAAGGCCCACCTGCCACGTGTGGGACCCACCAGATGTGTGATATCCACATCGTCCAGCCATCCAATGAATGCCCAGATGGCCCGGGATGCTGTTGGACTAACCGTCCAGCAGCATGCCCTCTCTGGTGTATGTGTTGTATTTATGATGTCTAGCTGGTGGGCCCCCCTGCGGTGTGTTTGGCCCACCAAGATGTATGTATTTTATTCAGATTATCTATCTGCTAGACGTCCAGCAGGCCCAGAAGGGCTGGATGGCCAGCAAGGACCCAATTTGCTGCATGTTAATGCCCTTTGAAAAAATTGAGGCCCACCTTATTGGAAGTATAATGTGTACACAACATTCCTCTATTTTTTCTGAAATTGTGGACCCCTTTAGTGTCGTGTAAGGCCCACTTTTCATCTGATTGAATAAGGACCAGACAATCCAGATATTTGGACGTCTAGCAGGTCTAGATGGACTAGATAACCAGCCTTAGAGTCCACTCTAATGTATGTGCTGCCCATCTATTATGGTGGATTGTGTGGGAGCCACTATGATGCATGCGTTGTTTCCCTTGCCAAGCTATTTTTTTGAGCCTATGGGCTGCCCAAAGATGTCCACCATGATGGACGTGCCATATAAAATCCTGTCCCACCATTTTCCTAGGCTAAGGGTTGTCCCATATAGCCCACTTTGATGATGTGTTGTGCCCAGTTGTTCCCCCATTTTGTGTGGCCCACTTGGACGTGGCCCACCCCTGGTGGGACATCCAGTGTTGGGGCCCACTATGTGCCTGATATGGGCTAGCTGTCTAGGCCCTATGGATGCCCAAATTGATTGGGGTGTTGCTGGACTTGTAGTCCAGCAGTAGGCCCAACTTTTTTTTCTTTATGAGTTCTATTTATGATTCCATCTGGTGGGGCACACTGTAATATATATGAGCCACTATGAATTAATTGTTTTACCCAGATAATGTATTTGCTAGACCCCAGTAGTCCCAGGAAGTTGGGTGGGCTGGATGTGAAGTAAAGGCCTAGAAAATTCTGCATTTAGTTGATTGTTTTAAAGTAGTGTGGCCCATCAGATTGAAGGTGTTTTGAGTACTCTCTATGCTTGTGTTTTTATGTGATTATGGGTCCCGTTTATTCCTTGCACGGCCCACTAACCAACTGATTGTATGAGGACCTTGTTGTCCAGATTTTTGGACATCCACGCAGACCCAAATGGGGTGGACGTCCAACCTTAGTGTCCGTCCACATGTTATTGTCGCCCATCAATTGCGCTGGGCCTTGTGGGCTGATTGTAAGCCCAATATGATGTATGTGATTGAATCTTTGCTGCCCATCCAATGTAAGGCCCGTATCCTAAACCGTACCGTTCCTTAGACTCTCGCGGTCCTCCCGGTTGAATTTCGGCAAACTGCAACTTATAATCGGCATTTGCGCATGATCGTAAGTCACGTCCCGTAGATCTGAGTTGACTCAACCCAAGACTTTTACTCTAGCGACCACGTTGTCACAACGGTTCCAATGCCGCGTCTTGCGCACCGATACGATACCCAGGCCAGGAGTTGTGGGCCCGTGCTATTTTGAGGAATCTAAAAGAATCTCTACCACCTTTCAAATCAATCAAATCAATCAATCAATCAGTACACATCCCATCTCTAGCACATGCTTTCTTTCTCCCCAAGGCAAGCAACCTACCTAAGTCAACTCTCAAGTTAAGTACATCCATCACTCACACCCATTACCTCTCTCTTACAACCTCTCTCTTACAACCACCCTCTCTCTCGCTCATGCTCCACCCATTCCCAAGCACCAAGAGACGTGGACGTCCAAGCCTTTCCCAAGGAGAGAAAGAGACAAGTGTGGCCCATTTCCTATCCTCTCATCTCTCATCCCAACTCTCCAACCTTCATCAACCTCCATCAAAGAGAGAGACAAGGAGTTTGGTATTCCATCGGACCAAGAAGATCCAACGGTGGGTGTTTATAGGATTATATTGTGATTTTTGTGATGAATCAAGTGAGGCCTACCGATTGATGGTATGGATCCTATTTGGGACCCATCTTGATGTATGTATTGTAATCCTAGGAGGGCTCGTAGTGGCGGAGCCCTCCATCACACGATTTCTCTCTCTCTCTCTCTCTCTCTCTCTCTCCCCTCTCTCCTCTCTCTCTCCTCTCTCTTCTTCCTTCTCTCTTTTTATGTATCATGGCTTACCTAGATGTATGATCCACGCTGTCCATTTTGTGGGCCACATCGCTGCCCAAGTGGAGTCCACCTCATTACCATGGCTGGGGTCCAATCTAGCTGCTCATTTGGACTGGCCGGATCGAAGGGAAAACACCTATATCAGATTGATCCAAATCAGGTGGGCCATGTCCATGTGTAACCCACCTTGATGATATGTATATCCACTGTCGTCCATCCATATGGCAGGACGCAGAACCCACCCACACGTGTTGCACGTGTGGGATGGGCCCCTGCCTTGACGACGTGTTGTAAATCACACCGTCCAGCACCCCCCTGGACGGTGATATGTGGAGTGCACCGTGATGTATTTGCTATCCGCACCATCCATCTGTTAGGACCACCTGCTGCAGCTAACGTCATCAAGTCCTGTGGGTCCCACGTGAAGCATGTGTTTCATCCAACTGTCCATCCGTTGGACCAGCGGCTTGCTGTTGTAGCAATGTCAGCAAGTTCTGTGCATCCGTCCGCGATGTATGGGTCTTATCTTGCACCGTCAAACAACTGCTGGACGGTGGGACCCACCTCTAATGTATCTACTATCCACGTCATCCACTTATGTGGACCACACCAGGATAAATGTTTTTATCTCCACCATCCATGTTGTTGGACGGTGGGTTGCATCGCATCACGAGGTCATGTTATATCCAGCCGTCCGTTTCGTTTGAGGACGTGGGCCACACCAAGTTGTACGTATTTCTCTCCACACCGCCATCTATTTTAAAGGGTGGGCCCACCCCCCATGTGTGATAAGTGTGGGCAGGTGGGACCCACCTTGGTATATGTATTATTTTATCAACAATCGTCCAGCCTGTGAGGCTATTTCAGACTGTCCATTTGTTGGACAAACCCGACAGGCAACCATGCCCACTGTGTGTGTTTGATGGACCTCCTAGGCCCACCTGATAGGTAGATATGTGGGGTGGCCCCCCTCATGTGGACGCCACCTTGATGTATGTTATATCTACATCGTCCATTTAGAGAGATCATATCAGGATAGGGCCCAAGAGACGGGCCAAAGTTGCTGTCCACCTGTGTATAGCAGGACCATTGAGATTTTCCCTACCAGGCCCACCTGGTTGAGTGGGTAGTTGGGGTCGGCCCAGCCCCTGGGTGGCCCACGTGCCAGCAGGGCCCACTTTCGATAATATATTTCACCTAGACTGTCCATCTGCTTAGCGCCAACAGGGGATGGACATCGGTGGTATACATTTTATATCTGAGATAGCCACCTACTGATGGGGCCCGTTGTAATGTGTAAGGCCCTCCATATTATACATGTTTCATCCTCGCCGTTCGGGGCAGACGACCCACCCAAAACGTATGTGTTGTATATCTAGGTTGTCCATCTGGTAGGACCCATTTAGCATGTGCAAGGCCACCTTAATGTATTCTCATCTATGTTGGCTAGACCATGGGCTGCCACATAAGACCCATTTGGTGATGCACCAGCCCACCTTGTTATGTGTTATGGGCACACTATCTACCTGATTTTCTAGACCATAGGGGCTGACCTGTGAGGCCCACCTTGGTGTACATATTACACATGTTGCCCATCCATTTTTATTAACCCATGGATTGCCCCACGAGGCCCAATGTGACGTATATGAGGCCCTTGTGTGAGGCCCGATATGATGTATTTGAGGCCCATGGGATGTGGCCCATTGTGATTGTTTGAGGCCCAAGTTTGAGGCCCATTGTGATTTATTTGTGGCCCATTTGGTAAGGCCCGATGTGATGTATATGTGGACCTTGAGTGAGGCCCATCGTGATGTATAGTAGGCCCATGTGATCGGCCCATTGTGATGTATATCAGGCTGTGTGAGAGGCCCATTGCGACGCATATGAGGCCCATTGTAATGTGTATTAAGCCCATGAGATACGGCCCATTGTGATGTGTATTAAGCCCATGAGATACGGCCCATTGCGATGTGTAAGGCCCATGTGATGTGACCCATTGCGATGTATATGAGGCCCATGCGATGCAGTCCACTTGATGTTATGAGGCCCGTGTGATGCGGCCCATTTTAATATGTGAGGCCCAGTGTGATGTATGTGAGGCACGATGTGATGTATATGTGGCCCTTGTGTGAGGTCCATTGTGATGTATATTAGGCCCTTGTATGAGGCCACGGGCCCACTATATGTTAGGCTCTATGTGGGCCACTCCTTGGGAGTAATGTTGGTTAAATGTCCACATTGATGGGCAATGATGGTTAAATGTCCACATAGTGACCTTCATAGGCCTTTGTTAGGCCCATTCTCATCTTCCCTTAGTGGCTTGACCCTAATCATTGGGCCCTATTGATATTTGCATGATCCGCCTATTCGCATTGGGCTAACCCAAATGAGTTGGGCCCCCATTAGTTGCTAGTAGAATTATGTTAATCTTGGAGTCTATCTAGGACTTATTTGGCCCCCTAGGGCATCTAGTGGGCCATATGATAGTATGGTGAAGGAAGTCCATTCCGGATCCTTAAGTTCATAGGTAGGCTACCTAGGCCCAACCTTGATATGATGAGAGTTCATCATCACCGTAGACGGAAGGATCCGTGCTACTAGATTTAGTATATCCACTGTGCAGAGTCTATCTTGATGTATGGGTTAGCCCCGTTGTCCTTCCAGTGGACCCCGTCTTGGGATATATGATATATTAGTGCCTTGGGAGGCTAATGTTAGTCTAACATAGGACATATCATATGGACTCCTATAGTGTAGAAGGGGCGTGTCATTTACCTCCTAGTCTTTGTATGTGATATGCCTGTGATGGTCGATTGTGGATTTTTGTTGTCTACCCTATCAGATAATCATGCCTATGTACTTTATTACATCATGATACATGCCCATACGCATCATATGTATGCTTGTTATGAGGAGTGATTAATCCTAGCATATGCCATTGGGTTGGTTTATTATGGGACTCCTTATGAGACGGAGTTGCCACTCATGATCGCGCGGTACGCGTAGGTTTGATACATGACTGGATGATATGACTCATGCATCTCGCATTGTGTGACATGATCACTTAGCGCCCTAGTGATATCTGGGCCATAGTTTCCACAGGTATATCGTGGATGGCCAGATGGGACACCAAAAATCTTTTTTTATATGGGGTGCTATGGATGTCCCTGGGTGAAATTCCCTAAACCCTCTTAGTACCAGAGCTCGCTCCAATGCCTAGACCGAGTGGATGCTTTGAGCACAGAGTGCCAAATACCAGGAGGTTGTGCTTCCCACTGTGTTGTGGTCAGTTAGAAGGGGGTGCGGCCTTACTCGCCAGAGAGGAGGGGGCAAAGCTAGGTTGAGTTTGACCAACTCAAGGATTGGGTCCGCTATCGATATGTTAGGTAGGTATTGGTAGACTACTGACAATGCAAATAGTGAGGTCTCTTCCACTCACCTTGTTGCACGTGATGTGGCGGCAATTTGGTTTGTAGTATATTAGTCCCCGGTGATGATCCCAGATATATACAATACTGACATGCAAACTTACTGAGCAGGATTACATACTCAGCATTTTATGGGGTATATACGCATCACATTGGGCCTCACTCATGAGCCAATGTATATTACATCGGGTCGTATGAACGGGTCGAATCAAATGGGCTGGTACAAACGGGCTACATCAATTGGGCTGAGTCAATGAGCCGAATCAAATGGGCCAAGTCAAGTGGGCCGATTTAAATGGACCGATATAAATGGGCCGAGTCATTGGGGCAATTTAAATGGGCCGGTACAAATGGGCCGAATCAATTGGGTCGAGTTAAGTGGGCCGATTTAAATGGGCCGGTCAACACAATTCGTTTTATTGTTAAAGATTATATTAGAGCATTATTAAAAATATATATATATGTCCAAAGGATCATCAGGACCATGCCATACCTAAGAGTGGTGTTAAGGGTTCCCACTATTAAAATCCTAGTGGGCCCACCATAACATTCATTTCCCATCCAGTCTATTCATAAGGCCACAAAGACCTGATCTTAGAGGAAAACAAATATCATATTGGTCCAAAATTTTTGTAACTCAAAGGGTTGCGATGGCAGACGTTTAATCCCACGGTTTCTGCAGTGTGGTCCACATGATACTAGACCTGTCTTATTCTTAGTCTCAAGCCTTAAAAATATTCTTTCAAATTGGATTGGACGTTGCAGATACAACACATGCATCATGGTGGGGCTGTGCATGGCATGGGAGATGGGTCCCAAATCCCACATGTGGAGGATCACACAAATCATTCGGCCAGATGGTTGATGGTTTGGATTCGATACATAGATCATGGGTGGGGTCCCACCCGTCCAGATTTACTGGAAGGTGTGGATAAACTCCACACACATTACGCATGGCCCACCGTCCACTGCTACATGTACAACAGCTGTATGTCAAGGGTCCCACTGTCCTGAGGTGGGGACGGTGTGGATCATACCACGCTAGCCACATAGCCCACGTCAATACAGCAGCTATTTAGCTGATGTATTGCTCTGGCCATTCGACCATCAACAAAGGTGGGTCCCATGTGGGTGTGGCCCACTAAAATATCATTTTTTTAATATAATATATTATATAATATAATATTATACAATATATATTATATGCCATACATGCATAACAGGTGGCAGCCCAGACCCACCGTTCAGATGAATCTGGACGGTACAAATTTCATATTAAAGGTGGGTTCCAGGTGGAAGTGGCCAACCATAACATATTTATATAATATGATATATTATATATATTATATAATATATATTATTATATATTATAATATTATATAATATCACTGTCCAGCAGGTGGGTCCCCATGTGGCCCACCACGTACACGTGTGTATATATATATATATATATATATATATATATATATATATATAATTAATTTAATATAATATTATATCTTATCTCTCTTTTCTTTTACCTTTTTTTTAATATTATTTTAATTTTAGGAAGCTCCAGCATCCAAGGTCTGGATGCTGGACTGACGGTTTATATACACCGTATATCTACTGTGGGGTCCCACTGTCCTGGTAAATGGACGGTGATGGATACACATGAATACATCAAGGTGGGTCCACGTGGTGGCCCGCCAAGGTTTGGATCAATTGATGTTTGTATTTTCCTTCATCCAAGTTTGGATAGCAAGGTGGGCTCCACCAGTGGGTTGTAGTGTGGTTCACTAAATGGACAACATGGATACAATATATAAATCATCAGGTGGGCCATCAACAATGAAGAAGAGAAAATGAGAGAGAGAGAGAGAACGATGGATTGGAGGGACCCCGCCACTATGGGCCCCTCTTTGATCACAACACGTAAATCAAAGTGGGTCCCATCATAAGTGGGCCCTTAAATGGAAATCAACGGTGGATCACCCACCTATCGGCCTTCTTCTTTAGCTCCTTGGACTCCTATGCTCCTTGCGTTACATTTTAATGGAGGTTGATGGAGAATGAGTGGTTGAGATTGGAGATGAGAAGGTGGGCCACACTTAGTTTTGGGAGAGAGCTTGGACGTTGGAAGCTCTCATGGGATTTGGGAATTGTTTAGATAATGAGAGAGAGAGAGAGGAATTGATGGATTGATATGGGATGGGTGTTGTAAGGAAAGGGGATGAAGAGGTATGGGTGTGTTTGAATTTTTGTAAAAGAGAGATGGATAGGGGAGAGAGAGTTGACTTGTGGAAAAAGTAGGGATGGGTGTTGGTACTTGAGGTATGGTGTGTACTTGATTTAATTGATTGATTGATTGATGGGACATGTTGTAGGATTCGCTCGAAATTCACAACGCACGACGTTTCTTCAGAATGAACGCGGGCCCACATCTCCTGGCCCAGGTATCGGTTCGGTGCGCGAGTCGCGGCGTTGGAACCGGGGCGACGACGCGGTCGCTAGGGTACAAGATTCAGGTCAAGCCGACTTTGATATGTAGGACTCAGCTTAGGATCACGCACAAACATCGGATATGGGTCGAGGATTACCGGAATTCGACCGGAAGGATCGCGGAAGCCTACGGAACGGTACAGACTAGGATATGGGTCTTACAAGGCCCATTGTGATTGTATGAGGCCCACTGTGATTGTATGAGGTCCATCGTGATTGTGTGAGGCCCATCGTGATTGTATAAGGCCAATCGTGATTGTGTAAGACCCATTGTGATTGTATGAGGCCCATTGTGATTGTATGAGGCCTATTGTGATTGTATGAGGCCCATTGCGATGTGTGAGGACCATTGTGTTGTGATGGTATGAGGTCCATTGTGATTGTATGAGGCCCATTGTGATTGTAAGAGGCCTATTGTGACTGGATGAGGCCCATTGCAATGTGTGAGGCCCATTGTGATTGTGTGACACCAATCATTGTTTTGTTTGATAATCATACATGGCATACACCATGATTCATGCCTATACTCATCATTTGCATGCTTGTTATGGGAGTGATTGACCATAACATATGCCATTGGGTTGGTTATTTTTGGAACTTCCTGAGAAACGGAGTTGCCTCACATGAGCGCGCAGTACACGTAGGATTTCTTCATGACTGGATAGTGTGACTAATGCATCTCATATTGTGTGACATGATTTTTATATGCCTTAGCGACATCTGGACCATAGTATCCACAGGCATATCGTGGATGGCCGGATTGGACACTAGAAATATTGGTTCTAGCATAGGGGCGTCATAGATGTCCCTGGGTGAAAGTTCCTAAACCCTTATAGTACCATGGAGGATGTTCCAACGTTGAGACCGAGTGGATGTATGAGCGCATGAGTGTCGAATACCATTAGGCCGCATATCCCACTGTGTCGTGGTCGGTTGGAAGGGGGTGTGACCTTATCCGCCCGAGAGTAGGGGGCACTGCTAGGCTGAGTCTGACCAGCTCGTAAATGGATCTACTACCGACATACTGGATAGATATTAGCAGACTACTAGTCAGGCGGGTACTGAGGTCTCTTCCACTTGCATGGTAGCGCGTCCAGTTGGGGTGACGATTGGTGTTGAGTGTATGAGACCCTGGTGATTGTCCAGAGAGTGCTGATATGTGGATTCAGATGAGGACTGACATGACTTGTGATTGCATTGTGCATATGACGTTGGCCACGTAGGCCTTGCACCGCATAGCCATAGAATGGCTGACAGCATTGTATTAGACCATGGTGATGATCCCAGAGATGTACGGTACTAATATTATGACACCCATCACTGTTACACACATGGGCGAGCACACGTGGGCGGACGCTGTTGTGGGCGGGGCCTAAGGGCCTGGGCGAACTACTAGTGATTGATAGGCTACTGTGTGACAGGTTACTGTGCAGGGGTTGTGTACTCAGCATTCGACTCATTCATTCATTCATCCACTATCCACTCCGGCTGGTGGTACACAACCAAATCATTATGTGTACCTTCACAATGGCCAGGATTTTGGTTAGGGCGTGACTAACCTGAGATCAGGAGTTTACCACATTGAGTCTAGATATCCAAATTTAGGTATGAGACTGGTTTGGATAGAAGTCCCTTGTGATAAACCCCAGAGCTTGCGATACCACGTACTATCATCCCAACTACACACTCCAACTTCGTCATTCATTTGCATTGCATATTGCATTGCACCCTCGGTATATGACATTTGGGTTATTATGATTTTGCATTACATGGCCTAGATATGTCATTAGCCTATTATGGTTTTACATCGCGTAGTCTGAATGAGGCTGCTGATATTTATGGACTTGCCTGTATGTTTCCATATTATTCTGATATTGCATTCTGAGCACGCTTATATTGCGCACACACTTACACCACCCTCTAAGCTTTCTTTAAGCTTATGCACGATAGAGGCAGTCGAGTTGAGGTAGGAGTGTGCGGCTGAGCTTTTGGAGTTTTTGATATCTCTATATTGTATTTCCCTTCATGCCTTGTACTCAAAGTTTTTGGTTATAGAGGATATGTGGTGACATTTCTTGTTATTGTTGTGGGTTATGCTTGTGGTTATGCTTCTCTTTATGAAATTTATTATGAAAATCCTCCTTGTAGGACCTCAAGATCGGAATCCAGTATATGGGTACTGGGAGCCGAGAATGGGGTACTATGGAGGATGTTGGTGCCGGATTCGGCGATCGAGAATTTTCTAAACCCAGTTTCCAAGTTTGGGGCGTGACACTGCCTGCTATATTATTAATTATGTATATCTTAGAGTAGGTCTAAACAAAACTCTGTATGAACTGTGGAATAGAAAACAACCTAGTGTAAAATATTTCTGAGTCTTTGGTAGCAAATGTTATATTCTTAGAGACCTGGAACAACTAGTTAAATTTGATTCTAAAAGCGACAATGACATCTTCTTGGGATATTCTTTGAATAGCCGTGCTTATAAAGTCTACAATTTGAGGATCCTTACAATACAAGAATCAGTCAATGTGGTTGTTGATGACCAACCACATGAAAAAAAAATGGTTTTACTATTGATGAGGAGGATGATGTGGAACCATGCATTATAGGTAAACCTAATAACAATTCTACTCCTCCACTTGAGTCTCAACTGTTGGGTAACATACTAGTTATTAAGGATCATCCCATAAATCAAATCATTGGAGATCCTAAAGCTGGTGTGAAGACTCGATGCCAGCTTGAGATCATCTACAATCATATCTTCTTCATCTCAATAATTGAACCTAAAAATGTTTTTAAAAAAGCACTAAAATATGAATATTGGATTGCAACAATGCAAGATAAGCTGCAACAATTTGAGAGAAATGAGATGTGGCAACTAGTTCCCAGGCCACTAGCTGAGACTATTGATTTTGGGCTATGGTATCCATTTGGCACATCTACTATCATTGTCGGGTATTTAGATATCGACTGGGTCGGTAATTTAGTTGATCGCAAATCAACCAGCGGTGGTTGTTTTTATATCAACAACTCTCTTGTATCTTGGCATAATAAGAAATAAAAATCGATATCTTTGTCTACTGCCGAGGACGAATACATTGTAGTTGGTAGTTATTGCGCACATCTTCTTTGGATGAAACAAATGTTGTTAGATTATGTGATTGATCAATCTACAATGACATTATTTTGTGACAACACTAGTGCCATTAACATTTCAAAAAATCCAGTTCAACATTCAAGAACAAAGCACAATGACATTCGACATAATTTTATATGTGATCTTGTAAAGGAAAATGTGATAGTGTTAGATCATGTGCCTACCGAGCGACAACTTGCCGATATTTTAACGAAACCGCTGGATGCCAATAGATTTTGAGATATCCAAAAATCTATTGGAGTATGTGCGGTCTAATCTCATTTATGGACTGCTTTCTCTGTTATATTTAAAGATTTAGCCTTATCATTCTTTTTTAACATATATGTTTATAAGTTTTTATTATTTTTCTGTTCTAGTGTATTTTTTTGGGTATACAAATGCTTATTTATTGGTGAATATCAGTGTACATCTCATAGTAAAGGTTGGTGCGAGTTGAATGTTGAGTGTCAAATATTGCATATTTTCCCCTACTTATATCATGATTTTGCGAACACGATATTGCTTAATGTTATATTTTATACACGTTTGTGTTGCAAGGTGAATCTGAGAGCTTGGATTGAAAAGAATGCTAAAAGCATAGAGTATCACCAAGGTGAAACATGGATCTTAGAAGATAAAAAATGAAGAATTCATATATCAAAGATCCAAGGAAGCTAAGTACAAAAGCTGAAGAAAAGACTTGAAAGAATGCAGAATTTGTAGCAGAAAACTGACTGTTTGTTCCGACTGAAATCACTCAAAACAGTCTAGCGACCAATGATGAAATTCAAAGCTAATTCTGTCCGACCGAACCCCAGTTTTGTCCTACTGAAGGGAGGATTCGATGTGACCGAAAGTGCACAAAAAGCTCCAGCGAAAATGAGTTTTTAAGTTAATTCGGTTCGACCGACAACTTAAGTTTGGTTTGACCGAACCAAGTTCGGTCCGACCAAAATCGGGCAACTGCTAAACAAAATCCTTTCCAAATTCGAACTTAACCTTGGATTCAACTTATGTTCGACCGAAGTGTAGTACGAAAAATCTGCGGCTGCGTAAATTGAGGCGATTTCAAGGTCAGTTTGCAGAAATCTCATGTCGGTGCGTAAGGTGGAGCTTCACAACATAAATAGGAGTCCCGAGGACGTTCCTTGGCATCTTCTAGGGTTCAAGGAGTGGAGCAAAAGGGTGGAGCCATCGTCTAAGAGCTTTCTTCTTCTTCCTTGGTTGGTTTTTATGCTTTGTTTGAGAGACATTAGTTTAATCATGTTTATGGTTGGTTAAACCTCTTAGTTAGTGCTAAGAGGTGAAGCTTGTAACATGATTGGGATATTTACTTTGCTTTGATTCATGTTTTTATTGAACTTCATTGAATTTTAGTTTGATTTTAAGGAATATTTTCAGTTTTCAATGGTTTGTTGTGAGTTAAATTATAATGGATCTGCGATAGTTTTAGATATTTTCTTTCCTATTTGAGATTGCTTGATTGGTAAATCTTATTGTTTGTCGTTGTCCCATGGGCATGGTTGGGTGATGGAATCCTTCCGATCTTCCCAATCTGGATCAATGAGAAGTTTAGAGATCTGACCATCTCTTCTTTGTCTAACTGGATAAGATAAGACTCTAATTCCAGTTGGATCTCTTGAATCATGGAAGGTAGCTTTCTAATTGCTACAAGTGGATCCATGACACCCTAGTTACCACCTTTAAATTGAATGTTTAACCTTATTCACAATTAGTCCTTCAAATTCAGATTTTATATTTAGATTTAGATCTTTGTCTAGTTCTAGTTCTAGTTAAATTCATAATACATACAAGTTTAGTCACTGTGGATTCGACCTCGATCTCACCGAGATTATTACTACATTGTGACCCTACACTTGGGGTTGTGAACAAGTTTTTGGCGCCGTTGTCGGGGACTAACGACTGTGCTTCTCTGAAATTAATTGGTTTTAGAATTAAGTTAAGATTAGGACTGACTTTTTGTTTCTAGATTAGGATTTTTCTACTTCGTTTTTAGAAACTAACTTGATTTTCTATTTTGTAGGATCCTAACATAGAACTCTCTAATCTAGTAACTTCTTTCTAATTCTCTCTCTTCTATCATTTCTAGATTCCTTATTTTCTTTAGTTTTCTAGTTTCTTCTTTAAGTTTAGGTTAGATTCTGAACTTGAGGTCTGAGAGTGTTTCATGCTGAAGTGGGTCCGTGATAACACTCCACGTCTCTTGAGTGAAGGAGGATGAGTTGAAGGGTTGCCTATCCATCACCGGATTAAACAAAACTTGAGATCCTCAGAGTCAATTGAAGTGATGGCTGCTAATCAACCTACAAATCCACCTCAACCTCCCGTTGAAGAAGCCCAGGATGAGAATGAGGTGCATCATACACCCCCGCCTCGTACTCTATGAGATTATTTACAACCGGCAGGGGCGAGTGCACCTTCCTGTATGATTTTTTTCAAAAAATATAGGAAATATGGATATCAAGTCAGGAGTGATCCTACTCCTTAAAAAAAATCCATGGACTTGAATCAGAAAGTCCATATTTACACTTGAAAGAGTTTGATGAGATAATACCCACTCTATACTTTCCTAATGTGCCTGAAGGCACGATTAGGCTAAAACTCTTTCCCTTTTCATTGAAAGAGAAAGCTAAAACTTAGTTACATTCACTACATCCACTATTTATTAGCAGATGGAATGACATGACGAGGGAGTTCATAAATAAATTTTTTCTATACCATAAGACGAACACCATCAGAAAGTCGATCATGAACTTTCCCCAAAAGGAAGATGTGACATTTTTCCAATGTTGGGAGCGATTCAAGGATCTTGTCAGTTCATGCCCACACACACGGTTTTGAAACGTGGCACATAACAAATTTCTTCTACGATGGACTGACATCTTCCATGCGTCAATTGGTCGAGACAATGTGTAATGGGGAATTCATGAACAAAGATGTTGACGATGTGTGGGATTATTTTGACAAACTTACTGAAAACGCACAATCATGGGACATCTCCTCAAAACCCAACACCACTTCTAAGCTTACTCAATCAAAGGAGAGGGTTGAAATGTATGTTTTGAAAGAGGAAGATGATATAAATGTTAAAGTGGCCAATCTCACAAGAAAACTCGAGGCCATGGAACTCAAGAAGGATAGGGCTAAGGAAGTTGTTTGCGGTATTTTCGCCTGCAATGTGCATACTATTGAAAATTGCCCAACCATACCTTCTTTTTAAGAAATTCTGAATGAGCAATCTAATGCTGTAAATAACTACCAGAGTCCTTTCAACGGAACCACCTCCAATACATACAACTCCGGCTGGAGAAACCATCCAAATTTCAGTTGGAGGAATGAACAAACGATTACCCCTCAAGGGATCCTTAACCAATTTTTGAAACAAAGGAAACCTCAGTGTTCACAACCCCAAGTGTAGGGTCGTGATGTAGTAATACTCTCGGTGAGACCGAGGTTGAATCCACAAGGAGTAATCGTGTGTGTCTATTTTGAAAGTAATTAGAATCAGTACTAGAAAAAGATCTAACCTAAATCAGGAAAGTAGGGAGCAATTGTGAGATGATGAATTTGGAAACTTAAGAATTTAAAGGTGGGAACTAGGGTTTCCAGGGATCCACTTGTAGCTATTAGGACATCTCTTTATTTGATCCAAGGCACTCAATTGGAATTGGAGTCCTAACCTATCCAATTGGAAGATATTCAATAAGATCATAACCGAACCTCCATTAACCTAATTCTCAACGGATGAAAGTTGTGAAGATTGGAAGTGATTCCATCACCTAACCATGTCCAGGAGATTATGGTAGACAACAAGGTATACCGATCCTACAACTAATTATGGGAGAGTTATGAAGAATATAAAGGATACCATCACTCCGCGATGCCTAATGGACGATGGAGAACAACAAGATTTCTATTATCACAAACTCCAAAGACAAAAAGAAAGTACTTCAAGCTATTGCAGATCCATTGTAATTTAAGTCACAATAAACCATTAAACATTAAAAGTATTCCTCAAATATCAAACTAGAATCAAAGGAGCTCAACAATAACAAGAATCAAATAAGAAAAGCATCCTAATCATGCTACAAGCTTCACCCCTTAGCCCTAACTAAGGGATCTAGCCAACCATTGACATCATTGGATTAAAAACACTAGAAGAAAGCATTAAAAACTAAAGAAAAGAGAAGAAGAACTCTCGGGAAGTGGCTCCGCCCTTTTCTCTACTTCTCCAAACCCTTGATATCCTAAAAAGTGACTAGAAACCCCTATTTATAAGCAAAGTTCGGAAAATCACAAAACTGGATCTAATTTAGGCATACTGCGTAACGCCTTCGACGTCATCGAAGGGGTTTGAATATGAAAGTCACGCCATTTCTTCTTTCGCGCTACGTAAGTTTCTGTGTCATCGAACCGTCCTTCGATGTCATTGAACAAAGCTTCGATTCATCGAACTAGTCTTCGAGTCATCGAGAATGTGTCCAAACGGTCATCAACCAACTCGATGACATCGAATATTGCTTCAATTTATTCAATAAATTCAATGTCATCGAGCAGTATTCGATGTCATCGAGTACCTTCCTTTGAGTTATCAAACATGTCTTCGATTGATCGAGAAATGCACCCAATATGTCCAACAACCAACTCGATTTTCCCTCATAAATTTGATGTCATCGAACGGTTCTTGATGACACGATCTTTGTGATCTTTGTCCTTGTTCTTTCGACTTCCTTTCTTCTCCAATTGGTTTTCTTAGATCTTGGAGTCTTGAAATCTTTACTCTTAGTCTCCAAAGATTCCTTCTTCGTTTTGGTGACTTTGGAACACTAAATCCATGCTTTTAGCGTTCTTTTCAATCCAACCCCTTAAATTCACCTTGCAACACAAACATATGTAAAATATACCATTAAGCAATATTATGTTTGTAAAACTAAGAGATAAATGGGGGATAATATGCAATATTTGACTCTAAACACCCAGGAGGATCTAGTTTTAAAACACATCCAAAATCAAGAGCTTTTCAATCAAGGCACACAACAAGCCTTCCAAGACCTTACTAAGGTCATTCAAAGGATCAAGTCACACTTAACGACTAGGGAGAAAGGGGTGCTTCCAGCCCAACCTCTCCCCAATCCAAAACCACAATGTGAAATTAGTGACCCAAGCTCTTCAAATCAAATGGAGCAAGCTAAGTCTATCACCACTAATAGGAGTAAGAAGACAATTGACAAAACCATTCTGGTACAGGCTGAAAAGCCTAAAGACCCGGAAGTAGATGAGAATGATGGACCTAGCACTACTCCACATGGTTTAGAACCGAAACCTCAAGGTAATCTGATTGCTCCATTCCCCTAATGGTTGATTGCACCAAAACCCCTCTCTAACTCTCAGGATATTCTAGACGTGCTTAAGCAAGTAAAGGTCAACATCCCTCTTCTAGATGTCGTTAAACAAATTCCTTCATATGCCAAATTCCCGAAAGACCTATACACTATCAAAAGATAGCAAAACATTCAAAAGAAGATATTTTTTTATAGAAAAAGTGAGTGTCATCCTCAAACAAGATGTGTCACATAAATACAAAGATCCCGGTAGCCCAACTATCACTTGTGTAATTGTGAACTACAGGATTGAGCATGCACTTCTTGACTTAGGGGTGAGCGTTAATCTAATTCCTTACTCAATTTACGAAGAACTGGGTCTATGTGAATTAAAACCCACGAGGACCACATTGTAACTTGCCGATCGCTCAGTTCATGTACCAAGAGGGATAATAGAGGATGTGTTAGTCCAGGTTGACAAATTCTACTATCCAGTGGATTTTATCATCTTAGACACTTAGCCCATCATAGATTTGAGCAACCAAATCCCTATCATACTTGGTCATTCATTCCTTGCTACATCAAATGTAATCATCAATTGTAGGAATGGAATCATGAATTTATCTTTCGGGAATATGACTTGAAGCTCAACATATTTTTCAATATGAGTAAACAAGCAGAGAATGATGACGATGCCCATGATATTAACATGATTGACTCTTTCGTGGAAGATAGAACACTCCTGACTCTATACTCTGACCCTTTAGAGACGTACTTGGCCCACTCCCCTAATTTAGACGATGATATGATTAGGGAGATGAATGCCTTACTTGATGCTGTGTCGGTACTTGAAGTTAACCAGTGAAGGCCACAATTTGAAAAATTGCTCCAAAATGATGTAGTGCTTCTACCATCTAGGTTTAAGGTGCTGAAGCTTGACCTAAAACCCTTGTTCACTGATCTCAAATATGTTTACTTAAGTAAAGATGAGACATACCTGGTGGTGATTTCTTCCCACCTTGAGAAGAACAAGAGAGCGTGCTTATTTCCACTCTCATTGAGCATAAAGGAGCCATTGGATGGTTAATTACAAACCTGAAAGGAATTGATCCTTTGATTTGTACTCATTATATTCATCTTGAGGATAATGCGAAGACCTCCTGACAACCACAACGTAAATTGAATCCGAACATGAAAGAAGTGGTTAAGGCTACTGAAGTCCTTAGGCTGTTGGATGTGGGTATCATATACCCTATATCCGACAGTCAATAGGTGAGTCCAACTCAGGTGGTTCCCAAGATGTCCGGAATCACCATCTTAGTCAATGCTGATAATGAACTTGTGCCAACCAAAGTCACTACGGGTTGGAGAATGTGCATTGACTACAGGAATTTGAATACCGTTATAAGGAAATACCACTACCTTTTGCCCTTCATTGATCAAATCTTGGAAAGGCTAGCTGGTCACTCTTACTATTGTTTCCTTAACGGGTATTCGGGCTATAATCAGATAGAGATAGCCCTTGAAGATCAAGAGAAAACTACATTCACATGCCCCTATGGCACCTTTGCTTACCGAAGGATGTCATTCGGGTTGTGTAATGCCCTCGCCACTTTTCAGCGATGCATGTTAAGTATCTTTTCTGACATGGTGAGGTAGTATTTAGAGGTCTTCATGAACAATTTCTCTGTCTTTGGTCCATCCCTCAACGAGTGTTTGGAGAATCTGAAAAATGTTCTAAAGCGATGTGAAGAGAAGAATTTAGTGTTGAACTGGGAGAAGTGTCATTTCATGGTTCCTAAGGGAATTGTTCTTGGACACATTATTTCGTCCAAGGGAATTGAGGTAGACAAGGCTAAAATTGACCTTATCTCCAACCTACCTCCACCTAAGAGCATACAGGACATGTGATCCTTCTTAGGACATGCATAATTTTACAGACGATTCATAAAGGACTTTAGTCATCTCTCTCATCCTTTATGCAATTTACCTCAAAGGGACATACCATATGAGTGGACCGAGCAATGCCATGAAGCTTTCACTAAGCTCAGGGGCATGTTGACAACCGCACCTATCATGCAGCCACCCGACTAGAGCATTCATTTTGAAATCATGTGTGACGTATCCGACTATGCTATTGGGGCAATGTTAAGTCAAATAAAAGAGAAGAATCCCTATGTTATTCATTATGCGAGTAGAACTCTACATTCTGTCCAAGTAAACTACTCTACTACGGAGAAGGAACTCTTAGTCGTAGTGTTCGCTTTGGACAAATTTAGGTCCTATTTAATTGGATCCAAGATCATCATCTACACTGATCATGCGGCGTTGAAGTACCTTCTTTCTAAATATGATGCTAAACCCCGCTTGATGAGATGGATCCTCCTACTCCAGGAATTTGATTTAGAAATAAAAGATTAAAAGGGAGTAGAGAACGTAGTGGTTGACCATCTTTCACGACTTGATCTTCCTGATTCCCTTGAGACGACACCTATAAACGACATGTTCCTTGATGAACAACTATTTAAAATCTCCCACTTATCTTGGTTTGCTGATATTACTAATTATCTTGCCACAGGTTTCACGCCAACTCATTGAACTACACAAGATAGGAAAACGTTCTTCGCCGAGGTACGTAAATTCTTCTGGGATGATCCATACTTGTTTAAGTATTGCCCAGACCAAATTCTAAGGAGATGTGTGCTAGACAATGAACTCTAAAGTGTCATCTCCTTCTATCATTCTCAGGCCAGTGGTGGTCATTTTTCTGCTTAAAAGACCACGACCAAAATTTTACAGTGTGGCTTTTACTGGCCCACAATGTTCAAGGACACTCATGAGTTTTGCAAAGCTTGTGAGCGTTGTCCTGTCGAATAATGATGCCACTGAATCCCATTTTGATGATTGAAGCATTTGATTATTGGGGCATTGATTTCATGGGGCCGTTCCCCCAATCCTTTGGGAATTTATACATTTTGCTATCAGTAGACTATGTCACTAAATGGATCAAAGCGATCCCATACTAGAATAATGACCATCGTACGATCATTAGATTTTTCAAAGAAAACATCATTTCCTGGTTCGGAACGCTTCGGGCCATCATTAGTGACGGAGGTTCACATTTTTGTAATAGACCATTTGAGAACTTAATAAAGAAATATGACATCTCTCATAATGTGAGCACTCCATACCACCCGCAGACAAGTGGGCAAGCTGAGATTTCCAATAGGGAGATTAAACAAATTTTGGAAAAGACGGTTAACCCTGACCGTAAGGATTAGTCAACTCACTTAACCGATGCTTTATGGGCCTATCGTACTGCCTTCAAGACCCCAATTGGAATGTCTCCCTTTAGACTCGTCTATGAGAAAGCTTGTCACTTGCATGTGGAGTTGGAACATAGAGCCTACTGGGCTATTAAAAATATTAACTTTAACATGGACAATGCTGGCTCGTTATGCAAACTTCAATTAAATGAACTCGAGGAAATTCGGAATGACGCATACGAGAACTTGAGAATTTACAAGGACAAGATGAAGGTATTCCACGACAGGAACATCCTTCGAAAATCATTTTTGACTGGTCAAAAAGTCCTTTTGTACAATTCTCGGTTACATCTTTTTTGAGGTAAACTCCGATCTCGTTGGACCGGCCCTTTCACAGTTATTAATGTCTATCCTCATGGGGCCGTCGAGATAAAGAATCCGACAAATTGACAGTGTTTTTTAAAGTGAATGGACATTGGTTAAAGCCATTTGTTGAGAAGTTTGAATCAGAGGATATGTCCATACCTTTGATTGATCCTATTTACCATGATTGACCTCCTAGTCTGATGGAGGTGTAGTTAGGATTATTGCTTTCATAGGATAGTTTGCTTTTATTATTTAGTCTGTGTGCTAGCCCATCTTCATGTTGAGATCCTTGGAATAGTTGCAATTCTCCTTCCTCAGGTACTACCTTTCCTTCACTTCTCCTCTCTTTTCGTTGCCTAATATGCATTACATGCTTATTTATTTTACATTAAGGACAATGTAGATTTTAGGTTGGGGTGTGGATTAGGTAAGCTAATCAGCGTTTTCCTAGTTTTGAGAAAAAATTGTGGAAATTTTCAATTTTTCATGATGAAACCAGTTTGGAAAAGATAAGTTGTGTATTTAAGAATGCTTTGAGTATGATGATAAGATAGAAATTGAATTTTGAATTGTTAGAGTTTAATCGACTAAGTAATCTTGCACTTAAAGTTCTTGTACTCAATTTATTAAGGGAAAGTTTGAATATCATGTTAATCTAAATCCCAAGACACGTTCAATTTACCTTCTGTGAATGGTACTAGAATTTTTGATTGTTAGTATGATGATCATTGAAAGATATTGAGAATCGAGTCTGGAGAATTTTATCCAACTTAAAAGATGGAAAGAACTAGTTAAAAAACAAGAGATCGACAAAAAGGTCGTGAATGGCGAAAAGACTGAAAAAGAATGAAAAAGTTTGAAAAGAGATTGAAAAATCTGGAAAAATAAATGAAAAGTTTGAAAAGATTGAATGAATAGAAGTGACGATCGATATAAAATCAAAAACTAAAAAAAAAAAAAAAACAAAAGGAAAAGAGGATAAGTTCGGAATCAGTACTTGAGTTCTCGACTAGTCTTGAAGTAATGAGCACGGATAACATTATAAAAAGATAGTACTTTTATGGGAAGTAAGTTAATTTGCACTAAGCACATTGAAAGACTTTACATATGAACTTATGCTCTGAAAGAATTGATAAAGAACCTACTTGAGTGATTGCTTATGTGATTCGGCTTTAGGTTTTCAAAATCCAGCTTTCTTGTCGTAATTCTACTCATTCATACTTGATTGCACAAAGGATTGATTTCTGAAAAACATTTGAGCATTGAGAATCGAAGATTATTTCACGCATGTTTTGCTCGGGACTAGCAAAATGCTGGTTGGGGAGTGTGTTGACTGTTAAATATTGCATATTTTGCCCTACTTATATCTTAGATTTGCGAACACGATACTGCTTAATGTTATATTTTATACATGTTTGTGTTGCAAGGGGAGTCAGAGAGCTTAGATTGAAAAGAATGCTAAAAGCATAGATTTGATATTCAAGAATCACCAAGGCGAAAGATGGATCTTAAAAGACCAAGAATAAAGAATTCACATACCAAAGCTCGAAGGAAACTAAGTATAAAAGCTAAAGAAAAGACTTGAAAGAATCCAGAATCTGTAGCAGAAAACAGACTATTCGGTCCGACTGAACCCACGTTTGGTCCGACCGAAATCATTTAAAATAGTCAGCTGTTGAGGCATAAAATAAGCAAAGAAGTGAAGAAGAGAAAGATCAAGAAAATCAGTTTGAAGATAAAGAAATCAGGTTTAAAGACTACTTTGCGCGGGTTCGCGCAAAGTGAATAGATTGCGCTGGACCGCGCAAAGTAAATGGGTTGCGCGGGTTGATCAAGGAAGACAGATTGCACAGGACTGATAGATTGTGCGAGACCGCACAAAGCATGTCGTTTGCGAGTGTCCACGCAAAGTGTTTTGCGGTGGTATAAAAATGGTTGGATGTTATTTTGTCCCACATCGACCAGAACAGAGATTTACACCAGGAAAAATGTCTATAAATACCCCGTTCTTTCTCTCAAAAGGGGTTAGAAGATTTCAGAGTGGAAGAAAGACGAAGAAGAAGACAGAAGGTGCAAAGGAGCATTGGGCTCATATAGTTTACGCGGACTCGCGCAAAGGAGCATTGGGCTCCTGTAGTTTGCGCGGACCCGCGCAAAGCATGTCGTTTGCGCGGACCCGCGCAAACCAACTGCTAGACAGTCTATAACAACAATGGGCTGATATGCTACTGGAATGGCTAGAGTCTTCAAATCTTCAAGTTCTTCTTGTTCAGGAGGAAGGGAAGAATCATCGACGAAAAGACGTATTCCTCCTAAGTCTCAGGAGATTACCGGAATAACACTGAAATGCTGATGAAATCTTTATTCTCTTGAAGACTGATTGGTCAACTTGTCAATTCCTCCTAAGTCATAGGAGATGATTGAAATCATTGTCGTTATGCTGTCGAAATTCATATTTAACTACGATAATTGTAACTTACAAGGAATTCTTTGTAAACTATCTTAGAATCAAGGGATATCAGAGGATGTAAATGAATTCAGAATCAATAAAATGTGATGATTGTCTTTGTAACTGTTCCATTATTATGTTTGAATAAGATAATGCTCCCAAATCAAATACATTTGTTTCCATGTCGAAACAAAATGGCGACTCTCTTGGGGACCTTTATCTTATTTAACACTAACATTGGGAAAGTTGCGAGACTCTCATTACTGTTTTTGGCGTCTGGTAGATGCCAAAATGGCGACTCTCAGTGGGAACATCCTCCCCTTCATCTCTAAAATAGTTTACTTAATCTTTCGCATACTAATTTCATGTATGTTTCGTTATGGAAGGTACCCAAATTCAATCACATAACATTGCTAATGGCTAACGTTGTGAGAAAAGTGAACTTCCGATTCACTGCTACTGGGTTTGTAATTGAATATGCGCCAAGCCAAACTCCTGAGCATACTAAAGCAAGCACTACAAGCAGGCGCAAAGTGACTCAAGTAAAAGCGGGAGTCATTTCTGTCTCACCCCAACCACAAGAAAGTGATGAGAACTGGACTTTGGTCTTGTCCAAAAAGACAAAAGCAAAGACCTTAAAGAACCGCAGGGCGAAATTGCTTGTACCAAGAGTTGAGGGACCAATCACGCGTAGTATAGCAAGAAGAAAACCCGAGCTCGCTCCTCCGGCGATTTATCCTGAACAAGCTGCTTCGCAGTTCTCATTGCACGATTTTCCAGCTTTGGTTGCTCCAAAGACCAAATGGACAGAATTGCAGAAAGGCAAAGCACTGATGATAGGATCACCGATGCCCGTGTCACCTCAAACAAGCTCGCCCATAACTGTATCACCTCGATCGGTTAAAAGCACGGGAAGTACACAAGAGTCAAACGAGACTCCAATTTCTCCCCTCTTTATAAGTCCTGTTACGTCAACATACTCTCGTTTTACTCAAAAAACAGCTTCGACAAACAGTCAAGAGGCCGCAGTATATATGGCAGAGACGGGTCAAGGAAAAATACCAACTACTGAAGAACGTGTTGATCAAATGGCAGAGGCACAAAGAGTGCTAATGGATGAATGCCGGAACCTCAGAGAAGCTCTGGCAACTCTGGCACATAATGTAGCCCAGATAGTGGCTCCACCCATGATGGGAGCAACAAATGGATAAGAGAACCAACTTGTAGGCTCCCGTCCGCAGGGGATAGGATCGCGAGGGTCAGTTCCAGTGACAAGAGCTATAACACAGGATGATGTAAGACAAGTCGTCGAAGAAGCAGTCAGAATAGAAAGGGAGCGCGCGAATACCGGTCGTTTCAGATACCGAACACCCTACCCGAGAGAGGTAGAGGATGTTCCGTTTCCAGCCAATTTTAAGCATCCAGATTTCCAGAAATTTAATGGGGAAGGATCACTAGAAGAACACCTGATGCATTTCATCACCAGCATGGGGAATTTCTCCACGATACCTCAATACTGTTTACGCTTATTTGGATCATCATTGACAAGTAAAGCTTTCAGGTGGTATTCAAATTTAGCACCAGGATCTATATGCACATGGGAAGAAATGCAAGATGCTTTCATGTCAAACTTCTTCTCGTCAGAGCGCGATGTTAGCATCACAGAATTCGCTTCAGTACGACAGCGAGAAGGAGAACCAGTTGAAAAATTCATAGACAAATAGAAGACACTGGGGGCATCGTGTAGGCAGTTGCCGGAAGAAAAGGAACAAGTCAAAATGTGTCTGAACTCTATGGAGACAGGAATTGCGTTCGGACTCACCAGCGCTGATATCTGAACCTTTCACGATTTGGCTACCAAAGCCCATATATTGGAATTAATGACTCGTAAGATGCCAGCATTTCATCATGAAACTGTCAGAAGAATACCTGGCAGGACAACCGTCAACACCATCAATCGGGATAAGAAAAATCAAGATGCGAGGGGCTCAAGAGACAAAAGACCGGAAGGAAAAGAAAGCTGGAATCAATCAAGGGACAGATACGGCGGAAAAAAGCCCAGAATGCTCGATTCTCATGAAGGATTTGAGTTTGATAAAGAGGACGTGGTGCTTATGATGCAACAATTGTTAAAAGCAGGTACCCTGGAATTACCAGAACCAAAACGCCCTGAAGATGTGACGAGGACTCGAGAAAGAAACTTTTGCCGTTATCATCGCCTAGTGGGACATCCGACGGAAAATTGTTACACGTTAAAATGTATCATACAGCGAATGATAAATAGAGGTGATATAATAACCAGCGAAAGCAAAGAAAAGAATACAAGGGCGACAGTAAATGTATTATCAATTCAAGAAAAGACTCGGGGAATAAAAGAGAAGGGAGATCAAGGTCGATAAGAAATGCGACAATGATTATGTTGCGATCAGGGAAGCAGATAATGAGTCCGGTAAAGCAAAAAGCAGGAGTTATAAGGAAAGAAGTGACTGAAAGACAGAATACTGAGGATAGAAGTAGAAATGGAGACGCAGCGACAAAAGTGGCTTATGACGTAGTTAGCCACTTGAAGGGTATATCGGCATGTTTAAGTATTATGATGCGCTCAAGTTGTCAGAAGAATTTCGGCAGAGTTTGATTCAAGTACTGTCTGATCACGATGTGAGAGAAACTTTACTGATAGAAATGAAGAATGAAAGAAACAATGAAAAGATGAATTGTCTACCAGTAATATCTTTCTCTGATGATGATTTAATTGGTGAAATGGAACATAACAGGCCATTGATGATAGAAGGGTACATTTGCGAAAAGAAGATAAAACAGATTATGATAGATAATGGGTCCGCAGTGAATCTTTTGCCACTCTCCATGATTACTAAATTGGGTTATCGCCGTTCAGATTTGCGTCCCAGTGGAATGATGATACAGGGGTTTAATCAAGATGGACAACGCGCACTCGGTAAAATTACAGTAACATTGGAAGTGGGTGAATTAATCACTACTGTTGTATGTCACGTTATAAATGCTATGATGACATATAACCTTCTCTTGGGAAGGCCGTGGATACATCAGTACAATATTGTACCTTCTACTCTACACCAATGTTTCAAATACTGTAAGGACGGAATGCAGTGTAAAGTAATGGCTGATGCGAAACCCTATACAGAAGCTGAGTCTTTCTTTGCGGATGCTAGCTATTATAAATGTTTCTCCAAAGAAGTGGAAATGATGATGGAAAGAGAGTCTTAAAAGATGTCCAAATAAATAAAGTTAGAGAAGAAAGGGCGGAATCTCCTGGGACTACAGAAGCAAGAAAAAAGTTCTATTTTGTACCAAAGCGCCTGAGACAACCGGGACAACCGCCGTTGACATTGTTGTCGATAGAACAGCTGAAAGTCTTACAGTCCAATTACACAATGCCCTTACCCAATATCGAAAGATATAAGCCATTTGCAGCCGCCCCAGGAACATTTCAAGTCAGAGCCAGTGCTAAATATCCTGAAGCAATAGAGTTTCACGCTGCAGCAGAGGTGAAGAATGAAAACACAAGCAATATATATCATGGAGAGTTAGCACCGCAGAATTTAAGAAAATACAGTGTAGTAAGCAAGAAAATCATGAGAAATATGGGTTTTGATTGTGACAAGCCCACTAGACTGAATCATGGGAAAGGAATTCAAATCCCTCTCGGAGTTAATCAGGAAAAACGGAGAAAATTCCAAGGATTAGGAGCAGAATCATCAGTAAATATGGTATCAGTAAATATGACTCTAGCCGAACAAATGTCAGAGCAAGATGCTAAGGTAGTCGAGTATCCTGAAACCGCTCCAAGACAAATAGAAGACGGGGGCAGCCGACGATAGATGGCTTGCGAGAAATAAATTTGGGAACAGCAGAAGAGCCAAGGAATACATTCATCAGCGTCAGTCTTTTAGATCAGGAATTTGAGAAATATAGCCAACTTCTCAAAGAAAATAAAGACGTCTTCACCTGGACATATGAAGAAATGCCGGGATTGGAACTCTCTATAGCAATGCATCGATTAAATATTTCCAAAGAAAAGAAACCAGTAAAGCAAGCACAAAGGCGATTCCACCCAGACCTGATTCCATTAATCGAAAAAGAAGTAAATAAACTAATAAAGGTTGGGTTCATCAGAGAAGTTAAATATCCCAAGTGGATATCAAACATTATTCCGGTGAAAAAGAAGAATGGGCAGATTAGAGTATGCATTGACTTCAGAGATCTGAATGAAGCATGTCTAAAGGATGACTTCCCTCTCCCGATAACAGAATTATTAATTTATAGCACTACTCAGTATGCTATTATGTCCTTTATGGACGGATACGCATGTTATAATCAAAGCAGGATGGCACCCGACGATGAAGAGGCAACGGCTTTCAGAACGCCGCTTGGAATTTATTGTTATAAAGTTATGCCTTTCGATCTCAAAAATGCTGGGGCAACATATCAAAGGGCGATGAAAAATATTTTTTAAGATATGATGCATAAACATGTTGAATGCTATGTTGATGACTTGGTGGTCAGGTCGGGAGATCATCAAGAACACCACGAACATTTAGCATCAGTCTTCCGTCGGCTCAGAAAGAAGCAACCAAAGATGAACCCTGCTAAGTGTGCATTTGGAGTATCTTCTGGCAAATTCCTCGGCTTTGTTGTACGACACAGAGGGATCGAGATTGATCCAGAAAAAATTAAGGCTATTCAAAATATGCCGCCACCAACGACGTTGAAGGAATTGAAAAGCTTACAAGGAAAATTGGCATACATTCGCCGTTTCATTTCAAACCTCGCAGGAAGGTGTCAGCCATTTTCTCGGTTAATGAAGAAAGATACAAAATTTGTATGGGATCACGCCTGTCAAAATGCATTTGACTCAATTAAGGATCAAGGGGGCATCTGTTGAGGCATAAAATAAGCAAAGAAGTGAAGAAGAGAAAGATTAAGAAAATCAGTTTGAAGATAAAGAAATCAGGTTTAAAGACTACTTTGCGCGGGTTTGCGCAAAGTGAATAGATTGCGCTGGACCGCGCAAAGTAAATGGGTTGCGCGGGTTGATCAAGGAAGACAGATTGCGCGGGACTGATAGATTGCGCGAGACCGCGCAAAGCATGTCGTTTGCGCGTGTCCGCGCAAAGTGTTTTGCGGTGGTATAAAATGGTTGGATGTTATTTTGTCCCACATCGACCAGAACAGAGATTTACACCAGTAAAAATGTCTATAAATACCCCGTTCTTTCTCTCAAAAGGGGTTGAAAGATTTCAGAGTGGAAGAAAGACGAAGAAGAAGACAGAAGGTGTAAAGGAGCATTGGGCTCATATAGTTTGCGCGGACTCGCGTAAAGGAGCATTGGGCTCCTGTAGTCATGTCGTTTGCGCGGACCCGTACAAACCAAATGCTGGACAGTCTATAACAGCAATGGGCTGATATGCTGCTGGAATGGCTAGAGTCTTCAAATCTTCAAGTTCTTCTTGTTCAGGAGGAAGGGAAGAATCGTCGACGAAAAGGCGTATTCCTCCTAAGTCTCAGGAGATGACCGGAATAGCACTGATATGCTGCCGAAATCTCTATTCTCTTGAAGACTGATTGGTCGACTTGTCTATTCCTCCTAAGTCATAGGAGATGATTGAAATCATTGCCGTTATGCTGTCGAAATTCATATTTAACTACGATAATTGTAACTTACAAGGAATTCTTTGTAAACTATCTTAGAATCAAGGGATATCAGAGGATGTAAATGAATTCAGAATCAATAAATGTGACGATTGTCTTTGTAACTGTTCCATTATTATGTTTGAATAAGATAATGCTCCCAAATCAAATACATTTGTTTCCTTGTCGAAACACCAGCGACCAACGATGAAATTCAGACCTAATTTGGTTCAACCGATGGGTAATTCGATTTGACCGAAACCCAGTTCTGTCCGACCAAAGGGAGGATTTGGCACGATCGAAAGTGCACAAAAAGCTCCAGCAAAGAATGACCAATTTTGGAGTTAATTCGGTCTGACCGACAACTTAAGTTTGGTCCTACCAAACCAAGCTTGGTTCGACTAAAATAGGGCAACTGCTAAACGAAATCCTTTCCAAATTTGGACTCAACCTCGGATTCAACTTCGGTCCGACTGAAGGTCACTTCGGTCCGATCGAAGCGTAGCGTGGAAAAGTTGCAGCTACATAAATTGAGGCGATTTCAAGGTTGGCTTGTGGAATTCTCAAGTTGGTGCGTAAGGTGGAGCTTCACAACTATAAATAAGAGTCACTAGGACGTTCCTAAGCATCTTCTAGGGTTCAAGGAGTGGGGCAGAAGGGTGGAGCCATCGTCCAAGAGCTTTTTTATTCTTCCTTAGTTGGTTTTATGCTTTGCTTTAAAGACATTAGTTCAATCATGTCTATGGTTAGCTAAACCTCTTAACTTGGGCTAAGAGGTGAAGTTTGTATCATGATTGGGATGTTTAATTTGCTTTGATTCATATTTTTATTGAACTTCATTGAATTCTAGTTAATTTTAAGGAATATTTTCAGTTTTCAATGGTTTGTTGTGAGTTAACTTACAATGGATCTACAATAGCTTTAGATATCTTCTTTCCTATTTGAGATTGTTGGATTGGCAAATCCTATTGTTTGCTATTGTCCCATGTGCATGGTTGGGTGATGGAATTCCTTCTAATCTTCCCAATTATCCTCCTTTGAGGACTGGATCAATGAGAAGTTCAGAGATCTTACCATCTCTTGTTTCTCTAACTGGATAAGATAAGACTCTAATTCCAGTTGGATCTCTTGAATCATGCAGGGTAACCTCCTAATTGCTACAAGTTGATCCTTGGCACCCTAGTTACCACCTTTAAATTGATTGTTTAACCTTATTCACAATTACTCCTTTAAATTTAGATTTCTTATTTAGATTTAGATCTTTGTCTAGTTCTAGTTCAGTTAAATTCAGAATACATACAATTTTAGTCCCTGTGGATTCAACCTCGGTCTCACCGAGATTATTACTACATCACGACCCTACACTTGGGGTTGTCAACACTAAACTGGAAAATCTGTGTTGATAGACTGTTTCGATGCAATCGAACAGGTCTTCGATGGCATAAAAAATCCTCCGCATCTCTCTAACCTATATGTTCATTTCTCGATGGCATAAAAAATACTTCGATGGCATCGAAGCAAAGGCTTCGATGGAATCGAAGATCCATCGATGACATAACAAAATGCTGCCTATTTATATACAGGCACGAGCAGACTTTCTCATTTTCAATCTTTTCCTTGCCCATTCATCTTCCCTTCACTGTCGGAGCTCTGTGGATGATTTATCTTGTTATTCCTCTTCCATTTTTGCTTCAATCTTGGTAAGGCATCCCATTTCTTGGTTTTCATTCTCATCTTTCTTGGTTGGGTTGCCTCATTTTATGGTTTTAGGACCGATTTGAGGTTTTGTCCTTCATTTGTGCATCTTGGTTAGGTTTTCTTGGTAAATTTTCTTCATTTTGAGATTGCACTATGGCCAAAGACAAAGGCAAGGCCATTACTCGAGGAGAGTCCTTTAGGGCTAAGAAGACAAAGTTGTAAGTTGCTTGTCATATCTCCATCATTTCCTCTCCTCCAAAAGCCTCATATGAAATATTTAGGTGGAAGGAATTGATTTTAAAATGTATTGTGGACTGTAAATGCATTTAGCCTTATGGGATTGAGCCCATGTTAGACGTTGTTGGATGGGACAACGTACTCAATCTTGGCAACACACCTTGGCACGTACAGGTATATCAATTTTTGGCATATTGCCACTCTGTAATTCTAGATCCACCATCCATAGATATCACTATAAGTATGACCACCACTCAGATCACCCTTGACATGATTGCTCGACTCATTGGGGTGTCAGTATTTACTATCGGCATAACTAACCATGATTTTAATTCTCCAGGAGTTTGGGGTAATGTCACCAGGTTCTTGTGCAAAGGTATGACGATCCCAAGGCATAAGGGGAACCATTTGCATTCTATGCATCTAGACTCCAAGATCAGAGTTCTTCATGATATTTTCAGTACAAGCATATATCCCTGTGAAACCAATAGGGCTGACATCACTCCTTTCATGCTTAACATTCTCTATAGTGTTTGTCAAGGGATTTGACTGTGTCTGCCAACCATCATACTCTGTCAGTTAGCCTTCATTGTCTGGGGAAGTCATCTTAAATTTCTCCCATTTCCAAGTCTCATTTGTACGCTATCCCGGTTTGTCAGGCTGTTACACACATCGAATCATCCATGTCCTACTACTCGTTTCAATCATGACAACATCTTGAACATGAACTTAAACGATCAACTGGTTCTCGTCGCGTCACTAGCACTTCTAAGCGACATCAAAGAACAGGATGAGACCGAGGGCAAAAACATGGACATACCGACAGCTGGAGACTCTTTCCCATCACTTGTCATCCCTTGTAGCTCGGATTCAACTCACACTTGCATCATCGGCGCCATCCAGATCCCATAGGAAAAATTCTTCAAGGACATACCCGCTTGGAAGAGCGGCTCAAGCGTTGCGAGGCAAGACTTTTAGGCATGGAGCAGATGTTGAAGACACTACTGTGCTGCGGTGATTCCACTTTGCGTAAGAGTGGTTCGTCCAGTTAGGGTCGGGTTCAGCGATGCACAGTTAGGGTCTTAGGCTTGTGGCATTAGTTATTTTATTGGATGCCCTAGCTAATCTGATCGATCTTTATTTGTATATCAGTGATCAGATGTTATTTTTGTTTGTTGTTTATGGATAGTTGTGCCCTACTTGGGCTTGTTACTGTGGTACATGGATGATTTTTTTTTTTCCGTTTTATGGTGTTTTTGATATTTTGAGATTTTGGATGATTATGCCATATTTGGGCATCTTTTATGATATATTTATCATTGTGGCATGATTTGTTGTTATCGCATAATTCCTTGCACTTGATTCATATTCTTGTAGAATTATTTGATTGTTTAATCTATCTTCCAATCCTAAATAGTAAATTGATTCTCCAACTTTAGTATTCTATGACATGCTATTTATGTTACTAACCCTTTGCCAATGATTGACAAAAAAAGGGAGAACCATACTCTCACCATTAGGTGTGAATCTGTTGTGGCGCAATGGTGATGCAGGAAGATAGGGGGAGTACAAACTCAACTCAAGTCAACTCAAGAACCAAGTTCAAGTCTTTGAATATTCGTTGTAATTGAGTAGTAATGTTGAAAGTTTCGTAATCATGAGTTGTACGTATCATCTAGGGTTTATTAGGATTTTTTCATGTAATTAACAAAGAGAGAGATGGAAAGTGCCCTTATTTGTCAATGTACGTGAATGTTGAGTCCTAGAGTCAAGTGAGCCTCATATGAAGACTACAAGACCAAGACTCAACAAGTTGAAGAAGTTCAAGTGTACTTTATAAGTATATTAAGCCTCACTTCAAAACCAACCCTATTATGTAAAAGACCCACATGAAATAAATCTATCTTGCCCAAAACCACATTTGCAAAACCTTTGGTAAGCTTAGATTAGAGTTTTTTTAAAAGTTTATGGAGATAGATGCAAATAGAAAAATTTAATGTTCTGTCGATTGCAATCGAGTAGCTTCGATAGCATCGAACACCTATTCGATGGCATTAAAATAGTGGCCTTACGAGTCTAGCAACCAACTATGAAAATCTTGGCTACGTTCGATGGAAGTGAAGGTAGTTCGATGAAAAGTTTTGATGGCATCGAACCTACTTCAATGACATCGACTAAAGGCCAAATATCTCCAGCAAGCCTTGAGAAGTCGCATTAATTTTGAAGTAGGATTAAAGTTTTGAAAGTCCAATTCACCCCCCTCTAGAACACTTGGGCATAATTTTGTACTTCAATTAGTGGTTTAGTTATAATTTTGCTATCAGTACTTTGATGCTTTATGTGGGAACCAATTTATTTGACATTCAAATATATGTTGGTATATGAATGATGGTTTAAACGCTCTATAATTCGTCTTGATAGGATAGGACTTCGATTCCATTTGAGTAATCCAATTGAATCAAGTAAATTAAACATTAAGAATGACTATAGGAGATTAAGAATGACTATAAGAGAATCTTTGGTGCTCAAGTGGTTTGTATCTTATTGATTTCCTTCTTTATTTTACTCAATTACATCATTCCTTAAATCAAATTCTATAGATTAGTTCTAGTTCTAGTTATAGTTCTAAAAGTGTTAAAAAATCACATAATTTTAAATCCCTGTAGGTTCAACGTCGGTCTCACCGAGTTATTATTATATTGAAGCCTTGCATTTGGGGTTTGATCGAATCAAGTTTTGCACTCCATTAATGAATTTTAGACTTCTATTATCTGGATTGTTTTTAAATTTGCTTGAACTTATATGAATTCATTCATTTAGTTTCAAAATATCTTTCACATTTTTTGCTCAGGACTAGCAAAATGTTGGTCAGGGGGTATGATAATGCCTAAATATTATATATTTATCATCTTAATTACATTACCTTTCTTATTATAAGTGTTAATTTGAAATAATTATATATAATTTCTACATGCAAAGTAATGTTGGACTTAAAGTAGAATGCATGCTTAAGAGGAGGATTTAATGCTCAAAAGAATGATTAATGAAGAATTGGAGATTTGGAGGACATTAATGAAGAATTTACATGCCAAAGATTTTTATTTTTATTTTTTTTACAAAAAAAAATAAATAAATACAAAGGATGAAGAAAAGACTAAAAAATCACATAGTGCATTAACAGAAATAACAGACTATTCGGTCCCACCTAAGGATGGTTCAGTCCAACCAAATGTGCACATAATAGTCCAATAAGAAATAGTGAGTATTAGAGTTAATTCAGGTCGACACTTAGGTACGAATGAAGCCATGTTTGGTGTGATCGAAGGAGAGTTCGGTGCGACCTAAGGGAGGGAGATAGTTCATATGGATTTTCAAGAAATTCAGCTATAACCAAGAGACATGTTCGATGCGCCTGAAGTAATGTTTGGTGCTGAAGTGTAATAAAAAGTATAAAAATTTGAAGTCTATTCCAAGTCGGTGTGGATTTTTCCTATTTAAGTTTTCTTAAGTATGAATTAGGGATTAGGAGAGAGACCTAAGGGTGTCCGAGCTTCCACTAATCCATCATTCTTCTTCAATCTATTAATTTTAGTTTGTCTTTTTAGTTTTTTTTTATTCTCTCTCTAAGTTGTTAGCCATACTAGGTTAATCTCTTAGATAAGGATAATGGATGAAGCATGTAGCTCAATTACAATATTTAGTTTATTTGGTTCAATAAAAATGCTTATTATAATTATAGTAGATTGAAATAGATTTGTATTTTACTTTAAACATCTTGCATTGTTTATATTTGGATTTGTAGTGCACTACAGGTACAATGAATGCATTGATTTAACAGTTTTTTTTCCTGAATTAGAGAAGGATTCAATGTTTATAATTAATTGATTTATTGTAACCTAAGGGAGCTTTAGACACTTTTGATTCCCGACGATTAAAATCCGAGTGCTTCATGTTGGGACTCAAATATTGCATAATTTCCCCCATTTATATCTTAGTTTTATGAACATGAATTCACTTAATATTCTATTTTACTCATGTATGTGTTGCAAGGTGAATTTAAGTGCTTGGATTGAAAAAGGGTGTTAAAAGCATGAATTTGATGCTAAAAAATCACCAAGGCAAGGGACGGATATTCGAAGACCAAGATTGAAGAATTCACATGCCAAAGATCCAAGAAAAACAAGTGAAGAATAAAGAAAATCGAAGATTTGAAGTGAAGAATCCTAAAATCGTCCTGAAAAAGTGTATTCTAAAGCTCTGAGGTATATTTTGGGAAACTGTGTATATTTGAGGCGGTTTCTAGGGTTTTGCAACTTTTTTCGAAAAGTGGAGTTCTCTACTTATAAATAGGGCTTCCTAGGGCATTCCTAAGCATTATTAAAAACATTCAAGAGCAATATTTAGGATTTTTTAAGGGTTTTCAATTTTATAAGTTGTTTTTTTCCTTTTAAACCATTTCTATTTATATTTATTTCTTTCTTGTTCCTTTCTTTCTCTATTCTATTTATGTTTTTCCAAGTTCCCTCTAGCTCAAGCTAGAAAGGAAGCACAAGGGTTTAATAATTCTTTAAGTTATGATGATTGATTGTTTTAATGATGAAAAGAATGATGTATGCATGTTATCTATTGTTTAGGTTTTGTTTTTTATCCTCTTGTGAGATTCATATGTTTCCATCATATGAGATCCACATTGATGGACAGACTTTTACCCTAGATCAATCAAATTTCCTAGATAGGAGAGGTTCTCAACTTGTTATATTTCTTTGATTTTCATTATCTCATTGATATTGAATTCTTAAAATCACATACGCTTGAGAAATATATCAATGGTGCAAATTCATGATTTTCGAATCTTTTATATCATTTATTTAAAATGTTTAAATTATTTATTTTCCGATTAGGCTGACCATAGTGCTCAGATCCTAGTTATGTTATCCAAGTCATCATAATTTTGGAACATTAACCTATGTGTGGAACTTTGAAGCTTGGGTGTTTTTTAATTCAGTTGAATTACATCCATTCAAAAATCCCAAAATCAAATCATCAGATTAACTTTTATTTTAGTTTGTTTCGCATTTGATTTTCTCCTTCTCGTAATTCATCTCCCTATGGATCGACCCTGTATTCACAGGATATTACTTGAACCTATGCACTTGGAGGCAAACAATTAAGTTTTTGGCGTCGTTGTAGGGGAGAGACTGAGATAGATTAGATTTGTACTAGATGACTAAGCCAAGTTCTCTTCTAAACCCTCCAAATTTATTGTAGATGTTTTCTTCTTCTTCTTTGAAAGTAAATTCAGTTTGGTCTTTCAAGCACTAATTATGACATAAGGTTGCCCTGCTTGGGATTTTATTACTCAAGTGCTAAGGTTGTCTTACAGTTGTTTGATCACAAAGATCATCTGCTGAATCTATTTTCCAGTTTAGCATAGTTTAATTTCTGCATTAGCTTTACTTTTATTGATTTATTTTTTATTTTTGCTTTATGGATTGAACCCTCATGGTTGGCCCTGCCATCAGGGTTGTTGATTTAATTTTTTCTTTATGGATGAACCCTTATGGTCGGCCCTGCCACTTGGGTTGTTGAATTATTTTTGCTTTGTGGATTGAACCCTCATAGTCAGCCCTGTCGCCTGGGTTATTGATTTATTTTTGCTTTGTGACTGAACCCTCATGGTTGGCCCTACCGCCTAGGTTGTTGATTTATTTTGATTTGTAGATTAAACCCTCATGGTCGGCTCTGCCGCCTGGGTTGTTGGTTAAGTTTTTTTATTTTTATTTAAGTATCATACTTGCTATTTGAATTAGTGGTATTTGTTGTGTGGTGTGAATGGTTTATGTCCCGTTGGAGTAGGGATCGAAACATTCGACTCTCCTCCGAAGGCGGACTAGTTCCAGGCCTTAATCATTTACTTAGAAGAGGCACTCAACATCACTTGGATTCCATGACAGACCCAGTTGATAATCCAAATCCAAATCTGTCAGATCCAACTATAAATCAAAACAGAGAAAATCAACCCAATCCTCCTCTTGAGGATGAAAATGAAGTTCATAAGAATGTGTTAAACCAACCACGAACTTTACATGAACATCTACACCCTGAGAGATTAACTTTACCATCTTGTATAGTGTTCCCTGCTCACACAGGGAATATTGATTTTAAACCAGGTGTGATTCAATTGATTCCTAAATTTCATGGCTTAGATTCTGAAAGCCCCTACTTGCACCTTAAGGACTTTGAGGAAGTAATTGCAACATTACAAGTAAACAATGGCAATAGGGATATACTTAAGCTTAGGTTATTCTCATTTTCGGATTGGACCAAAGCATGACTTAACTCTCTAAGACCTAATACCATCACTACATGGCAAGCCTTAAGTAGAGAGTTTTTGAAAAAGTTCTTTCCTGAGTACAAAACAAATGTACAAAATAAGAAATCATGTCATTCTCCCAAAAGGGGAATGAACTATTTTTTCAATCTTAGGAGCACTTCAAAGACCTTCTAATTACTTGTCCACATCATGGTTATGAACCATGACACATGATTGATGCGTTCTGAAAGGGGCTTACCATGGATACCCGTCAGTTCATTGAGATGATGTGTGGTGGAACCTTTCTTGACAAAGATCATAATGAGGCATGGGATTTTCTAGATATGTTAGCAGAGATACATAGACATGGGATGTCTCTGCTAAATCAGACCAAACTAGACCCATTCCTAAAGAGAAAGCGGGGATGTATGTCCTAAGAGAGGAAGACAACCTTAATGCAAATTCGCTGCATTGGCTAGAAAGGTCGAAGCCTTGGAAATTAGGAAGGTTAATATGGTTAAAGCAAACACTTCCTTAGGTAATTTTTGTAGCATTTGTGGTGGTACAGACCATGACACAAAGGATTGTCCAATAATCTTAATTGTACAAAATATCACGCATGAGCATGATCAAGCAAATGCTATAAATAACTACCAAAGGTCAGTTATATAACCAATGGGAAACACGTATAATCCAAATTGGCGTAACCATCCTAATCTTAATTGGAGGAATGGACCATAAATTAATGCGCCCAATGCATCTCAAATACCTCCACAAAATAACTTTTTTGGGTCACCTAACAATGCACCATATGTGCCCCCGTCAAAGCAATCATCTGTGGAGGATGCATTGACCACATTCATGAACTCTCAAGCTCAAATGAATCAGTATCTAATCCAATCAAATCAGGAATTAAAGATGGTCGTGGCTAGGATTGAGACTCAACTAATGCTAGGGAAAAAGGTACACTTCCTTCTCAACCTATGCGAAACCCTAGAAACATACATTTCATTGGAGACTCAAATTCAAGTGAGCTACATCATAAAAAGCTAAGGCTATCATTACCTTAAGAAGTGGAAAGGAGTCGATAACAAGACAATGCAACCGGTAGAAATACTGTAGGATGAGCTACTGTCTCAAGAGAATGATGAACCGGCTATGTTTCAATAGCCGTGTAACATCCCAAAAATTCGGGGGTCGAGCATAACTCAATACCCGAGTTTCCAGAACATCACTTATGCAACATAGATAATGAGGATTTAATGTTGTCTGCATTAGTGTATTGAACATGAGTGAGATTAAGCCAAAACAACATATCATACTCCAGAGATAGTTAAATTGCAAGCGGAAGACTGTGATAGATATATAAAATATATAAAAACTGTGGTGAGTCTTCAGAGTGTGATAACATTACCAGGTTAATAAATTTCAAGTACATTTTTAAAATATACCAAATGTGTAAGTGTAATGTCTTCTATCCCAAGTACCATAGCCCCGTCAATACAATAACAGGTCTTCATAAACCTGTTAGAGAGCTACAAGTAGGAGAACTCCTCCCCCACATCATAGTAGTCCGGCTCTGCTTCAAAAGCATCGCCATCACCTGACTCAACAAATCTGGTTGGTGTGTACAACACCGTCCCGTAACGTGGGAGTGAATGATCAACTCAGTGGACCAATAAAGCATAGGTAACATGTTATCAACTCAGTCAAGTAGTAATGATAAAGCAGTACAATCAAACAATTCTAACTACTCTTATTTAATGCAAGTATGAAATGACATGATGTATGCCCTTGCCAAACCACCCTCATGCGACACCATCTTACGTTCGCGAATGCGTTCATCCCTCAGTGCTCCACATCTACCAGGCACATGCAGTACGATTGAGCATGATTACCGAGTAATTATTAGTCCTTTTCAAACAGCAGTATTGGAAAACTAAGGTACCTCCCTTGTATAATTCCCAAACATGATCCATTTTAGGGTCGTCAGTCCTAGTTAATCTAATATGATATTATGGTTTGAGAGGCATAGCAAAGGCATCACAAAGGGCTCGTCACCTGTCAGCACGGATACAGATCCCACCGTATGCGGCTCAATTACTGGCCGTCAGCTCGAATACAAGTCTCACCGTACTCGGCTCAATCGCTGTCCGTCAGCTTGAATACAAATCTCACCGTACTCGGCTCAACTCATGCTCTAGTTGCTGTGAAGGGCTCGTCGCCAATCACAGACCTTAGAGTATACTCGAAGACACTACGGAGGACTTGTCGCCTGTCAGCACGAATACAGGTCTCACCGTATTCGGCTCTCGCCGTAGGTGTCGACAGATCGAATATAGTGTCCCATACCACCATAATCGGTTCACGTGTCTAGTTGCTCACTAGTCACTACGGGGAGGCACGAAACCCCAACGTAAGCCGACAGCTCGACCACGGTGTCCCATACTACCATGTCCGGCTCATGAGTCTTAGCGGATCGAGGTACCATGGTTAACGAGATTTCACTGGTAAGTTTGATACCCTAGGTTCAAGCGGTAGCGTCCAAACATGGTGAACATACATAAGACATATCGAGTTGCTTGACGAGCTCGGCTAGCTCGAGCGCACAACAAGTTGAACGATATGAAGTGCATAAGCACTTCGTGTGGCCAACCACTATCGCCAACCGAAGTACGACTCGAGTTCGTCGAACACATCTCACGTGGCAAATGAATCACAGCCACGAATTCAATTCTGGTACCGATTGTCTGGACTATAATCATAGCCCCAAACACAATCAATTGCAGATAGCTAAAGCAGTAATGAATCAAGATTCAAATCATACAACCAAGGTCTGATATTATCCGTTTAGGGCTGCCAGGGCTATTGCACGCACTCATTGCTCCACTACCCCATCACCCATGACGGATTATACAACGTAAATATGAATTTAAACATATGCATTTATAGATAAAAATCATAAAAGCAGTTGAGCATGTTATGAGGCACAACACAAGCATGAGTTTGTACATATTCAATTCCTAATCACACAACTATCCAAGGAAAACATACACAGTTAAAAGAAGTTAGAATCATATCTCAACACCCTTATACATACATTACAATTTACTAACTACTACACATTCAAACTTTGTAACAAACACTCAGACTACATACACCACACCACATGACATATGTTGATCACATAGGTATAAGGCCAAATCCTTTCACTAGGGAGTTGCCCCAATCATAACACGCGTACACCCACGACGGAAGTCATGGCAAGTAGGAATCCAAGTTCCATATTCATTTGAACATTTTCACAAACACTTGGCTACGCATTTCAACATATATAGTGTATAGTGGTCGTGGCGTGATTCAGGGCAAATCCCTTCTTCAAGGGGCATCGCCAATACAACAATCATATATCCATGACAATTAGTCATGGCGTGCACGAATGAGAATTCTATACTCATTCAGCCATTTTTCACAAACACTTAGAGTACACTATTACACCATACATGTGTATGTTAGCAAAACATGTATTAGGGTTATCCTTTAGCCAAGCGAGTATTTTATCCATGTATAAATATTTCATATAGCAAATAATCATGACAGTACATATCCAAGATTTATACGTATACGGTACTTTCTAGAATACACAATTCAACATACATAGTGTATATGAGCAACATGTATAGGCGAGTCTTTCGCCAAAACCAGTAATTTATCACATATAATATATTCATACAACAATTAATCATGTCAAACACATTTCCAAAATATATACGTATACCGTATTTTCTACGAATACCTAGAGTATGTAGAATTTCATATTTTTCATCTTTAATCGAAACGGAAAACGGACAACCCTTTGTACATGTGCAATTGCATGCAGATCATGAATCTATCATTATCTGCCATTGAAAGCATTGAAAACCATAACCTATACACCTAAAGTCCGCACCTTTTGTCATAGAATCGTAATGGAGTTGATAGGTTTGCTAAGCTTCCGTATTCGGCAGTTTGGCAACCTATAGAATGAAATAGGTTAGCTATTTCATAACCTACAACCACCCAAGCCCCAAATCAGATCAGGGTTAGGGTTTCTTACCTAAAAACGGGGCTGGAATCACCGGGAAAACGATGAGAACGGAGCGGTGGAGCTCGTGGAGCGGCAGGGAAGGGTGGAAGGGAGATTCTCCCACTGCTCCCACACTTTCTCTCTCTTTTCTCTCTCTTTTCTCTCTCTCAAATCTCAATTCTTATGGCTATGAGAGAGGGTTCTAAGGTCCTTATATAGTCTAAAAACTCACCGAAATAGACTTGGGAACAAGGTATACTTGGGTTTTGTCCAAAGGCATCGTTTCAGCTCAACGGAGGAGTTTTGGCGGGCCTCCTTGAGCCAAAGGTCGGACTTAAGCTCACAGACACCGGATCTACGTTCTATTAAGTTTTCGTTTCGGTCGAGATTCCAGAACACGCGTGGCGGACCAGTTTCAGTTCAACGGTCAGCGGATCTCGATCGGAGATTCCGAGTACATGTAAATGTGTATGAAATTTCTCTTGATCTGAGGGTGTCATTTGGTCTGATTCTAACGGTCTGGTTGATTAAAACTGATCCGCAAGCGAGAGGTGCTAGATTACTATTTAAGATATTTTATTTTGAATTAATTTCACATTTCTCACACTCTTCACTCCGAGCTCAAGCGAATAGCGCTGGGACACTATCTGATTTGATTTCCGAGATGGTTGTCAAGCCCCAGCGAGGCGGTCCTAGTTCCTTACCTTCGTGTTAATCGGACTTCCGATGTGCAGTCCAGATCCGATACGGAGTTTCGAGATCCTCCCGAGAGCAGCCGGGTAATAAGATTGATCCTAGATTTTAGGGTAACCTAGCGTCAATGATTCTACAAGTTTCGGGTCTTGCAGATCGTATTTAAAGTGATTGGTGCTAATTTCACAGGCACTCTAGTTTAATACTAGCTAAATCTCGCCTAATTTCTAAAGGATTTAGTCCTGAGTGATTTCGGTCTGAGGTGGTACTTAGACCTTGTAGCAATGTTTAGTTTAAGTATTGTTCTTCATCACCTAAACTTCAAGGTAGTGTCTAATGTGAAAGTACTTAGAAATAAAAAAAAAAAGGTGGTGAAGGGTGGGATTTGTGAAGGAAATGGGTTAAGGAGCGATTTTAGACTGTGGGATTCAGTTCTGACAAGTTAATAAGGTGTTAAGATCGACCCATCGCCTAAGGACGTCTAATCCCAGGTTGGCAAAAATCCAGGATGTTACAAGCCGTAACAAAAAAGGATAAAAAGACTAAGTCATATGAGCCTCCAGTTTCGTTCCTATCTAGACTACGGAATCCGACTGTCCCATGAAATATCAGAGGTGTTGATGTGGCTCCAAAAGGTTACTGTCAGTATTCCTCTGCTTGATGTCATTAGACAAATTCCATCATATTTAAATATCTCAAGGACTTGTGCACTATAAAGAGGAAATTAAATGTGCACAAAAGGGCCTTCCTTACAGAGAAAGTGAGCGCTATCATTCAACAAAGGGCCGTACCAAATATAAAGACTTGGGAATTGCTACTATTCCTTGTATTATTGGAAATTTCCAAATTGAGCATGCTTGCTAGATTTGGGTGCAAGTGTCAACTTAGTACCTTATTCGGTTTACAACAAATGGGTTAGGCGAGCTTAAACAATCACAATTACACTCCAACTCGCTGACCGCTCCAAGTACCGTAAAGGAATTTTAGAGGACGTGCTAGTCCAAGTGGAAAATTCTACTTCCCCGTAGATTTTATTGTACTAGACACTGAACCATGTGTAAATGCTAGTACTCAAGTTCCCATCATTTTAGGGCCGCCCATTCCTAGCAACTTTAAATGTAACATCATAAATGGTAAAAATGAAATGATGAACTTGTCTTTTGGTACATGACTCTAGAGCTAAATATTTTCAATCTATGTAAGCAGCCCATTGTAATAAAGAAATCCATGAGCTGAATTTCATGGACTGCTTGATAGAAGAAGAGGAATTGGAACCTAGTCTGACTAAGGAATTGATTCAAGTCTTTGGGGACTTGAAAAATTCAAATTTGGAAAAAGTGCTTGTTGAAATTTGTGATGATAATGAGAGCACTACCACCTAGGACATTGATATGTAACAATGGAGACCGCGCACTCAAATCCTTTCTATCGAGGACTCGCAACCTCTACTATCACCAACCAATATTCCAAAGCTTGATTTAAACCACTACCAAATGAGCATAAGTATGTATATTACTTAAGTGAAAATAAAACTTATCCTGTGGTGATCTCTTCATTTTTAGACAAGGATTAAGAGATTAAATTGTTGAATGTTCTAAGGGACCACAAAGGAGCCTTGGGCTAGACCATTTTTGACATTAAAGGTATAAGCCCTTCCTTATGCACCCATCAGATCCACCTCGATGAGGACGCCAAACCAATTAGACAACCTCAAAGGCATCTCAATCCAAACATGATGGAAGTTGTAAAAAATGAGATGATCAAATTATTGGATGTGGGAATCATCTACCCAATATCCGATAGTGTTTGGGTAAGTCTAACTCAAGTAGTCCCAAAGTAATCCGGAATAACTATTGTGCATAATTCTAATAATGAACTCATACTAACATGTGTCACCACTGGTTGACGTGTTTGCATTGACTATAGAAAATTAAACCAGGTCACAAAGAAGGACCATTTCCCTTTACCATTCATTGATCAAGTTTTAGAGAGGGTAGCAGGTTACTCCTATAGTTTTCTTGATGGATATAACCAAATAGAGATAGCCCTGGAAGACCAAGAGAAAACCACGCTCACTTATCCATTTGACACATTTGCTTTCAAACGGATGTCATTTATATTGTGTAACGCCCCAGCAACTTTCCAATGATATATGTTAAGTATTTTTTCAAATATGATTGGGAAGTTTTTTGAGGTTTTCATGAACAATTTTGCTGTATTTGGGAGTAGTTTTGAGGAATGCCTCAACAATTTATCTCTTATCTTGTCTAGGTTTGAAGAGAAGCACCTTGTCTTAAATTGGGAGAAATGTCATTTCATGGTTCAAAAAAGAATTGTTTTGGGCCATGTTATCTCCAAAAATGGAATCGAGGTAGATCGCTCAAAACTCAATATTATTGTTAATCTACCTATCCCCCGAACTGTTAGAGATATTAGAACATTTCTAGGGCATGATGGTTTTTATAGAAGTTCATCAAGGACTTTAGTGTCATTATTAGACCATTGACTAATCTTCTTCAACAGGATGTTCCATTTAAGTGGACAGATGAGTGTGCAAGTGTCTTTAATAAAATTAAATCATCACTTATCACTTTACCTATCATGCATCCACCAGATTGGACACTTCCTTTTGAACTAATGTGCGATGCAAGTGATTATGCCATTGGAGCTGTTTTGGGCCAAAGGAAAGATAAACAACCCTACATTATTCATTATGCGAGTAAAACTCTAAATTCGGCCTAAGTGAACTACTCAACAACTGAAAAAGAGTTATTTGCAGTAGTTTTTGCTTTGGATAAGTTTAGGTCTTACTAGCTGGGATCCAAAGTGGTCATTTTCACGGACCACTTGGTTTTGAAATATTTGTTATCTAAGAAGGATACAAAGCCGAGACTTTTGAGATGGATCCTCCTACTCAAGAATTTGACTTAGAGATAAAAGATAAGAAAGGAGTAGAAAACGTAGTGACCGATCACCTTTCCAGATTGGTGTTAGATGATTCCACTGAGGATATGCATATCCAGGACACTTTCCCTGATGAACAATTATTTGCGATTTCCAAATTGCCTTGGTATGCATATATGTGAACTATCTTGTAATGGGAAAAATGTCACATCATTGGAAGTCACAAGATAGGTAGCATTTTGAAACTGAGGTTAGGAACTTCTTCTGGGATGACCCGTATTTATATAAATATGGGACTGATCAAATTTTTAGACGTTGTGTCCGAGAGGATGAAGTTCGGAGTGTTATTTCTTTTTGCCACATGGAGCAAGTGATGACCATTTTTCTACTAAGAAAACCACTGCAAAAATCTTGCAGTGTGGTTTTAACTAGCCTACCATGTTTAAAGAAACCCATGCTTTCTGTGTTGCTTGTGATAGATGTCAAAGGTTGGGAAGAGTGTCCCAGCGTACATGATGCCTTTATCCCCAATTTTACCATTGGAGATTTTTTATTGTTGGGGTATTGATTTTATGGGCCCATTTCCATCTTCTTTTGGACTACTTATATATTGGTTGGTGTGGACTATGTTTCAAAGTGGATTGAGGTAGTTTCAAGTAGGACCAATGACAACAAAGTGGTCATACTATCCTCAACGAAAATATTTTTTTATAGATTTCGAACTCTAAAGGCCCTCATTAGTGATGGCGGGTCTCACTTTTGCAATAGGACATTTGAGGCTAGGGTGACGAGCCTCCCTGTAGTGACCAATGAGCAACCCAAACTCATGAGCTGAATACGATGGTATGAGACATTGTATTCTAGCTGTCGGCCTACGCTAAGGTGACGATCCTTTCTCGTAGGGACCTCAAGTATAAACTAGGCCTACGCCAATGTGACAGGCCTCCCGTAATGACCTAAACTTGCTTGTCTACTGTTTTTAAGTCAGGGGTGACGTTGCCCTATAACTTTCCTATCGTATGTGATTAACTGGGATTGAAGACCCCATATGGATCATCGTTTGGGTACATGATATAAAGGGAAGTACCTTAGCTTCCCGAATCTGCTGTATGAATAGGTCCAATTAAGAACTTGGCTAACACGACCATGCACCACATTGCACTTTCCTTTGGTGTGGGAATTGAGCATAGTTGGAGTTTAGTTGGACGACTGTGAGATGATGTCGCAAAGGGAGTGTAGGCGAGGGCATGTATCATTAATACATATCATCCTTGCATTAACCAGAGTACTTAGGAATGCTTGTTGTATTGCTTTATCATTACTGCTTGACTGAATTGATAACATGTTAACCTTTGCCTTATAGCTCCACTGAGTTGATCTGTAACATTCCAGATTTTTGTCAACCGGGATTAGACGTCCTTAGGCAATGGGTCGATCCTAACACCTTATTAACTTGTCAGAACTGAATCCCACAGTCTAAAATCGCTCCTTAACCCATGCCCTTCACAAATCCCACCCTTCACCACCTTGTTCATTAAAATTTTCTAAGTACTTTCACATCAGACACTATCTTAAGTTTAGGTGATGAAGAACAATACTTAAACTAAACATTGCTACAAAGGACTAAGTAC
>JAJHSJ010000007.1:36741926-36896088 GCA_021015155.1 Magnolia officinalis
GGAGCATCTCGAAACTCCGTATCAGATCTGGACCGCACGTCGGAAGTCCGATTAACACGAAGTTAAGGAATTAGAACCGCCTTGCTAGGCTTGACAACCATCTCGGAAATCAAATCCAGATAGTGTCCCAGTGTAATTCGCTTGAGTCCGGAGCGAGGAGTGTGAAAACACTTGATTTTCTTTACAAATAAATATCTCAAATAGTAATCTAACACCTCTCGCTTGCGGATCAGTTTTAAGCAACCAGACCGTCAGAATCAAACCAAATTATACCCTCGGATCAGGAGAAATTTCATACACATCCATGTACTCGGAATCTCCGATCGAGATCCTTTGACAGTTGAATTGAAACTGGTCCATCATGCGTAATCTGGGAATCCGACTAAAATGAAAACTTAGCCAAACCTAGATCTAGTGTTAGTGAGCTTAAGTCTGACTTTTAGCTGAAGGAGGCCCGCCAGAAGTCCTCCGTTGAGCTGAAACAGGTCCGCTTTAGTTATAACCTAAATATACCTTGACCATAAGTCTATTTCGGTGAGTTTTTAGGCTATATAAGGACCTTAAACCCTCTCTCATTGCAGCCATACGAATTTGAGAGAAACCCTAGAGAGAGAAGAGAGAAAGGAGAGAGAAAGTGTGGGAGATGTGGGAGAATCTCCCTGCCATGCTTCCCTGCCGCTCCACGAGTTCCACCACTCCGTTCTAATCGCTTTCCCGGCGATTCCAAATCCGTTTCTAGGTAAGAAACCCTAACCCTAAACTGATTTGGGGTTTTGATAGTTATAGGTTATGAAATAGCTAACATATTTCGATCTATAGGTGGCCAAACTGCCGTATATAGAAGCTTAGCAATTCTATCGACTCCGTTACGATTCTACGACAAAAGGTACAGACTTTAGGTGTATAGGTAATGGTTTTCAATGCTTTCAATGTCAGATAGTGATAGATTCATGATCTGCATTCAATTACACATGTACAAAGTGCTTTCTATTTTTCATTTCGATTAAAGATGAAGAATATGGAATTTTACATACTCTAGGTATTTTAGAAAGTACCCTATACATATAAATTTTGGGAATGTGTTTGCCATGATTATTTGTTGTATGAATATATTATATATGGATGAAATACTTGTTTGGCGAAAGGGCTCGCCCTAATACATGTTTTGCTAATATACACTATGTATGTTGAAATAGTGTATTCTAATTGTTTGTGAAAATGACTAAATGAGTATCAAAATTCTCATTCGTGCTCGCCATGACTAATTGTCATGGATTTATGATTGTTGTATTGGTGATACCCCTTTGACGAAAGGATTTGCCCTAAATCACGCCACAACCAATATACACTAGTTATATTAAAATGTGTAGCCCAAGAGTTTGTGGAAATGACTAATGAATATGGAACTTGGATTCCTGCTTGCCATGACTATCCGTCGTGGGTGTAATGCGTGTTATGATTGGGGTAACTCCCCAGTGAAAGGATTTGGCCTAATACCTATATGATCAACATATGTCATGTATGTTGATGTATGTAGTCTAAAGTGTTTGTTGAAATGTCTGATTGAATAGTAGTTAGTAAATTGTAATGTATAAGGGTGTTGGGATATGATTCTCAACTCCTTTAACTATGTGTATGATTTCCTTGGATGGCTGTGTGATTAGGAATTGAATATGTACAAACTCATGCTCATGTTGTACTTCATAACATGCTTAATTGATTGTATGATTTTATCTATGTAATGCATATGTTTAAATTCATGTTTATGTTGTATGATCTGTCATGGGTGATGGGGGGAGTGGAGCAACGAGTGTGTGCAACAGCCCTGGCAGCCCTAAACGGATAATATCAGTCTTTGATAGTATGATTTGAATTTTGATCCATTACTGTTTTAAATATCTGAAATTGAATGTGATTGGGGCTATTATATAGTCCAGGCAGTCGGTAATGGGATCGAATTCGTGGTTGAGTTTCATTTTCTACGCGTGATGTGTTCGACGAACTCGAGTCGTACTTCGGTTGGCGATAGTGGTTGGCCACACGAAGTGCTTATACGCTTCATATCGTTCAACTTGTTGTGCACTCGAGCTAGCCGAGCTCGTCAAGCAGCCCGATCTGTCTTATGTATGTTCACCATGTTTGGACTCTACTGCTTGAACTTAGGATACCAAACTTACCAGTGAAATCCCTTTTAACCATGGTACCTTGATCCGCTAAGACTCATGAGCCGGGCATGGTGGTATGGGACACCGTGGTCGAGCCGTCGGCCTACGCTGGGGCCACGTGCCTCCTCGTAGTGACCAATGAGCAACCAGACTCGTGAGCCGATTATGGTGATATGAGACACTATATTCGTGCTGTCGGCCTACATTGATAAAGTGATGGGGGAGTGGTGCAACGAATGCGAGCAACAGTCCTAGCAACCCTTTGTAGTGACCTCGAGCATACTCTGAATTACGGTGAGGCGACGAGTTTTACCGCAGTATATAGAGTATGAAACTAGGCCTGTATTTGTATAGTGATGAATCGTTAAAAAGGTGATGGGGGATGTGGTGTAACCTTTGTGCGTAACAGCACTGGCAGCCTTTGCAGTGAACTAGAAAACACACCATCGTATGAGATTAACTAGGACTGACGACCCTATAATGGATCATGTTTGGGAATGATACAAGGGAGGTACCTTAGTTTCCCATTCCTGCTGTTTGAAATGGACTAATAACAACTCGGTAATCATGTTCATCATGCATTGCATGTGCCTGAAACATGTGGAGCACTGAGGAATGCAAGCATGCCGCGAACGTAAGATGGTGTCGCATGTGGGAGTGTGTGGTGTGGGCATACATCATGACTGCATTCATACTTGCATTAATAAGAGTAGTTAGGAGTGTTTGATTGTACTGCTTTATCATTACTGCTTGATTGAATTGATAACATGTTAACCTATGCTTTATTGTTCCACTGAGTTAGCTACTCACTCCCACGTTACGGGACGGTGTTCCGAACACCCACCAGACTTTGTCTGATTGCAGATGGCGACGCTACTCTTACTGTAGAGCCGAACCTTTATGACGACAATGATGCTTGTTCGTGCTGTGTGCTGATGGCTTCATGCGAGCCGTGTCTTGATCCACGGGATTATAAGGATGTTTACTAGATGACACTACACATTTGGTATAATTTGAATTGTACTTGTAATTCATTAACCTGGTAACCTTATCACACTCTGGAGACTTACCATAGTTTTTATATTTTATATATCTATCACAGTCTTTTGCTTGCAATTTAACTGTCTCTGGAGTATGATATGCTATTTTGGCTTAATCTCACTCATGTTCAATGCTCTATTACAGACACATTCAATCATCATTCATTTTATTGCATAAGTGATACGTTGGAATTCGGGAGTTGAGTTTATGCTCGACCCCCAATTTTCAGGGCATTACATGATCACTCACTCCCACTTGGGGACGACGTTTTAAAACACCAACCAGACTCTGTTGTAGTTGCAGATGATGATGCGGCTTACAAGTTAGAGCCGGTCTCTACGACGACGAGTTCTCCTACATGCAACTCTTTGGCTGGCCTATGTAGACCGGGAGTTGCATCGCTGAGGTCATAGAAATACAGACTAGTTGAACATCACACTTATTCATTTTGTAAATTTTGAAACTATACATGTAATTATTCAGCCTGATGAAATGATCATACTCTGGGGTTCATATCCACTTATACACCTTATATATTTATCACAGTCTTCCGCTTGCTAAATTTAATCAACTCTAGAGTATGATATGCTGATTTAGTACAATCTCATTCATGTTTAGTGCACTAATACGGACAACATTTAATCATCATTTTTTATGTTGCATAAGTAATGTGACTGATCTCAGGAGTTGAGCCTTTGCTCGACCCTCGAAATTCGGGGCGTTACAAGTTAGTATCAGAGCATGATTTAGATTAAACTGGACTTGGGTTATGGTAACACGACGCACACTGACGTACTTTGATTTAGGAGGGAGCGGTGAAGCTTATAAACAATTGTAGGATTCCCAGTTTCGCCAACGGGCGAAACTGACCGTTGAAATCGGACCCGTAGTCATCTATGATCATGCGAGATGATCCCAATTCTTTTCTAGACCATCCATCGATGGGTTTAGACGATGATTTGGTGTATTGCACACTTAAATAACTCGAAAAGAGTGAATATACGTGAGATGGAACTCAAAACCGTACCAAACACATTTGGGGGCCTAAACCACTTAAAACAATGGGACCCAAGGTGGGTCCCACACATTTTCGGTACCCCGGGAGGGGGATGCCATCGCCCAGAGGTCTAGCAGACCACGATGGCATTGTCCCTACCGCAATGCATCACGGTCCACAGTCAGTGGGCTAGTCAGGCCGATGGGTGTACATGCCTGTGGGACCCCTTATATCATTCCCATTTGCTTCATTTCTACCATTCCCACCCCTCCAAGCTCTCCAAACTTCTAAAAATCTCATTTTTCTCTCTCAAATCCCCCTCCAATCTCATCTTCTTCCTTTTCTTGCACCACCTCCACCATTCTCTCAAACCAATCTTCTACAACCACCTATTTCCCTCAATCCCTCTCATTTGAGCACACCAAACCATCCTTTTGTCTCATACACCTCCAAATCCACCAACCCATTCCATCCTTCAAGCTCCCTTGGCTTCATGGCCTTTTTTGAGATTGTGGTTGTGATCTTTTCCCTCTCCACAGTTCTTACCCACATGAGAAAGAAGAGGGCTCCCACAGATGAAGTTGGGCCTAGCCGCCCTAACCATCCAATAAAGCAGAAATCAGGCGCTGAAGCAAGTACAAGCGCCTCACGGGAGCTGAGGACGAAGCGGGATCTCGATCCCCAATTTGGCTCGAAAGGGCCTTACAATCGAACATGGCACATGGTAGGTTCCGGGGTCGTAGAGTTCTCTTTGAAAACACGTGGACGAGAAGCTATTTGGGTTTTTTTTCCAGTGATGGTCCTCCTAGTGGACGCCGAGTGGGGTCCCATATTTGAGGGCAAGTCACGTGCAAGTGAGAGCACTATCCGAGCCTTTTACGCCCATATACGGGACCCATCGCCGGAACTTCTACAGTTCATTATTCCCATGGGAAGTCAGGAAGTCATAATTGATGTTGGTGAGATAGCTTGGATCATGGGGATGGATTGCGGTGAAGTTCATACTAGCGAGAAGAACCTCAGGAGTGCGTGTGAAAAAGATCGTCGTACGCGATTTCTTTGCGGCTGACTGGTCTACTGGAATCGAGGCAACTGCCTCCCAGCGTCCAAGATGACTCATGACTTCTGCCTACTCCACCACATATTCACGCACGATGTGTATCATAGGTGGAGCAATCGCTCTAAATGCACGCTGTTGATGGTGGACTTCCTATACATATCTGGCCAGAGAGACAAGCTATGCCAGCCTACCTTTATTCTGCTACAGATAGTCCAGACCGCACGTTCTTTTAGGAAGAATATTTCACTCCCCTTTGACAAACTCATATGCAAGATCGCTCGTGAGTTTGGCAACAGGCTTACTGATGAGCTTGCGCCGATCCACTTCATCAATGACACAACACTCAACAACATGGGTATTGGGTCACGACAACGCCAAGCCAGTTCTGATGAGTATAGTGATGAGGAAGAGGAAGAAAGCGAAGAGGAAGAAGGGTAATGAAGAGGGTAATGGTGATGAGGGAGAGAAGGAAGAGGAAGAAGAGGAGGCCCAAGACTCTGATGTGGGCTCTCCACCTGCTACACATGAGCGCCACAGTGATCGGGCTACTTTAGAAGCCCTTTGGCTCAGATTGAGGAGGGCCAAGTTGCCCTATGACAGGAGGTCAAAGACACCCGGGCCGAACTTGAGGAAAACATGGCCTAAATGAAACAAAAATTCAAGAAGATGTCTCGCACCTTGAAGGCTCTCTTGTGCTCCATGCAGGACAAGGGTGCCCCTCCTCCATCACCATATTCAAACAACTAGTCATATGTGTAGTCGTCTTTTAGTTTGCTTTATTACTAGTTTTCTTTCGTACAGCCTTGTTAGGCTTGGTTGGTTGTTAATGTGTTTTAGTGGTTAAAGTTTGTTTAAATTAGCTCACATGCATCTTCTGTTATGATCCATGTAAGACTATATCTCATGTATTGTGACAATTTTGGTAAATGAAATGCATGAAGTTTCTTTTAATTTAAAATATGAATGATGCTTGGATGAGTGTATGTTCTTATGCTAAGTCTTATGTGTGTTGTACCCTATGTTGTATGTAGGGAATGCCACCTAAGAACACTTTGAGCATGACACGTCTTGCACTTGGCGAATCGAGTGATGGGGCACCTACCATAAGCAATAGCCACATGGACCCCACCTTGGGCCCTAATAGCGACACTATGCCGGATTCACAACTGGCCACTGGCCCCACCAATGGGCTAACACCTTTTGCACCACCGGTTCCAGAGCAGAACCGTGCATTTACCTCGACGCCTCACATGCCTCAGGCGACTTCTCCCCCTGATAGGCTGGATCAGATGATGCTCCTTATGCAACAGCAGCAACAACAGATTTGGACCACCTTAGCAGGGGCCCTTACCTAGAACATGAATGTGGTTCTACCTGCACCACCTGTGCACCCTGCTGGAAACATGGGTGTCAGTGGCTTATTCGAGCAATTTTAGCGCTTCCGACCTCCTACTTTTACTGGTACTTATAGACCCGAGGAGGCCGAGTATTGGCTTAACATCATCTCTAAGATGCTGAAGCCACTGCACTGCACATAGGCAGAGTAGGTTGAGCTGGTCATGTACATGTTCGAGAAGGAACCCAGTCTCTGGTGGGACAACATCTTTCGGACCGTTGCTCCTGGTTACGTATGGACATGGGATGACTTTGACACATGCTTCCAAGGGAAGTATTTCCCTCACATATACTGTAATGAGAAGGAGGGAGAGTTCCTTCACCACTGACAGGGAGGGATGACTGTGGCGGAATACGAGAATAGGTTCACAGAGCTGGCCAAATATGCTCTCTTGATATTAGCAGACGAGCCGATGTGAATGCGACGATTTTTTGAGGGTTTGCAACCTGAAATACGCTCGAAGACGTGTTGCGCTAGCATACCCAACTATGCTAAGCTAGTGAATGTCTCTTCGAGATGAGTAGGACGGAGACAGATTATCCCATACACGTGTGCCCATGGGTCCTAGGCCTCGACTAGATCTGCCGAGCAGACCGTTCCTCAGTAAGAGGCCGCGTGCAGATTCTCCTCCTCGGCTTACAGTTTCATCGACATAGTCGAGGCGACCTGATGTATGGTGCACCTACAGACAGAGGTCAGGCCATTCTGATAGTTACTGCTTCACCAGGATGAGGGACAACGACTTCATGCCCCCTCAGATGATTAATCGTTAGATGCCGCCAGTTATCTCGGCTCCACCTCTACGATCATCACCGCCTGCACAGCCTTTTTACAGGCCACCTGCCCCTCGATTTAGGCCACCTCAATGACCTATGGCACCGCAACCGAACCGTTCTTAACAGGCTCTGGTGCACTCACAGCTGAGGCATCCGAGACAGCAACTACAACACCATTGGTTTTGAAGTCATGACACATATTCAAGGTACACCAGTCTTCTTATTGGTGGACATCGGGTCCACCATCTCTATAATATCATGCACAATAGTCAAGTGACTGGGGTTGAAAAGTAGTCTTATGGTTGGGTTGAGACTCCTTACCGCCACATGGACTTTCTCAGACACTACCAAGATGTGTAAGGGTTGTTCGATAGACTTAGGGAGTAGAACAGTACTCATCAACCTGATTATTGCCCTGCCATGTCATTATGATGTAATCCTCGGTATGGATTGGCTCACCGAGATGAAGGCAGAGATCGATTGTGATGCTAGGGTGGTCACAACCATGGATCTGAGGGCATGACCTTTACATTGTCAGTTTAGGTCAGTTGGCACTACTGCATTAGTTGTTATGCTACCTTTCTAGAGAATGTTGATGGCCCGACACTTGGAAACACGCCAGTAGTTCAGGATTTTACGGATGTGTTCAGGAAGATACATGGATTACCTCCTCAGTACGAGATCGATTTCACCATTGATCTAATGCCTGGTGCGATACCTATATCTTTTCCGATGTATCGCATGCCTCCATGTGAGATGGAGGAACTGAGGAGACAAATCGATGATCTGTTGAATGCAGGCTTCATACGACCGAGTGTGTCTCCTTGGGGAGCACCTGTATTGTTTGTGAAGAAGGATGGATCACTGCGGTTGTGTATTGATTATCTCAGGTTGAACCAAGTGACAGTGACAACAAGTATCCTTTGCCCAGGATAGATGATTTGTTTGATCAGTTCAAAGGGGCGCAGTATTTTACTAAAATCAACTTACAGTCAGGGTATCATTAGTTGCGTGTCAGGGATGAGGACTGATGTTTTCTTTAAACCAACATGATTTAAATGATTTTTAAACTCGCAAGTATACAAATCAAATGTAGATATGGTACGTATTACGAGATCATTCCCACGAGGAATGGTCATCACAATTCAAATCTATGATTCTCCTTAACTAATCCAACAAATAATGGAACGAACTACTAAGCACAATTCTATGAAAAACAATTGAGAACAGGGGAGAAAATTCAATCAAAGAGAGAACTAGGACTTTCGAATCCACCCCTAATTATCCTAACCCTTGTTTTGTCTGTTGATTCACTATAATCTAGATTGATACAACTTATATAAAGAAAGCACAATCTGTGTCCTTAGTCGGGCATACAGAATGTCTAATCTCCTAAAGCAATGCAATGAATAACACATCCCATGTCCTTGGTCGGGCACATAGAATGTATAATTCATTAAAACACCCTGTTTCTTCCTCTATAGGAAACCTGTTCATGATCAGACACAAGCACCTAGAATAAGCATCTGAACAACATCCATATATATACTTTGGTCAAGTTCATAGATGGAGAAGTACTGAATTCAAACCAATCAAGTCCACTTAGAGAAAGAAACAAATCAATTAAATTCAGGATGGAATCAACATATAACAAAAGTCATTCAAATTAGGGGCTTCATCTCAGCCCTAGGTACAAGATTAGCAATCCATAGTATGTAACAAAAATTCGATTGGGAAGAAGAAAACTATAGTTAAGGAACACATCCCTGGCTAATCTCTCTCTTATATGCTTAACGTTCCCAGACTTTCTTCTCTTTCTTCTCTTTCTCCCCTTAGGCTCTGGATCTCCTCCATCCCTTTTTTTCAGGCTCTCTCTCTATTTCCTCTTTTGTAGCCTTCTCCAGGCGGTGGCAAAATTTCTAAAGTCGGCGGAAGAGAGGTCGGTGCGTATGCACCTTTGACGCAACTAAAAATGGAGCTTCAAAAGTCTCTTGTACTTTGAGGTTCGTTCAAAGGATTGACGTCCCTTTGGACGGTTTTGAGTGGCCTACCTGATGGACGGCTTGGATCTTGCATCCGATCATCGTTGAGACCACGCCACAGCCCACAAAATGGGGCTGCGGTCAGTCGCGGAACAGGGGTCGTGGCTCTCCTCCGCTGTAACGCTGGTGGGGCCTACTCCGTAGTTATTTCGATAAATCCACTCCGTCCATTGGATCGCGGACGAAATTCCAGGTGGGAATGCTCAATTTTGGGTCAGATTTGAGGTGGCCCACAAAGTTTTAAACTCACCGTCTGTTCTGCTTTTGAACGGTTAAAAAAAACTATAACTTGATATCTTCAAGTTCCAGAAGCTAGGCATGGATTGTGGTTACCACAGGAAACAGATGAACGGTTTGGATTGTCCATTTGGACAATAGGTTGGGCCCACAACAAAAATCGCAGGTCTGTGTTGCGAACGCTGGAGAAAGAAACGGATCTTTCCATTTTTTTTGTGAAGAAGAGCCGGTCAAAACTGGGTTTGACCGGCTTTTTGTTGCCGTACACAGCTAGTGTACTTGTGTACTATGCACACCCAACTCATGTGGGGTCCACCTTGATAGTTATGGAAAATCTAATCCGAACATCTGTTTTCTCACCTCATAAAATGGGATGAGACCAAATTTGAAGCATATCCAGATTGTAGGTGGGCTCAGAATCAATGGTTTGTGGGCTGATTTGTCAGTTGGGGTACTTCCGTAATGATCCAATGGATGAAATTTAATATGTACGGTTAATTTATGGCCTCCATTTCATGTATGAAGTTTCAAATCAATCGGATGGTGGGAACCATGTGATCTTGCATTCTGAACTATTTTTGTGCCTTTTAAAACGTGAACGGCTTGATTTCCTCGGTCCCTGGCATGTAAATTCTTTAATATTGGTCCTTTGAGGTTCGTCCTTTGCTTTGGTAACTTCAGAGTATCAAGTCCACGCTTTTAATATCCTTTTTCAATCAACGCTCCTGATTTCATCCTGTAACAAAAATACAATTAAAATACTCCATTAAGCATTATCATATACGTAAAATCTGGCAAAGATCGGGGTCTGATATGCAATATTTGACCCTCATCACAACCCCCAACCAGTATTTTGCTAGTCCCGACTAAAACATGCGAAAAATAATTTCAGAAATAAAAGGGCAATTTCTGTAAACCCGAGTAACATGTGAACTAATAGTCGAGTTGTGAGAATTCTAAGATCCATGAATGGTGAGTGGAATTTTCTCCTGGAATCAAGCTTGTAGTAAACTTCATAATCAAGTTCAAAGTATTAATCCATCAATTAGAACATTTTAAACATTGAGTTCCATGAGTGTATAGTGTAATCTCGGCTTACAATCATTAAGAGATCCAATTGTTAATTTCATGATAACAACAAAATTCATGACAACCAAAACTAGGACCAACACTTGCCTTACAGATTAACTTTTCACTCTACCATCCTTTGATTTTCTTTATAAATAGTAACGCCAAAGAGGGGAATCAAATCCTCACCTATAGGGAGCAAACCTATGGTGAAAACTTGTTGCCTAACTTTTTCTAAATATCAACCATGGGGGATCGAATATACACCTATAGGGAGCAAACCTATGGTGAAATTCGATCGCCCAACCCTTTCAATTTTTCTTTATAAACTGATGCTAAAATTTTGTGTTTTTTTTTTTTTCAAATTGGTTCCTTTCATGCTTAGTGATTACCAAGATAATCTTTCAATATTAAACGAGAACCTTCATGTGTAAGCGAGATGTGATATGCGAAATCATGACTCAATCAATGTTTACAACTTCTAATCATGGATTAATAATTCAAAATTGACTATGAAATTGAACAAATGGCTTAATCCTAGAGTCATAAAGTACCAACATTCTGTATCTTATAATGTTAAAATCACAACTATCCTTCAACAACACTTCAAATTCACAAGAAATTCCAGAAAAATTTAAAAAAGTTTACAATTTTGCTCAAGACCAAGAAAATACAAATTAGGCTACCTAATCTCCCACCCCCAACTTAAAATCTACATTGTCCTCAATGTAAAAGAAAGAAGCATGCAATACACATGGGACAACGAAAAAAAATAAAAAAATAAAAAAATAAAGATTGATGGAAAGATAGTACCTGGATGGAGAATCAAGAGGCTTTCTCAAAAATATCAATGTAAAAATGAGTCAGTATAAGAGAGAAATCAACAAACGCAAAATAAACATAAAATCACCAAAAGAAAATCCTACCTATACCACTTTCGCAGGTGCTCTCGATTGCATTTAACGTATGCAACAAGCCTTTAAACCCTAGGTTACCCCTAGTGGACGAGTTGTAGTCTCGTGGGTTTACAGTTGTTACCCACAAACATTGAACTAACTAACGAAAAGAAATGAAATGGAATAAAAAGCTGGGTTGCCTCCCAGAAGCGCTAAGTTTAACGTCTTCAGCCAGACAAGAACGGACCATGAATTAACTAACCTTTATAACCAGGATCCGCCAAAGAAATTACCTCAACACCTTGATTAGCCAATCCCAGACAAGTGATGTGAGTTCCCATGAGCTGTGTTATCTGAAATGAGGTAACTGACACTATCGTCAAACAATTTAAGGACTTCTGCTCGAACCACTTCTTTTATGTTAGGATCACGCTTCCTTTGCATTTTACGTGATATTTCCGCAGCATGATCCATACATACAGTGGGGCATAGTCCCTGTATTTCCGCTACTTTTCGTTCAATTGCTGCCTTATATGCTCTAAGAACATTAAGCAACTTGCTCTCCTTTGCCTTTTCAGAGTTAGAAACTGTGCTGTCAGGAAGAGTCTCAGAGGGATGAAGAGGTTCCACTTTCGCTCTCCATTTTTCAGTCTCCAATATAGGAGTAGAGTCGAGCAGTGCATTGACTTCGTGGGTGGGACTATCTATGTCAAAATTCATGCCATATTGTGCTAAGCATGTCTCAAGTGGATCTTCAAAAGAGTCACTAGACTCTCGATCATGTCCGCTTCAAATATGTCATCCAAATCTACGGATTGTTGTCCTGCATTAAAGACATTGAGTTTAATATTCATGTTACCAAAGGACAACTTCATAACTCCATTCCGGCAATTTATAATAGCATTAGATGTGGCCAAAAATGGACGACCCAAGATGACTGGGATTTGACTATGAGGATTCTGGACAGACTGAGTATCTATAACTATGAAATCCACTGGAAAATAAAATTTATCAACCTGGATTAACACATCTTCAATAACACCCCGGGGCACCTTGACAGATCTATCAGCTAGTTTTAATGTTATTTTAGTCGGTTTCAACTCACCAAATCCTAACTGCTCATAAACTGAATATGGTAACAAATTTACGCTCGCCCCTAAATCAAGAAATGCCTTCCCGATCTTATGGTCTCCTATGACGCAAGAAATGGTGGGAGCTCCTGGATCCCTAAATTTAGGAGGGGTGTTATGTTGAATCATGGAGCTGAGTTGCTCTGCAAGGAAGACTTTCTTATGAACATTCTGCTTGCGCTTTTGAGTGCATAAATCTTTAAGAAACTTAGCGAAAGCAGGGACTTGCTTGATAGCGTCAAGCAACGGGATGTTGACTTGCACTTTTTTAAACACATCCAGAATTTCATCAAAGTTGTTTCTTTTCTTCATTGGTGCCAGACGTTGAGGAAAGGGTGCTTTGGGCACATAGGGTGGCACATTAGTGGCTCTTGGAGAGTCAGAGAGCTTTTGGACTTTGGATGCATTAGTGTGTCTCTCTGCTTCATCTTGATCTTCCGTTTTGGAATTTGATTCATCCCTAGGTATCTTTATTCTGTTGTTAATCTGTTTGCCTGACCTAAGGTAGTGATCGATTTGGCCTGCTCATGATATTGCCCTTGGTTGGAATTAGAGCCAATCTCGTACTGTCCCTTTGGATTAGCCACAGGTTGGCCAGGGAACTTACCTTTCTCTCTCTCATTCAATGCAGTAGCTAGTTGACCCAATTGTACTTCCAACTTGGCAATGGATTGCGCATTTGCATGTAAGCTTTGCTGGTTGGCTAGTAAGGTTTGTTAGGTGTCTTTTTGGAATTGGAGAGAACTCTGCATAAAAAGATTGAGTGTATCCTCAAGAGATGGTTTCCTAGATTGTGGAGGTACTTGTTGGTACTGCGGAAACTGCTGAGGTTGCATAGGAAGATTTCCGGATGGTCCTCCTTATTGTTGTCCTTTTGCCCAAGAAAAATTTGGATGTCTAGCCCACCCTGGGTTGTATGTGTTCGAGTAAGGATCATTCCCAGGTTTTTGAGAAGTGTTCATAGCATGTACTTGTTCAGAGAGGAATTCTGGAAATGCTGCACCAGATGGACAAGACTACGTAGGATGGGCAGGACTAGAACATATGGCACAAGCCTCGGCTTGAGTTGTTTGTGGAGGTCCATTATTTAATACCAGAGCATCAACTTTCTTTGTCAGGTTATCAAGCTTGGCGTATAGATCTGGCATGACCCCTATCTCATATATACCACCTTTCTTCTGTGGTTGAGGACCTCTTTCACCTCTATCTGAATAGTCCCATTGCTGGGAGTTTTCACACAAGGTTTCAAAGAATTTCCAAGCTTCGATATCGCTTTTGGTCATGAAGGACCCTCCACTAGTGGCGTCAACCATGCGACGATTTTGGGGTGTCAAACCGTCATAGAAGTATTGCACTTGTTGCCACTTCTCAAAACCATGGTGTGGACATTTAAGAAACAAGTCCTTCCATCTTTCCCAACATTCATGAAAGTGCTCGTCCTCTTTTTGTGTGAAGTTAGTAATTTCTCTACGGAGGGCATTGGTTTTGTGAACAGGGAAGAACTTGTTTAAGAACTTCCTAGACAGTTGGTCCCATGTAGTGATAGACCCAACTTCTAGAGAATTCAACCATGCTTTTGCCTTATCCTTTAAAGAAAAATGAAAAAGGCGTAAACGGATTGATTCATCTGAGAAGTTTTGGAACCGAAATGTAGAGCAAATGTCTAGGAATTCTTTCACATGATGATATGGGTCCTCCTTGTCTAAACCATAGAAGGAGGGCAATAATTGTATGACCCCAGGTTTAAGTTCAAAGTGTGCTGCCGTTGTGGCTGGCAACACTATGCATGAAGGTGAATTAAACGGGACAGGGGCTGAATAATCCCTAAGCACTTTAACTTCATTCTCGTTTGCCATTTCGACTGGAAAGTTCCTTGCTCTTCTATGAAATGTTCTTTCTATTTCGGGATCAGCAGGTGCTAGTTCTATGTTCAGAGATCTACGTCCTAGCATAAACTATGTTATTGCAATGTAAAAGGAAACGAAAATTAAACTAAGATGCAACCTAAGAAAAAAACTAGAACTAGAATTTATGAATTCCTAAAAACAAAATAAAACTATGTGAACAAGAATTGGAAGGAAGAACCCGGAAATAGGAGATGATGAATGTTTGAAGATTTCAGGAGCTCCTCCTTTTGAAGACAATCTTATTTAGCAGCTTCCTTCCTCAATTCCAAATTAAAGTTCAAATCAGAACCCTACAAAACAGGAAATAGGTTAGTTTCTAAAATAAAGAAAAGAACTCTAAGTCAGTAAAATCTTAAGCTATGAATTATGATAAGAGAGAATCCTAAATTTAATTTGAAACGAAACAGTCCCCGGCAACGACGCTAAAAACTTGATGTTTTCTTTAAACCAACATGATTTAAATGATTTTTAAACTTGCAAGTATATGAATCAAATGTAGATATGGTACGTATTACGAGATCATTCCCACGAGGACTGGTCGTCACAATTCAAATCTACGATTCTCCTTAACTAATCCAAAAAATAATGGAACAAACTACTAAGCACAATTCTATGAAAAATAATTGAGAACAGGGGAGAAAATTCAATCAGAGAGAGAACTAGGACTTTCGAATCCACCCCTAATTATCCTAACCCTTGTTTTGTCTGTTGATTCACCCTAATCTAGATTGATACAACTTATATAAAGAAAGCACAATCTGTGTCCTTAGTCGAGCATACAGAATGTCTAATCTCCTAAAGCAATGCAATGAATAACACATCCCATGTCCTTGGTCGGGCACATAGAATGTATAATTCATTAAAACACCCTGTTTCTTCCTCTATAGGAAACCTGTTCATGATCAGACACAAGCACCTAGAATAAGCATCTGAACAACATCCATATATATACTTTGGTCAAGTTCATAGATGGAGAAGTACAAAATTCAAACCAATCAAGCCCACTTAGAGAAAGAAACAAATCAATTAAATTCAGGATGGAATCAACATATAACAAAAGTCATTCAAATTAGGGGCTTCATCTCAGCCCTAGGCACAAGATTAGCAATCCATAGTATGTAACAAAAATTCAATTGGGAAGAAGAAAACTATAGTTGAGGAACACATCCCTGGCTAATCTCTCTCTTATACGCTTAACGTTTTCAAACTTTCTTCTCTTTCTTCTCTTTCTCCCCTTAGGCTCTGGATCTCCTCCCTCCCTTTTTCTCAGGCTCTCCTCTATTTCCTCTTTTATAGCCTTCTCCAGGCGGTGGCAAAATTTCTAAAGTCGGCAGAGGAGAGGTCGGTGCGTATACACCTTTGACGCAGCTAAAAACGGAGCTTCAAAAGTCTCTTGTACTTTGAGGTTCGTTCAAAGGATTGACGTCCCTTTGGACGGTTTTGAGTGGCCTACCCGATGGACGGCTTAGATCTTGCATCCGATCGTCGCCAAGACCACACCACAGCCCACAAAATGGGGCTGCGGTCGGTCACGGAACAGGGGTCGTGGCTCTCCTCCGCTGTAACGCTGGTGGGGCCTACTCCGTAGTTATTTCGATAAATCCACTCCGTCCATTGGATGGCGGATGAAATTCCAGGTGGGAATGCTCAATTTTGGGTCAGATTTGTGGTGGCGCACAAGGTTTTAAAATCACCGTCCGTTCTGCTTTTGAACGGTTAAAAAAAAACTATAACTTGATATCTTCAAGTTCCAGAAGCTAGGCATGGATTGTGGTTACCACAGGAAACGGATGAACGGTTTGGATTGTCCATTTGGACAATAGGTTGGGCCCACAATAGAAATCGTAGGTCTGTGTTGCGAACGCTGGAGAAAGAAACGGATCTTTCCGTTTTTTTGTGAAGAAGAGCCGGTCAAAACTGGGTTTGACCGGCTTTTCGTTGCCGTACACAGCTAGTGTACTTTTGTACTATGCACACCCAACTCATGTGGGGTCCACCTTGATAGTTATGGAAAATCTAATCCGAACATCTGTTTTCTCACCTCATAAAATGGGATGAGACCAAATTTGAAGCATATCCAGATTGTAGGTGGGCTCAGAATCGATGGTTTGTCGGCTGATTTGTCAATTGGGGTACTTCCGTAATGATCCAATGGATGAAATTTAATATGTACGGTTAATTTATGGCCTCCATCTCATGTATGAAGTTTCGAATCAATCGGATGGCGGGAACCATGTGATCTTGCATTCTGAACTATTTTTGTGCCTTTTAAAACCTGAACGGCTTGATTTCCTCGGGTCCCTAACTTGTAAATTCTTTAATATTGGTCCTCTGACGTTCGTCCTTTGCTTTGGTAACTTCAGAGTGTCAAGTCCACGCTTTTAATATCCTTTTTCAATCAACGCTCCTGATTTCATCCTGTAATAAAAATACAATTAAAATACTCCATTAAGCATTATCATATACGTAAAATCTGGCAAAGATCAGGGTCTGATATGCAATATTTGACCCTCATCAAGGACGTGCAGAAAATAGCGTTCAGAACCAGCTTTGAACACTATGAGTTCCTTGTGATGTCATTTGGACTCACAAATGCACCCGCCGTGTTCATGGACCTGATGAACTGGGTGTTTCAACCGTACCTATACCGATTCGTCATCGTATTGATAGATGACATCCTGATATACTCCAAGAGTTAGGAAGATCACAAGGAGCACCTACAATCAGTCTTTGATACTCTAAGGAAGAACCAGTTGTTTACTCAATACAAGAAGTGTGACTTCTATAAAGAAGAAGTTAAGTTCCTGGGACATGTGGTGTCTAAGGAAGGAATAGCTGTGGTCCTTGCTAAGGTGACCGCAGTTCAAGACTGGGAGCATCCTGGTTCAGTTACTAAAGTGAGAAGTTTCCTTGACCTAGCAGGTTACTATCGTCGATTCATTAAGTATTTTTCCAAGATAGCCAGACCGTTGTCTCAACTCACTCGAAAGGATCTTAAGTTTGCTTGGAATGAGAAGGCAGAAGCGGCCTTTTAGGAATTGAAGGAAAAACTGACATCCGCACCCGTGCTAGTATTACTAGAGCAGGGGGTCAAATATACGATATACACCGACGCGTCTGTGTTGGTTTGGGTTGTGTCCTTATGCAGGAGGACAGGGTGATCGTTTATGTATCGCGACAGTTGAGAAACACGAGAAAAACTACCCTACTCATGACCTGGAGTTAATAGCCGTCATCTTTGCATTAAAGCTCTGGAGACATCACCTCTATGGAGGAGAGTTCAAGCTCTTTTGTGACCACAAGAGCCTCAGGTGCATATTCACGCAGAGGGACCTGAATATGAGGCAGCAGCGATGGATGAAAACCATCCTGGAAAGGCTAACCTTGTGGCAGATGATAGCATTTGTGGCTCCGCTAATGACAGACGAGTGGAACATGGTAGAAATTGTGCGAGACTTCGAGCAGAATCTTAAGGTAGAAGAGCCGTTCGAGAGCGTCGGACACGTTTGTGTGCAGCCACTCATTGATGACAAGATTATTGTGACTTAGAAAATGAACTATTGGCAAAGATAAGGGAGCAGGTGTGAACGACAGTGAAGACTCAGAATGGAGGGTCAGCTTAGATGGAGGTTTGAGATATCGTGGCCGCCTGTGTGTCCCGAATCACCATGACTTCAGGAAGGAAGTTTTAGAAGGTGCGCACAATTCGAAGATGGCGATGCATCCTGGTAGTACAAAGATGTATTGAGATATGAAGCGTTCGTACTAGTGGGACAATATGAAGGCCTAAATAACAGATTATGTGTCCTGTTGTCTCATGTGCTAGCAGGTCAAGGCCGATCATCGCCGACCTCCTGGTTTACTTCAGCCCATGCCCATAGCTGAATGGAAATGGGATTTCATTTTTATGGATTTCATCTCAAGGTTACCGAAGACGAGGAAGGGACATGACTTCATTTGGGTGATTGTGGACCGGTTGACGAAATCGGATCATTTTCTCCAGATTAGAGTCTCAAACTCTGCAGACGATTTGGCCAGGCTGTACATCAAGGAGATAGTACATCTGCATGGAGTTCATATGGAGATCGTGTCAGATCGAGACATGCGTTTCACGTCTATCTTCTGGACTCATATCTAGGAAGCAATGGGTGTGAAACTGAAGTTCAGTACCACGTTCCACCCACAGACGGATGGGCAAACGGAACGGGTGAATCAGGTGTTAGAGGATATGTCACAAGCTTGTGTGTTTGATTTCAAGGACAGTTGGGATAACTGTCTTCCTTATGTTGATTTCACTTATAACAACAACTTTCAGGCAAGTATTGGCATGACTCCCTACGAAGCACTTTATGGGTGCCCATATAGAGCACCGCATTGCTTGATAGAGGTTGGCGAGAAGAGTTTGATTGGCCCAGAGTTAGTATGGGCGACCTCAAAGAATATCAACATTATCATGTGTCGACTTCTTGCAGCACGGAGTAGACAGAAGAGTTACGCCAATACGAGACGACGACTGCTAGAGTTTGAGATTGGGGACCATGTGTTCTTGAAGGTTTCACCCATGAAGGGAGTACTTCTATTTGGCAAGAAGGGGAAGCTCATGCCACGATTTATTGGTCCGTTCCAGATTCTAAACCTAGTGGGTGTGGTACCGTACGCCTTGTTTTGCCCACTCCACTCATAGGCATGCACAACGTTTTTCACGTATTGATGCTGAATAAATACGTTCCTGATCTTTCCCACATCATCAAATGAGAGCAGGTATAGTTGAGTGAAGATGCTACTTACGTAATGCGACCGGCGCGTATCTTAGACAGGAAGGAACAAGTGTTGCGCAGTAAGGTTATCCCGCTTGTGAAGGTATTATGGACGCATAACACTAAGGAAGAGGCTACCTTGGAAACAGAAGTTGAAGTCCGTAAGAAATACCCTCAGATTCTCAAGGAGTACGAAAATGTACTAATTTCGATGACAAAATTTTTCTTTAAGGGGGGTAGATCGTAACGTCTCGAAAAAATCCGTGCAAAGACCCGAGTACCACCTCTGATAGAAATCACTAAGGACCAAATCCTTTAAGAAATTAGACGAAAATTAATTAAGTGTTAAACTAAATAATCAGTGGAATTAACTTGAATCACTTTCTATATGAACTGCAAGACCCAAAACCAGTAAAATCACTAACTTTACATTACCTAAAAACTTAGTATCAATCTCTAAACCCAGTTGCTCATGGGAGCACATTAAAACTCCGTATCAGACCTGGACCGCACGTCAAAAGTCTGATTGTTACGAAACTATACGGTTATGACCGCCTTTCTAGGCTTGACAACCATCGCGGGAATTGAACCCAAATAGTATCAAAAAACGCACAACTAGAGCCTTGAGCGAAGTGTGTGAGAAACGCGAATATCTTTAGAAAATGAACTCAAACTTAAGTGATTTGGGCCGTTCACTTGCATTCCAAATTAAGGGTTCAGACCGTCAGATTTTAACCCAACTATACCCTTGGATCAGGGAAATTTCCCTACACACGTCAATGTACTTGTGGCCCTGATTGAGTATGATGACCGTTGAACTGAAACAGGTCCGCCGCGGTTGATCCGCAACTCCGATCGAACCGAAATCTTAACCTGACATAGATCCATTATCTGGGAACTTTCCCCAGACCGTATGCAGGCAATGGACCTCCAGATGAGCTCCGTTGGCCCTAAACAGACGTCTTTTGGCTATATACTAGGTATACCATGGCCCTGGGGCCATTGACTTCACTTATGGCCCTATATAAGACCCTAAACCCACCCCTCTCTCATTCCATACGAATTTCCTAAACCTTAGGAGAGAGAAGAGAGAAAAGAGAAGGAGAAGGTAAGGAGAAGTGAGAGAGAGTTGTGGTTTGTTGCTGGGATTCATTCCCGCCACTCCACGTGCTGAATCCCCTCTTCTGTGTCGCTATTCCGGCGATTTCGACTTCACTTTTTGGTAAGGAATCCTAACCTTAATTTGTTTTAGGTATCCAAATAGGTAGATCGGTGAAATATCTAACCTATTTCATGTTATAGGTAGTCGTTGTGTCGTAAACAAAGGCACAGTGTACGAACTGAGTTCGTAATCGGCGTACCGACGAATGGTGCAGACTATAAAAGTTTAGGTTATGGTTTCTAAGGCTTTCAATGTCAGTTAATGATTTATGACTGACTTGATTGTTGTCACATGTATTTATATATGATGTTTTTCATATATTACACATATATATGAACTATGTTGAATATAATGCATTTCGTGTGTTTGTTGAAATATTTGAATGAATATGGATTCATGATTTGTGCTTGCCATGTTTATTGATTGAGAATACATGATTGTTGTATATGTGGCAACTCCTTGTGAAAGGATTTGCTATAATATATGTTATAAAAATTTATTACATAAATGTTAATATGTGTAGTCTAAATGTTTGATAAAATGCCTGAATGAGAAAATGCTTGTTGAAATGTATTTAATGAGGGTGTTGAGATAGGATTCTCAATTACCTTATCTATTGTTATTGTTTACTTCATGTAACCTAATTTGCTACTACGTGATGTATGGATGAAATGCCTATGTATGACAACATGTGTACTATGTGTTTGTTAAAATGCTCAAATGAGATTTATAATTGGATTGGTTGTCACATACGGTTTGACTATCACATATGAATGCCTATTGTGTTTCAGTATGATCGGGACTAATACATAGTCTAGGCAATCGGTAACGGTTTATGATCAGTGGCTGAACTAGTTTGCCACAACGGATACGTTCGATGAATCTGAGTCGCACGGTGATTATCGACAGTAGTTAGGCCACGAAGAGTGTGTATGCACTCCATGTCGATTAATTCAACGTGTGCTCATACCAGTCGAGCTTGTCAAGAAACCCGATTGGCCTAATGTATATTCACCATGTATGGATGCTACTGCTTGAATCTAAGGTACCACTTACCAATGAAAAGCCCGTTTAACCTTCGAACCACGATCTGCTAAGACTCATGAGTGGGTATGGTGGTATGGGACATCGTGGTCGAGATTGTTGATAGGCTACGTTGGGGTAATGAGCCTCCCCGTAGTGACCAGTGAGCAACCCAAACTCGTGAGCCGAATACGATGGTATAGGACACTGTATTCGAGCTGTCGGCCTACGCTAAGGTGACGAGCCTTCCATAGGTACTCTAGTATAAACTAGGCCTACGCCGAGGTGACGAGCCTCCTGTAACGACCTGCTATCCACTATTTTAAGTCGGGTGTGGCATTGCCATTTAACATGCCTATCGTATGTGATTAACTAGGATTGACGACCCATAGGATCATCATTCGGGTACATGATATAAAGGGAGGTACTGAAAAGGCCAAGCTATATGTCCTAGAGGGGGGGGGGGTGAATAGGACTATGCCAAATTAAAATAAAAATCAGCGGAAATAGAATAAACCAATAACCTTACAACTTGAATCAATTCACAAAGCTAAATTTAAATCACCTTGATAAATAAATATCGAGAGATTGATTCAAATTCAGTTCTAAGGACAACCTTACACCATAATCAACAAGGGCTTATGGTAGGACAACCTTATTTCTAGAACCTCTTTTGGATCAAGGACTCAATATTAATATAAGTAAATGAAATAGCAAGAATTGAATTTAAATGCAGAAGTAAGATCTAAATTATTACAACAATCCCCACACTTGCTTGAAATGTAAATAGTTACAACATTCACATCCACTTGTACATTCCACAAGATCGAATGATAAAAGATATGAAAATTAAGCAAGCATTCAAACCACAAGTCAAAGAGTTATAGTGGTTCGTTTGTGTGTACACCACTGTTTTCCAACAGCCACACAAAAAGCTACTCTCACCTCCTAATATCCTCACACAGGGGATATTAGCGTTCACTAACAAATAGGTTTTCACAGGTTCACCAAAAACCTTTACAATGTGTCTTTTTCACTTGGGCTTACACAATTCAAAAACCCCTCTTTTCTGAGTTTTCTGGTTTTCCTCAGACAACCAATACAATGAGATTTTTCTGGCTTAACCTCAAACAAAACCAAAAGTAAATGAATTTTACAGAATTGTAAAATACCTGGATTTCTCCTTTTCGTAGCAGCCCGGTAGAACCAATCGGAGTAGATGTTTTGAATGTCAAAGTTCAATTTCCAATACTCACATTCATAAGGTTCTAAGTTCTAATTGATTTTAGATTTAACTCGTTGGGCGTAGCTAAATTTGATTCTGATTCCAAGAAGAAGGAATAAGATAATTCCTCTTTTCAAATAAGATTGGAATATAGAAACAAAATCAAATTAAATAAGCTAGCAAAAAGGAATATTAATAAGCACAATCTAGCTTAAAATAAACACAAACTTATCTCAGAGTGATCACTTGAAAATTTCTTGAATTGAATAGCGTTGAAGTTATGAAAACTCTGAATTTCGTGTTCAATTTATAGAAGAAGAAATCGCTCCTACGACTGGTCTTAGAAACCTACGACTGGTCGTAGCTCTAACAGATTTTTGAAAAAATAAGCGCGATCTTTGAAAGTCGTTCTACGACTGGTCGTGAGTACCCTACGACTGGTCGTGGGTCACCTACGACTGGTCGTAGATTCCTACGACTGGTCGTATGACCAGTGATTTCGTTGCTGGACTTTAAGTCGTAGCTCCACGACTGGTCGTGGATGAGTCGAAGCCACACCTACGACCGGTCGAAGGACCTCCAGGACTGGTCGTGGGCGTACCAAAAATTTCGAAAAATCTTCAACTACTTAGGACTGGTCGTGGAATTTCTTGGACTAGTCGAACCAATGGTAGGACTGGTCGAACAAGAGCTAGGACTAGTCGTAGAATATACCAACCTTGTGTAATTTAAATATTTGATTAATGTATCCAAAGTGACCTACTTAAAGGGTCAACCTAAGGTCATTCAACCTGAACCATGTCGTATGGACATTGAACTTTAACCATTCAACGAATGTAGATAATTTGATTTATATCAGGCTTGAGATCTTGAACCATATCATGCTTGAGATCTTTAGATTTGAACTTCAACATTGTAGCTTCTTGAGGCTTCAATATGTAGGCTTCAACATGTAGCTTTTTGAGGCTTCAACATGTAGCTTTTTGAGGTGTCTTGATTTCCAATAAATGATCATACAAGTACAGAACACCGATAGATGTTTTGGCACACAAAATTTGACAACCAAAGGAGCATGAGATCATAACACTTACAATCTCCTCCTTTGTCAAATTTGTGACAAAACACCCAAATTATAATACCTCAAATTGAAGCGAAGTACTCACAACATATTCACAACAGTTCAACAATAGAGAAGCATACACACCACAGTTCATCAATAGAGAAGCATGCACAGATATATATGATAAGAAATAACTAGCATCATTCTCCCATAAGAAATAACTAGCATCGCATCATTCTCATAACTACCCCTGAGAAGCTTAACTCCCCCTGAGTAATAGATAATAGAAGCACATCTCCCAAAACTTCTCCCCTTTTTGTCACAAAATGACAAGGAAGAAGGGCAGCAAAATGAATATAACAGTTAAAATATAGATTCAAGAGAGTTTTAGTGCATAATTCAAAAAGTCAGTGAGTATGTAAAGTTAGAAAACAAATATTACAGACTTAGTAAAACATTCAGTCAGAACCAGAGGATGGAGCAGGATTAGAAGGATCAATTTTGTGTAAACCATTAGCAATCCGCCTCATACATTTTGCGAAGATAAGAGAATTGCGTGTCTTGTGAAACACGAATTTGAGCCACTTGCTCTTGAAGGGAATTCAATCTCTCATCAAAATCAGAGGGCTGAAAATCAGGATCATCAGCCGAGTCTGACTCAAGTTCTTCAAACAAATCATCCATATTCACGTCTTCAGTAGATCACTAGCTTGACCAGCATCTCTTGCTTCAGCACCACCGCCACCAGCATCCACTTGGCCATCAGCCAATTCTAAAGTCATCTTGTTAAGATTTGAATTATTAAAAGGGAGATGATGGATGGGTTTTTCTCTAGTAGGCATAGCAATGAGCATATGATTTGCCAGCATAGTCAACAAATAACCAAAGGGTATATCACTATGTCCAGGATGTTGACGAGACAGAATAATGAATGACAAATTAAGAAGGTAAACAAATTTTTGCACCAAAATGACAGAATGCAAAACAAAACCATAAAAGCAGTGAGTTCGGTTTTATTGCCAGCACGAGGATAAAGATTAGAGATGAAAATCCTATGTAGTACTCTATGTCTGGGTAACAAAAATCTTGAGGGAAGTGCATGACCTTTATGAGTCCAATGAACATCCAAATTACATAAATCTCTAGTAAGCATTCTACGTTCAGATTCAGAGAGACTGTCATGTAAAATACCAATTGGAATGCTCTCATCATTGATAGGTTTTTCATAATATCAGCAATCAAATGTCGATCCACTACAAATAATCCTTCTTGAGTATCAACTTTAAAATTAAATTCTCAAGAAGAAATCACAGATACATGCAAACATGGATTGGGTAATGGACTGGTATGCAGGTCCACCCCAATGCAAGATGTTATCCCATCCCACAGATTCCAACAGAGTAGGAATACCATATGAAGCAATGTGATTAACATTCACAGGACGCTCAACAATAATAATTCGCATACGCAAATCCCGAACATTTTGAGGATCATTTTCGGGAGACCGAAGATGACGTTGTACAATAGAAGTTGATCTAGAAGAAGATGGACCTCTAGTAGTTTTCTTTTTACCTCTAGCATCCATTCTTAATGGAGGATTTCAAAGAAACAACAAGATGCAAGATAGAAGATGAGGTTTTAATAAGATCATATTTTTCAAGATAAAACCCCAATCTTGCAATGAACGACCCAATAGATTCAACAAGAGAGTGATTTGAAACACTAATATCAAGAATCTATAATAAAAATGCAAAGGAACCACTAACCTTGAAGAACTAGGAAGGTGGTTCGACCGTTAGTAGCACACCGGTCGTGTACACTCACGACTGTCGAGTACGACTCAAAATTTGCAATATATTTTTTTTTCAAATAATTTCAAATTTAAGCAAATAAATCATCAAACTTATGTACATTATGATACACTAAATCATGCAAATTCAATTTAAATTGCACATACCGAGATCAAACTTTAATTTATTAAACCTGCTTTTGTCGAGCGGTTTAGTGAAAATGTCAGCAAGTTGAGTCTCGGTTGGAATGTAATCCAAACATATTACCTTTTCTTCCACTAATTCACGAATGTAATGAAATCTAATATCAATATGCTTAGTACGTGAATGCTGAACTGGATTTTTAGAGATATTTATTGCACTGGAATTATCGCAAAATAAAATCATAGAATCCTGAGTAATTCCATAATCGCTCAACATTCGTTTCATCCAAACAAGTTGAGTACATGCATTTCCAGCAGCAATGTATTCAGCCTCAGCTGTTGATAGCGATATAGAACTTTGCTTCTTACTAACCAAGAAACAAGACAATTTCCAATGTAGAAACAACCACCACTGGTTGATTTCCTATCATCAATGTTTCCAGCCCAGTCAGCATCTGCATACCCGGCTAATTGAACATTAGTTTCATGTGGATACCAGGAGACCAAGTTTAGTAGAACTTGCGACATATCGCATAATCCGCTTAACAGCAGTTAAGTGAGATTCTTTAGGATTTGATTGATAACGAGCACAAATACCAACACTCAAGGCTATATCTGGTCTACTAGCAGTCAGATAAAGTAAACTACCAATCAAACTACGATACAATTTAGGATCCACATCATTACCTGCAGAGTCTTTTGAGAGTCTCAAAGTTGTACTCATAGGAGTATCAAAATTTTTACCTTTCTCAAATCCAAATTTCTTGATTAAGCCCTGAGCATATTTGGTTTGAGAGATAAAAATTCCATTAGGTTGTTGTTTTACTTGCAACCCTAGGAAATAGTTTAATTCACCAACCATGCTCATTTCGAATTTAGACTTCATCAAATCTGCAAACTCAACAGTCATATTAGTACAGGTTGATCCATAAATAATATCGTCAACATATATTTGAACCATTAGAATATCATCGTTACTTCTTAACAAAGAGTGTCTTATCAACACATCCCATCTGAAAATTATGACTTAGTAAAAACTTAGTCAGTTTTCGTACCATGCTCTGGGAGCTTGTTTCAGACCATAGAGAGCCTTCTTAAGACGATACACATGATCAGTAAATTTAGGATCTTCAAACCCTGTTGGTTGTTCAACATATACCTCTTCATGTAAATCACCATTCAGAAAGGCACTCTTTCATCCATTTGATAAATTTTAATCTTTCTAAAACATGCAATGGAGATAAAAAGTCTGATTGATTCAAGACGAGCTACAGGGGCAAATGTCTCATTATAGTCAATACCTTCAATTTGCGTATAACCCTGTACAACTAGTCTTGCTTTATTTCGAATGATATTTCCAAGTTCATCAGATTTATTTTTGAAAATCCATTTTGTTCCAATAATATGTTTATCTTTAGGTCTAGGAACAAGATACCAAACATCATTTCTGACAAACTGATTAAGCTCTTCTTGCATCGCAAGAATAGTTTTCATCTGAAAGTGCTTCTTTTACGTTAACCGGTTCAATCTGGGATGTAAAGCATACGTAATTACATATGTCCTCTAATTGTCTACGAGTGCGCACACCAGTGAGAGGGTTTCCAAGTATTTGAGAAGTTGGATGATCTTTAACAGTCCTAAATTCAGAATTAGGTTCACTTGGTGAAGTTTCTGTTTTCAAGTATAAGCACTTCATCATTATCTGAACTAGGAACAGGTGTATTCAAAAGATCGTCAATCACAACATTTATTGACTCTTGAATCACACCGGTCCTGTTGTTCAGAACACGATATGCACGACTGTTTAAAGAATACCCTAAAAAGATCCCTTCATCACTTTTAGTGTCGAATTTTCCCAAATTTTCACGGTCACGCAAAATATAGCACTTGCTGCCAAAAAAACTCGAAAGTATTTGACAGAAGGCTTTTTCTCAAACCACATTTCATAAGCCGTTTATATTATTTTACAGATATAAACACGGTTAATAATGTAGCAGGCTGTATTCACTGCTTCAGCCCATAGATTCCTAGGGAGCTTCATGCTATTTAACATAACATTTCCCATTTCTTGAAGCACTCGATTCTTCCTCTCGACAATTCCATTTTGTTGAGTTTTAGGTGCAGAGAATTCATGCGATATTCCCTGATCGCTATAGAATTTCTCAAAACCGCTATTTTCGAATTCGGATCCATGATCACTACGGATCTTAATGACTTGAGAACATTTTTCAGTTTGAATCCGTTTTATAATCTTTTTCACTTCATCAAGGGTTTCTGATTTGTCTCTCAAGAATGAAACCCAAGTGAATCTTGTATAATCATCTACAATAACTAAGATGTATTTTTTGCCACCTCGACTTTCCGTTCTTGTTGGTCCTATAAGATCCATGTGGAGAAGCTCGAGTGGTCTTGTGGTGGTATTGGAGTTCACTTTTGTGAGAGCTCCTAGTTTTTTACCATGCTGGCATTCACCACAAATCTTGTCTACTTTTTGCATCTTAGGTAGACCTCTAATTAGTTCACCTTGCTCAATCTGTATAAATTTCGATAGTGTACATGTCCGAGGCGTTTATGCCATAATTCTGTCTCATCGGTATGGACCATGTAACACGTTTGTTTAGATGAGCTACTATCGCTTACTATATAGCAGTTTTCAGAAGTTCTGCGACCAGTTAATATTACAGAACCCTTTTCATTATTATTTCACAACCTTGATTAGAAAATTTAACATTATGGTTGTTATCGCATATTGAGATATGCTCAACAGGTTGTGTTTTAAACCCTCAACATATAAAACATTTTTAAATAAGGGAAGGTTATAGAGTTGGACCGTACCTTTGCCAATTATCTTGCAGTTGCTACCATCACCAAATGTGACTGACCCATCAGTCATATCTTTAAGATCGGTGAATAGTGCTTTGTCGCCTGTCATATGTCTGGAGCATCCACTGTCTAGGTACCATTTCGAATGGCTTGTAGCTTTGAAAGCAGTGTGAGCAACCAAACAGACAGCTTTAGGAACCCATTTCAGTACAGTTTTAGGTTTAGGAGAATAATTGGTCTTCTTATGTTTATGGTTGTAGGAGTGACCTACAGAATTAGATTTTAATAGCTCCTTCAATAAATCGATAATTTTTTCAGCTAGTGGGTTTCGAATCTGATTTTTAAAATAGCTGCTTTTGGGTTAGGAAAAGTTTTTGTATTTTTAGAAAAAACTTGACTATTACCTTTTCCTTTTGAGTTAGAAGTCTCTCCTTTCACAAAATTGGAGGAGAGTATTCTTCTGTTTAGGAGATGTATTTTATTATAACCCAACCCGGATCGATCGCCACATTTTCTTGATCCGGATAACAATTTTTCTAATTTTGGATCGCCTTGGCATATCTCCATGTGTCCTTTAAACTCAAAAGAGAAGATACTTCATTTTTAAGTTTCTCATTTTCAGATTTTAAATTTTCAATTAGGGAGGTTTGAATTCTAGGTCACACTTAGACTTTTCAAAACTATCTGAAATTTGAGATTTTTCTAAAATAAGAGTTTCAAAACATTCTTTAAGTTATAAAACTTTTCTTTTGAAGTTTAAGTTTGACAGCAATTTTACAACTTTCCTTATATAAGGCATTGTAAGCATCTTGAAGATCTTCATCATATTCATGATCACTATCAAAATTTCTTCACTTGTTGAATCATCGTGATCGGAAAAAGTAAACTTGGCTAGAGTCATAAGGGCCTTAAGTTCATTGCCCGACTCGGTTTCTGAATTTTCTGACTCAGAAGAGGCTTCAGAATCAGACGATTCATCCCAAAGTAGCCAACATACCCTTCCTTTTGAATCTGTCCTTTTTAGGACATTTGTTTGCTAAATGCCCATATTCTTGACAGTTGTAGCATTGACTATCTTCAATGATTTCCAAGTTTTAGACTTAGGTTGGAACGTTTCTTTTTCATTTGCCTTTTGAAAATCTACTCTTTTCTTACTTTTGAAAATCTTATTAAACTTTTTCGCCAAAAGGGCCATATCATCTTCAGACTTTTCTGAATCTGAATTTTCTTGAATAATACTTTTAGATGACTTCAAAGCAATAGACTTACCTTTAGGAGCTTTAAAATTAATTCATAGGTTTGTAAAGAAGAACCAACTAATTCCTCTACCTTCATATTGTCCGTATCACGAAGTTCCTGGATTGCGGTTACCTTAGAATTGAACCGTTCAGGAAGAGAGCGTAGTATTTTTGCACACACTTTACTTCAGGGATCTTATCGCCAAGACCCCACATTGAGTTCACAATGTCATTTAATCTAGTGTAAAAGTCCATAAACATTTCATTTTCCTCATATGAATTTCTTCAAATTAGTGTGAGGAGTTAGACTTTAGATTTCTTGACAATTGATGTACCTTCGTGTGTCATTTCTAAAATATCCCAAGCTGCTTTGTAGTATCACAGGATATGATTCTTTTGAACTCATCCGGTGATAGTGCGCAGTGATAGCATTTAGTGCTTTAGCATTAGCACTACTCTCATTTTTTGAAGTGTGGTCCAATGGTAATACGGTGTAATTTTCATAGATTTTGAACCATCAACACCAGTTACTTCCGTGAGATGGAGGTTTCGATTCAGTTACTGTGGCTTGCCACACACACTTTCATCCATTGATTTTAGGAAGATCCTATTCTGGCTTCCAATAGGCATAGTTGGAGCCATCAAAGGGAGGAGGTCTAGTAACTGAAAGGCTATCAAAATTTGACATCTTTTTATTATACCTTAGATCGTTAGCTCAGGAAATAAATCCAAAAAAAAGCAACAAAATATGAGCTATTAGGCTCTGATACCACTTGAAAAGGCCAAGCTATATGTCCTAGAGGGGGGGGGTGGGGGTGAATAGGACTATGCCCAATTAAAATAAAAATCAGCGGAAATAGAATAAACCAAAACCTTACAACTTGAATCAATCACAAAGCTAAATTTAAATCACTTGATAAATAAATATCGAGAGAGATTGATTCAAATTCAGTTCTAAGGACAACCTTACACCATAATCAACAAGGGCTATGGTAGGCCACCTTATTTCTAGAACCTTCTTTTGGATCAAGGACTCAATATTAATATAAGTAAATGAAATAGCAAGGAATTGAATTTAAATGCAGAAGTAAGATCTAAATTATTACAACAATCCCCACACTTGCTTGAAATGTAAATAGTTACAACATTCACATCCACTTGTACATTCCACAAGATCGAATGATAAAAGATATGAAAATTAAGCAAGCATTCAAACCACAAGTCAAAGAGTTATAGTGGTTCGCTTGTGTGTACACCAACTGTTTTCCAACAGCCACACAAAAAGCTACTCCACTCCTAATATCCTCACACAGGGATATTAGCGTTCACTAACAAATAGGTTTTCACAGGTTCACCAAAAACCTTTACAATTGTGTCTTTTTCACTTGGGCTTACACAATTCAAAAACCCCTCTTTTCTGAGTTTTCTGGTTTTCCTCAGACAACCAATACAATGAGATTTTTCTGGCTTAACCTCAAACAAAACCAAAAGTAAATGAATTTTAACAGAATTGTAAATACCTGGATTTCTCCTTTTTCGTAGCAGCCCGGTAGAACCAATCGGAGTAGATGATTTTGAATGTCAAAGTTCAATTTCCAATACTCACATTCATAAGGTTCTAAGTTCTAATTGATTTTAGATTTAACTCGTTGGGCGTAGCTAAATTTGATTTTGATTCCAAGAAGAAGGAATAAGATAATTCCTCTTTTCAAATAAGATTGGAATATAGAAACAAAATCAAATTAAATAAGCTAGCAAAAAGGAATATTAAATAAGCACAATCTAGCTTAAAATAAACACAAACTTATCTCAGAGTGATCACTTGAAAATTTCTTGAATTGAATAGCGTTGAAGTTATGAAAACTCTGAATTTCGTGTTCAATTTATAGAAGCAGAAATCGCTCCTACGACTGGTCTTAGAAACCTACGACTGGTCGTAGCTCTAACAGATTTTTGAAAAAATAAGCGCGATCTTTGAAAGCCGTTCTACGACTGGTCGTGAGTACCCTACGACTGGTCGTGGGTCACCTACGACTGGTCGTAGATTCCTACGACTGGTCGTAGGACCAGTGATTTCGTTGCTGGACTTTAAGTCGTAGCTCCACGACTGGTCGTGGACGAGTCGAAGCCACACCTACGACCGGTCGAAGGACCTCCAGGACTGGTCGTGGGCGTACCAAAAATTCTGAAAAATCTTCAACTACTTAGGACTGGTCGTGGAATTTCTTGGACTAGTCGAACCAATGCTAGGACTGGTCGAACAAGAGCTAGGACTGGTCGTAGAATAGACCAACCTTGTGTAATTTAAATATTTGGTTAATGTATCCAAAGTGACCTACTTAAAGGGTCAACCTAAGGTCATTCAACCTGAACCATGTCGTATGGACATTGAACTTTAACCATTCAACGAATGTAGATAATTTGAATTATATCAGGCTTGAGATCTTGAACCATATCATGCTTGAGATCTTTAGATTTGAACTTCAACATTGTAGCTTCTTGAGGCTTCAATATGTAGGCTTCAACATGTAGCTTTTTGAGGCTTCAACATGTAGCTTTTTGAGGCTTCAACATGTAGCTTTTTGAGGTGTCTTGATTTCCAATAAATGATCATACAAGTACAGAACACCGATAGATGTTTTGGCACACAAAATTTGACAACCAAAGGAGCATGAGATCATAACACTTACAGGTACCTTAGCTTCCCGAATTTGCTATAATGAATAGGTCTATTAAGAACTTGGATACACATCCATGATGGCACCGCATTGCACTTGCCTTTGGCTGGTGGTGAGCACAGTGAAGTTTTAGCATGCGCGAGCCGTGAGATGATGTGCAAAGGGGTGCAGGCGAGGGCATGTATCTTAATACGTACCATCCTTCATTAACAAGTAAATTAGGAATGCCTTTGTTGTAGTTGCTTTCATCATTACATTACTACTGCTTGCCTGAATTGATAACATATTAACCCTTTCCTTAGACTCCTTGGGTTGATCACTCACTCCCACTTCTCCCACTCTGGGACGGTGGTTTTTTAAAAAACACCAACCAGACTCTATTTGTGTTGCCTATGATGAAAATGCAGCTTAGCAGGTTGGAACCCCGGTCTTTTCTACGACGATGAGGAGGAGTTCTACTTTTATGCAACACTCTCTGGCGGGGCCATGGTAGACCTGGAGTTGCATCGCTGGGTTACGAAATAACAACTATTTGAAACATCGTACTTATTCTTTTGTAATTTTGGGAACTATACATGTAATTATCATCTGGTAACATGATCATACTTTTGGGGTTCATATCCACTTATACACCTTATATATTTATCACAGTCTTCCACTTGTAAATTTTAATCAACTCTGGAGTATGAATATGCTGACTTGTATAATCTCATTCATGTTTAGTGCACTAATACGGATAACATTTAATCATCATTTTTATGTTGTATAAGTGATGCGACGGAATCTCAAGAGTTAAGCATTTGTTCAAACCCCGGAAATTCGGGGCGTTACAAAACCACATAATGGTAGGTGTACAAGTTAATGGTCAGAGACTGAAGCTTTATGTGGAAAACTTTCATTTGGGAGAGGAGTCCATCTTTATTCATTGAGCCAGAATATTTAGATTGATACTCCTAGTCTGACGGAGCATTTGTGTAGGATTTGTATCATATTCAATTTTTTTTAGTGTCACTTAGCAGGTGAGTTCTTCATGGTAGGTACTATCCACCATTTCTTTTATTTTTATTGTTCTCTACATTACATTTTCATTACATTTGGGACAGTGTAGGTTTTAGGTTGGGGGTGTGGATAGTCATCCATGTGAGTTTATTTTATTTTATTTTATTTTATTATTATTATTTTTAAGTTTAGGTTTATGGAAAAAATTTTCAACATTTTCAAAATAATATTTTTATGTGAACATGATATTATGCAAATTCCGATGGCAAAGTTAATACTTAGTCTAGGTTGATAGTAGTAAGAATTTTAATAACTAAAAATTATAGACTTGAGTTTAATTATATAATCACTAGTTTAAAGTGAGTTATATTTGATGTACTGACTTCACAATACAATCACAATACACCCAGCTAACTGAGGAATATGATACATGAACTAGAATAACAACTTTTGATTCAAACAAGGTTGAATGAACTAGTACCATTGATATATGCTTAAAAGAGAGAATATTGAAGTAAAAAAAAAAAAAAAAGAGTGATGGAAAAAGAAAATTTTATATAGAGCGTGAATGCAATGACCATAACAATCGTGTTAATAATCCGGAGTAAGGATACCTAAAGTATCCATTACTATTACCCATTATAAGTACGAACCCTTATGTTATGAAGCAACCTGGTGGGAATCTTTATCTAAGGGTGGTCTATAATAATGGGATATGATGATAAAAGAAGAAATATTATGAAGAAAATGAGATAACTAGAGATTTCATATTCTTGGGATGATTGAAAGGAGTTAGGATAGGGAACATGCATATTTCGCAAAGTTAGAATAGTGTCACGAGCACCTAAGTATATTGGATCATAATTATTCTAAATTTTGATTAGGTCTCTGAACTCAAGGATGTAATGGATTAAAAAATTGAAATTCCAACTAACTTCAGGCTTAGGGTAAGTATTGTTTTGTTTTGGAATTCATATGATGAATGAAGGCATAATTGTATAAATTTCTTAGTGTTTAACTATTTTACATGTTTTCCATGTTTGTGGGTAACATTTCTGGAAACCCTCACGAGACTATAACTCATCCACTAGAGGAAACCTAAGGGTTTAAAGGCTTGTTGCATATGCTCAATGCAATCGAGATTACCTGCGAAAGTGGTGTAGTTAGAATTTCGTTTTCATTTTAATTTTGTTTCTAAAATTAAATTTTTTTCTTATTTTTATTTTTCTTTGCTTATTTTGTTTGGGACTAGCAAAATGCTGGTTGGGCGGTGTGTTAAGAAAGACTCAAATATTGCATAATTTCCCCATTTATCTTAGTTTTATGAACATGAATTCGCTTAATATTCTATTTTACTCATGTATATGTTGCAAGGTGAATTTAAGTGTTTTGATTGAAATAGGGTGATTAAAAGCAATGAATTGGATGCTAAAAAAATTACCAAGGGAAGGGATGGATCTTAGGAGACCAAGATTGAAGAATCACATAACAAAGATTTTAAAAAACTAAGGAAGAAGAAGAAAATCGAAGATTTGAAGTGAAGAATCCTGAAATCGTCCTGAAAAATGTATTCTGAAGCTCTGAGGTCTATTTTGGAAAACTGACAGCAGGAAATCTATTTTAAGCAAACTGTGCAGTGAGAAGTCTATTGAGAAACTGCGTCCATTGAGGTGGTTTCTAGGGTTTTTCGACTTTGTACAAAAATTGGAGTGTCCCTACTTATAAATAGGGCTCCTAGGGCATTCCTAGGCATTATTAAAAGCATTCAAGAGCAATATTTAGGGTTTTTATAGGGTTTTCAATTTTATAAGTAGTTTTTTCCTTTTAGATCTTTTCTATTTATATTTATTTATTTCTTATTGCTTTCTTTCTCTATTTTATTTATTTTTTCTAAGTTCCCTCTAGCCCAAGCTAGAAGGGAAGCACATGGGTTTAATAATTCTTAAATTATGATGATGATTGTTTTAATGATGAGAAGAATGATGTATGCATGTTATCTATGTTTAGGTTTGATTTTTTTATCCTCTTGTGAGATTCATATGTTTCCATCATATGAGATCCACATTGATGGATAGGCTTACCTAGATCAATCAAATTTCCTAGATAGGAGAGGTTCTCAACTTGTTATATTTCTTTGATTTTCATTATCTCATTGATATTGAATTCTTAAAATCACTACGCTTGAGAATATATATCAATGGTACAAATCCATGATTTCTAATCTTTTATATCATTTATTTAAAATGTTTAAATTGTTTTATTTTCCGATTAAGCTGACCATAGTGCTTAGATCCTAGTTGTGTTTATCCAAGTCATCATGATTTTGGAACATTAACCTATGTGTGGAACTTTGAAGCTTGGGTGTTGTTTTAATTCAGTTGAATTACATCCATTCAAAAATCCTAAAATCAAATCATCAGATTAGTTTTTATTACTTAGTTTATTTCGCATTTGATTTTTCTCCTTCTCGCAATTCATCTCTCGTGGGATCGACCTTGTATTCAAAGGATATTACTTACGACCTCTGGACTTGGAGGCAAGTAATCACTACTTCGTGAGAGAATCGTTCAATTGAAATAATATTTTATTGGTATTGATGAATGGTTTAACAGAATTACTTCTGATTGGATATGATAGGACTTCGATTCCATTTGAGTTATAAATTGAATTACTGAATGTGATATTGTGATGCTATCTTTGGATTCCTCGATCCTTAGTCATTTATTTATTTGTTTTAAAACCATTTTTTTACTTTGTTGGACTAAAAACCCATAAAAAAACCATTAACTTTAAACTAACTATAGGTTGTGTTCCACATTCCCTGAGAATTCCAGCGAGTTATACTGCAAATCAACAACCCTGCACTTGGAGTTTGCTTACAAGTTTTTAGCAGTGTTTACCAGGGAGCTAAAGGATCTAAAAACCTTTGTATAAAGCTAAAGAATGGTGGAGCTACAAGATCTGAACATCTACGAAGTCGAGTATCATCAGTCAGTTTGCTTCTCAAAAAAAATGACTTCACGCGCCCACCGATCGCGGAGATATGGAGAATCTTGGAGAGACTGATGGTGCGGCAGGGGGCAGGTTCAGGGAAGAAGCCCTAGGCGACTCTGCGTTTGTGGCATGATCATCTGAAACAAAACGTGTGAGATGAAATAGAAAAGAAGAAAAAGTAAAAAATGTTAGTAATTTCTCTTATGAGGCGAGCACTGTATGTAGTAATATATGAGGTCAATAGGTATGTACCATAGTCAATAGGTTCTTCTTCTTCCTCGTCGCAGGAGAGGTATTCGAAGGAACAACTTCAGAAGTTGAAGGAATGTGTTCTTCATTAGCAGGGATGTGTTCTGCAATCGTATCATCCTCGTCGCTGATGTTCACTTCTCCTTCTTCGTACATATTTTCTTGATTCTCCTCTCCTACCTCACTCTTGTCAGAGGTGGTGTCCTCAGATGAAGAAGCTGAATCTTCGCCAACGGTATCTTCTGTGCTAGAATTCTCAATAACGACTTGTTTGTCTTTAGAAAGAAGACGTTGGGAGTTTCCCGGTTGGTCCGCAATAACTTAAGCTGGAGCAGTGGTAGTAGTATTCTCTCCTTGTGGAGAAGCTTGAACTTGTTTTCCTTTAGAAAGAAGACGTTGGGAGTTTCCCGGTTGGTTCGCAATAACTTGAGTTGGAGCAGTGGTAGCAGTATTCTCTCCTTGTGGAGAAGCTTGAGCACGTGTAAGGGATCTCTTCATTGGAGAGGAAACCGGTTGTGGGTGAGAAAGAGTAGAAGGAGAAGGTTGGTTGGGTGGACCAACATTAATCTCTGGTTGAACAGGAGACTCTGTTACAACTTCTTCCCTATGCAGTCGATGAAAGGGAATTTGCTCAAATTCGCGAATGTCACCGTATGCTGTCCATCCTTCAAGAGTGTTGTCGGGTTTTATCTCATGAATGGGTTCATCTATCGAAATCATGATACGACGACTACCCGAAGGGGCATGACTGGTCTCTGCAATGAAACCTATCCACGCTTCGAAAGTGCGACCTTTGAGCTCAGGGGGAGGAAGCCAGACCGGTTGCGACACTGGAAGACTTTTTCGGACTAGATACGATTGGTGTACCCACCATCTCATGTGATTGTATGATGCTCTTGGGGTACGATCACATCCTGGGATGATGAAGGAAGAATTAGCTCGGCCCAATAATTGTTTCCAGATCATTGCCCAATTGAATGGACCAGTCCCATAACTACGCATTCTCCGGGTAACCAGTCCACAGTCTTCGGGTATTGCCTGGTCAAAACCAAATTGATGCGCAAAGCGACTTGGATAATATGGTTCTCTCCAGAATTCGGTTCCTTCTCTCGAGGGTAGACTGCACGATCTGATGGATATAAAAAATCCCCTCTCTACTGAAGAGAGCGAGTCAGTATCTGCCTTTTCAGTATCCACAATATAACAGGGAAGACCAAAGTGGAAATAGTTTATCTTAGTATCAGAAGAAACGGCATCCTTGGCCTAGTCGTAAGATCTTTTGGCCATGGACATTTTCTAGAAAAAGTGGAGAGGAACTTTGGAGGGGTGGACATAGGCCTTTTCTGGAACTTCGAAAGTCCAGGGAAAGTAGACACCAAGCCAACCCAGAAAGTAATGCCATGGCATGTAAGTCGAAGCAGAGCCAACGGAAGGACTTTTTACGTGGCATGCTATTTCTCCAAAACCTCTATAGATTGAACAGAGGACAGGCGGAGCCAGAGAAAACTTCATTCCTTCAGCCATGGCACCTGCGACTACGAACACCGAAGGACGAATAGCATCTGCTGATTTAGAACTAGGAAGGACCACCACACTCAGCCAATATGCGATAAAAGCCGCAAGTTCCCCATGAACGAAATATTCGGCACGACCTCTTATGCCCTTCCTGAGGCGTTCGAGCTCTCGCGAATGATTGCCATTAAATCTAGAAAAGGTAAACAAATGAGGTTAAGGTTATGTATATGTATATTAAGATTGTGATAAAAAGGGGTTAAAGAAGAAGAGAATTACTTCAGAGCTCGACTGAAGTGCGCCAACCATTGCATGGGATGAATCTATGGATGTTTGGAAATTTCGACATCTCTTTGAAGAGTTCGATGGTTGACTCTGAGATGAAGGGATGCGATCGGGAGATGAAAGGAATGCGAATTCTTCATTGGTAGAGACGAACTCATCGAAGAATTGGCCAGTGATTGGTAAACCTGTGATTCTGAAGATGTCCCATAGCGTAATACTCATTTCACCTTCAGGGAAATGAAAAGAATTGGTGGAAGGGCACCAATAGTTGAGGAACGCTTTCAAAATAGAAGATTCTTTGCGAAAAGGATGCGATGTTGCTTCTATCGCAAGAAAGACGCCGATATCCGATAAAATCTTGTCATGCTTTGTTAAGACTGCGGTAGCCCACTCGGAATAATAATTTCGAGGAGTCAGAAGGCCTCTGGTCCTGAATTCTTCTGGACTCCAAAGTTGGGGACGGTAGCTGAAGCGCTGCTTAAGGGTCTCGTAAAAGTGGGACGGATATAAACTATGGACGTCATAAGAAGGAACGAGAAAAACCATGGAGTGAATATCACCTATTTGCTGTCTTGGTCTTGGTGGCTGCAGAATTCCTTCTAATAATCTGGGTTCTTTAAAAGACCAAGACTTTGTATAGGCCAACCTTTCTGCGGATAAGTAATCTCTGGGCTCACAGATCAGCATGGAGTGGTGATGGTGCATGCTAAGAGGAAGGGAGATAATACCTCGTCTATATGGGTTGTCAAATTTGATGACACCCTGTATTTCCCGTACTGATTCCCAGGAATTGTTAAGTTTCTTTCGATTGTGCTCATTGATCTTCTCTTGAAATTCCTGGGCCTTGTTTCGGCGATGCTTCTTAGGCTTAGAAGGAGGAGGGGTATCTTCTCTACTGGGTGGTCTCTGACTATCCGTATGATAATGTGTCGTAGTCTTCAACCACTCGTCCCAATCATACTCACGACCATGTCTTGGAGTCATTGTCAGGTCACCCATGGCGATGGCCCTATGAACGAGGGATGATAATGACTTGATCCGTGAAGTGAAGTCAAAAGTGGGCAGTACGGGCTCTTTTATGTAGGCGGGATGCCTAACAGTTGTTTTGAACCGCTTGGACGAAGGCTGAGCAGGAGAAGACAGCGATTCAGTTGCCCGGGGAGTTGTAGCATGATAAGCGTCGGTATTTGGCAGTTCTTGATGAGATGGTTGACTGAAAGGTGGATCAATGATGGTAAAAGTTCTCTTAGTACGAGCCATGATGAAGAAGATTAGCTAAATTGAAGGAAATCTGCTGAGATGTCGATTGCGCGGGTCGCGCAACAAGATTGAGGGTTGCGCGGATCGCGCAACAAGTTTGGGAACTGCGCGGGTCGCGCAATACGTTTGGTAGCTGCGCGGGCAGCGTAACGACTTAAAGGCCTTGCGTGACGAAAGATTTGTTGCGCGGGTCGCGCAACAATAGCCAGTTGCACGGGAGAAAATTTTCGCCAGAGCTCCGCTGCAGAAGTTTCAGAATGAAGAAAATGAGCAGATTTCACTATTTATAGGAAAAGGACCAAGTACGGTCCTCGGGCCTTGGTTGCACGGTTCGCGTAACCAATTGAACGGAAAGTCAAAGAAGATCGTGTGTTGATCCTGGTTCGTCGATTCAAGAGAACGAAGAACGGATCAAGGGGGCATCTGTTGGAGCATAAAAATTATCATCATGAAAAGGAAAGGGAACAAATAATAAAGAAAGACAAGTTGCGCGGATCGCGCAACCAAAAAGGAAGGTTGCGCGGTTGAAGTAGCCAAAATTACAGTTGCGCTGTTCGCGCAACAAGGAAGGAAGTTGCGCAGATCGCGGAACTAAGAGAGCAGTCGCGCCGGTCGCGCAACGAAGAAAGCAGTTGCGCCGGTCGCGCAATGAAGAGAGTCGTTGCGCGGATCGCGCAATCAATGAAGATCTCTGACACGTGTGAAGGAACTATAAATACCCCACTCCCTTCTCATAGAGAAGGAGATTTTTCGAGAGACTGAAATAGAGCAACTGAAGGTAGAGAGAGCAGAGCCATGTTCAGTTGCGCGGACCGCGCAACATGTACATCAGTTGCGCGGATCGCGCAACTACTAGATTGGTTGCGCGGACCTCGCAAATAGTCAGCTGATCAGCTTGTAGGAGAAATTACTTCTCTAAAAGAAAAGATCAAATGATCTATTCAGTAATTCCTCCTAAGTATTGGGAGATGACCAAAATAGGGTCGGAGTGTTGCCGAAATTTATGTCTCCATGAAGATCAGATGATCTATTCATCAATTCCTCCTAAGTATTGGGAGATGACTAAAACAGACGCCGAAAGGCTGCCGAATTCAGGATTGGACAAATAATAAGCTTTGCTAAAAATAATTTGTTCTTTTTATGTGATTTATCTTAGAATCAAGGGATGTATAGAGGATGTAAATGAACCCAATATTAATAAAATATGATGATTGTTTTGAATACTCTTTTGTTATGTTTGAATAAGATCAATTCCCCAAATCAAACACATTTGTTTTCTTGTCGAAACAAAATGGCGACTCTGCTGGGGAATTTCATATCTTATTCTAACATCAACATTAAGATGATTAACAATCACCATGGTTTGGCGTCTTTCTGACGCCAAAATGGCGACTCTCAGTGGGAACATCCTCCCCTTCATCTCTAAGATAGATCCTTCTATCCTCCAGAAAACTAACTATAGATATGTTTTATAACTGAAGGTACATTAATTCAACTGCAAGTTACAATCATTCCTGCAAGAGAAGTAAACTTTCGCTTTACTACAACTGGGTTCGTGATAGAGTATACGCCGGATCAAACTCCCGTATGTATGACTCAGTTTCTCGCAATCAAGAGCAATATGACTCAAGTGATGGCTGAAGTCGTATCTGCTTCACCTCAACCGTTGGACAGTACTAAGGATTGGACTGTCGTAGTATCCCGTAAGACAAGAGCGTGGAATGCAAGAAATGCTCGAATAAATCTGCCCGTGCCAAGAGTTTGAGGGCCAATAACGCGCAATACAGCTGGGAAGCATCCTGAGCTCACCCCTCCCGAAATATGTCCGGAACGGGTAGTTCCACAGCCAGCGTTACGCGACTTCCCAGCTTTAATCGCTTCAAAGGTTAAATGGACGAAAGAACAAAAAGGCAAAACGGTAATGACAGGTTCCTCAATATTGACATCTCCAAAGACAAGCTCATGGATGTCTATATCACCTCAATCAGCTGATAATACCAGAAATATAGAAGAGTCAAAAGGAACTCCACCTTCTCCCCTCTTCCTGAGTCCTCTTACGTCGGCATCTTCTCATCCTACTCCAATTACGGCCTCGTCAAAGAGTGGAGAGGCTACAGTATATGTGACTGAGACAGGACAAGGCAACGCATCAACTACAGAAGATCGTATCAATGAAATGGCAGAAGCACAGAGAGTATTAATGGAAGAGTGTAGACACTTCAGAGAAGCCCTGACAACTCTTGCCCACAACATGGCCCAGATAGCCGCCCCGCCAATGATGAATATGATGAATGGACGAGAAAACCGGCCCGAAGGCTCTCATCCGCAAGGGATAGGATCTCGAGAGTCTGTTCCAATCGCAAGAACCATAACACAAGATGACATAAGACAAGTCGTCGAAGAAACAGTGAGAATAGAAAGAGAACGTGAAAACACTGGCCGTTTCAGATATCGAACGCCATATCCAAGAGAAGTGGAAGATATTCCATTCCCAGCCAATTTCAAACATCCAGATTTTCAGAAGTTTAATGGGGAAGGATCGCCGGAAGAACACCTGATGCACTTCATTACCAGCATGGGGAATTTTTCTACAATACCGCAGTATTGCCTAAGATTGTTCGGGTCGTCATTAACGCACAAAGCTTTTCGGTGGTATTCCAGCCTGGTTCCCGGATCGATGTGTACGTGGGAAGAAATGCAAGATGCCTTTATGTCAAACTTCTTCTCTTCTGAGCGTGACGTTAGTATTACAGAGTTGGCCTCCATACGGCAGAGGGAAGGAGAACCAATCCAAAAGTTCATAGACAGATGGAAGACATTAGGAGCCTCGTGTAGGCAGTTGCCAGAAGAAAAGGAACAGGTCAAAATGTGTCTGAATTCTATGGATACAAGAATTGTGTTTGGACTCACCAGCGCCGATATCAGAACGTTCCGCGACCTGGCCACTAAAGCTCATGCTTTAGAGTTGATGACTCGTAAAATACCAGCATTCCACCGCGAGACTGTTAGAAGAATGCCTGGCAGGACGAATGTGAATACTGTCGAACATGATAAGGAAAACAGAGATACCAGGGATTCAAGAGATAAAAGGGCAGAACAAAGAGAAGGATGGAATCAATCAAGACATAAATACAGTGGAAAGAGACTCCGAATGCTGGATTCTCATGAGGGGTTCGGTTTTGAGAAGGAAGATGTAGTTCCTATGATGAAACAGCTATTGAAAGCCGGCACAATAGAATTGCCAGAACCCAAGCGCCCCAAAGATGTGACAAAGACCAGGGAAAGAGATTTATGCCGCTATCATCGTCTGGTAGGACATCCGACGGAGAATTGCTATACGTTGAAGTGTATAATACAGCGGATGATAGACAAGGGTGAAATAATAATTGGCGAAGGAAAAGAAAAGAACACAAGGGTGGCAGTAAACATGCTCGCGAATCGAGAGAAAGCTCGAGAGGTAGAAAGAAAAAGGGGCGAAAAGCCGACAAAGAAAGTGGCAGTTATTACCTTGCGATCAGGAAAGAAAACAGGAAACCCTGTGAAGCAAAGGGCAGAGATTATAAGGAAAGAAATCGTTGAGAAACCGAAAAATAGCGATGAGAATGAAGAGAAAAGGGAAAAGGCAAAGGTAACTTACAACGTGGTCAGCCATTTGAAGGGGACACCAGCACGGCTAAGCATTTATGATGCGCTCAAGTTATCAGAGGAGTTTCGACAAAGTCTGGTCCAAGCATTATCTAATCATAATGTTAGGGAAACTCTACTGACATAAATGGGGCATAAGGAATATAATGAACGAACAGATTGCTTCCCAATCATTTCATTCTCCGATGATGATTTGATCTGTGAAGTGGAACATAATAGACCATTGATGATAGAAGGTCATATCCGTGAGAAGAAGGTTAAACGGATTATGATAGACAATGGGTCTGCAGTGAACCTCCTGCCACTGTCTATGATAAGCAAGCTGGGATATCGCCATTCTGATTTACGCCCTAGTGGAATGATGATACAGGGCTTCAACCAGGATGGGCAACGCGCACTCGGGAAGATTACAGTGACATTAGAAGTGGGAGAATTGACGACCAATGTCGTATGCCATGTCATAAACGCAATGACAACGTATAATCTTCTCCTGGGAAGGCCATGGATACATCAATACAGTATCGTACCTTCTACTCTGCACCAGTGCTTCAAATACTGTAAAGGTGGGCGGCAATATAAAGTGATGGCAGACGCAAGACCATATACAGAAGCTGAGTCTTTCTTTGCAGATGCAAGATATTACAAAGGGATCGCTGAAGAAACGCGGGATAGTGATGAAAACAGAATTCTGAAAGATATTTAAGTAAACAATGTCAGAGAGGAAAAGGCTGAATCTGCTAAGACTGTAGAAGTAAAGAAGAAGTTCTATTTTGTGTCAAAGCGTCTGAGACAACCAGGGCAACTGCCATTAACTTTATTATCGCCTGAACAGCTAAAAACTTTGCAGTCTAATTATACAATGCCGCTGCCAAACGTAGAAAGGTGCAAGCCGTTTTTAGCCGCTCCAAAAAGATTCCAAGTCAAGGCCAGCGCAAAACACCCTGAGCCGATAGAATTTTACGCTGCAAAAAAAAACAGATTTAAAAGAAGAAATCGGGAATGTATACCATGGCAGGTTGACACCACAAAACCTGGAGGGATACAGTTCAGTGAGCAAGAAGATTATGAAAGGAATGGTTTTGATTGCGAAGAACCCGCTGGGCTGAATTAAGGAAGGGAGTACAAATCCTCTTGGGATTAATCAAGAAAAGCGGAGAAAATTTCAAGGATGGGGGTATAGATCAATCAGTAAATGTGACTGTAGTTGCACAAATATCAGACGAGGACCCCAAAACAGTCGAGTATCCCAAAATGGCGACTCTGCTCATCTTCGGGTGCCATTCTAATCTGATTATATCCTGCATAGCCGTCCATAAAAGACATATTGGCATACTGAGTCGTACTATCAATTAACAATTCTGTAATTGGGAGAGGGAAATCATCTTTCAGACAGGCCTCGTTCAGATCCCTGAAGTCGATGCACACTCTGATTTGTCCATTTTTCCTTTTCACAGGGACAATATTCGATATCCACTTGGGATATTTGACTTCTCTGATAAACCCGACTTTTATCAGCTTGCTGACTTCTTCTTCAATTGATGGAATCAAATCTGGATGGAATCGCCTTTGTTTCGACAAGAAAACAAATGTGTTTGATTTGGGGAATTGATCTTATTCAAACATAACAAAAGAGTATTCAAAACAATCATCATATTTATGTTCATTTACATCCTCTATACATCCCTTGATTCTAAGATAAATCACATAAAAAGAACAAATTATTTTTAGCAAAGCTTATTATTTGTCCAATCCTGAATTCGGCAGCCTTTCGGCGTCTGTTTTAGTCATCTCCCAATACTTAGGAGGAATTGCTGAATAGATCATCTGATCTTCATGGAGACAGAAATTTTGGCAGCACTCCGACGCTATTTTGGTCATCTCCCAATACTTAGGAGGAATTACTGAATAGATCATTTGATCTTTTCTTTTAGAGAAGTAATTTCTCCTACAAGCTGATCAGCTGACTATTTGCGCGGTCCGCGCAACCAATCTAGTAGTTGCGCGATCCGCGCAACTGATGTACATGTTGCGCGGTCCGCGCAACTGAACATGGCTCTGCTCTCTCTACCTTCAGTTGCTCTATTTCAGTCTCTCAAAAAATCTCCTTCTCTATGAGAAGGGAGTGGGGTATTTATAGACCCTTCACACGTGTCAGAGATCTTCATTGATTGCGCGATCCGCGCAACGACTCTCTTCGTTGCGCGACCGGCGCAACTGCTTTCTTCGTTGCGCGACCGGTGCGACTGCTTTCTTAGTTCCGCGATCCGCGTAACTGCCTTCCTTGTTGCGCAACCAGCGCAACTGTAATTTTGGCTACTTCAACCGCGCAACCTTCCTTTTTGGTTGTGTGATCCGCGCAACCTGGCTTTCTTTATTATTTGTTCCCTTTCCTTTTCATGATGATAATTTTTATGCTCCAACAGATGCCCCCATGATCCGTTCTTCGTTCTCTTGAATCGACGAACCAGGATCAACACACGATCTTCTTTGACTTTCCGTTCAACTGGTTGCGCGAACCGCGTAACCAAGGCTAGAGGACCGTACTCGGTCCTTTTCTTATAAATAGTGAAATCTGCTCATTTTCTTCATTCTGAAACTTCTGCAGCGGAGCTCTGGCGAAAATTTTCTCCCGCGCAACTGACTATTGTTGCGCGACCCGCGCACGAATCTTTCGTCGCGCAAGGCCTTTAAGTCGTTACGCTGCCCGCGCAGCTACCAAACGTATTGCGCGACCCGCGCAATTCCCAATTGTTGCGCGATCCGCGCAACCTCAATCTTGTTGCGCGACCCGCGCAATCGACATCTCAGCAGATTTCCTTCAATTTAGCTAATCTTCTTCATCATGGCTCGTACTAAGAGAACTTTTACCGTCATTGATCCACCTTCCAGTCAACCATCTCATCAAGAACTACCAAATACCGACGCTTATCATGCTACAACTCCCCGGGCAACTGAATCGCCGTCTTCTCCTGCTCAGCCTTCGTCCAAGCGGTTCAAAACAACTGTTAGGCGTCCCGCCTACATAAAAGAGCCCGTACTGCCCACTTTTGACTTCACTTCACGGATCAAGTCATTCATCATCATCCCCGTTCATAGGGCCATCGCCATGGGTGACCTGACAATGCCTCCAAGACATGGTCGTGAGTATGATTGGGACGAGTGGTTGAAGACTACGCACACTATCATACGGATAGTCAGAGACCACCCAGTAGAGAAGATACCCCTCCTCCTTCTAAGCCTAAGAAGCATCGCCGAAACAAGGCCCAGGAATTTCAAGAGAAGATCAAGGAGCATAACCGAAAGAAACTTAACAATTCCTGGGAATCAGTACGGGAAATACAGGGTGTCATCAAATTTGACAACCCATATAGACGAGTATTATCTCCCTTCCTCTTAGCATGCACCGCCACCACTCCATGCTGATCTGTGAGCCCAGAGATTACTTATCCGCAGAAAGGTTGGCCTATACAAAGTCTTGGTCTTTTAAAGAACCCAGATTATTAGAAGGAATCTTGCAGCCGCCAAGACCAAGACAGCAAATAGGTGATATTCACTCCATGGTTTTTCTCGTTCCTTCTTACGACGTCCATAGTTTATATCCGTCCCACTTTTACGAGACCCTTAAGCAGTGCTTCAGCTATCGTCCCCAACTTTGGAGTCCAGAAGAATTCAGGACCAAAGGCCTTCTGACTCCTCGAAATTATTATTCCGAGTGGGCTACCGCAGTCTTAACAAAGCATGACAAGATTTTATCGGATATCGGCGTCTTTCTTGCGATAGAAGCAACATCGCATCCTTTTCGCAAAGAATCTTCTATTTTGAAAGCGTTCCTCAACTATTGGTGCCCTTCCACCAATTCTTTTCATTTCCCTGAAGGTGAAATGAGTATTACGCTATGGGACATCTTCAGAATCACAGGTTTACCAATCACTGGCCAATTCTTCGATGAGTTCGTCCCTACCAATGAAGAATTCGCATTCCTTTCATCTCCCGATCGCATCCCTTCCATCTCAGAGTCAACCATCGAACTCTTCAAAGAGATGTCGAAATTTCCAAACATCCATAAGATTCATCCCATGCAATGGTTGGCACACTTCAGTCGAGCTCTGAAGTAATTCTCTTCTTCTTTAACCCCTTTTTATCACAATCTTAATATACATATACATAACCTTAACCTCATTTGTTTACCTTTCTAGATTTAATGGCAATCATTCGCGAGAGCTCGAACGCCTCAGGAAGGGCATAAGAGGTCGTGCCGAATATTCCGTTCATGGGGAACTTGCGGCTTTTATCGCATATTGGCTGAGTGTGGTGGTCCTTCCTAGTTCTAAATCAGCAGATGCTATTCGTCCTTCGGTGTTCGTAGTCGCAGGTGCCATGGCTGAAGGAATGAAGTTTTCTCTGGCTCCGCCTGTCCTCTGTTCAATCTATAGAGGTTTTGGAGAAATAGCATGCCACGTAAAAAGTCCTTCCGTTGGCTCTGCTTCGACTTACATGCCATGGCATTACTTTCTGGGTTGGCTTGGTGTCTACTTTCCCTGGACTTTCGAAGTTCCAGAAAAGGCCTATGTCCACCCCTCCAAAGTTCCTCTCCACTTTTTCCAGAAAAGGTCCATGGCCAAAAGATCTTACGACTGGGCCAAGGATGCCGTTTCTTCTGATACTAAGATAAACTATTTCCACTTTGGTCTTCCCTGTTATATTGTGGATACTGAAAAGGCGGATACTGACTCGCTCTCTTCAGTAGAGAGGGGATTTTTTATATCCATCAGATCGTGCAGTCTACCCTCGAGAGAAGGAACCGAATTCTGGAGAGAACCATATTATCCAAGTCGCTTTGCGCGTCAATTTGGTTTTGACCAGGCAATACCAGAAGACTGTGGACTGGTTACCCGGAGAATGCGTAGTTATGGGACTGGTCCATTCAATTGGGCAATGATCTGGAAACAATTATTGGGCCGAGCTAATTCTTCCTTCATCATCCCAGGATGTGATCGTACCCCAAGAGCATCATACAATCACATGAGATGGTGGGTACACCAATCGTATCTAGTCCGAAAAAGTCTTCCAGTGTCGCAACCGGTCTGGCTTCCTCCCCCTGAGCTCAAAGGTCGCACTTTCGAAGCGGGGATCGGTTTCATTGCAGAGACCAGTCATGCCCCTTCGGTAGTCGTCGTATCATGATTTCGATAGATGAGCCCATTCGCGAGATAAAACCCGACAACACTCTTGAAGGATGGACAGCATACGGTGACATTCGCGAATTTGAGCAAATTCCCTTACATCGACTGCATAGGGAAGAAGTTGCAACAGAGTCTCCTGTTCAACCAGAGATTAATGTTGGTCCACCCAACCAACCTTCTCCTTCTACTCTTTCTCACCCACAACCGTTTCCTCTCCAATGACGAGATCCCGTACACGTGCTCAAGCTTCTCCACAAGGAGAGAATACTGCTACCACTGCTCCAGCTCAAGTTATTGCGAACCACCGGGAAACTCCCAACGTCTTCTTTCTAAAGGCAAACAAGTTCAAGCTTCTCCACAAGAGAATACTGCTACCACTGCTCCAGCTCAAGTTATTGCGGACCAACCGGGAACTCCCAACGTCTTCTTCTAAAGACAAACAAGTCGTTATTGAGAATTCTAGCAGAAGATACCGTTGGCGAAGATTCGGCTTCTTCATCTGAGGACACCACCTCTGACGAGAGTGAGGTAGGAGAGGAGAATCAAGAAAATATGTACGAAGAAGGAGAAGTGAACATCAGCGACGAGGATGATACGATTGCAGACACATCCCTGCTAATGAAGAACACATTCCTTCAACTTCTGAAGTTGTTCCTTCGAATACTCTCCTGCGGCGAGGGAAGAAGAAGAACCTATTGACTATGGTACATACAGATGCTCGCCTCATAAGAGAATATTACTACCATTTTTACTCTTGTTTCTTCTTTTCTATTTCATCTCACACGTTTTGTTTCAGATGATCATGCCACAAACGCAGAGTCGCCTAGGGCTTCTTCCCTGAACCTGCCCCCTGCCGCACCATCAGTCTCTCCAAGATTCTCCATATCTCCGCGATCGGTGGCGCGTGAAATCATTTTTTTAGAGAAGCAAACTGACTCGCTCATCCCTGCTACTGCTGCTACGAGTGTCGAAAACAGGGCTCCATCTTTTGCAGATATGATAGCGCCCGATCCTCTTCTTTCCAAAGATACACAACCACTTGCCGCTTCGACACCAGCAGAAAGTATATTCCTTTTCTTGTTCATAATTTTCTTATCGCCTGTGTATAAAACCTTTATTATAACTTTTTACATTTCATTCCTTGATAGGGAACTTACCTCAAAGCGGTGCAACTAGCTCTGGCTCTATTGGCACTTCGTTGAATGCGTCATCATTTGAGAAGATCTCTGCACATAGACTAGCTCTGATCAGGAATTCGATACTGGCTATTGTCGAAATATTTAAGGATCCTGATCAATGGTGTGATTTAACTGCTGCTTTGGATGTCTTGAACAGTGCCTCTCGTATGACTAAAGTTGATGTTTCCTCCGTGCGTGATGCCCTCTTGAGATTCCATAACTCAATAGCTGCCATGTCATCAGCCGCAACCATGACTATTTCTCCCGAAATTCTGGAATATAGAAGACAGCTTGCACTTTCCAAGGAGAGAGTTTCTCAACTTGCCCCTCTCATTTCTTGCCACGATCAGGAACAATCGTCTTTACAAAACCAACTGAAGACTTTTGTTAATGACGAAGCATCTGTTCAGGATCGCATTACTGTCCTGAAGCAAGAAATTTCACAATTAGAGAGGCAGAGTTCGGAGATAAAGTTAAACATCGAAAGAGTCCAGGAGAAGATAGACTGCAGCTGCCACTCTATGTATTTCGAGAGATCTGAACTGGCAAAGAATGAAGAGCTAATCATTTCCTTGGAGGAAAAGCTAGCTGGTGCTCTAGATCCCGCTCGGATGATCTCCAATGCTCGATTGGAGCATGCTGCTGCTCAAGTTAGTCTCCAAGATAATTTACAACAATACTTGGCAGCATTAGGTATTACTGGAGAGCTGTAAAATATTTAATCTTTGATGTATTTTGTTACTACTCATGTTTCCAGAATCACAAGTAATTTTATGGTATTTTGATGATGATGCTGTCTAATTTATGTCGCATCCTGATTGATGCATTTTACGTTGTATCATGCTTATAGATATATCTATCCTTTTATGCTTTGTTAGTAAGGAGTTCCTAGATGATCCTTATTTTGATTGGTTGCTAAGTTTTAGTTTGGTTAGCCACACACAGTTTAAGCTCATGAGTAGTGGAGCGCGCGCACACACACAGTTTAAGCTCTTGAGTAGTGGAGCACTTGTTGGTCTTATGTGATGGTCTCTGTAACTCTCTAGAGTTCTCTTGGACTTTTCACTGCCTTGAGCTCATGGCCACGGTCCATCAGAGGGGCCCATTGACGCTACCGGGCGGTGAACTGCTGGTTTTACGCACAGGGTTGGCCACAGTAACTCTCTAGAGTTCGCAGGGCTCGCAAGGCTACCTTTGGGCACCAAATCTAGGGTCGTCAGTCCATCAAAGAGTAGGCTTAATCCCTTCCTCACGAGTTACTACTGAAATCAAACCCTAGATCTGGAGGGTCCTATGCACGGTTGGCCTATCTAAAGCTCACACTGCAGCCCTTGTTTTCTTCATCTGCAAGGTCGAGCCCATTCATGGGAGGGCATTTTCTTCCGTTCCCCGTGACGCTACCGGAAAGCTATACAGACGGCATGGGGGTTACGCAAGACTAGCCATTCTACGACTTATGGCCTTTTAGGCTTTTAGTCGTTGGCTTTATCGGCTGCCCACATGGGTACGTACGATGGCCTTCACGGGCTTTTTAAGGCCACTGGCTCCTCGTCGCTGCCCGAATGGCGATCTTGATAGGTCTTATGTGTAGCTAACCCTTTTTAGGCTTGATCCTTTTAGAGCCTGATCCTTTTAAAGTTTGACCTTTTTAGAGCTTCTGGCCCTTTTAAAGCTTGATCCTTTTTTTTTTTGGATTTGGCTCTTTTCGGATTTGACTCTTCTTTTTAGATTTGGCTAGACTGCCTTAAAATGCTTGAGCAGATAATAATAGATGTGATCATCACCACTCCCCTTCTCTCTGACTGAGATTGATATATCATCCCTCTGCTAATATCCTTAAGGGCGTCCATCCGTGTTGTTTGTAATATATCAGCTTGGCGATGTTTATCAATTTCAATAGAGAGTCAGAATTCCGCGGAGCGCTTATGGCGATGTTTTGATATGGATATATAGTCTTGACATGCTCGCGAACTGCTTCTTTATTCATTTGATGATACATCTTCTTGCCCCCTTTTGATGTAGAAACATTATGCTGATAATGTTCTGGATCAAAATCAATAACTTCTTCAAGGACGATATCTTTTGATAAAGCGAGCATTGACCGGTATGCCGATACCTTGCCCGTCTTGATTTACAACTCTGTATGCCCCATTGGAGTACACGTCCTTTATTATGTATGGCCCATCCCATTTAGGCTCGAATTTGCCCCCTGTTCGCCGGGTGACCAATATAGGTCTTTTCAACATTAGCACCGTATCTCCCTTTTTGAAAGAGCGGTATTTAACTCGTTTATCGAAAGCAGCTGATATTCTTGCTTGATATGACTGCAATCGCTGCTGAGCTGCCAGGCATTTTTCATCGAGCAAATCTAACTCTTTCAGTCTTATTTTTGCATTTTCATCATCTGTCATGGACTGATGTACTGCCATTCTGAGCGAAGCTACTTGTATTTCAATTGGGATGACTGCCTCTACACCGTAGACCAATGAGTACGGTGTTGCTCCTGTTGCTGTCCGCTGAGTGGTTCTGTATGCCCATAAGGCTTCTTGCAACTTTTCGTCCCAATCGCGTTTATTCCCTGTCACTGTTTTCTTCAATATTTTGACTATCGTTTTGTTAAACGCTTCTGCCAACCCATTTGCTGGTGGATAATAAGGTGTTGAGAACGAATGTTGAATGCCGAATTTCTGACATAGCTTTTCCATACCTCTGTTTTTGAAAGGAGTGCCATTATCTGTAACGATTTTCTTTGGAATACCATGGCGATATATTATGGCGTGCCTGATGAAATTGACCACGTCTTTCTCCTTAACATTGCGTAAAGCAACTGCTTCAGCCCATTTGGAAAATAATCGGTTGCTGCCAGAATATACTGCTTTCCTTTGGACGAAAGTGGGTTTATAGGACCAATTATGTCAAGCCCCCAAGCGGAGAATGGCCAAGAGGCTATAGATTGATGCAGGTCTTCTGGAGGAACATGTATGACGTCTCCATGGATTTGACATTCATGGCACTGTTTCGCATAATCTACCGCGTCCTTGAACATGGTGGGCCAATAATAACCCATTCGATGTATTCTGTGAAATAGATTTCGGCCAGCCTGATGTGCTCCACACTCACCGGAGTGTATTTCTCGCAACGTTTGGCTTGCTTCTTGCTTGTCTAGGCAACGTAGCAACATTCCATTATGAGATTTTCTATATAATATCTCGCTACATATGATAAATCTACCTGACCGTTGTTTAATCTGCTGCTTCTGTACTTGATCTTCTGGCAAGATGTTATACTTGAGATGATCGATGAAAGGTTGACGCCAATCATCTGTCGTTATTTCCAAGCATGATACAAGAAGCGCATCGGCGTCTTCTTCAATGAGCTCCGAGGATGGCAGAAATCTTCTTTCCTCTATAGTTACTTGGAGAGGACTTCGGTTTGAGCAGGACAGGGCCGCTGCCAGGCTAGCCAAAGCATCTGCTTTTGCATTTTCTGACCGAGGTACATGCTTGATTTCTACATGACAGAATTGTTCTAGCAATTTCTGTGCTTTTCGACAATAGGGTAACAATTCCTGTTTTCTTACCTCGAATTCTGTTGTCAACTGATTGATAATCAATTTAGAATCTCCAAAGATATGCAGCATTTTTATCTCCATCTGTTGAGCTATTTCCATTCCGATAATAAGGGCTTTATATTCGGCTTCATTATTTGTGCATGCAGTGCCCAATGCAAAGGAGTAAGGTAATAAATCGCCGTGGGGGGTAATGAATATCACTCCTGCCCCCGCTCCTGATGTTCGTGCAGCGCCGTCGAAATACATCTGCCATGGGCTTTGCGACTCAGTCAGCATCACTTGTTCATCTGGCAAGTCGTCATTGATGGTCTCGTTCCCTGCTACAGGGTGTGCCGCAAGAAAATCCGCCACTGCTTGTCCCTTTACTGCTGCTTTCGCCGATTCGTATATAATAGTATATTCTGAGAGCAACAACATCCATTTGGCCAATCTTCCCGACAATAGTGGCCTTGTCATCAAAAACTTTATCGGATCTGCTCTTGAGATCAAAGTTATGTCATGGGAGAGACAGTAATGCCTCAGCTTTTGTACCGCGAATATTAGTGCTAAACACTCCTTTTCGATTGGAGAATAATTGCATTCTGCCCCCACTAGTGTTCGGCTTAGATAATAAAGAGCAGTCTCTTTTCCTTCTTCATTTACCTGGGCCAATAAAGCACCCAAAGAATTCTCAGCTGCAGATATGTATAAGATGCGGCTTACCTTTTATTGGAGCTGTTAATACTGGCGGTTGTCTCAACAGTTCCTTTATCGAATCGAATGCATTCTGACAGGCTTGATCCCATACGAACTTTGTATCTTTCTTCATGAGATGGGAGAATGGCTGGCACCTTCCTGCCAAATTCGAAATAAAGCGGCGGATGTATGCCAGTTTTCCTTGTAAACTTTTTAATTCCTTCAGTGTTGTAGGTGCCGGCATATTTTGGATGGCTTTAACTTTCTCGGGATCGATTTCGATACCCCTATGCCGTATGACGAAGCCAAGAAATTTGCCTGAAGACACCCCGAATGCGCATTTAGTCGGGTTCATCTTTAGTTGTTTCTTCCTCAGTCGACGAAAAACTGACATTAAATGTTCGCGATGTTTCTGATGATCTTCTGACCTGACTACCAAGTCATCAACATAACATTCTACATGTTTATGCATCATATCTTGGAATATATTTTGCATCGCTCTCTGATATGTTGCCCCGGCATTTTTGAGACCAAATGGCATAACCTTATAGCAATAAATTCCGAGCGGCGTTCTGAATGCTGTTGCCTCCTCATCTTCGGGTGCCATTCTAATCTGATTATATCCTGCATAGCCGTCCATAAAAGACATAATGGCATACTGAGTCGTACTATCAATTAACAATTCTGTAATTGGGAGAGGGAAATCATCTTTCGGACAGGCCTCGTTCAAATCCCTGAAGTCGATGCACACTCTGATTTGTCCATTTTTCTTTTTCACAGGGACAATATTCGATATCCACTTGGGATATTTGACTTCTCTGATGAACCCGACTTTTATCAGCTTGCTGACTTCTTCTTCTTCAATTGATGGAATCAAATCTGGATGGAATCGCCTTTGTGTTTGTTTAACTGGCCTTTTCTCTTTGAAGATATTTAACCGGTGCATTGCTACGGAGGGTTCTAGGCCTGGCATCTCTGCATAAGTCCAAGCGAAGACATCTTTATTTTCTTTGAGGAGTTGGACATATTTCTCTTCAGCTCTTGTTCGGAAAGACCAATACTAATAAACGTATTCCTTGGCTTTTCTTCTGTGCCCAAATTTATCTCTCGCAGACTGTCAATTGTTGGTTGCCCCCCGTCTTCCATTTGCTTCGGAGCCATTTCGGGATACTCGACTGTTTTGGGGTCCTCGTCTGATATTTGTGCAGCTGCAGTCACATTTACTGATGATTCTACCCCCAATCCTTGAAATTTTCTCCGCTTTTCTTGATTAATCCCAAGAGGGATTTGTACTCCCTTCCCTTGATTCAGCCCAGCGGGTTCTTCGCATCAAAACCCATTCCTTTCATAATCTTCTTGCTCACTGAACTGTATCCCTCCAGGTTTTGTGGTGTCAACCTGCCATGGTATACATTATTCCCGATTTCTTCTTTTAAATCTGTTTCTTTTTTTGCAGCGTAAAATTCTATCGGCGCAGGGTGTTTTGCGCTGGCCTTGACTTGGAATATTTTTGGAGCGGCTAAAAACGGCTTGCACCTTTCTACGTTTGGCAGCAACATTGTATAATTAGACTGCAAAGTTTTTAGCTGTTCAGGCGATAATAAAGTTAATGGCGGTTGCCCTGGTTGTCTCAGACGCTTTGGCACAAAATAGAACTTCTTCTTTACTTCTACAGTCTTAGAAGATTCAGCCTTTTCCTCTCTGACATTGTTTACTTGAATATCTTTCAGAATTCTGTTTTCATCACTATCCCGCGTTTCTTCAGCGAACCCTTTAATAGCTTGCATCTGCAAAGAAAGACTCAGCTTCTGTATATGGTCTTGCGTCTGCCATCACTTTATATTGTCGCCCACCTTTACAGTATTTGAAGCACTGGTGCAGAGTAGAAGGTACGATACTGTATTGATGTATCCATGGCCTTCCCAGGAGAAGATTATACGTTGTCATTGCGTTTATGACATGGCATACGACATTGGTCGTCAATTCTCCTCCTTCTAATGTCACTGTAATCTTCCCGAGTGCGCGTTGCCCATCCTGGTTGAAGCCCTGTATCATCATTCACTAGGGCGTAATCAGAACGGCGATATCCCAGCTTGCTTATCATAGACAGTGGCAGGAGGTTCACTGCAGACCCATTATCTATCATAATGTTTAACCTTCTTCTCACGGATATGACCTTCTATCATCAATGGTCTATTATGTTCCACTTCACAGATCAAATCATCATCGGAGAATGAAATGATTGGCAAGCAATCTGTTCGTTCATTATATTCCTCATGCCCCATTTCTGTCAGTAGAGTTTCCCTAACATTATGATTAGATAATGCTTGGACCAGACTTTGTCGAAACTCCTCTGATAACTTGAGCGCATCATAAATGCTTAGCCGTGCCGGTATCCCCTTCAAATGGCTGACCACGTCGTAAGTTACCTTTCCTTTCCTTTTCTCTTCATTTTCTCTTCATTCTCATCGCTATTTTTCGGTTTCTCAACGGTTTCTTTCCTTATAATCTCTGCCCTTTGCTTCACAGGGCTTGCTGTTTTCTTTCCTGATCGCAAGGTAATAACTGCCACTTTCTTTGTCGTCTTTTCGCCCTTTTTTTCTTCTACCTCTCGAGCTTTCTCTCGAATCGCGAGCATGTTTACTGCCACCCTTGTGTTCTTTTCTTTTCCTTCGCCAGTTATTATTTCACCCTTGTCTATCATCCGCTGTATTATACACTTCAACGTATAGCAATTCTCCGTCGGATGTCCTACCAGACGATGATAGCGGCAGAAATCTCTTTCCCTGGTCTTTGTCACATCTTCGGGGCGCTTGGGTTCTGGCAATTCTATTGTGCCGGCTTTCAATAGCTGTTTCATCATAGGAACTACATCTTCCTTCTCAAAACTGAACCCCTCATGAGAATCCAGCATTCGGAGTCTCTTTCCACTGTATTTATGTCTTGATTGATTCCATCCTTCTCTTCGTTCTGCCCTTTTATCTCTTGAATCCCTGGTATCTCTGTTTTTCTTATCATGTTCGACAGTATTCACATTCGTCCTGCCAGGCATTCTTCTAACAGTCTCGCGGTGGAATGCTGGTATTTTACGAGTCATCAACTCTAAAGCATGAGCTTTAGTGGCCAGGTCGCGGAACGTTCTGATATTCGGGCTGGTGAGTCCAAACGCAATTCCTGTATCCATAGAATTCAGACACATTTTGACCTGTTCCTTTTCTTCTGGCAACTGCCTACACGAGGCTCCTAATGTCTTCCATCTGTCTATGAACTTTTGGACTGGTTCTCCTTCCCTCTGCCGTATGGAGGCCAACTCTGTAATACTAACGTCACGCTCAGAAGAGAAGAAGTTTGACATAAAGGCATCCTGCATTTCTTCCCACGTACGCATCGATCCGGGAACCAGGCTGGAATACCACCGAAAAGCTTTGTGCGTTAATGACGACCCGAACAATCTTAGGCAATACTGCGGTATTGTAGAAAAATTCCCCATGCTGGTAATGAAGTGCATCAGGTGTTCTTCCGGCGATCCTTCCCCATTAAACTTCTGAAAATCTGGATGTTTGAAATTGGCTGGGAATGGAATATCTTCCACTTCTCTTGGATATGGCGTTCGATATCTGAAACGGCCAGTGTTTTCACGTTCTCTTTCTATTCTCACTGTTTCTTCGACGACTTGTCTTATGTCATCTTGTGTTATGGTTCTTGCGACTGGAACAGACTCTCGAGATCCTATCCCTTGCGGATGAGAGCCTTCGGGCCGGTTTTCTCGTCCATTCATCGTATTCATCATTGGCGGGGCGGCTATCTGGGCCATGTTGTGCGCAAGAGTTGTCAGGGCTTCTCTGAGGTGTCTACACTCTTCCATTAATACTCTCTGTGCTTCTGCCATTTCATTAATACGATCTTCTGTAGTTGATGCGTTGCCTTGTCCTGTCTCAGTCACATATACTGTAGCCTCTCCACTCTTTGACGAGGCCGTAATTGGAGTAGGATGAGAAGATGCCGACGTAAGAGGACTCAGGAAGAGGGGAGAAGGTGGAGTTCCTTTTGACTTCTCTATATTTCTGGTATTATCAGCTGATTGAGGTGATATAGACATCCATGAGCTTGTCTTTGGAGATGTCGATATTGAGGAACCTGTCATTACCGTTTTGCCTTTTTGTTCTTTCGTCCATTTAACCTTTGAAGCGATTAAAGCTGGGAAGTCGCGTAACGCTGACTGTGGAACTACCCGTTCCGGATATATTTCGGGGGGCGAGCTCAGGATGCTTCCTAGCTGCATTGCGCGTTATTGGCCCTCGAACTCTCGGCACCGGCAGATTTATTCGAGCATTTCTTGCATTCCACGCTCTTGTCTTACGGGATACTACGACAGTCCAATCCTTAGTACTGTCCAACGGTTGAGGTGAAGCAGATACGACTCCAGCCATCACTTGAGTCATATTGCTCTTGGTTGCGAGAACCGAGTCATACATACGGGAGTTTGATCCGGCGTATACTCTATCACGAACCCAGTTGTAGTAAAGCGAAAGTTTACTTCTCTTGCAGGAATTGTCATTGATTGTAACTTGCAGTTGAATTAATGTACCTTCAGTTATAAAACATATCTATAGTTAGTTTTCTGGAGGATAGAAGGATCTATCTTAGAGATGAAGGGGAGGATGTTCCCACTGAGAGTCGCCATTTTGGCGTCAGAAAGACGCCAAACCATGGTGATTGTTTTTCAATCATCTTAATGTTGATGTTAAATAAGATAAGAAATTCCCCAGCGGAGTCGCCATTTTGTTTCGACAAGAAAACAAATGTGTTTGATTTGGGGAATTGATCTTCTTCAAACATAACAAAAGAGTATTCAAAACAATCATCATATTTTATTAATATTTGGTTCATTTACATCCTCTATACATCCCTTGATTCTAAGATAAATCATATAAAAAGAACAAATTATTTTTAGCAAAGCTTATTATTTGTCCAATCCTGAATTCGGCAGCCTTTCGGCGTCTGTTTTAGTCATCTCCCAATACTTAGGAGGAATTGCTGAATAGATCATCTGATCTTCATGGAGACAGAAATTTCGGCAGCACTCCGACGCTATTTTGGTCATCTCCCAATACTTAGGAGGAATTACTGAATAGATCATTTGATCTTTTCTTTTAGATAAGTAATTTCTCCTACAAGCTAATCAGCTGACTATTTGTGCGGTCCGCGCAACCAATCTAGTAGTTGCATGATCCGCGCAACTGATGTACATGCTGCGCGGTCCGCGTAACTGAACATGGCTTTGCTCTCTCTACCTTCAGTTGCTCTATTTCAGTCTCTCAAAAAATCTCCTTCTCTATGAGAAGGGAGTGGGGTATTTATAGACCCTTCACACGTGTCAGAGATCTTCATTGATTACGCGATCCGCGCAACGACTCTCTTCGTTGCGCGACCGGCGCAACTGCTTTCTTCGTTGCGCGACCGGCACGACTGCTTTCTTAGTTCCGCGATCCGCGCAACTGCCTTCCTTGTTGCTCGACCAGCGCAACTGTAATTTTGGCTACTTCAACCGCGCAACCTTCCTTTTTGGTTGCTCGATCCGCGCAACCTGTCTTTCTTTATTATTTGTTCCCTTTCCTTTTCATGATGATAATTTTTATGCTCCAACAGGCCTACCCAACCACTGTTATTGCGCTCATTTTTTAACCCTTTTTTGTCAATCACGTTGTGTCTGTAGTCGGTTGAGCCTTTAAAAGTGATGACCTAAACACAAGTAGAGAGAAAGCATCAAGGAGGACATATAGGTAAAAGATATGCCTTGGTGACCCTATCCTTGACCCAAAACAACCATACACCTCTAGATGATCTTGACCTAATAAGAATACAAATTTAATCATCCTTAGCCTTAGGAGACCAAGAAAAACATGATAAATAAGGCTATAACAAAGTGGGAATTTTGCTGTGTAGAAGATAACCCAAAACAACAGATTCAAAGTAATGTTCGATGGCATTAAGTTGTCATCAAACATGTCTTTGATGGCATCGAAGAGTTGACCGATGCAATCAATCGAGAATCAGGGATGTCCAACAACCGATCTAGATTTTCAATTAGAAATCTCGATGGCATCGAGGACACTTCGATGACATCAAAACTTAAGTTTCAATGACATCGAAGACCCCTCGATGGCATCGATTTGAGATCCAGATTGTTGAGCAAGGTTTTTGAATTTTTCCTTAATTCTCTTGATGACATCAAAACCACTTCAATGACATCGATGTATGATTTTCAATGCAATTGAAGATCATATTGATGCAATCAAATCGGGTCTAGAATTGTCCCGTAAGCAAACATGATTTTTAGCTAGAAATCTCGATGCATCGCGGAGCCCTTCAAAGGCATCGAAGGAATCCTCGATGGCATTGAAGACCTTTCCATGGCATCGAAATGACCATTTTCTGTCCACTTTTTTTACCATTAGAGCTTGAACTGTTTATAAAGTGCATTCGGTTTTTGGGCTTGACGATGGGTTTTTGAAGCAACTAGAGGTAAGGTGATCCCATATGCATATCCCTCACCCAATCCCTCTATTCCTATGTGTTTCAAGTAATCTCCATTGAGATTTTAACTCCAATGAGGATTCTAACCTTATCATTAGAGATATGCTTGAACTCCTTCATTTCCTAGAGATTGGAGTTAAGCAATCTTGGTATATCATTGTCCAAGTCCTTTAGGAGCCCATCTAGTTGAATCCCCTAGGATAAACAACTACCCATTAGTTATATGAGATTCAACCCACTCATATCACCTTATGCATCTCAGTGGAGCATCTACTACAAGTTGGTGATCATAGAGCTGAAGTCGTGGCGAAGCAAGAACAACATGATTCAAAGAGCATTGAGGAGCTAATTGAAGGACGGGAGAGCGGAAGTCAAGCAACCCAAGAAGCACAACAAAAGAGATCAATTCGACAAGTGTCATGTGTAGGAGTCCGGGTTTGTAATCTGACCTTGTGAAGGTTAGAGTACAAGAGTTTGTGTTCAAACTCAGCTTAGGTTCTTATGTGGGACCTTGGCTTGTGTGGCCTAAACCCCTTGGGTGCTTGTGTAGGACATAAATTTGGCCGCTTGTTTATGACCCTTGCTATTATGTAGGGCGTAAAATCTTGGGTGCTTGTGTAACACCCTTACTCTTGTGTAGTGCATAAACTGTCGGGTTCTTATGTAGGACCTTGGCCTGTGTGGCCTAAATTATCGGGTTTGGGATTAAGAACCTTGTCCTTGTGTAGGATATAAAGTTGGGTGCTTGTGTAGGACCCTTGCTCTTGCGTAGGGCATAAACTTTAGAGTCATTGTGTAGGGATGTAAAGGTTTGAGGTAAACCTTATTTAAACCTTCAATAGTGAAATCCAGTACACTCTAGGAGAGAGTGCATCAATCGGGAGTGGAGTAGGCGCGTAGCTGAACCATTATATATGATTGTGTTTGGAATTGTCATTTACGCAATTACTTAATTATGTTTATGTGTTTGAATGCTTAATTATGAATGTATGATTAGATGATTGTTTAGGATTGATACGTATCATATCCCACACACACATATACACTATTTATAGGTTAGTTGCTCATCTCGCAAATTCCTTGTTGCCTATGTGATTGGACCCTCTATTAGCTTAGAAGCTTTAGAGTTATATTGATTAGTTTAGTTTAATTGGAAAATTAGGTTAAACTAAGCAATTGTTATTTTTAATAGGCAAATATTTTTAATTGGTCCTAATCACCTCCCCTTTAAGACTTAGACCGCATTTTATAGTTCCCACACTTTGTGGCCCATTACTGCAATTTCAACCACTATGGGATAGAGAATCTTCTCACCCCATTTTTTGGTTAGATGACTCTTGAATTACAATCAATGACTTTGATGGTCCAAAAGTAAGTCAAATAGACAAACTAGCACTACACCAAAATGATTAATTGGGAATAGAAAAATGTTTGGTTTAGGCACTGCTTAAGAACCTTCTGTAAATGCTATTTTGTCTAGTTCCTATGATTGTCAAATTTTATAATGTCAAAACCTCTTGGAATTTGTATCTTATGTACCTCATTTACATATTCAAGATCATACAATTCATGTACAAGAACAAAGGTCTTTACCTCAAGAACTTCAAGTACAAGTTCACGATGTTCCAATTCAAGATTCAAGCATCACAAGTATAAGAGATATACAAGTTCAAGTACAACATTAAGTGATAGTTCAAGGTTTCAAAACTTCATCTATGACAAGACAAAGTGCTTTGTTTTGGAACTCAAAGCTCAAGTTGAAATACTTTTCAAGTACTTCAAGTTCAAGATTCAAAGTACTTCAATATCAAGCTTCGTATACTTCAAGATCAACTATCAACCAAAGCAAATGATGATTCAATGTTCAAATATCACTTATAAGGTATGAATGACCCTAGATTGACTATAGGTTAGGTCATTTTGATTGCATATTTAAATTGGGTCATTATATAATTTTATAGGTTGTTTCTCGACTAGTCTTAAGCCTATGTTCTGAAACTGCCCTGGTTTGTCAATTAGCATGAGTGTTGAGTCAGTTAGACTATAGAGCCTGATAGGAAGATTATTTTTAAGCATCTACCACAACCGGATGTGTGCAAGCTCGCCACAGGTAAATTTGAGCCTCACATCCCGTGTGCCAAATCACCAGGTATACTAAAACCCTTAAAAAATGCTAGAATATCATAGGGTTTTTAGGGTAAGAAAACATTTTCAAAATAGGAAAATTCTCAAAGTTTTCTTGCCCTATCGATTTTATCGATACACATCTTGATATGATCGACCTACGCTGTCGAGTCCTCGATGCTCCATCGATACCACCAAAAAGAGGACCAAATATGTCCAGCAACATTGTACATATCTGGATGGAATTATCGATGTATCGATACACCTATCGATATCATCGATATTCAAATTTCGAGTCTATCGGAAGTGACTCGATAGCATCGACAGGCAGAATTTCGGCGCCCCTGTTTTTTCTTAAGAATATCATATAAGCATCGATATATCAAAGCCTCCTCGATATCATCGAAATTCAAACCTCGGTGATATCGGTCTTGGGCGCCAAGTTCTCCAGCAATATACTTCAGGGTGGTTTATCTATGATCAAGGGTCACTTGATAGAATAAATATTCAAATATTGATGATATCGATGTCGTATCGATTGCATCAAACATGGACATAATCTATCCAACAAGCTTTATGAAAAATCCTTTTGATTTATCGATGCATCGACACAGCTATCGATATCATCGACATTCAAATTCTAATAAATCTCGAAGGTCCCTCGATCACTCATGAAAACCTGAAATATTTCAAGTCAAGTCTCTCTCGTTTTTCAAGTGTTGATGGATTGAACCTCTCATCGATGGAATCGGAGTTCGAAATCCAATGACATTGACAATCGTTTCAATTCATCGCCTAGCTGGCAATAGGTTTCAAAAGCGTATGACATTAAGTTCGAGTCATCGAGTGGACCATCGATGCTATCGAGAGTATAAGTTCAATGATATCGAACCTGCTCGATGATATTGAACTCTGTCATAAATGTGACCGTTTTATATCCGTTGAAACCTTTTGCCTATATATAGAGGACTTGTCTATTATTGTTGTGAGAGAAAGAAGAGAGAGCTTTAGTGTGTTTTGTAAGTGCTATAGTTGATAACCTCATTATATTGTCAAATTTGTGGTGATAAAGAAACTGTATGTTTCTTGTTATGAAGTTTGCATGCGGGAAGAATAAAGCTCTACATATGATGTGCCAAGTCTCACAAGATCAACTTCGATAGATAAGAAAGGTTCACAAGTCAATAAGTCCCGAGAATGTTCGACTTTCAAGACTCAAGATCTCAAGATGCTTTCAAGTTCAATCTACAGCAAGATCTTAAGTTTCATTATGCTCAAGGTCACTCATCTTTAAGTTTCAATGTCCTTACTTCACTACTGAGGTATGATTGACCTTAGGTTGACCTTTAGAGTAGGCCATTTTGGATACATAAGTCATATCTTTTATATAAGAGAGTTTGGTCTGTTTTAAGACTAGTCTTGGACTTTGTTCGACTAGTCCTAACTCTTCTTCGACCAGTCTTAGAATTTAATGGACCAGTCGTAACTTTGTTACAATATGCAAAATTTTTTGTTAAGCTTCGACTAGTGCTGAGGTCTCTTCGACTAGCTGTATGAACAGTTTCGACTGATCCTTCGACCAGTCGTATACCTACGACTCAAACTCCAACGATGAAATTCAACTTGCTTCGACTAGTCATGTGCAACCTTCGACCACTCGAAGGTGCCCTTCGACCAGTCGTAGACTACCTTCGACTAGTCGTGAAACGACCTTATGTTATCGCGCTTGAATTTTCAAATATCAGTTGGTCCTACGACCAGTCTAGTGACTTAAGACCAGTCGAAGACGTATTTTGCTCACCTATAAATAGAGAACGAATCTCAAAATAAAACATGAAATTCAAGCTAATTTAATTCTCCCTTTTGGGAGATTGTTTTGTGCTCCATTCAAGCTAAGTGTGCTTATTTAATATTCTCTTTCTTTAGCTTTGTTAATTGGTTTTGTTTCCTACATTCCAATCTAATCTGTAAAGAGGAAGTTTTACTTTCCATTTACTAGAATCAAAATTAATTCAAGCTAGCCCGGTCGTTTTAATTTAAAATCAATTAGCACCTAAAACTATTATAAAGTGAGTATTGGACATTGATCTTGAACATTTAAATCTCTACTCCAACTCGGTTCTTTTTGGGCTGCTACAATGAAGGAGAAATTCAGGTATTTTACATTTATTGTAAATTCAATTATTTTGGTTTTATTTGAGGTTAAGTCAGAAAAATCTCAAAGTTATTGGTTATCTGAGGGGAGCCAGAAAACTCAGAAGTGAGGGTTTTTAAATTGTGTAAGCCCTTTGAAAAAGACAATTGTAAAGGTTTTGGGGGAACCTGTGAAAACCTATTTGATAGTGAACGCTAATATCCCTTGTGTGAGGATATTAGGAGTGGAGTAGCATTCTGTGTGGCTGTTGTTGAATAGTTGGTGTACACACAGGCGAACCACTATAACTCTTATGTTGTGTGGATGTGTGCTTCATTTTCCTATCCTTGATTATTTAGTTATGAAATGTATGTGGATGTGAATGTTGTAATCATTTTATTTCAAGCTCAGTGGTGAATGTTGTAATAGTTTAGATTTACATTTTCACAATTTATCTCTTGTTATTCCTTTGTTTGTTTAAGCTTTAGTTTATCTACTTGTTCTAGTAAGGTTGCCCTGGCATTTTTATAGTGCATGGTTGTCCTTAGAACAATCAATATTTGAGATTGCATTTTATTCCTCAATATAGTTTTATTTATTCCTCTTCGGTTTGAGTTTTTGATACAAAGACTTTTTTAGAAATCAGGTTGTCCTACCATAAACTTTGGTTTTTGGTGTAAGGTTGTCCTTAGAACAACTTTTGTATCAATCTCTCAATACTTGTTTATTGAGGTTGCTTTTCATTTCTGCAAAGTGAATTGATTTATCTTATTTGGCTATCTCTTTATTATGTTTCGCTGTAATTGTTTTAAATTTGGCGTTGTTCTTTTCACCCCCCCCCCCCCCCCTCTAGGACATATAGCTTGGCCTTTTCATGTTTAACCTTAGATCTAATACCTAAAGCCCTTTCTTTCAAGGGAGTTCATCCTCCAATCCACCCTTACTAGTGATATTCAATAGAGTGGATTGGGGAATGAACTTCAACATTCAAGGATCCTCTAACTGCTACCTTAATGCAAATCATGAAGCTGGGATGCCTTGAATGCATAGATGATTAAAATCGCTCTATCTTCCTTATAGGAAAATCTTTTGAGAGTAGGATTTCATCATAACCTCGACCCAACCCGTCATCATGCATTAGTACATCTTTTGAGTTGCGGATCAAGGAGACTGAATATTCTTCGTCAACGAAGGAAGAGATCTTCGTCAACGTGATTAATGAGACTCATCCACTTATCTGTAAGTATCTAGAGTCCAGAGGACACTTGTGATCATTCCTTTTTAGAATTGGGTCTTAGGTGTTTCTAACCCCTTCAAGCCCTCGTTGGAGGCCTCCGGCGAGAGTGTACATGGTTGGTCCGTTGTGTGAACCCTTTCTTGTGGAGAGCATAAACATCTGGTTGAAGGTGAACTAGTCAAAACCTTAGGTTTGAGGTGAACAGCTGTGAAACCTTGGGTTTGAGGTGAACCGTGTAGAAACCTCCGGTAGGGTCTTATAGAAGACCCTTAGCCAGTGTGCCTAAAAGTGGGTGCGTTGTGTTGACCCTTGCTCATGAGAGCATAAACAGTCAGCCTCAGTGTAGGTTGTAAAGGTTGAAGGTGAACCTGAGTTAAAATCTTAGGTATGAGGTGAACCGCTGTGAAACCTCCTTAGTGAAATTCGGCACACTCAAGGGTTGAATGCGTCTGCAGGGAGTGGAGCAGATTGATCGTCAAACCACTATAAAAATGACTTTGTTTGAGTTTACTATTCTTTTGATTTTGTGATTTACTTTAATATTTTTATATCTGAATATTTGCGATCACACCTCACACACATACACAATCTTACCCATCATAAACTAGTTTGCATACTATTCACTCCTTAAATAGTTTGTGATTGGATTCTCTACCAAGCTTGGAAGCATGTAGAGTTATTTTTGAGTAATCTTAATATGAGCTGTTGTTAGGATTATTGCAATAGGATTTGAAATAAATCATAAAAACTTTAAAAAGTCCTATTCACCCCCTCTAGGACATATTGGAATATTCCTACTTCAACTAAAGTGGTCTCCACCGCTATTTCAATTGGTATCATAGCGGGTCACTCTTTAAGGGCTTCACCGCCTAGAGAGTGATCTTGACTGAAGTTTGGAATCATGTCCAAAAGTGTCCAAGAGGGTGTGACAAACCAGAATAATTGCCTTGTAATTCATACCGCTATGAAAGTCGGTAATAATTCAAAGTGGTATCTTGATAGTGGATGCTCAGACACATGACTGGTGATCAAAATCACTTCTGTGAGTACTAGAACTTTGATGGAGGATCAGTCGCATTTGGAGATGGTAGCTCAGCCAGAATTGTTAGACAAGGCACAATAGCTATACCAAGCCTTCCAAAGATCAAACATGTCCTCTATGTAGAAGGTCTGAAACATAATCTCCTTAGTATCTCCCAAATCTGTGACAAAGAACATCTTTTCACTTTCTCAAAGGATGTGTGTAGAATTTTAGATCATACAGGAAAATCTTTCATAAAAGGTTTACGCACTAGTGATAACTGTTATGTCATTGAAAGTACAAGTGAAAATGTGTTATCCACAAAATGCAATATGACAGTAAAGAATGAATCCAAACTATAACACCAAAGGTTGGGACATATCCACTACCAAAAATTAGCAAAGCTCAGTTCAAAAAATTTGGTTAGAGGACTTTCCAAGATTAGAAAAGAAGAAAAAGTTGTCTGTGGAGAATGTCTAAAAAGAAAATAGATAAAAGTCGGACACAAAAAGACAACCACCATATAAACAACAAAACCTTTGGATCTGCTACATATGGATCTAGTTGGACAACTAAGTAAAGTGGAAAGCCATGGCAAGAAAAGATACTTCTTGGTGGTGGTAGATGACTACACCAGATTTACTTGGGTCGCATTTCTTCAAGAAAAATCGGATGCTTTCGAGGAATTTGTATCCTGGCAAAGTGGCTCCAAAATGATAAGGGATACGACATCAATCGCATCAGAAGTAATCATGGTGGAGAATTTGAGAATGAAAGATTTAAAAAATAATTAAATGAGAAAGGAATTCGTTATGAATTCTCAGCCCCAAAAACACCTCAGCAAAATGGAGTTGTTAAAAGAAAAAATTGAGTATTGCAGGAAATGAGGTCAGTTATAAAATGGGAAAGGTATGGAAAATTTTTTTTAGGCAGAAGCTGTCAATACTGCCTGCTACATCATAAATAGAGTATATCTCAGAGCAGGTCGGAATAAAAATCCATATGAACTATGGTATGGGAAACTACCTAGTGTGAAATATTTTCGAGTCTTTGGTAGCAAATGTTATATCTTGAGAGACAAAGATCACCTAGGGAAATTTGAGTCTAAAAGTAATGAAGGTAACTTTCTGGGGTATGTCATGAATAGTCGCGCTTATAGAGTATATAATCTAAGAACCTTCACTATTCAAGAGTCAGTCAATGTGGTAATCGATGATCAACCTCATGAACAAGGTACACCTGTGAATGAATTAGAAGATGATGTAGATTCATGCATATTAGAGAAATCTAATAACAAAACTCCATCACCCAGTGAACCTCAATCATCATCTGGCATTCTCATCATGAAGGATCACCCTTGGGAACAAATTATTAGAGATCCTAATGATGGTGTAAGAACTCGATGACAGATAAAAAATATCTATAGCCATTTCTGCTTTACCTCAAAGATTAAACCCAAGAACATTGTGGAAGCTCTTAAAGATGAACATTGGATAAATGCTATGTAAGAAGAACTTCAACAATTTCAAAGAAATGAGGTATGACAATTGGTTCCTAAACCACTCGATACAAATGTTATTGGAACCAAATGAGTCTTCAAGAATAAATCTGATGAATCAGGAAATGTAATCAAGAACAAAGCAAGACTTGTAGCTCAAGGGTACTCACAAATAGAAGGTATTGATTTTGATGAGACATTTGCTCCTGTAGCTGGCCTTAAGTTTATCAGAATTCTTTTGTCTATTGCATGTGTATTAAAATTTAAACTATTTCAAATGGATGTTAAGAGTGCTTTTCTTAATAGAGATCTCGCTGAAGAAGTTTATGTAGAACAACCAAAGGGGTTTTTAGATCCAACGTTTCTTCATTACGTATATCATATGAATAAAGCCCTTTATGGTCTCAAACAGGCACCACGTGCTTGGTATGAACGATTGACAAAATTTCTTTTGGACCATAAATTCTGCAGAGTGTTGATAAGATTCTATTTACCTAAAGAACAAAAGACTCATTGCTTATTGCACAAATTTATGTGGATGATATTGTATTTGGTTCAACATGTGAAGATGTCGCATACAAATTTGCCGACCTCTTGAATCAGAATTTGAAATGAGTATGGTTGACGAACTAAACTTCTTCCTAGGATTACAGGTCAAGTAGCTATATGATGGAATTTTTATCTGTCAAACCAAGTATGCAAACGATTTGGTGAAAAGGTTTGGTCTTGAATTTGGTCACTCTTATCACACTCCTATGAGTAACACACTCAAACTTTCCAAAGAAACAAATGGCAAGAGTGTGGATCAACATCTCTACTGGAGTATGATAGGTACTCTACTATATCTCATAGCTAGTCGACCTAACATATCTTTTAGTGTGGGAGTATGTGATCGATATTAGGCAAATCCTAAGGAATCTCACCTAACGGTCATTAAGAGGATCATTAAATACATAGCAGGAACTACCTCCTTCAGACTGTGGTATCCATTTGAAACATCCATCATCATCGTTGGATACTCTGATGCCGACTGGGCAGGAAATTTGGATGATCGAAAATCAACAAGCGGAGGAAGTTTCTATGTTGGAAACTGTCTAGTCTCCTGGCAGAGCAAGAAAAAAAATTCAATATTATTATCTATTGCCGAGGCTGAATACATTACCACTAGAAGTTGTTGTGCACAACTCCTTTGGATGAGACAGATGTTGTTAGACTACGAGATTGAACAACCCACGATAAGTCTTTTCTGTGATAACACAAGCGCAATCAACATTTCAAAGAATCCTGTTCAACATTCTCAGACTAAGTACATTGACATCCGTCATCATTTTATCTGAGAACTTGTTGAAGACAAGATTATTGCATTAGATTATGTTTCCATAGAAAATCAACTCGCAGATATCCTCACCATACCTCTTGATACAAATAGGTTTAGTGACCTTTAAAAATCCATTGGGATATGCACTCACTAAATCTTAGTAGACATGAGCAACATAGGTCATGACATTCTCGATGATATCTGAACAGTGTCAATAACGCCGAAATTTATGGATCAATGATATTTAACATCGATGAAATTGAAGAAACTTGGGAATAAACGATGATGACTAGTGGATCTATCCCATGGTTGGGCTAAAAATATTTTATTTTGGTTTAGTTCTGCTGGGATAAACTGATAATTCTACTGCTGTCTATGGTAGTATGTGCTTTTGATATTTGAATATTTTGGTAATGGCTGAATGAAATTCTCATCTTTACTGCCATGTTTACGTTTCAAAGTTCCCCTGGTTTATCAAGTGTCTGATATGGAATGCATATGTTATTTTTACTGATTATTCTATCTTCTTTTATCACTGCCCTATCTAATCTGATATGCATCCATATTGTCTGAGAATGATGTATGCTTAAAAATGATTTAATCTTTATACATCTATATCTGTATGGTTCTCCCAAATACTTATCTATTTAGTCAATATCAACTGTTATATCTTTGTCAATAACTGACAAAAAGGAGGAGAACAATCCAAACACCCCGAACGAAAAAATTGTATATCTGCTTGAATGATGTTGCAGGTGTTAGGGGGAGCAGCTGCATCAAGCGAGGGGTGTTTACAGTTAGGGGGAGCAGATACTGGGATGTGTACATGGGTTCAATAAAATTTGTAAAATTGTGTAAAATGCATGTACAGACAATTTAGGATGTGTTTGCCCAGTACTCTAAGGTGTTTTGAGATTTTGTCACGTAATTGACAAAGGGGGAGATTGAAAGTGTCATGGTCTGTCATTTAGCGTGAGTGTTGAGTCAGTTAGACTACAGAGATTGATAAGAAGATCATTTTCAAGCGCCTGCCTCAACCAGATGTGGCAAGCTCGCCACAGGTAAATCTGAGCCTCAAATCCCTTGTCCCAAATCACCAGGTATACTAAAACCCTTAAAAAAATGCTAGAATATCATAGGGTTTTTATGGTAAGAAAACGTTTTTAAAATAGGAAAATTCTCTAAGTTTCCTTGCCCTGTTAATTTTATCGATACACATTGATCGACCTGCGCTGTCGAGTCTCGATGCTCCATCGATACCATTGAAAAGAGGACCAAATATGTCCAACAATCTTATACATATCTAGACAGAATTATCGATGTATTGTCACGCCCCAAACTCGGGGACTGGACTCACAAAATTCTCGATCACCGAATCCGGCGCCGACAGCCTCCGTAGAACCCTATTCTCGGCTCCAGGCGCCCATTCGCCAGGTTCCGATCCTGGGATGCTACGAGGAGGATTTCTAATATTAGTTTGAATCGTAATAAGCATAACCAAAGGCATAACCCACAAACAACAACCAAAAACTCCATCACATTTCCACTATGATAAAAAAACTTTACAAGTACAATGAGCATGAAGGGAAATACAATGAGAATGGACAAAAAGCTCCAAAAGATCTGCTCTGCGCTCCTGCTCAGCGCTGCTGCGTCCTCGCGTCACCTGCACGCAACAGTCGTGCATAAGCTTATACAAAGCTTAGAGGGTGGTGAAAGTGTGTGCACAAGGTAGTAATGCAGTATGCAATGTCAGAGTAATGCAGAACATGCTGGTGAATCCATGAATACCACTAGCCGTACCAAGGCTATGCGATGCGAGGCATGAATGATATTGGCCATACCAAGGCCATGCAATGCGAGATGCAACTCAAGCATACAAATCCTCATCTATATCCACATATCAATACAGCTCAAATCTGGGATATCACCGGGGTCTAGTACACTCTAAACCAGATTGCCGCCCCATCGCGCGCAATAAGGTAAGTGGAAGAGACCTCACTACCCGCCTGCCAATATCGGGCTCGGCTCATCGATAGCGGACCCATTCCTCGAGCTGGTCAGACTCAGCCTAGCATTGCCCCCTCCTCTCGGGCGGGTAAGGCCGTACCCCCTTCCAACCGACCACGACACAGTGGAAAGCGCAGCCTCCTGGTAATCGGCCATCGGCGCTCATGCACCCACTCGGTCTAGACATTGGAGTAACCTCGTGTGTTGCCTCCAAAGCCATGCACCATTTGATCAGCCTGGCTTAAGGCTTAAGGCTAACCATGAGCCAAATCCATAGTCCAAGTGGGCTCCACCTTACAATGTTTCGAGGCCCACTTTGAGATATAAGGCCGATGGGTTAAGGCCCATTGAATTGTATTAGGACCTATGGGTTGAGGCCCATTTGTACACATATAGGGCCCAATTGTGTGTGGCCCAATTGATACACATAAGGCCCATGGGAATAGGCCCATTTGATATATGTCAGGCCCATGGGATTGGACTCATTTGATGTATTCTAAGGCCCATATTAGGAGGCCCATTCGATGTGTAACTAAGGCCCATTGGTGCGACCCATTGATGTGGCCCACTTGATGAATATAAGGCCCATATGACAGGGCCCATTTGATGTATTTAATGCCCAATGGGATGTACCTAAGATCCATTGCAATGCGTGACCCCAACCTGGTTCATGTAATGGTATTCACTACGGGCTACGCCTTGGGAGCAATGTTGGTTTGACGTCCACATTGCAAGTATAATGTTGGTTAAATGTCCGCATTACGACTCTCCCTAGGGCCCATTAATAGGCCGTACTTGTTGCGTATAGGCCGTCTAGGCCCATCTGCGTTGTAAGCACAGTTCATTACCTTATTACATGTTTAGTATAGTTTCATGACTCATGATCATATGCATCATATGTGTGTTTGATATGAGAGGTGACTGATCATAGCATATGCCTTCGGGCAGATTGATTAGGGGCTCCCGGTTAGGCGGTGTTGCCCTACAAGAGCGCACGAGACACGCAGGATTGTTGCATGATTGGATAGTGTGATTCATGCATTCGCATTGTGTGATATAGTTACTGTACGCCCTAGCGACATCAGGGCCATAGCCTCCACAGGCGTATCGTGGTTGGCAGGATTGGATACCGGAAATCTTGTTCTACATGGGGTGCTATAGATATCCCTAGGTGAAAGTCCCTAAACCCTTATGGTACCAAGAGGTTGCTCCAACGTCTAGACCGAGTGGGTGCATGAGCGCCGATGGCCGATTACCAGGAGGCTGCGCTTTTCACTGTGTCGTGGTCGGTTGGAAGGGGGTACTGCCTTACTCGCCCGAGAGGAGGGGGCAATGCTATGCTGAGTCTGACCAGCTCGAGGAATGGGTCCGCTATCGACGAGCCGAGCCCGATATTGGCAGGCGGGTAGTGAGGTCTCTTCCACTTACCTTATTGCATGCGCGCGATGGGGCGACAATCTGGTTTAGAGTGTACTAGACCCCGGTGATATCCCAGATTTGAGCTGTATTGATATGTGGATATAGATGAGGATTTGTATGCTTGAGTTGCATCTCGCATTGCATGGCCTTGGTATGGCCAATATCATTCATGCCTCGCATCTCATAGCCTTGGTACGGCTAGTGGTATTCATGGATTCACCAACATGTTTCGTATTACTCTGACACTGCATACTGCATTACTACCTTGCACACCCACTTTCACCACCCTCTAAGCTTTCTATAAGCTTATGCACGACCGTTGAGTGCAGGTGACGCGAGGACGCAGCAGCGCTGAGGCAGGAGCGCAGAGCAGATCTTTTGGACCTTTTTGTCCATTCTCATTGTATTTCCCTTCATACTCATTGTACTTGTAAAGTTTTAATCATAGTGGAAATGTGATGAAATTTTTGGTTGTTGTTTGTGGGTTATGCCTTTGGTTATGCTTATTACGATTCAAACTGATATTAGAAATCCTCCTCGTAGCATCCCAGGATCGGAACCTGGCGAATGGGCGCCGGGAGCCTAGAATAGGGTTCTACGGAGGCTGTCGGCGCCGGATTCGGCGATCGGGAATTTTGTGAGCCCGGTCCCTGAGTTTGGGGCGTGACATGTATCGATACACCTATTGATATCATCAATATTCAAATTTCGAGTCTATCAGAAGTGACTCGATAGTATCGATAAGCAGAATTTTGACGCCCTTGTTTTTTCTTAAGAATATTATATAAGCATCGATATATTGAAGCCTCCGGATACCATCGAAATTCTAACCTCAATGATATCGGAAGGACTTCGATCATATCGGTCTTGAGCGCCAAGTTCTCCAGTAATATATTTCAGGGTCGTTTATCTATGATCGGGGGTCACTTGATAGAATAGATATTCAACTATCGATGATATCGATGCCAAATCGATTGCATCGAACATGGACATAATTTGTCCAGCAAGCTTTATGAAAAATCCTTTTGATTTATCGATGCATCGACACAGCTATCGATATCATCGACATTCAAATTCCGATGATCTCGAAGGTCCCTCGATCACTCATGAAAACCTGAAATATTTCAAGTCAAGTCTCTCTCGTTTTTCAAGTGTCGATGGATCAAACCTCTCATCGATGGAAACAGAGTTCGAAATCCGATGACATTGACAATCGTTTCGATTCATCGACCAACTGACAATAAGTTTAAAAAGCGTATGACATTGAGTTTGAGTCATCGAGCGGACTATCGATGCTATCGAGAGTATATGCTCGATAATATCGAACCTGCTCGATGATATCGAACTCTGTCATAAATGTGACCGTTTTAAATCCGTTGAAACCTTTTTCCTATATATAGAGGACTTGTTTATTGTTATTGTGAGAGAAATAAGAGAGCGCTTTTGTGTGTTTAACCTTAGATCTTATACCCAAAGCCCTTTCTCTCATGGGAGTTCATCCTCCAATCCGGCCTCACCATATTCAATAGAGTGGATTGGGGAATGAACTTCCGCATTCAAAGATCCTCCAGCTACTACCTTAATGGCAAATCATGAATCTGAGATGCCTTGAATGCATAGATGATTGAAATCGCTCTATCTTCCTTATAGGAAAATCTTTTGAGAGTAGGATTTCATCATAACCCTGACCCAACCTGTCGCCATGCATTGGTACATCTTTTGAGTTGTGGATCAAGGAGACCGAAGATTCTTCGTCAACAAAGGAGGAGATCTTCGTTAACGTGCTTAATGGGACTCATCCACTTATCTGTAAGTATCTAGAGTCCAGAGGACACCTGTAATAATTCCTTTTTAGGATTGGGTCTTAGGGGATTGGGTCTTAGGTGTTTCTCACCCCTTCAAGCCCTTGTAGGAGGCCTCCGGTGGGAGTATACATGGTGGGTGCGTTGTATGAACCCTTGCTCTGTGGAGAGCATAAACGTCTAGTTGAAGGTGAACCAGTCAAAACCTTAGGTTTGAGGTGAACCACTATGAAACCTCGGGTTTGAGGTGAACCATGTAGAAACCTCCGGTCGGATCTTATGGAAGATCCTTTGCCAGTGTTCCTAAAAGTGGGTGTGTTGTGTTGACCCTTGCTCGTGAGAGCATAAACAGTCAGCCTTAATGTAGGTTGTAAAGTTTCAAGGTGAACTTGATTTAAAACCTTAGGTTTGAGGTGAACCGCTATGAAACTTCCTTAGTGAAATCTGACACACTCAAGGGTTGAGTACATCTACTGGGAGTGGAGTAGACTGATCGTCGAACCACTATAAAAATGACTGTGTTTGAATTTATTATTCTTCAGATTGTGTGATTTGCTTTAATATTTTCATATCTGAATATCTGAGTTCACACCTCACACACATACACAGTCTTATCCATCATAAACTAGTTTGCATACTGTTCACTCCTTAAATAGTTTGTGATTGGATCCTCTACCAAGCTTGGAAGGATGTAGAGTTATTTTTGAGTAATCCTAATATAAGATGTTGTTAAGATTAGTGCAATAGGATTTGAAATAAATGATAAAAACTTTAAAAAGTCCTATTCACCCCCCTGTAGGACATATTGGCATATTCCTACTTCAACTAAAGCAGTCTCCACTGCTATTTCATGTTCAACTAGTCCTAATACTGGCTCGACTAGTCTAAGAAATTCCTCGACTAGTCAGAGGTTGTTACTAATTTTTGAGATTTTTTGTTGGATCTTCGACTAGTCCTGGAGATTGCTCGACCAGTCGAGTGAACAGTGCTTGACCAGTCGAGCAGGCTCAACTCAAAGTCCATCAACTAAATTAGGTCCCACATGACCAGTCGAGTGTAGGGTTCGACCAGTCGGGCAGGCCACTCGACCAGTTGAGCAAACCACTCGACCAGTCGTGGAACGATCTTATCTTATCGCGCCAGAAATTTCAAAAGTTTCTTGATCCTTCGACCAGTCGAGCTGTCTCCTGGACCAGTCAAGTGAACAGTTTCTACACTTATAAATAGAGCATGATTTTCAAAGTTTTTATTCAATTCAAGCTAAATCAATACACCACTCTAAGAGATAAGTTAGTGATATTCTTAAGCTATTTAGTGCTCATTTAATATTCTCTTTAATTAGCTTTTTATATTTGATTTTGAGATTCTATATTCCAATCTTATTTAAAGAAGGGATTTTAATTTATCCTTTTCTTGAAATCAAAATCAAATCAAGCAAGCCCAAAGTTATTTAATCTAAAAAATCATTTAGAACTTATAACCTTTTCCTAAGTGAGTGTGGACATTGAACATCTACGTTGAACATCTACTCCGAATTGGTTATTCCGGGCTTCATCAAAGGAGAATATCCGGATAAGTATTTTACATTTATTTTTTAGATTTTTTTGAGATTGTGCTAGGAAAAATCTTTTTCTTTCTGGTTTGTCTGAGGTCATCCAGAAAACTTAGAGCGTGGGGTTTTTGAATTGTGTAAGCCTACTTGAAAGACACAATTATGAAGGTTTTAGGTGAACCTTAAAAAACCTATTGCATAGTGAACGCTAATACGCCACTGTGAGGATATTGGGAGTGGAGTAGTTGTGTGACTGTTTTTCTAAACAGTTGGTGTACACACAGGGGAACCACTATAATTTCTAGTCTTGTGGTGACCGATTGATTGTGGCTTTCTGTGAATGTTGTAATTTCTTTTTAAGCATTTGTGGAGAATGTTGTAATCTTTTAAGCAAGTGTGGGAATGTTGTAATAGCTTCGTTTATTTTCTTTGTTATTTATTTATTTATTTCTCTGTATCGGTTTGAGATTTTGATACACAAACTGTTATAGGATTTAGGTTGTCCTACTATAAACCATTGGTTTTTGGTATAAGGTTATCCTTAGAACAATATCTATATCAACCTCTCAATACTTGTACATCTAGGTTGTTATTCATTTATGCTTTGTGGATTGTTTAATGCTATATTTATTTATATTTGTTTAATTCCAAATTTAATTTTTTAATTTGGCATAGTCTATTCACTCCCATAGGACTCCTAGCTCGGCCTTTTTACCTTCCAAATTCGGAACAGTTTTCGACCATTTCAAAACTAAAAAGAAAAAAAAATGATCCTCATTTATTATTTCCTTTTGATGCAGCCCCTTTCTTCCATCAGTCCTCTCCCTCTCGATTTCTCTCTCGATTTGCCTCTCTCTCTCTCTCCTCCTCTCTCTCTCTCTCTCTCTCTCTCTCTCTCTCTCTCTCTCTCTCTATCTGCATGTTCTTCTCCCTCTCCCTCTCCCTCTCCCTCTTGATCTCTCGATCTCGATCTCCCTCTCCCTCTCCCTCTCAATCTCTCTATCTCAATTTCCCTCTCCCTCTCCGAATCTCGATCTACAAAAGCTTACACCGCATCCACTAGCCGTTGAAACCCTGTCGCATCTCCGATCATCAATAGAAATAAAACATTGTTGAGCTCTATTGTCAATATTAAGAGGTGATGCTGCATTTAGATTTTTAGTCTTCATTTTCGTTATGAATCTCTGTTTGGATGACTAGACCATGGAAAATTGTTTTGAGGAGTTTACATGTAAGGTGTATGTTGTTATGCTTATGAGAAAGGCCTGTGCATTTGATAATATTACATGGGTGGGGGAAAAGGTGGCATCGGTAGAGATCAAATGGGAAATATCTATGGCAGTATCTGTAACACAATCGCTGAAGTGCAAGTGGCTTAGGATGGTCTTAAGTTTTGCATTTATTTGGGCCTAAGAAATATTGGGCTATTTCAAATCCCATGGTGGAATCAGATTCCAAAATAATTACTGATGCTATTTCAAACTCCTGGTGCCATCAAACCCCTTAGCACTAGCCCATATAGAGTAGAGGCTATCATACGATTGAGAGCAGTCATAAATTTCAAGATAGCCCATTCCTTCAGAAAAGGTATTTCTATGCTGGATGGCCTAGTTTGGCTTAGGGTATGGCTAATAGCCTATTCTGAAGTAGGGGTGAGCTTCCGCATGAGACAAGGAGCTTGGTAGCTATAGGGACAACGCAGGGCTAGGCAAGCTGAGGAAGTCAGCATTGTCTAGGATGGTGGTGACGAGTATTAGGTAACTTAAGGGGTAGTTGGGATTTTCCGAAGCTGCTGATGGGTGGTTCAGATTTCTTTAATTAATTGTCTTTCTTTATGTTGGTCCGCTGTGTTACATATCAACTGGCCCCGACGAAGGTTCTCAGTCAAGCATCCTCCATCTATCTCGGCCTCCATCTTGTTTAGTTTTCTATCCTTGACTAGACTGTTGTCTGCAGGAGATCAGTTGTTGTGTTGATCAGTTGATGTTGTAGGTGTTCAGTGGTTACATAGTAAGATAGCTGTGGGTGTTTTTTGTGTACTGAAAATGCCAAATGGCTTGTTTTCTGATTGAAGTGCACATCATCTTGGTCTGGGTGTCACTTGTGTCTGCTCAGACTGCAGCAGTAGCTGCGGGCTGTTTGATGTGGCTGGCTATCATTTGCAGTGGTGCAAGTGGCTGGCAATGAATGTTTTGTTGTTCGGTCTTAGTTTTTTTTTTTTTTTTTTTCGTCAGCTCAATGACTGGAGCAAGCCAACTCAACTCTACTAGATTTCGCGCCAAGTTTCTTGGAAACTCCCTCACTAACTTGAGTCGGACTCGATGAGTCGGCTCATAAACAAGGTCAATATGAGTGTATGTCAGAATTCAACAACTATCAATTCAAATTCACAGTAAGATACAAATTGTCATGTCATGTTATTAGTATTTTATCCTTGAGACCTTGTATATGTCATGTCATGTTATTAGTGTTTTATCCCTAAGACCGTATATATGTATCTAACGTAAGGTATATGTCCATGCATATGTACTAACGCTAATGAAGAATGATTTACCACCTGTCCAGTATCTAAACACAGTATCATGAACTTGTATAGTGTTTGAAGGCAATAAGTTTCATATTATCATGTGGAAGAAATTTAAATTGCAACAATTATATACTCTAAGAACTTTTTTCCACCATGTTTTATATTACATTCTTCAACTCTATTTGTGTGCCGTTTTATTAATCGGTTTATTACAGGCTATTGCTACTCTCGACACTTATGATATTGCCCCTGGAGCTGGGGAAGAAAGTTCTATGTCAGAGGTGCTTATCACTACTAGTTTGGTGGGAATATCACAAAATACATGCTCTTTTCTCCATCTTCCACTACTAATGGGATGGCTAGGATCATCTAATATGGAAGATATTAGGGTCTGGCCCATCCCATGGTGGAGACCACCGGATGAACAACTTTGATTATGGAGCCATGGCCGGAGTTGTACCATTGTTGGGTCCATAAACAAATGCCGATTCTTTTGATCAAGCATCATGTAATGCCTTGTAATTCCATATCTGGGTTTTATAGGCTCTAATTCACTTGTGATTTTCTTTCAGTCATGTATTTTATTGTTTTCTTTTTTTCGTGATTTCTGCTTTGAATTTTTGTAATCGATTAGGGATTCTTTCTGCTTTGTGATTTTTGGTTTGCTTATATTGTTGAATGCTCATTACCACCAACGTCCATCCAGTCGACAAATCAGATGGGTCATCTGATACATCTCTAGCTATGCATGACACTTGATATGCAGGCACTCATAAATTGTATGTAAGGCTTACATTAGTTTAAACTAAACTGAATATATTATGGGATTGACCATCACTAAGTCACAGTTCCAAATATTTCCAATCTTTGATTTGCAGGTGCTTGTTTGTTGAAAAAGGATGGTTTGGATATTTTTCATTTTAATTGTCCAATAAATGTCAGTCAATCAGACAATGAACTAATAAAATAAGTGTAATATTTGGTTGATGACCATAGAATTTGGACAGTTTAATTGATTTGATTTTATTTTTTTGCATTCCATGTATGTACTTTTTATATAATTTAGAAGTTATGAGCATCATGAATCACACTTCCTCTATTGAAAATTGTCCCTTTATAGTCAATCTGATCAGATTCTAACTTAAAAGGTGTATCTTCTTTATAGTCATGTGGGTTTTGGTTCCTGTGTTGTGTAGGTTCATTCACTTGAAGATGGTCCAACTCATTCACTTGAAAATAAGTGTAATATTTGGTTCATTCACTTGTCTGTCAGTTGCAGTGCCTTCAATCGCTTTCTGGAATTTATGAAATTCTTCCTAGCACTGTATATTTCATTTCAGTAGTCAAAATTATTCCCTTATATACCCTAATGCATCTCCATTGTTTGAGATGGTAGCAAGAACATACAAGTGACAATGGAAAAAAAACCTAAATATTTGAGGGAGTTATTTGAAGCTTTTATTGTCCTCTCCACTTATGTTGATACCATTGATGATTACTTTGCATTGGCATGGACTACAGTCCTAGTAGTGTAAGTTAGCGATAACTTTTCTGTTTTCCCCAGTTCTTCTATCAATCTACTCACTCTTTTTCTATTTCTTGCTTCTGCTAGATTTCACATTTGTCCATTTCAATTCTCAACAACAAAATACAACTCTAATAACATTGGTAGCTGTAGGGACCGACACCAATCTATTAGAATCTCTGAAGCTCAAAGATGACAGTTCAATTTTGTCCCATTAAGAATGAGGAGATTTCCCGAATTAAGGAAGATCAGAACATGCCTTCAGATAAACTCGAAGAAGCAACCATGCAGAATGCATTTCCCAATGAAAAATGAACAGAAATTGCATTCCAATTGAGTGATGTAATCTCATTGTTGCAGAAAAACCGGCTAGGTGTATATATTTTCAAGTGTATCCTTTATCTATTTCTTTTGTCAGTAGATGAACTGCTACCTGTAATTGATAAACTTCACCCATTAGATATAAGGAACTTGGATGGGATTTCTAGCATCCCACAAGTTTGAAGTATATTGTGTCATGGATTTCATGTTTCCCCTTCCCAAAATGATTAGTCTGCTTCCTAGATATTATTATTTCAATTGTATGGTATCTTGAAGTCCTCTTGTTTCATTGCATACAGTTTCTTTTTTCTTTTTTCTCCTCTTTCTTTCTTTCTTTTTCTTTTTGTATGTCCTTCTCTTTTATTTTAAAGTTCATTATTTTCAATTTAATTTGTGCAGGCTACATTTAGATCACTTGTTGGTGTTGGTTATCAAACACTATAGAGTTTGCTTTTGGTCTTGCAATAAACTTGGTTTGTAATATACTACATTCAATGAAAGTCTTGTTAATGAGGACAGTATCTAATTTGAGAAACTGTATCATGAATAGACCCTGCTTGGATGTGGAATCTATTGTACTAGTCGAGCTTGTGTAGGCCTTAGCTTAGCCCATTGACAATATTACACATGCATGAAAATTCTGACCACTAATTTAACCACTCACACCTTAAACATTGCATGATTTTATTATTCAAGGCCATCAAGATTTTGGTGAGTTCTTTGATCTTCCTCTGTCTGAGGCATACATGTGGATGGTCATCCCACATTTCTTTCAATCGTTTTAAGAAATGGGTTTTCGTTTCACCGGAAGATCTCATTTTTCTCTGTTTTATTTTAATAGAATCTGTTGCAGTAGCTGGAAACCACATGGTGGCTCCGTTGATGATTGGATCACCACATCAAACCTCCAAAACCACATGGTGGTCCCGTTGATGATTGGATCAACCCTTGTGATTTTGAATGGTGTTACTTTGTCTAAGATGAGATTCATCTTAAGATCTAGCGATACATAAACCATTATGAATGGGCTAATTGCAAAAATGTATTTTCCCACGCATGACAAGGCCCATGTAAATGCATGCGCAACTATACAATATCACATTGACCTTACAATCTTGTTTGTCTAATTGATGCCCTTAATCAACTAGCCATGTTCAAAATGGAATATCAGGCATCTAGACTCTACTATCAGTGCGATTTCAAAATGATCCATTGAGAAACACCTGTAGTGGAAGTTTGATTTATGTGGATCTTTTCACACACACAATCACAACCTTAGCAAGAGGACAATGGGAAGCTGATCTGGCGCGCCCCAGGCTCAGGAACTGGGCTCCCAAAATTCCCGATCACCAAATCCGGTGGTGACAGCCTCCGTAATACCCCATTCTCGACTCCTGGTGCCCATTCACCAGGTTCCGATCCTGGGATCCTACAAGGAGGATTTCAATAATACAAGTCTGATTTAAAATGAGCATACCCAAGATCATAACATTATAACCATAAATAAATAACCATAGGAATATAATTACAAAACCCACTAGAAATTTAAACTTTTACAATGCAAGGTTCCAAAAAGGGAAATACAAGAACCATAAGAAGAAAACTGCAAGAGGATCAGTGACTCGCCCCAGCTCCTGCTCCGTTCACTGGCCTGGAATTACCTGCACGCATCAATCATGCATAAGCTGATAGAAATCTTAGAAGGCGATGTAAGTGTATGTAGGACAAGCGTCGTGAATGCAATAATAGGGTATGCAGAATATGTTGTAAGGACCATGAACACCACCAGCCATAATAAGACTATGAAATGCAATGCAAGTGCTAGCAGTCATCCCAAGGCTAAACAATACAATGTAGGGCCTATGGAGCCAATGCCACATGCAATATATATGCAATATGATCAAGCTTATCCTCATATTACTCCAACGTATTAGTACAGTTTGCTGTAGGAAAATCACCAGGGTCAAACACACTACAGACGAACTGCCGCTCTCCTAGCCGCATAGCCTAATGAGCATAAGAGACCTCACTACCCGCCTGTGGACAGCCAATACCAACATGCCTCGACAGTAGTGGACCCATTTACGAGCTGGTCAAACTCAGCCTAGCTTTTGCCTCCACCCTTAGGAGGGTAAGGCCACACCCCTTTCCAACCGACCTCGATACAGTGGGAGACGCCGCCTTATGGTAGTAGTCATTGACACTCATGTTTTCCACTTTATCTCGAGGGCAATCCCATCTCCCAGGGAGTCCCATAACAGCCTGCTCAGAGTCATAATGCCATGACAAATCAACCAACTACCAAGCACACATATGATGCGCATGAGTCATGAAATTGACTAAGTATGCCATGAGATATACTCTCCTCGGGTCTAGGTGTACATGGGGATGAAACATGGATTACTCTATGTACGTCATACGATGATGTTATACTCTCCTCTCAATCAAGGAGGGGTATAGGTACTTAGACAATTTGTACATGATATGAAAGGAGTACAACTACTAGTGGGGGCCCAATAGTTTGGGGTAGCCCACTAAGCAATAATATCATGGGCCTAAAAGATAAGGACAGGCCTATCAAGGTCTAAGGTGGACATTCAACCACACTTAGATAAGAATAGGCCTAACAAATGGGCCTGGGCCTAGAGGGCTCCATAATGGTGATATTTAACCACCATTATCCCCCAAAGGCGGCCCAACCATAATCTATCTAGAAGCGAGGCCCAAGGCCCAAATCCACTATAAGAATAAAAGGGGTGGCCACATACATATATTCCACATAATGGGCCATAAGAAAATGGCCCAACCTGCATGGGCCAAAAGAGGCGAATCATGGGCCAAAAGAGGCGAATCATGGCCCAAGTCTCAATGGCCACTGAATCTATGCATTATGTTAAACTTAGTGGGCAGCCCATAAGCCCAAATACATAGGCAAAATCATGTCGAAGTTGGGTCAAACGGGCTTCGCAACATCAACCCAAAAACTGGTAATTTTGGTGCGCAATCAAGGACCCAATCACATTTATATTTCAGCCCACAAGTCCAATATAATGGTGGAAACAACCCATACATGTAACTGGGCCAAGCTTGGACGTCCCAACCCAATATGGGCCTGCTGGATGTCCTAAAAATATGGTCTATGATGGTTTCTAATAATCCAACTAAAGTGTGCCTCAAAGAGCACTAATTAAGCCCAAAAATTTCAAGAATAAAGGTATGGAACATACACACAAGTCTCTCAATATGGTGGGCCCCACATCCTTTTAAATTTCAGCCACATACAATGTACTTTTAAGGCCTCTTGCTAAACTTTCAGCCCACCCAACTTCCACTGCCTGCTGAGGTCCAGAAATTTGGTGGAACTGAGTGAATAATAATCTCATGGTAGCCAACAGTACTCACAAGGGGCCCCACCAGATGGAGAGTGGATATACATCACATAAAACAAGTGGGCATGTTGTTGGATTGCAAGTCCAGCAGCAATAGAAAATGTTGGGGGATCCGACATGGTTGGGTGGTCCAAGGGCCTGGACGGCTTGGCTAGAAGGACACCAAGGTGGGCCCCACGTGTGGACGTCCACCAGGGAGTGGACACGTCCACGTGAGCCACACCAAAAGGATGATAGGATGGATGAAACATTACATCATAGTGGGCTCAAGGGGGGTGGGACGGCCAGCCCATGCTGGGCGTCAATCCCACTTGGGACGTCCAGTAGGGCTGCTGGCCCAACAAATATGCCCCCGAAATGATTGGTCTAGATGTCTTAATGTACATGGAGAGGGTCCCAGCAAGGTGGGCAGCCAAAAAGGAGCATTTAGGAGCCATACTCACATGATTAACCAATTTTTAAAAAGTGGACAACAAGGTTCAAAAAGATTTCTACTGCAGAAAATATGTTGCTGCCCTCTACTTGTACACCCCATTAGAGTGGGCCTAGGTCCACCAAAAGTTGGGAAAATATGGGGCCAAGATCCCCTTATATGTATATATTAAGGTGGGGTCCACAAAAGTGATCCACTGTTTCAAAAACAATTTACTATTTTTAAGTTTTTCATCATGTAGATTGGTTGGACAGTCCAGAAAAATCTGGACCATCTAGCCCTCTTGGCCCATTCTTTTGGGTGCTCGAACAAGGGCAGATGGAGGTGGGATTTGGTACACCTTTAGGTGGGGTCCACACCTCCAGAAATAACCTAATAGTGCTGGTAAAACACCACTCTAATCACCCCATAATCCATGCTCAAAACAGTTGATTAAAACTGTTTGGACATTGTTTAGACATCAATATATGCCTGAATAAAACTACCCAAAACTATTGATTAAAAAGGAAAATACCCCATAAAATTGGTGCTATGGTCCACCTTAGTGGGCCCCACAAATATCCAGGCCATATCCCCTACCTAAAATCCGTTGCACACATCACATATGGGGCAAATGGGGCACTAACGTCCCTAGTGTGGATAGCAATAGGCGTCCACTATATTTGGACGGTCTGGACATGGCAAGCCCACTAAGTGGGCCACACACTATAGAAATCAGATAATGAGGAAAGGAAAAAGAAAAAAAAAAGATCCATCCACAAGAGAGGGTCTCCGCCACTATTGAGGCCCTCCCTTCATAACAAACATTCACATCTTCCATTATGTACATTTACAATGTAAATTATAAACATGCATGGAATAAAAATTCAAATCTAAGGTGGGGATGCCATCCCCACCAAGATCTAGGGTCTAGATGACCCCACAAGGACATGTATCAAAAGAAAAAGCAATGATAGGGTCCATAGAGAATCGCCCCATCCATAGAACATGCATGCAAGAAGGATGGGCCATAAGGCACATCCATGGAGACTTGGGGGCCTCCACTATTATTTGATGGGCTGCGCAAGCTCCTAAATGTGGAATTAGAATGTCTAAGAAGGAAATAAAGAAGTCCTAAGCTAAAAGACACCCACTTCAATGGATCTTCACCAAACTTCTACCAAAGGACTCCCTATGCTTCAAGCTTCAAGAATCTAAGGTTGAGATTGAAGGTGGATGGTTATATGAGGAGATTTTAGAGAGAAAAGGCGCTGGAGAATGGGGAGCAAGGTGGTACGGCCAAGGAGCTCTAGCAAGAGAGAAGGAGAGGATATGAGAGTGAGTAGGAAAGCATGGGAGTTGTAGTTGAAGTGTAATGATGAGTTTTCTTAAAAAGACAAGCAATCATAGCCTAAAGAAGAGAAAAACCATAATGAGCATGGGAGAAGCAACCCATGCCTTGCTTTGTGGGCGGGTGGATTAGGCTTTCTCTGTAATTATGAAGGGGTGATGTCATCATGCATGGAAAATCGTGCAAACTAGGTGGGTCCCACCAAATCACAATCAACGGTCCAAATAGAGCGTTGCCCATAACTTTTGATGTACACGTCAAATTTATGCATGAGACATGGCGTTGGAACTGCGGCATCGATGCAGTCACAACAACATAGGTTTTGGGAAGATCCTGGTTAGATTTACATGACGGGACTTAAAGATTATCGCAAATGAAATTATAGGTCATGGGTCGCCGAAATTTGACCGGTACGACCACGAGACCTAATCGAACAAAACAGACACTGTAGTTAAGGGTCTTACATCTCTCCCCTCTTACAAAAGAAATTCATCCTCAAAATTTACTACATCCAAGACAAAACACGGAACAAGGAATAGAGCGAAACATCATCGCATAAAAATAAATATATATATATATATATATATATTATATATATATTAATCATCATACAACAACATATAATACAATACCATCAATCAATCATCAAATAGATGTGGATAGCGCTCCTTGATCTCTGCCTCTCGCTCCCAAGATGCCTCTGACTCCGAATGATGACCCCACTGAACCTTTACCAGGGGAATGACCTGGTCTGGAGAAACTACTCCTTCCGATCAAGAATGCGAATCGGCTGCTCGTTGTAAGAAGCATCCTCACGGACCTCGAGGGCTGCCAATCAATCACTGGAATAATGTTCGACCCACACTTCTACAACATCGATACATGGAACACGTTGTGGATACCGGACAACTCAGAAGGTAAGGCGAGCCTATGGGACACCATGCCCACCCGCCCTATGATCTCGAAAGGTCCAATGAATCTTAGGGTGAGCTTGCCCTTCGCTCCAAATCGCACCACACCCTTCATGGGTGATACCTTAAGATACACCATGTCCCGAACTGCAAACTCAATGGGTCGACGCTGACGATCAACAAAAATCTTCTGCCAACTCCGAGCTATGTGCGTCCTCTCCCTGATGACGTTGATGACCTCTGTTGACTGCTGCACAAGCTCGGGACCGAGGAGACGACGCTCTCTAACCTCAGTCTAACGATTAGGAGATCTGCATGGTCTACCATATAGTACCTCAAAAGGAGTCATGTCAATGGTCGCCTGATAACTGTTGTTAAACGCGAACTCGGCCAAGCACAAATGCTCATCCCAGCTACCTGCGAGGTCAATCACACAAGCTCTGAGCATATCGTCGAGTATCTGATTGACCCTTTTAGTTTTCCCATCGATCTGCGGATGATAAATGGTGCTGAGCTACAAAGTAGACCCCATTGCCTGCTGAAAGCTCCTACAAAACTGAGCCATAAATCTAGAGTCTCGGTCTGAAATGATCGAAACCGGACTATCGTGCAGTCTCACTATCTCCTCAATGAATACGTTCACAAGCCGATCTAATGTCCAGGTCGTACGAATCAGAATAAAATGCGCTAACTTCATCAGACGATTGACGACAACCCCGATGGGGTCGTGACCGCGCTGAGTCTTTGGTAAGCCCATGATGAAATTAGTCAACACGTGATCTCACTTCTACAGTGGAACGCTTAACGGCTGCAAAGGACTAGGGGACCGCTGATGATCGGCCTTGATACGCTGGCAAGTGTCACACTCGGCCACAAAACTCGCAATCTGACGCTTCATCCCCGGCCAAAAATATTGCATCCACATATCCCTATACATCTTCGTATAGCCCGGGTGGATTATAAGTCGTGATCAGTGTGCCTCGGTCATCAGATCCCTACGCAACTCTAGCACGTCCGGAACACACAATCGACCTCAGTAGCGAAGTCCACCATCGAAACCAATCTACTAGTCAGACTGCTCTACGGATGCTGCCTCTGCTCGGTATCCATCCAATGACTCGGCTATCTGCTGAGCCTCGATCACCTTTGGGACAAAAGAAGGTTAAATTGACAGACTCGAAAAATGAACAATAGAAGACTGCAAACCAAACTCGAAGTCGAACTCAGATACATCCTTGAGCATCTTCCATTCACAAACCATCATCTGTGCCATCAGGCCTCGTGGCTGACGGCAGAGCGCGTCTACCACCACGTTTGCCTTGCCCGGGCGGTACTGAAGGTCAAAATCATAATCCTTCAGGAGCTCCATCCATCTCCTCTGCCGCATATTTAGCTCCGACTGCAAGAATAAATACTTCAGGCTCTTATGGTCTGAAAAGAGCTCGAACCTAACCCCATTGAGACAATGCCTCAACACTTTCAGTACGAGGACAACTGTTGCTAACTCTAGATCATACGTGGGGTAGTTCAGCTCATGAACCTTGAGGTAGCGCGAGGAATACGCCACAAGCTTCCCTTGCTGCATTAGGACAGCACCCAAACCAACTCTGGAGGTATTGGTAAACACAACGAACCCCTTACTCTCAGAGGGAAGAGTGAGGACGGGAGTGGACGTGAGGCGGTCCTTCAACTCCACAAATACCTCCTCACAAGCGTAACTCCATATGAACTCAGTGCCCTTCCGTGTCAACCAGGTCAGTGGTGCTACAACACGAGAAAACCCTTCAATGAATCGCCGATAATATCCCGCTAGACCAAGGAAGCTATGGATTTTGGATGGCCCCACGAACGCACTGCATCGATCTTTGAGGGGTCAATAGTGACACCCTCCCTCGTCACTACGTGACCAAGGAACTTCACCTCCTCCTGCCAAAATTTAAACTTTCCAGCTTTGCATACAGCTGGTGGGCACGGAGGGTCTCGAACACTACTAGCAATTGCATCTCATGGTCCTCCCGGGTCCTCGAATATACTAGAATATTATCGATGAAGACTTTGACAAACTGGTCATGGTAGGACTGGAAGACATCATTCATCAGCTGCATAAAGACGACGGGCACATTGGTCAGCCCGAAAGACATGACCAGGAACTCGAAATGACCGTAGAGTGTCCGGAAGGCTGTCTATGGAATGTCCTCCTCTCGGACCTGAATCTGATGATAACTAGAGCGTAAGTAAATCTTGGAAAAGAACTGAGCACCCTGCAGCTGGTCAAACAATTCATCAATCCTCGAGAGCGGGTATCTGTTCTTAATAGTGACCTTGTTGAGCTCGTTGTAATCCACATAGAGCCTCAACGAGCCATCCTTCTTCTTCACGAACAATATCGGGGTTCCCCACGATGAACTGCTAGGAGGAATAAAACCTAACTCTCGCAACTCATCCAACTGCACCTACAACTTCCGCAACTCCCTCGGTGTCATCCAATACGGGGCCTTCGAGATAGGCGCGGTACCCGGCACCTAATCTATCTAAAACTCTATCTGCCGGCACGGTGACAAACCCGGAATCTCCTGAAACACATCCAGGAACTCACAAACTATTTGCAACTGCTCGAAACACCCAGCCACGGACTCCTCAACAACACAGGCCAATAAGTTAGACAGCGGTTCTCCTCTGGGCTCGGCAATGAACTGGAACATAGGCAAGCCAGGTATGCAGAACGTGACTGTCCTGGCAGAATAGTCCAACACAGTGTGGTACTCGGCAAGCCAATCCATACCCAAGATGACATCATACTCGACCATCGGTAATACGAACAAATCTGCGGGCAGGAACATCTCTCCAACCAAGACAGGATAAGATGAACAGAGACGGCTCAAAACTGTAGACTTCCCTAAGGGAGTCGAAACATATAGGGCCTCACAAGCGGACTCTGATGGAAGACCGGTCGATAGGAAAAACTCCTCAGCCACAAACAAATGCGACGCTCCGGAATCAAACAATATACGAGCAATAGAAGAGGAGACAAGAAGAATACCCTCGACTACTCCTTCTGACGATGACTGAGGGTCCTGAACAGGCGCATGCTGCGCGGCATAGAATCTACCCTAGGCGGGCAAAGGAAGCAATTCTGGCAACTGAGGGTCCACGACTTGTTGAGTGACATAAAACCTGCCCTGGGCCAGTGGGAGAGGTGCCTATCCCCTCTGCTGCGGCGGTCTCTACTGCTGCTACGGTCGCTGTGGAGATCTACCTTGTTGTCTCTGCTGATGCAGAGGAGGTCTAGGAGGCTGATGTTAGGGTCGCTGTTGCAACTACTATGGTGGATGGTGTGGCGCTTGCTGCAGTGCCCTCTGCTGCTGTAGCTGGGGATGGGGACGCTCGATACCTACAGTTTCTCGCTGTTGCAACTACTATGGTGAATGCACCAGAAGGAGAAGCTGACTAAGAAGAAGATGACATGGGCTGCGCTGCAGGTGGTCGAATACCAGGACGAGAAGTACGTCGGTGATGCTGCTGCTGACGGGAGGAACTAGAGTGCGCCTTCCTCTTCCAGTCTCCCCCTGATCTTGAGATCTCTGATAATTACCTAGTCGACCTCATAAACAGAAGCCCTCTGTACAACCTCAGCAAAAGTAGTGAGAAGATGCCCAACTACTCTACTCCTGAGAGCGGGACGCAAGTCGTTCATAAAGGGAGAGCCTTCCGCCTCTCATCATCCACAAAGTAAGTTGCGAAGCTGGACAAAGCAACAAATCAGGCCTCGTACTGCGCCACTGTCATATCACGATGGACCAATATCTCGAACTCCATAGCTCTCTGTTGTTGCACGTGCTCAGTGAAGAACTTCTAGTCAAAATGATCCATGAAGTCCTCCCAGGTCCAAACGAAATCTTTCTCAACCGATCTGGAAACAAAAGCCCACCAGTGCTGGGCCTCGCCTTGAAAAAGGAAAATGGTTAGAGGAACTCATTGTTGTGATGTACAACGCATGATGTCAAAGATCCTCTCCACCTCCATATGCCATAACTCGACCGTTGTGGGATCGGGCTCACCCTTGAAACGTGGGGGATCGTACTAACGAAAATCTTGATAAAGGGAACACGCTCATGTCTGCTCCCTTTGCTCTAGGGTCTCCTCTATCTATCGACTTTGCCCCTAAAGGACGACGGTAACTACCTGGAGCAACTGTTGTAGCTGCTTGGCTCCAACTAAAATGGTAGGCGTGGGAGGGGCTACACTGGCCTCAGGTGAAGGCACAAGAACTACAAGAGCGGGAGCCTCGGGCATGGACATGGTAGGCTCCGGCGGAGGAATGGGATCAACTGGGGGCGAAACAAGGACTTTTGGAATGGGGTCGGGAGTAGGGTCTGCAACAGGTGGAACGGGATGCGCTCGGGTTGTGGGAGCGGAATGAGAACCATGGCCACGGGCGCCATGGCCACAGGTAGCTGAAGAGGCACCTCACCTAGGTGGCATGATCTACACAAGAACAAAGGTGATGGACATCTTGAGATTAGAATCCTCAAGGGACTCGGATATTAGGGAAACAGAATCAAGGAGAGGACGCGCTTGAAGCAGATATGTAATGTTGTCCTGAGTTACTTTTGGGTTATTTTGTTATGCTCTGATACCAACTCCTGTCGCGCCCCAGACTCGGGAACCGGGCTTGCAAAATTCCTGATCACCAAATCCGGTGGCGACAACCTCCGTAATACCCCATTCTCGGCTCCTGGTGCCCATTCACCAGGTTCTAATCCTGGGATCCTACAAGGAGGATTTCAATAATACAAGTCTGATTCAAAATGAGCATACCCAAGATCATAACATTATAACCACAGGAACATCATTACAAAACCCACTAAAAATATAAACTTTTACAATGTAAGGTTCCAAAAAGGGAAATACGAGGACAGTAAGAAGAAAACTCCAGGAGGATCAGCGACTCGCCCCAGCTCTTACTCCGCTCGCTGGCCTAGAATCACCTGTACACATCAATCATGCATAAGCTTATAGAAAGCTCAGAGGGTGATGTAAGTGTGTGTAGGACAAGCGTCGTGAATGCAATAACAATGTATGCAGAATATGCGGTAAGGACCATGAACACCACCAGCAATAACAAGACTATGAAATGCATTGGAGGTGCTAGCGGCCATCCCAAGGCTAAACAATACAATGCAGTGCCTATGGAGCTAATGCCACGTGCAATATGCAATATGATCAAGTTTCACCCAAGGACATCCTACTTGCCCTACAGTGCTCAATGAATATTTCCAGCATCTAAAACTCAGCCGTCCATGAGGTATCTGTGGAGGCTATGACCGATCAATGAAACTAGGGTGAATGACAGTGTGTTATTACAATGCTAGATGCATGCACCACACCCATCAAACATTCATTGATCCTGCGTATCCATCGCGCTCAAGAGGGGCAATTCCATCTCCTAGAGAGTCCCATAACAGCCCGCTCAAAGGCATAATGCCATGACAAATCAACCATCTACCAAACACACATATGATGCTCATGAGTCATGAAAATGACTAAGTATGCCATGAGATATACTCTCCTCGGGTCTAGGTGTACATGAGGAAGAAACGTGGATTAAGCTATGTACGTCATACGATGATGTTATACTCACCTCCAAATCAAGGAGGGGTCTAGGTACTTAGACAATCTCTACATGATATGAAAAGAGCACAACTACTAGTCGGGGCCCAATAGTTTGGGGTAGCCCACTAAGCAATAATATCATGGGCCTAAAAGATAAGGACGGCCTATCAAGGGTCTAAGGTGGACATTCAACCACACTTAGATATGAATAGGCCTAACAAATGGGCCTAGAGGGGTCTATAATAGCGACATTTAACCACCATTATCCCCCAAAGGTGGCCCAACTATAATCTATCTAGAAGCAAGGCCTAGGGCTCAAATCCACCATAAGAATAAAAGGGGTGGCCACATACATATATTCCACATAACGACCCTTAAGAAAATGGCCTAACATACATACAACAACATGGGCCAAAAGAGGCGAATCATGGCCCAAGTCTCAATGGCCACCGAATCGATGCATTATGTTGGACTTAGTGGGCAGCCCATAAGCCCAAATACATAGGCAAAATCATGTAAAGTTGGGTCAAATGGGCTTTGCAAATCAACCCAAAAATTGGTAATTTTGGTTGGCAATCAAGGACCCGATCAGATTTTTAATTCATCCCATAAGTCCAATATAATGGTGAAAACAGCCCATACATGTAACTGGGCTAAGGTTGGACGTCCCAGCCCAATCTGGGCTTGCTGGATGTCATAAAAATATGGTTTATAATGGGTCCTCATAATCCAACTAAAGTGGGCCTCAAAGAGCACTAATTAAGCCTAAAATTTTTAAGAATAAAGGTATGGAACATACACACAAGTCTCTCAATATGGTGGGCCCCACATCTTTTTATATTCCAGCCACATACAATGTACTTTTAAGGCCTCTTGTTGAACTTTCAGCCCACCCAACTTCCCGGGCCTGTTGAGGTCCAGAAATTTGGTGGACCTGAGTGAATAATAATCCCATGGTAGCTAACAATACTCACAAGGGGCCCCACCAGATGGAGAGTGGATATACATCACATAAAGCAAGTGGGCATGCTGCTCGATTGCAAGTCCAGCAGCAACAAAAAATGTTGGGGGATCTGACATGGTCGGGCGGTCCAAGGGCCTGGATGGCCTGGCTAGAAGGACACCAAGGTGGGCCCCATGTGTGGACGTCCACCAGGGAGTAGACACGTCCATGTGGGCCACACTAAAAGGATGATAAGATGGATGAAACATTACATCATAGTGGGCTCAAGGGGGATGGGATGGTCAGCCCATGCTGGGCGTCAACCCCACTTGGGACGTCCAGTAGGGACATTGGCCCAACAAATATGCCCCCAAAATGAATGGTCTGGATGCCCTGATGCACATGGAGTGGGTCCCAGCAAGGTGGGCCGCCAAAAAGTGGACAACAAAGGTTTAGAAAGATTTTTGCTGCAGAAAATATGTTGTTGCCCTCTACTAGTGCACCCCATTAGAGTGGGCCCATGTCCACAAAAATTGGGAAAATATGGGGCCAAGATCCCCTTATAAGTATACATTAAGGTGGGGTACAAAAAAGTGCCCACTGTTTCAAAAACAACTTAATATTTTTAAGTTTTTCATCATGCAGATTGGCTGGACAGTCTAAAAAAATCTGGACCATCTAGCCCTCTTGGCCCATTCTTTTCGGTGCTCAAAGAAGGCAAATGGAGGTGGGATTTGGTACACCTTTAGGTGGGGTCAACACCTCCAGAAATAACCCAATAATGCGGGCAAAACACCCCTCTAATCATCCCATAATCCATGCTAAAAACAGTTCAAAATCAGTCCAGAATTTTTTTGGACAGCAATATATGCCTGAGTAAAACTACCCAAAACTATTGATTAAAAAGGAAAATACCCCATAAAATTGGTGCTATGGTCCACTTTAGTGGGCCCCACAAATATCCAGGCCACATCCCGTCCCTAAAATCCGTTGCACGCATCACATGTGGGGCAAATGGGGCACCAACATCCCTAGTGTGGACAGCAATAGGCGTCCACTATATTTGGACGGTCTGGACATGGTAAGGCCACTAAGTGGGCCACACACTACAGAAATCAGATAATGAGGAAAGGAAAAAGAAAAAAATTAAGATCCGGACAGAAGAGAGGGTGGGGTCTCTACCAGTATTGAGGCCCTCCCTTCATCACAAACATTAACATCCTCCAGTATGTACATTTATAATGTAAATTATAAACATGCATGGAAAAAAATTCAAATCTAAGGTGGTGATGCCATCCCCACCAAGATCTAGGGTCTAGATGACCCCACAAGGACATGCATCAAAGAAAAAGCAATGATGGGGTCCATAGAGAATGGCCCCATCCATGGAACATGCATGCAAGAAGGATGGGCCATAGGCCACATCCATGGAGACTTGGGTGCGCCTCCACCATTATTTGATGGGCTGCACAAGCTCCTAAATGTGGAATGAGAATGTAAGAAGGAAATAAAGAAGTCCTAATTAAAAGACACCCACCTCAACGGATCTTCACCAAACTTCTACCAAGGGACTACCTATGCTTCAAGCTTCAAGGATCTAAGATTGAGATTGAAGGTGGATAGTTAGATGAGGAGATTTTAGAGAGAAAAGGGGCTGGAGAATGGGGAGCAAGGTGGGACGGCCAAGGAGCTCTAGCAAGAGAGAAGGAGAAGAAATGAGAGTGAGTAGGAAAGCATGGGACTTGTAGTTGAAGTGTAATGATGAGTTTTCTTAAAAAGACAAGCAATCATAGCCTAGAGAAGAGAAAAACCATAATGAGCATGGGAGAAGCAGCCCATGCCTTGCAGGGGGGGGGACTAGGCTTTCTAGGTAATGACGAAGGGGTGATGTCATCATGCATGGAAAATCATGCAAACTAGGTGGGTCCACCAAATCACAATCAACAGTCCAAATAGAGCGTGTTCCATAACTTTTGATGTACACGTCGGATTTATGCACGAGATGCGGCATTGGAACCGCGGCGTCGATGCGGTCACAACGGCATATGTTTTGGAATGATCCGGGTTGGATTTACATGATGGGACTTAAGGATGATCGGAAATAAAATTTACAGGTTGCGGGTCGTCGGAATTTGACCGGTAGGACCGCGGGACCTAACAAAACAAAACGGACACTAAGGTTAAGGGTCTTACATGATCTATTTGGTTTGACTTTTCACGATATGTTGTGATGGAATGGGGCTATCTCTCATCATTTGGATTTGATTGGATAGTGATAAGATTCACTTTGGCTATTGGTGTTTCATGATCAGTTTCTTTCCATTTGTATAACTTCTCTCTATTTTTCATTCTAATACAGAATCCATGTTCACCTCCATTTGTACAACTTCTCTCATCTTTTCCTTTTCCTTTTTATTTTCTTTTTCTTTGGTAAGTTACCATGACTATTTTTTCTGATGATCTTGTAATTTGAGATTTTAGAACAGTTAGAAGCCTTTCAAAAGTTAAAATTGGAAAAAGCTTTGGAGGGAGAGGAAATATTCCTCACTTGTTCTGTATTTGTACATGCATTTATGCGTCAGAATACTTATAAGATGGTAATTGTATAGTTATATCACAACAATTATTTACATATCTATGTTTAGTTGTATTTGGATAAGAAAATTTCCTTGTCTATTTATTCTTGTACTTTTTATCTCATGGTATTGTGAATGATCTCACATTCCATAAAAAATTAATGGTCTACTAACCAATTCCTTTGAATTGAACTTCAACTCTACACTATTATCAGACTATATTTTCATATTTTGTAAAATCCTTCCAATTGATGAAAGGCATTTGAGGCAACACATGCATAGCTATTATTGGTATTCTTTTAAACTATCCATTTATAAGCCAAAATGGTCCAATCAGTAAGAATGGACCTGATCTTGGACCACCATATCACCTTTCCAATACTTTGGTTGCCTATAATGAGGAGCACCAAATGAACCATTCCTTTAACCCATGCAAATGACAAGTTTAGACATGTGATGTACAAAAAGTCGTGGGCTTCTTGTTTGTTAGAGTTGACATGTTTAGAGAATTGAAATGTTAATCCAGCTTGTAGATATATTGAAGAAATATTGTACGCATGACGTTTTGCAGGAATCTTTTTAATTCGTTCGATACAGCTATGCAGGGGAAAGTTTTATGCAGTTTCATTCGCACAATACACATCGCAAACATTTCCGTGGTGGGGACTATTGATACACCAGGTGGATGGAATGTAGGACAAAACTGTAGCAATCAGACGACTCTACAATGCAGGTTGAATTTCATGCATGGGGGTTTATGAAGGGAAGATGCAGTGCAAGTTGAATTTCGTGCTATCTACATGTTTGACAAAATTGCTCAACCAGAATCTGTTTCTCACCAATTTGTGTAGAAATTGATTTCTACAACTACCCTAATGGTTTTGCATACAACCCTTTCCACTTTGTGCTCTGAGGTATTATAAATGGGGTTTATGCAAATTGGCATTGGTGGTGTGCAAAAATCAATCTCGCATAGACTCATTTTTGTTTCTATGTTTTGAATATGGGCCACATTCTCTTGTAGAACTTCATTTTTGAAAATATGATCTCTAATACATTATTATGATGAACTAAAAGGAGATAAACTCATGTGTTAAGTAGCACCTGAATAGGCCCTCAGGATTCTCTAGAAAATTCTTGTGAGGTTCTTTCTCTTTTTCTTTTCTTTTTTTTTTTGTGTTGTTGGGTTATGTTAACAGGGTTGAAATTTGTATAATCTTAGTAAGGCACAACTAGGTAATCACGTCAATGTAAATTTTTAGGGTCACAATTTAAATGGTTCTCTATCTTTTTTATTTATATTTTTTAAATATTATTTACACGTAATTACTAGGATGCTTGCTTCAGTAAATAGTTAAAATTCATTGCATCCACAAACAAAATCCACATTTGTTGTAGGAACATATTTTTAAGAACTTAAAACCGTTCCTAAATAAAGGAAAATATCGTTCGTAGTTTTTAAAATTAAGAACGGTTTAAAATCGTTTTGAAATTGAAAATTTGTGACGGTTTTCAACCATCTCTAAATTGGAAATTTTCGATGGTTTTAAACCATTCCTGATTTTTTGCGACGCCCTTTTTAAGAACGGATGAAAATCGGTCCTAAATGGTTTAGGAACAGTTTTCAACCGTTCCTAAACAAGGATTTTGGTGTAGTATATATGTATAAACTCTCACCCTTCTTTTTTATTTTTGTATACTCGTAAGATTTTAAAGATGTATTTAACGATAAATACCTTCCCCTTTTTTAGGAGAGGGATCATGAGAGTTTGGATGAGATTAAGGTTATCCCATGTCATATAATATCTCTTCCTCTTCTCAATCATATCTATAATTGAATTGATTTTTCAATTAGAATTTTAATATTTAAAATTTTAAAAAATAAAATAAAAAGTATAATTCAGAGGGAATCTCGTGTGGAACCTACACACTTGTGGTAGCGCACAATTAGGCCCCATGGGCCATGTCCAACAAATTGCATAAAGGATGATTTAAATCAATTGTCATTTATATCTAACCAACCCATGATAGGAACACCGCTTGTGTTGAAAAACACAAGGATTGCTTAGCTTTTGCAACACATTTTTGTGCATTTTCTTTCCTCATATGACAGATGATTTCACCTATTTGAATCTTTGTTGAAGAAGGTTTCATGATTTATTATTTCTCCTTGATAGAAGTGATCATTAATGCCCATCACCACTGTCAATACTGTGTGATATATAGTCTATTAGTCTAGGCCATCCAAAGTGTCCCGCTGTAATGGGTCTCGTGATGCCAGATTTTGCTCGATAGATGGCCTGGAAATAGACAGTTAACTAGATTGGTCAGTAGTCAACCTTGAACAGAATTAGTCTAATGCTTTCATGGTAATATAGTCAAATTAGTGTGTTTTTTATTAGCCAACTTTATGATGAGGCCCACCTCGTGGATGGTCCTGATCTTTGAACTGTTATCCACATGTATAGTGGCGAAAGGGATCCAATTGTCCTCTTCTCTTTTGGTCATGCAGGCAGCTAGAAATGACCTCCTAATAAGAATTCAAAGGCCCATTTGGACACAACTTTCGCAAATGAGCTTTTACCAAAAAGCCATCCAATTGTATCGACTCATTAAATTTGGTGAGTGGGCTTCATGAAAAGGTGCATACAAACAAGCCCCAGGACTATTATGAGTATATGTTTTAAAATGACTTATTGATAAAAATTCAGGTCTATTATGGACATGTTCTTTGGGATTTCAACTCAAGATCCCAATCTACTCTTTAAGAAATGTGGACATGAACGATTTATATGAGAGATTGAAGAGGTGAATTGATACCGCCCACGTCAAAGTAGTACAAGTACAAAATTGAGAGTTATGGCCCAAGGCATCACCCATGTCCAAAAATATAGGCCGTTTAGCGTTCAGGCTGTCTGTCTATGCTGAAATTACGATAATGACCACTTTAGTTGAAGTAAGGAATATACCAATATGTCTTAGAGGGGGGTGAATAGGATTTTTTCAAATGTTTTATGATTATTTAAAATCCTATCAAACCTATCCTAAGAAAATATTCATAAATCAGGATTTCTTCAAAGTAACTCTAATGACTTCCAAGTCAATTAGAGGATCCAATCATAAAACTAATTTAATGATACACATGATGCAATTTAGAGTTTATGATGGATGTAACTATGTGTGAGGTGTGATCAAATATGAAAGAATTTAATGAAATCACACAAGTAATCAAAGACAAACATTAATCACAAACATAGTCATTTTTATAGTGGTTCGACTACTTGTCTACTCCACTCCCGGCAGACGCACTCAACCCTTAAGTGTACCGGATTTCACTAAGGAGGTTTCACAATAGGTTCACCTCAAACCGGAGGTTTTAAATCAGGTTCACCTCTAACCATTACAACCTACACTTAGGCTGATAGTTTATGCTCCCACGAGCAAGGGTCAACACATAGCACCCGATTTTAGGCACACTAACGAAGGATCCACTTAAGGAACCTCACTTGTTTATGCTCCCACGAGCAAGGGTCAACACAACGCACCCAACTTTTAGACCACCTTGGTCAAGGACCTACACCAAGGATCTAGCATTTATGCTCTCCACAGAGCAAGAGTCAACACAAAGCACCCACCACGTACACTCCCACCAGAGGCCTCCTACAAGTGCTTGCAATGGGTGAGAAACACCTTATACCCAATCCTACAAAGGAATGATCACAAGGGTCCTCTGGACTCTAATAACTTACAAATAAGTAGATGAGTCCCTTTCAACGCATTGTTGAAGATCTCCTCCTTTGATGAATAACTTCAGGTTCTTTGATCCGCAACTCAGAAGATGTACCAATTCATGGCGACGGGTTGGGTCAAGGTTATGATGAAATCATACTCTCAATTATTTTCCTATAAGGGAGATAGAGCGATTCCAATCATCTATGCGTTCAAGGCATCCCAGCTTAATGATTTGCCATTAAGATGGTAGCTGGAGGATCCTTGAATGCGGAAGTTCATTCCCCAATCCACTCTATTAGATGTCAATGATGAGGGTGGATTGGAGGATGAACTTCCATGGAGAGAAGGCTTAGGGTATATGATTTAGGGTTAAGCACACAAAAGCACTCTCTGTTTTCTCTCTACCAGCAACTGAAGACAAGCTCTCTATATATAGACAAAAGGTTCTAACGGATATAAAACGGTCACAATTATGACAGAGTTCGATATCATCGAGCAGGGTCGATATCATCGAGCGTATACTCTCGATTGCATCGATTGGCCGCTCGATGACACAAACTCAAATGTCATATGCTTTTGAAACCTTTTGCCAAGTGGTCGAGGAAATCGAACATGCGTCGATGTCATTGGATTTTGAACTCCGATTTCATCGACACGAGGTTCGATTCCCCGATATTTGAAAATGAGAGAGACATGCCTTTAAAATATTTTAGGTTAAAAGAATGATCGAGGCACACTCGATATCATCGGAATTTGAATGTCGATGATATCGATGGCAATGTCGATGCATCGATAAATCCAAAGGATTTTCCAGTAAGCTTGTTGGACAGGTTATGTCCTTTCTCGATGCAATCGACCCGGCCTCAATATCATCGATATTTGAATATCGATTCTATCGAGTGACCCTCGATCCAAGATAAAATCACCTGAAAATATTTGTTGGAAACCTGTATGTCTAAGACCGATATCATCGAAGGTCTTCCGATATCATCGAAATTTGAATTCCAAGGATATCGAGGAGAAGTTCGATATATCGAAGATTTTATGATTTTCCTTAGAAAAACAGGGACACATTTGATGTGCAGTCAATTTTATTGAGTCAACTTCAATAGACTCAAGATTCAAATTTCGATGATATCGATAGGTATATCGATACATCGATAAATCCGTCTAGAAATATATGTGGTTGTTGGACATCTTTTGTCCTCATTTCGATGGTATCGATTGGTCATCGAGGACATCTACAACACCTTTCGATTACATCGATTAGTCTATCGATAAATCGACAAAGGTAAAAAACTTAGAGATTTTCCTGTAATTTGAAAAAGTTTTCTAAGCTAAAAACTTTAGGATGTTCTAACCAATTTTAAGAGTTTTAATCACCTGGTGTTTTGGGAGATGGGATGTGAGGCTTAGATTTACCTGTGATGAGTTTGGGCACACATCCGGTTGAGGCAGACAATTGATTGATCTTCCTATGGAGCTTCTCTGTCTAGCCGACTCAACACTCACGCTAATTGACAAACTAGGGCACTTTCATATGTAAGTCAGATTTAGGTTGTAAGTGACTTTCATTGTAATGGACCATTTTCATCATTTGAAGTTTCGCCCATGTAACGAAGAGATATGACTTTCGATATATAGATTGGAACATGTTGACAGGCCCATCGAATGATCAGGATCACACCTTATAGCATATATATTTTTTTCTTTTACGTCAAAGAAACATGAAGGCATCCTAAAAGCATTTTGATGAAATGCATCAAGCATATTTCAGTAGCAGGCCTGGCCAGAAAGAATGGAATGAAGGTCAACCCAATTTAGTAGCTCATTGACATATGTCTTTAGCTCATGGGCTAGACATATGGATTCCGTAAGTGTTATATTGCATAAAGCACACCTTTGTTTGTCAAATTTCTTTAGACAAAACAACTTATGGAATGGCCTTCTAATGTGGATCAAGATGGAAAGTTCAAGTCTCTAATGAAGTTTCAAGATCAAGATGGAAAGTTCAAATTCTACTAAGTTCAAGATGATTATTGAGTTCAAGTTCTACTAAAGTTCTAGTAGAAGATCAAGCTCCATCTTCAACTTCAAGATCTATTGAAGAATCAAGTAGAAGAACAAGTTCCATGAAGTTCAAGTATTCAATCTACTTCAAAGTTCAGTCATTTCAGGTATAACAAACCTTAGAAAGACCTTAGGCTTAGGTACTTTCAAAACATAACTTAAATGGCTTTTATGTTTATGTTAGGCTAAAGTTCGATGAGTCTAAGCTAAGGTTGCACTAGTCTAAGCTGTAGCTCGACTAGTTTAAGGATTTATGACCAGTCATAGTTTAAACTGAAGAAAAATGGATTTTTCTGCTACTTCGACCAGTCGAAGATGGACCTTTGACCAGTCGAGGGTTGCTTGACTCGAAGTCCAGCAACTGAATCAGTTTGGATTTTAGGCACTCTCGGCCACTCGAAGACCTTGCTCGACCAGTTAAATAGGGCCCTCGACCAGTCGAAGATCTGTTTTATCTTATTGCGCTCAAATTTGAAAATTTGTTGGAACAAAATCCGGTTCTTAGACGAGTCGAAGACTGTCTTCGACGAGTCAAAGCAACAACTTCTTTACCTATAAATACAGGCTTTCTCTCAATCCGAAATTAACAATTCAAGCCTATCAAATCCTTCAACAACAGAGAGAGAGAGAGAGTCCCCAATTATTGTCAAGCTATTGCATAGTATTTATAAATTTTTAATAGCTTTTTTATTTTAATTCCTTGATCTCTTATTCTTTAAGTCTTAATTTATAAAGAGAGTAAATACTCTTCTTTGAGATCTTAAGGAATTCAAACAAGTATCCTTTGATTTGAATCTATTTAAAATCAATTTAGAATCTTAAACCCTTATCTATATGACTAAACATTAAACAATCTACTACAAGACAAGCGGTTCTACGACTACATCGACTGATATATCTGCAAAGGAGAAGATAAGTATATTTTGTCTTTATAATTTGGTTTTATTGAGATAGCTAGAAAATCTCATTTGTTGGTTTTTCTGAGATATCCAAAAAATTCTCAGGGAGACGTTTTTTTTTTGTGATAGCCCTTTAAAATCACAATTGTATCAGGTTTTAAGGTGACCCTGAGAAAACCTTATTTATAGTGAAAGCCAATATCACGTGGGGAGTGATTATTGGGAGTGCAGCAGGTGTGACTGTTTGAGAACAATGTTTGTAATAGATTCAAATCTCGGTGTTGTGGTGAATGTTTACTTTTGTATTTATAGAGAATGTTTGTAATTTCATTTATGCAAAAGTGGTGAATGTTTGTAATAGATAACTTTATTTTCACTTGCTTGGTTTAAGATCTTGATTCTTACAAATGTTCGTGAAATAAGATTGTCCTACCTGAACTTGGTTTGGTTGTAGGTTGTTAGACAATTAGTTTGAATCAATTTTTCAATACTAGTGCGATTGAGATTTCTGATTTATTTAATATTTCAGTCACACACCCCCCCCCCCCCCCCCCCCCAGGACTTCTTAAGCTTGCCTTTCCAAGTGGTATCAGAGCTAAGTTCCTCACTTTTTTTTGGATTAATTTCCTTGAGTTAAAAGATCTAGAGCTTTTATAATGTTAAATTTCGATAGCTTATCTATTACCAGGCCACTACCTTTTGATGGCTCTAACTATGCGTACTGGAAAGCCAAAATGAGGATATTTCTAAAATCCTTAGGTGAAAGTGTCATTCCCCAAACTCAGAAATTGGGCTCATAGAATTCTCGATCGCTAAATCCTGTGCTGACAACCTCCGTAGTACCCCATTCTCGGCTCCAGGCACCCATATGCCAAATTCCGATCCTAGGATCCTATAAGGAAGATTTTCAGTATAAATTTTTTTGGTAAGGGAGCATAACCATAAGCATAACCCACAACAACGACAATAAGAAACATCACCACATATCCACTATAATAAAAAAACTTTAAGTACAATGCATAAGAGAAATACAATATCGATAATTAAAAGCTCCAAAAGACAGTTACACACTCCAAACTTAGTGTTGTTGTGGCATCTTAATGTCACCTGCACATAACGATCGTGCATAAGCTTATAGAAAGCTTAGCGGGTGGTGTAAGTGTGTGCTAGGTATATGCCAAGAATGCAATATCAGAGTAATGTGGAATCATGCTGGTAAGTCCATGAATGCTATTAGTCATACCAAGGCTACGTAATGCAAGGCGAATATGTCCAATATCATATGCAAGATACAACTCAAGCATACCAATCCTCAACTGAATCCACATAACATTACATCTCATCTCTGGAATATCATCGGGTTCTACTACAGTCAACACCAGCTTGCCGCCCCATCTAAGCGCACAACTGGGTAAGTGGAAGAGACCTCACTATTTGCCTACCAATATCAGGCCCGGTTCGTTGATAGCGGATCCATTCCTCAAGCTGAGGCAGACTCAGCCTAGTCATTGCCCCCTCACTCAGTCGGGTAAGGCCACACCCCCTTCCAACTGACCATGACATAGTGGGAGACGCGACCTTTTGGTATTTGGCACTCGTGCGCTCATACATCCACTTGGACTCGATGTTGGAGCATCCTCCTGGTACCATAAGGGTTTGAGAAATTTCACCCTGGGACATCTATGGCGCCCCCATGCTAGAACAAGTATTTTCGGTATCCAATTCGGCCATTCACAATATGCATGCGGAGGCTATGGTCCTAATGTCACTAGGGCGTACAACAATAAAATCGTACAATGCAAGATGTATGAATCACACTATCCAATCATACATTAATCCTGTGCGTACCACGCACTCATGTATGGCAACTCCATCTATTAGGGAGTCCCATAAACAATCTGCCCAATGTCATATGCTATGATCAGACACTCCTCATAACAAGCATACAAATGATGCGCATGAGCATGTAACATGATGTTATGCTACCCTATACTTAGTATGTCCTACTAACTCAAGTACACTAGTATGATTAACAGATATAATATCAAGATCAATCCTCAATAGTGGATATATCAAATCTGTTGTCACGGATCCTTTCATCTATGGTGATGATGTACTCTTCTCATATCAAGGATGGGCCTAGATGGCCTACTTATATCAAGAATGGGCCTAAGAATGGGGAGTGGGCTTCCTCATCCACTTTATCATGACATGAAGTGGGCTTCAAGGTTTGAATAACATTACTAGTATCAATGGGGGCCTAATGGTTTGGGGCTAGCCCAATAAAGTCAGATGGGTCATGCTAGTATCGATGGGAGCCCAATGAATTGGGATAGCCCAATAAGAGGATATGAGAATGGGCCTAACAATGGGCCCTAGGGAGATTACAATATGGATATTTAACTACCACTGCTCTTACAATGTGGACATTTAACCACCATTGCTCCCAAGGCGTGGCCCATTTAAAACCTATCTTATAATGGGGTCCATGGTCTCTAAGAAAATGAATGGGCATCATAAACATCATCACATACATCATGGTGGACTCACACATCACAATTGGTCCTCACATATAGGCCTCATATGCACCACAATGAGCCTCATCACAAGGGCCTCATACACATCACAATGGGCCTCACACATTGGCCTTACATACATCACATTGGGCCTCACACAAGGGCCTCATATACATCACATTGGGCCTCATACAAGGGCCTCACACACATCACATTGGGCCTCATCGTATGGGCCTCATATATATCATTGTGGGACTATGGGGTAGCCCATGATTCAACAAACTAGATGGGCAGCATATATGTACAACAAGGTGGCCCTACACATGCCAAATGAGCCCTACCAGATGGACAACATGGATATATTACACATACATCTTGGTGGGCCGTCTGCCCTGAACGACGTGGATAAAATATGTCAGGGTGGGCCGCTACCCTGGACAGTGTGGGTCATTACATCACAGTGGATCCCACCATCCTAAACAGCTAGATGGTGAGGATGATACACATACATCATTATGGGGTCCACATCCCACATCTAGGGACTGAACGACGTGGAATAAAACACATTCATCCAGGTGGTCCCAGGCCCAGTCCATCTGGATGGTGAGGATACAACACTTACATCAATGTGGTCCAGCACCATCCTATTATCTGGACGGTGTGGATAAAACACACACATCACATGAGCCCCACAGCCACTGGACGGCGTGGGTGAAATACATGCATCTCGGCAGGCCCCACCGTCCATGTCCAGGGACTGGACGGTGGGGATGAAACACATTTGGTGGGTCCCACCGTCCAGGCAATGGACGACGTGGACAGACACATGCATCAAGGTGGGTTCCACTGTCCGGAATGCGGGACGGTGTGGATGTATAGATACATCAGGTGAGGTCCACTCCACTTCCAGGGACTGGATGGCCTTTGATAAAACACATCTATCATAGTGGGTCCACGTGGTGGCCCATCATCTTTTGGATTAAGCTGACGTTTGTGTTTTCTCTTCTGTCCAGGTCTGTCCAAGAAGACAGGCAGGTGGCCTACCGCTGGATGACAGAAAGGTGGGCCTCATACGAGGATGGCGTGGATATACTATGTAAATCATGGCAGGGCCCACAGATCAAGCTGATATTTGTATTTTCCCTTCATCAGGGCCTATCCCAAATGGTCCAAGCAGCAGCAGTGCTGCTGGACATCAGCAAGGTGGGCCCATAAGTGGGAACGGCATGGATATAGAATACATACATCATGGTAGGGTCCAACAGGGTGGGCCACACACATCCTCATAAAGAGAGAGAGAGAGAGAGAGAGAGAGAGAGAGAGAGAAACGTGCGATGGAGGGGAGGGGTTCCGCCACTATGAGCCCTTCCTATTCATGATACAAATCTACATCAAATGGGTCCTACCACATGTGGACCCTCAAATCATCGAAATCAATGGTGGAAATCCCTTTCCTACCAACAATGAAGATTCACCCACTGATTACACTTCTTCTTGGTCCCCCGGGATGCTAAGCTCATTGGCTTCTTCTTTGATGGAGGATGATGAAGATTGAAGGGTTAAGATGAGAGATTTGGGGTAGGGAGTGGGCCACAAACTTGGCTATCCTTGGAGCTTCTCTTACTTGAATGGTTGCTTGGAAATGGTAGAGAGAATGAGAGGGAAAGGGGATGTGATGGGATGAGAAGGGATGGGTTGTGTAAGAGAGGGATGGGTGTGTGTAAGAGAGAGTTGACTTTGGGGATGGCTTGTGTAAGAGAGGGATGAGTGTGATGGGTGGAGTGATGAGTTGTACTTGACTTGCACTTGATTGATTGATGTGATAGATTGGGTAGAGATTCTCTCGGGATTCGTAATGTGCGGCGTTTCCTTAAAATATATGTGGGCCCACTACTCCTAGCTTGGGTATCGCATCAGTGTGCAAGACGCGGCGTTAGAACCGTGGTGACACCGCGGTCGCTAGGATATAGGTCTCGAGTCAAGTTGACTTAGATCTACTGGATGCAACTTAGGGTCATGCAAAAATGCCAACTACAAGTCGCTGGTTGTCGAAATTCGACGGGGAGGATCACAGAAGTCTAAGGAATGGTACGGTCTAGGATAAGGGCCTTACAGAAAGCATGTGACATGCCACTGTAACCAAATGGAAACCTCTTATGACTGAGGTAGTAGGCAAAGATGGAACTAAGTCCATGAGAGAAATTGCATTCTACTTATGGACTGGAACTTAGAACAGTGAAAGTCATGCTAATGCTATGGCCTTAAATGCCATAACTTGTGCTCTATCGCCTGATAAATTCAAAAGAATTATTTCATGTGATACAGCCAAACAAACTTGGGATATTCTTGAAATGACACATGAATGAACTACTATAGTCAAGAAATTAAAAGTTCAACTCCTCACTACTAGATTTAAGGAGATTCGTATGGTTGAAAATGAAACTTTCATGGACTTCTATACAAAACTAAATGATATAGTAAATTCCATATGGGGTCTTGGAGATTGAATCCCAGAAAGTAAGGTCTGTGCAAAAATACTGTCATTCAGGAATTAAGATATACTGAAAATATGAAGGTTGAGGAGTTAGTTGGCTCTTTCCAAACATATAAGTTAAGATTTAAAGCTCCTAAAGGTAAGTCTATTTCTCTTAAATCTTCTAAATCTGTTTAAAAAAAAAATTTGTGTTATTTCTAATTTGGAAGATATAGAAGATGATATGGCATTGCTAGCTAAGAAATTTTATAGAATTTTTAAAAACAAGAAAAGATCATATTTTCAATAACCATCTAATAAAAGAAAAGGAAACTCTATGTCTTAGAAAACTAAAACTAAGGACAGTCAATGTTTCAACTGTCATGAATACGGGCACTTGGTGAATAAATGTCCTAAAAGAGATAAATCAAAGAGAAAGGGCATGATAACTACTTGGGATGAATCATCTGGCTCTAAAAGTTTTCTCAGTCTGATGAATCAGAACAAGAAAATACAAATGATGTTAAAGCCCTTATGATTATAGCCAAAGTCACCTCCTTAGATAGTTATAACATACTTGGTTACAAAATCTCAGGAGTGACCCTGAAAATTAAAATGAGGACGATCTTCAAGACGCCTACAATGCCCTATACCGGGAAAGTTGATAAATTGCTGTCCAACTGAAAATTCAAAGAGAAAAATATGTTAAATTATAAAACGAACTTGAAAACAATGTTTTATAAGAATCTCATCTTTCAAATTGTTTTGAAAAAACAAAACTAGACTTAAATCTCAAAACCTCAGAATTACAAAAATTCATAACTAAAAATGAGAAACTAAAACTCGAAGTTTCTTCCCTTTGGAGTTCTAAGCATACTTGGAGATATGCCCACGGAGATCCAAAACTGGAAAAATTGTTAAGCTCATCCAGAAAATGTGGTGATAAATTAGGTGTGGGTTATATAAAAAATGATTCTCTGAAAATCAAGAATTCACCTCATACATTTGTAAAAGGAGAATCTTCAAACTCTAAAGGTAAGAATTTGAGAGATTTTGGTCGAAATGATTTCAAAAACTCAAAATCCCTTCAAGTTCCTAAAATTAACTCTAATGCCATCAGTTATATAAATCAAAGATATAATAAATCATCTTTAGCTGAAAAAATCATGGACTTACTCAATAAGCTTCTAAAATCCAACTCAAATGGAATTGGAGTTCATAGAAAGTGGAGAAATTTCAACTCCCAAAAACAAAGAAAATTCAATGCAACTCCTAACCCAGAACCATAATGAAATGGGTTCTAAAGGTAACATGTCTTGTTGCCCATGCAGCCTTCAAAGCCACTAGCCATTCAAAATGGTACCTGGATAGATGTTCAAGACATATGATAGGTGGCAAAGCGATATTCACCAACTTCAAAAAGGTAAACGACAACTTGGTCACTTTCGGAGATGGAAGCAACTACTGTTCAACTCTCCAATCTTCATCCCTTTGAGAATGCACTGTATGTTGAGGGTCTAAAACATAACCTCTAAATTATATCTCAAATCAGCGATAACAAACATAGTGTAAAATTTTCAAATGAGAAGGGAAGTGTGATATTAAATGGTCATAGGACCTCTGAAAGTTGCTACATTATTGATGACTCATGCTCTTCTAACAATTCATGTTAAATGGTCATAGAAAGTTGCTACATTATAGATTGAGCAAGAGAGATCACATTCATGGTTTATCCAATTTTTAAAAGGTAGAAAAAAATTGTGGTGCATGTCAGATTAGCTAGCAAATTAAGAGTAGTCACAAGAAAGTAAACTCCTTAGCCACAGCCAAACCTCTTAAACTACTCCATATGGACTTGGTGGGTCTAATGAGAACAGAGAGTAGAGGTGGAAAGAATTATTTTCTAGTTATTGCTAATGATTTTACCAAATATAATTGGGTAGCCTTCTTGAGAGAGAAATCAGATACTCTCGATGAAGTCAGAAAAAATCTATAACGAATTCAGACTGAAAAAGAAGTACCTGTGATAATAATTAGAAGTGATCATGGTACTGAGTTTGAAAATAGCAATTTTGAGAAGTAGTGTAATGACCATGGTATGTCACATGAGTTCTCTGTGCCTAAGACACCTCAACAGAATGGAGTTGTTGAAAGAAAGAACAGAGTATTGTAGGAAATGACCAATGCAATTCTAAATAGCATGAACTTATCAAAAAATTTATGGGCTGAAGCTGTTAATACTGCTTATTGCATTATAAAATCATATGTATGTTAGAAAACCTAAAGATAAAATAGCCTATGAGTAATGGTTTAACAAGAAATCGACTGTCAAATACTTTCAGACTTTCAGAAGTAAATGTTTCATTTTACTTGACCGGAAAATTTTGAGAAAAGACAAGAGTGATGAGGGAATATTCTTGGGTTATGATATAAATAGTCGAGCATATCGTGTTCTTAACAAAAGAACAAGGGTGATTTAGGAATCTATTAACGTAGTAATTGAAGATCACCTGATCACACCCACACCAAGTCAAGATGATGATGAAGTCAATATTATAAATAAACCTGATTCTTTATCTAAATTAGATAATACTGAATTAAGAATAGTCAAAGATCATCCAACTGATCAGATATTGGGTAACCCTAGTACTGGTGTTCAGAATAGTCTGCTTCACTTTTCAAATTGAACCAGCAAATGTAAAAGAAGCACCTGCCGTTGAAAGTTGGATATTGGCTATGCAAGAAGAGTTACATCAATTCGTCAGAAATGATGTTTGGTACTTGGTTCCTAGACCTTCTGATAAACATATAATCGAAACCAAATGGATTTTTAAGAACAAATCTGATGAAATGAGTAATATCATTAGAAATAAGGCACGACTAATTATACAAGGTTACACTCAGATAGAAAGAATTGACTATGATGAAACACTTGCACCAGTTGTGCGCCTTGAATTCATTAGATTATTCATTTCAATTGTTTGCTATAAGAAATTCAAACTATAGCAAATGTATGTCAAAAGTGCATTTCTAAATGATGATCTACATGAAGAAGTATATGTTGAACAACCTAAGTGTGAGACCCAACCCGAGTTCGCATATGTGTATGTGTGTGTGTATGAATGTGCATCTTGTTCATTTTGGTCTCGCGGTCCTACCGGTCAAATCCTGATGAACCGCGACCCTCGAATAGTGTTTGCGGTCATCCTTAAGTCTAGTCATGTAGACCCGACTCGGATTGAGCTAAAACCTGTGCTATCTTGTCCACTTAGTTGTTGTAATTCCGACACCGCGTCTTGTGGGTCTATTTAATGTATAGATCATAAGTTGTGTACATATCAATTTTAGCCCTTGATCATGATCATGTGACCCACTTAGGAGTAGTGCATGTGGCCCCACACCCTTTTTGCACAAGTTCTAACACACACCACATACACACTACCTAAACCCCATCTACACCACACACTACCCATCCCTACTCCAAGCCTATGAGTCTATGAACATTGTTTATATCACCCTAGCATTATGATGGATTTCCCTATCCTAGGAGAGAGAACTCAAGATTACACACACACCTCTCTCTCTCTCTCTCTCTCTCTCTCTCTCTCTCTCTCTCTCTCTCTTCTAGCAATTTCTCTCCTCTCCCTCTCATTTCTCTCTACTCTCTTCTCTCTCTCCTCATAGCAAAAACATCCAACCCCTTCTCCTCTCTTTTCCAACCCATTTTCTTCCCTATTTCCACTCCATCTCACCATCATAACTCCATCTTGAGCATAGAATCATAACCCTTAAAGGTTGAGGTTCTTAGTGGTGGTAAAAGCTTGGAGATCCAAGAGGTGGGTGCTTCTTCATGGTGTAATCTGATTTCTTTGTAGACCCCTTATTTTCTTCATCATGGGAGTGTAGGACCCACCAATCAATGGTGGAGATCCCATATGTTCTCATAGGTGTAAGACCTGTACCCTAGTCAGTACTGTTCTGTATGCTTTCGCGGTCCTTCCAGCCGAATCCTGATAAACTTCGACCCGTTTTCGACATTTGTGCGCGATCCTAAGCCAAGTCCTGCATACCGAAGTCTGCTAGAACCGAAACTTGTGCCTTGGCGACCGCGCCGTCGCCGCGGTACCAACGCTGTGACTCGCACATCGAACCGATACCCAGGGTAGAAGATGTAGGCCCGCGTTCAATTCAAAAAAACACAGCGCGTTGCGAACTTCGAGGGAATATCTATGAAATGTCCCATCAATCAATCAATCACTCATGTCAAGTACAAGTCATGTCACTCCATACCCCAAGTACAACAACCCATCCCTCTTTCTCCACAAAGTCAGCTCTCTCTCTCTTTACCCATCCCTCTTTTACTAAAATTTCAATCCAACCCATACCTCTTCTTACAACACATCACTCCACCCATCCCCATCACACATCATCCCATCCATATCATCCCATCACCTCATCTTCTCTCTCATTTCTCAAATCCCCCAAGCAACATCCCGCGTCCAAGCTCTCTCCCTCTCCCAAACACCAAGTGTGGCCCACCCTCTCATCTCTCATCCCCACCATCAAAAGTCCATCATCCACCGTTAAAAGTCGAGCATAGAAGCATAGGAGTTCAAGGGATCAAGAAGGAGGCCAACAAGGTGGGCGATCTTTGAGTTTCTACCATTGATTTCATGATTTTGGGGCCCACTTGTTTGTAAGACCCGTATCCTAATTCGCAATGTTCCGATGAATCCTCGATCCTTTCCGTCGAAGTCCGGCAACCCGTGACTGATAATCGACGTTACGCACGACCGTAAGTCGTATCCTTTAGATTCGAGTCAGTTTAATCCGAGACCTGTATCATTGCGACCGCACCGTCGCCGCGGTTCCAACGCCGCGACTCACGCACCGATCCGATACCTTGACCAGAAGATGTGAGTCGGCATTTATTTCGAAGAAACGCCGCGCTTTCTCGATCCCAAGAGAATCTCTACACAATGTCAAATCAATCACATCAATCAATAAATCACATCCATCAATCAATCACTTTAATGTCAAGTACAAGCAACCCATGCTTTCTCTCTCCAAAGTCAACTCTTTCTCACCCTTTCTCTTACACATGTCAAGTACACTTCACATCCATCACCTCACATCACTCACCGCACATCACTCACTCTCCCTTACAACCCTCTCTCTCCTTCTCATTTCTCCACATTCCCAAGCCAAGCAAGAGCTCACACGTCTAAGCTTCCAAGTGAGAGAAAAGTGATTTGTGGCCCACCATTCCCATTCCAAAACCCATCATCCTAGCCATCCATTTCCCATATCCACCATCAAAGAGGAGCACAAGGAGGGTGGCGTTCCAACGGACCGAAGAGATCAACCGGTGGGTGCTTTGATAGGGTAGTTTTTCATGTTTTTGTGATGGACCAAGTGAGGCCTACCGATCAATGGTACAGATCTCACTTGGGTCTCTAAGATGTGGCCGATGGCCCACCTTGATTTTCATTTGATGTATGATTGGAGGCAAGGGAGGGCCCATAGTGTCGGGGTCCCTCTATCACACGTGTGTCCCACTTCCTCTTTTTCTCTCCCTGTCTTGTTCATTTTTTTTATGTGTGATGATGTGACCATGTGGCCCACTTGGATGGACCCCACCATGAAGCATGTATGGGATCCTGGTCATTTGTAGGTGAGGCCCACTTCCTATGTATTGCTCCACACCACCAAGCCATGTGGTGGCCCACCTAAGTAAAGTAGGCCCACCTCAATGTATGTATTGCTTCCAGACTGTCCAGCGTCCAGGGACGCTGGACGTTTGGTGAAAAACACAAATATTAGCTCACTTTTTGGGTGGACCACGTGTGTAGGCCCCACCTCGATGTATGTATTCAATCTATGCCGTCTATTCTATCTACCAACTCATTTTAGGCGTTGAGCGGAAAAATGAGGTTGATCGGAGCATCGGGTGGGCCATACCTTAGCAATCAGTGGTCTTCACCGTTTGAAGTCCTTCAGATTTTTTTTACACACTGAAACAGGCCCAATATTGGACTTGATGGGTTTGTTATGGGCCATGGAAACCAATGGCCGAGGTGGATTTGGCTGAAGCGGGCCCCACACGTGAAAAACTTTAAAAAAATGAATTTCAAAAAAAAAAAAAACAAATACAGCAGCAGCATTGCTGCTGCCGCTGCTGTCAGACGCTGCCAGCGTCAGCGTGCAACAGGCGGGAACCCACGGCTCCAGCCGTGGGCCCCACCATGATGTATATTTTGTATCCACACCGTCCATGAGGTGGACCACCCCCTGAGGTGGGTCCGCTCCAAATTTCAAGCCTGTCCAATGCTCAGGTGGCCCACACCATAAGAAATAGTGATGATTGAACTCTACCATTGAAATCCTTTTTTGGGCCCACGGAAGTTTTGAACCAATCTGATATTTGTTTTTCCTATTCACCCAGGTCTGTGTGCCCCTTTCAACGGCTTGGATGAAAAATAAATGTTATGGTGGGCCCCACATGGAGCCCACAGTGATGTACGTGTCTTACTCCACCGTCCAGCGAACGGTGGAGCCCACAGTGATGTTTGTGTTTGCTCCCTACCGTCCAGACGGACGGTGGAGCCCACTGTGACGTGTGTGAGTGTGCACGTGTGTGTGCATGTGTGTGAGTGTGCGCGTGTGTGCACGTGTGTGTGCATGCGTGTGGGTGTGTGTGCACGTGTGTGTGAGTGTGTGTGGATATACATATATATATATATATATAATATTATATTATATATAATATTATATTGTATATATTTACTGTATATAAATTATATATATATATATATTTATGATGGTGGGCCTCTATGGAACCCACCATGATGCATGTGTTACATCCAGGCCGTTCAACCATTTTGAAAGATAATTTTTATGACATAAGACAAAAATAATAATAATAATAATAATGAGACAGATCTAGGATTCGGTGGACCACACTATAGAAAATAGTGGGTTTGACCGTCCACCATTAAGACCCCCCTTTAAGGACAGTGTTACATTAGGAACAGGTTAGATGGGAAATACACGTTATGGTGGGCCTTAGGAATTTTAATGGTGGGACTCATTGTACTTGTGTTCGGGTGTGGTCCATTGTTGTGGCCCATTTGACATATATGAAGCCCATGTAATGTGGGTCCATCTTAATGTATTTGCGGCCATTGTTGATGCCCATCTGTGAAGCCCACCTTTGATATGGTTATGACCCGTTGTCGAGGCCCACCTTGATGTGTATTTGTGGCCATTGTTGAGGCCCACCTTAATGTACATAAGGCCCATGTGATTTGGCCCATTCGAGGTATTCGTGGCCCGTTGTTAAGGCCAACTTCGATGTATATGAGACCCATATTATAAGGCCCATTGTGATGTTTTCAAAGGCCCATGGGATATGGCCTATTGCAATGTACATAAGGCTCACTAATGCGGCCCACTTGATTTATATAAGGCCCATATGAGATTACCCATTTGATGTACCTGAGGACTTTGGGTCAAGGCCCAATGAGATGTATATTGGTCCATTGCAATGTGTGATTCCCTATGGTTTGTGTAATGGTACTTTATGGCGGGCTATGCCTTGGGAACAATGTTGGTTTGACGTCCACATTGTAAGGATAATGTTGGTTAAATGTCTGCATTGTCACTCTTCCTAAGGCCCACTGATAGGCCCATACTTGTACTCTGCAGTCCGTTTGTGCCTATCTTCACTTTGAGCAACGCCCATTATCATACCATAAGCATAGTGTTGTCCCATGATTCATGATCATACGCATCATATGCATGCTTGAGATGAGTGGTGACTGATCATAGCATATGCCTTCGGGTAGACTGTTACGGGCTCCCTGATAGGCGGAGTTACCCTACATGAGCGTGTACTTACGCGCAGGATGGTTGCATGATGGTAGTGTGATACATGCACTTGCATTTGTATGATTGTGATATGTCCTAGCGACATCAGGGCCATAGCCTCCACAGACACATCGTGGGTGGCTGGATTGGATACCGGAAATGTTTGGTTCTAGCATACGGGCGCCATAGATGTCCCTGGGTGAAAATTCCTAAACCCGATGTTACCAGAGGATGACTCCAACGTCGAGACCGAGTGGATGTACGAGCGCATGAGGGCCGAATACCAAGAGGTCGCGTCTCCCACTGTGTCGTGGTCGGTTGGAAAGGGGTGTGACCTTACCCGCCTGAGTGAGGGGGCAATTTCTAGGTTGAGTTTGACCAGCTTGAAGAATCGGTCCGCTATCGACGAGCTGGGCCCGATATTGGCAGGCGGATAGTGAGGTCTCTTCCACTCTCCCAGTTGTGCGTTCGGATAGGGGCGGCAAGCTGGCTTGAGTGTACTAGACCCCGGTGATTATCCAGACTGATAACTGTATTGACATGAGGATTGGCATGCTTGAGCTGCATTATGCATCGGATGGCCTTGATATGGCCGATATCATTTATATTCTGTACCGCTTAGCCTTGGTACGGCTGACTGCATTCATGTACTCATTGGCACGATTTCGCATTACTCTGACCCTGCATTCTGAGCACGCTCATATTGCGCACACACTTACACCACCCTCTAAGCTTTCCATAAGCTTATGCATGATTGATGCGTGCAGGTGACGCCAAGACGCAGCCGTAGTCTCCCCGCAGTTGGAGCGTGTAGCCGAGCCTTTGGAGTTTTTGTCATTTTCAGTATCTTGTATTTCCTTTTATACACCTTGTACTCAAAGTTTTTGATCATAGTGGATTTCGTGATGGTGTTCTTGTGGTTATTGTTCGTGGGTTATGCTTGTGGTTATGCTCATTACTAATCAAATTGATCATTAGAAATCCTCCTTGTAGCATCCCAGGATCGGAACCTGGCGTATGGGCGCTGGGAGCCGAGAATGGGGTTCTACGGAGGCTGTCGGCGCCGGATTCAGTAATCGGGAATTTTGTGAGCCTGGTTTCCGAGTTTGGGGCGTGACATGTTGGTGGGACCCATTTTGATGTATGTGTTGTAATCATATGAGGGGCCCATAGTGGCGGGGCCCCTCCACTATGCCGATCTCTCTCGCCTTCTCTCTATCTATCTCTCTCTTCACTTTTCCTTGTTGATGGCCCACCTAATATGTGTGTGTGTGGCCCACCATGAAGCATGCATTCTATCTAGGCTGTCCACCGAGTGGTCCGCATGGCCGTCCGTTTGGACATGCTTAATCAAAGGAAAACACAAACATCGGATTGATTAAGTGAGCCACGTTCATGTGGGACCCACCTTGATGTGTGGGCCACGTTCAGGCAGGACCCACCACAGTGATGTGTTTATCTATGTTGTCCAGCGTCCCTGGACGCTGGACGTGCTAGTGGTTGACATGGAGTGCGTGAACCGACATGGGAGTGTACTAGCGAGCTAACAAAAAAAAGAAAGGGAAGGAAATGGTGGGCCACTCATGCAGGCCCCACCTTGATGTATGTATTTAATCCAAACCGTCCACCCTTCTCCTTAGATCATTTTAGGCGTTGGGCCAAAATATGAACCCAATCCGATGATCTGGTAGGCCATAACATAAAGATTAGTGTTTGCCACCGTTAAAACCCACCTGATGATTCTACACACCAAAACATACCCAATATTAGGCTTGTTTCGTCGATCTTGAGTCATTGAATGTAGTGGCTAGGTCAGATTCAACGGATGTGGGCCCCACCCAGGAAATTCCGTAGAAAAAAAAAACAGCAGTCGCTGACGCTACTGCTGCAGAAGCGCACACAGGCAGCGCCTGCGCTGGTTGCCTGACGTACGGGCAGGCCTGGCCCTCACGGCCCCAGCTGTAGGCCCCACCGTGATGCATTTCGAACATCAACACCGTGCATTTTATGTGTCCCCTTTAAATTACAGGTTATCCCAAAAATCAGCCGTATACGGAACTCAGGTGGGCCATACCATCTAAAATCATGTGAAGACATGACTAAAACATATAAAATCACTTGATGGGGCCTACCTGAAATTTGGGCACGGCTGAAACTTGGTCTGAACCCTTAGCCAAGTGGGACACACATAATGACTGGGTTGGATTTGTGGACCACCTTACGGTGGGCCCCTGACCGTGATCCTATGAACCAGTTGGATGGCAAATAAACATTCCAGTGCCCCCCCCCCCCCCCCCTCGCACCTTGACCGTGTGACCTTGTGAACAGGTTGGGTGACAAATAAATATTATGGTAGGCCCCAGTCCCACCTTTGGTCCATGTGACCTCACCAATAGGTTGGATGTCAAACAAACATTTCGGTGGGCCCCAAGCCCACTCAAGTCTAAATGACCTTATGGACAATTTGGATGTAAAATAAATATTATGGTGGGCCCCCATGACCTAATCAATGGGTTGGATGGAGAATAAATATTATGGTGGGCCCCGCATGGGATCCACTGATGTATGTTTTGCAATGCACACCTTCCCTTAGTGTGGGCCCCACTATGAGGCATGTACTTTATCTATGACGTCCATCCTTAGCAGGCCTTGGAAATTTTAATGGTGGAAGCTATTACCACCACTTATATTGGGTGTGGCCTACTTCGATATATATATATATGAGGCCCATGTGACTAGGCCCATCTTGATGTATTTGTGGCCGTTGTTGAGGCCCACCTTGATATATATGAAACCCATGTTATGAGGCCCATTATGATGTATTCAAGGCCCATGGGTCGAGGCCTAATAAGGCGTACATAAGGCCCATTATAGTGTGATTCCACCATGATATATGTGTTCATCTTTATAGCGGGCTTTACCTTGGGAGCAATGATGGTTTGACGTCCACATTATAAGGATAATGTTGGTTAAATGTCCACATTATCACACTCCCTAAGGCCCATTGATAGGCCCATACTTGTAGTGAGTAGGTTGTCTAGGCCCATATCCGTTATACACAAGCCCGTCACCCTATGACATGTTTAGTATAGATCCATGATTCATGATCATACGCATCATATGTATGTTTGATATGACGAGTGACTGATCATAGCATATGCCTTCGGGCGGATTGTTTATGGGCTCCCTGATAGGCGGAGTTGTCGTACATGAGCACGCGGCGCGTGCATGATTGTTGCATGTTTTGTAGGGTTATTCATGTACTTGCATTTGTGTGATCATGATTATTGTATGCCCTAGGGACATCAGGGTCATAGCCTCCACAGACACATCGTGGGTGGCTGGATTGGATACCAAAAATGTTTGGTTCTAGCATACAGGCACCATAGATGTCCCTAAGTGAAAATCCTTAAACCCGATGGTACCAGAGGATGACTCTAACGTCAAGACTAAGTGGATATATGAGCGTACGAGGGCTAAATACCAGGAGGCCGCGTCTCCCACTGTGTCGTGGTCGGTTGGAAAGGGGTGACCTTACTCGTCTGAGGGTAAGGGGCAATACTAGGCTGAGTTTGACCAGCTCATGAATGGGTACGCTATCGACGTGCCGAATAGGTATTGACAGATTATTAGCCAGGCAGATAGTGAGGTTTCTTATGCTCACTTGGACTGTGTGGCTGGGAGAGAGGCAGTACCATTTGGAGTGTACTAAACCCCGGTGATTATCCAGACTGAGAACCGTACTGATTTGATGCTCTAGTGAGGAGCTGCACTGATATGTGGATGTGGATTGGCATGCTTGACTTGCATTATGCATCTGTAACATCCCGAAAAATCGAGGGTCGAGCATAACTCAACTCTCGAGTTTCCAGAACATCACTTATGCAACATAGATAATGATGATTGAATGTTGTCTGTATTAGTGCATTGAACATGAGCGAGATTAAGCCAAAACAGAATATCATACTCCAGAGACAGTTAAATTGCAAGCGGAAGACTGTGATAGATATATAAATTATATAAAAACTGTGGTGAGTCTCCAGAGTGTGATAACATTACCAGGTTAAATAATTACAAGTACAATTCTAAAATATACCAATGTGTAAGTGTAATGTCTTCTATCCCAAGTACCATAGCCCCGTCAATACAGTACCAGGTCTTCAGAAACCCGTTAGAGAGTTACATGTAGGAGAACTCCTCGACATCATAGTAGTAGTCCGGCTCTGCTTCCGGAGTAGCGTAGCCATCTGCAATCAGACAAAGTCTGGTGGGTGTTCGGAACACCGTCCCGTAACGTGGGAGTGAGTAGCTAACTCAGTGGAACAATAAAGCATAGGTTAACATGTTATCAATACAGTCAAGCAGTAATGATAAAGCAGTAAAATCAAACACTTCTAACTACTCTTATTAATGCAAGTATGAATGACAAGATGTATGCCCTCACCACACCCTCCCTCGTGCGACACCATCTCACGTTCGCGGCATGCTTTCATCCCTCAGTGCTCCACATCTTCCAGGCACATGCAATGCTTGATGAGCATGATTACCGAGTTATTATTAGTCCATTTCAAACAGCAGGATTGGGAAACAAAGGTACCTCCCTTGTATCATTCCCAAACATGATCCATTCTAGGGTCGTCAGTCCTAGTTAATCTCATACGATGGTGTGTTTTCTAGGGTGCTGCAAAGGCTGTCAGGGCTGTTACGCACAAATGTTACACCACTCCCCCATCACCTCTTTAACGATTCATCACTATACAGAAACAGGCCTAGTTTATACTGTGCTACTACGGGAAGGCTCATCGCCTCACCGCAGATTTAGAGTATGCTCGAGGTCACTCCACTGACACCCTACCATCTAGCAGTCTATTTTCAAAGCCTGACCAGTCCGCTTATTGAGAATGGAACCCGGATGCAACCCGACTGGGGACCACAGTCAGGCTGTGCCTGTGTAGGCCGACATCACGAATATAGTGTCCCATACCACCATAATCGACTCACGAGTCTGGTTGCTCATTGGTCACTATGGGGAGGCACGTGGCCCCAGCGTAGGACGACAGCTCGACCACGGTGTCCCATACCACCATGCCTAGCTCATGAGTCTTAGCGGATCGAGGTACCATGGTTAAAAGAGATTTCACTGGTAAGTTTAGTACCCTAGGTTCAAGCAGTAGCGTCCAAACATGGTGAACATACATAAGACAGATCGGGTTGCTTGACGAGCTCGGCTAGCTCGAGCACACAACAAGTTGAGCGATATGAAGCGCATAAGCACTTCGTGTGACCAACCACTATCGCCAACCGAAGTACGACTCGAGTTCGTTGAACACATCTCACGTGGCAAATGAATCACAGCCACGAATTCAACTCTGGTACCGATTTTCTGGACAATAATCATAGCCCCAAACACAATCAATTTCAGATAGATAAAGCAATAATGGATCAAGATTCAAATAATACAATCAAAGTCTGGTATTATCCGTTTAGGGCTGCCAGGGCTATTGCACGGAATCGTTACACCACTCCCCCATCACCCATGACGGATCATACAACGTAAACATAAATTTAAACATATGCATTACATAGATAAAATCATATAATCAATTGAGCATGTTATGAAGTACAACATAAGCATGGGTTTGTACATGTTCAATTCCTAATCACACAGCTATTCAAGGAAATCATACACATAGTTAAAGGAGTTGAGAATCATATCTCAACACCCTTAAACATTACAATTTACTAACTACTACCCATTCAGACATTTCAACAAACACTTTAAAATACAGGCATCAACATACATGACATATGTTGATTACATAGGTACAAGGCCAAATCCTTTCACCAGGGAGTTACCCCAATCATAACACGCATACACCCATGACGGATAGTCATGGCAAGTAGGAATCCAAGTTCCATATTCATTTGAACATTTTCACAAACACTTGGGCTACGCATTTCAACATATATAGCATATAGTGGCCGTGGCGTGATTCAGGGCAAATCCTTTTGTCAAAGGGGTATCGCCAATACAACAATCATATATCCATGACAATTAGTCATGGCGAGCACGAATGAGAATTTTATACTCATTCAGCCATTTTCACAAATACTTAGAATACACTATTACAACATACGTGGTGTATGTTAGCAAAACATGTATTAGGGCTATCCTTTCGCCAAGCGAGTATTTTATCCATGTATAATATATTCATACAGCAAATTATCATGACAAATACATCTCCAAAATTTATACGTATACAGTATTTTCTAGAATACACAATTTCAACACACACAGTGTATATGAGCAAAACATGTATTAGGGCGAGTCCTTTCGCCAAACAGGTAATTTATCCACATATAATATATTTATACGATAAATAATCATGTCATACACATTTCCAAAATTTATACGTATACGGTACTTCCTACGAATACCTAGAATATGTAGAATTCCATATTTTTCATCTTTAATCGAAACGGAAAACAGACAACACTTTATACATGTGCAATTGCATGTAGATCATGAATCTATCATTATCTGACATTGAAAGCGTTGAAAACCATAATCTATACACCTAAAGTCCGCACCTTTTGTCGTAGAATCGTATAGGTTTGCTAAGCTTCCGTATTCGGCAGTTTGGCAACTTATAGAACAAAAGAGGTTAGCTATTTCATAACCTACAACCACCCAAGCCCCAAATCAGATTAGGTTAGGGTTTCTTACCTAGAAATGGAGTCGGATTCGCCGGGAAAGCGACGAGAATGGAGTGGTGAAGCACGTATAGCGGCAGGGAAGAGTGACAGGGAGATTCTCCCACTGCTCCCACACTTTTTCTCTCTTTTCTCTCTTCTCTCTCTAGGGTTTCTCCCAAATTCGTATGGCTGCCATGAGAGAGGGTTTAAGGTCCTTATATAGTCTAAAAACTCACCAAAATAGACTCCAGGTCAAACTATACTTAGGTTGTAACCAAAACAGGTCAGTTTCATTCACTCAACGGAGGACTTCTGGCGGGCCTCCTTGAGCCAAAGGTCGGACTTAAGCTCACTGACGCTGGATCTACGTTCTATTAAGTTTTCGTTTCAGTGGGATTTCCAGATCACGCGTGGCGGACCAGTTTCAGTTCAATGGTCAGCGGATCTCATCGGAGATTCCGAGTACATGTAAATGTGTATGAAATTTCTCCTGATCCGAGAGTATAATTTGATCTGATTCTGACGGTCTGGTTGCTTAAAACTGATCCGCAAGCGAGAGGTGCCAGATTACTATTTAAGATATTTTATTTTGAATTAATTTCACATTTCTCACACTCTTCACTCTGAGCTCAAGCGAATAGCGCTGGGACACTGTCTGGATTTGATTTCCGAGATGGTTGTCAAGCCCACCAAGGCGATCCTAGTTCCTTAACTTCGTGTTAATCGGACTTCCGACGTGTGGTCCAGATCCGATACGGAGTTTCGAGATGCTCCCGAGAGCAGCCGGGTAATGAGATTGATCCTAGATTTTAGGGTAACCTAGCGTCAATGATTCTACAAGTTTTGGGTCTTGCAGATCGTATTTAAAGTGATTGGTGCTAATTTCACAGGTACTCTAGTTTCACACTAGCTAATTCTCGCCTAATTTCTAAAGGATTTAGTCCTGTATGATTTCTGTCTGAGGTGGTACCTGGGCCTTTGTAGTTTGTATATAAAGTGATCCAAGTTATACTACTTAGCTAGTTTAGGATAGTGTCTAGGATGAAAGTGCTTAGAAAAATTGAAAGAACAAGGTAGTGAAGGGTGGGATTTGTGAAGGAAATGGGTTCAGAAGCGATTTTAGACTGTGGGGTTCAGTTCTGACGAATTAATAAGGTGTTAGGAGCAACCCATTGCCTAAGGACGTCTAATCCCAGGTTGGCAAAAATCCGGGATGTTACGATCTACCCCCCTTAAAACAAAATGTCGTCCCCGAAATTGGTTAAGGGTAATAAGGGAAGATTTAATTATTTCTTTTGTTGAGGTTTTATTGATTTCGAGTTTCTATGCGTGGTAGGGTATATACAAGCCTGGTTTATTTTAGTCTACCCCCCTTAAAACTTAATTCTTTATCTATTTCTCATACCCTGATGGTTTGCTACCATTTATTTCTTTACCTATTTGGAGTCTCGACGACAATTCCCAACAATTTAGAGTAAGATAGCTGTTTTCATTGTTTGACCAACACGGAGAGACGGTAATAGTGGGCTCAATTCCGATACATCGATCATCAACCGGGCCAGGGTAGGAAGCTCATCGTATCCCTTTCGAATCCTGGTGGATCCTGGTCGTCCGCTCGTCAGCAGAGAGTCCATCGGTAGTCACCCAGGATTGGGAATTGGGTCAAGCCGCGAAAACTTCGCAGTCGTAGATGTCAGTAACTTCGTAGTCCGATCACTCTAAAAACGTAGGGAATGTCCAACATTGAAAGGTTTAAATTGTCTATTTCTAAGGTTGCCCTTTAGGTCTTAGTCCAAGAGAGTCCTCGTTATTATCTATGTCCAAGGAAATAGTGAATCAAATCTTACTAGATCATCCTAAAACGGTTTCTCATAGTAGGACAGGCTAGGGCTTCTATAATGTTCGTATTCAACGAGCATCATTTCGATCCTGGGCCAGTGGGGTAGGGTCTACCACGCTTTCGCTGCGCCACCCAGATCAAAGAGGTGTATTAGCCAACCTAACTAGAGTGGGCTAATAATGTTCTACCCCCCTTAAAATTTTATTTTCACCCTCAAGGCTCAAGAGCTATGTCCTGATCTGTGTGTCGGAACAAGGTGTAATTTATAACCTATCCTTGACATGAAATGGGAAATACATTGGTCTGACTTTCATCGACGATGTGTACTATGGCATTGATACCTATGGGTATCGAAAGGAGCTAAAAATGATGGGTAATGTGGTTAATTTCAGGGGCAGGTGTGAGTTTGAGGCAAGATGCCTAATTCTACCAAGGGGTTTTGTCGCGGTCCAGACTTATCCTATTTAATCATGTCTGGCTTAACAGGCAGGTTATCTTTCTAAGTCCATATGCACAATATGTATGCCGACATGGCATATAACTTGGGGCCAAATTCTTAACTGTTTGTTGCCCATTTGGGTACTTCCTTGGGCCTAAAAGACAAAGTCGCTATCGGCTATATACTCCTAATACTTTTCAAAGACGAAGTTATAAACTTTTGGTTGCAAGTGGTTCGGCCAACACGGAAGAAATGTTATGTAGTGGGTCTGAGTCGGATACATGGACCTCTTGCCTAGCTAGGACAGAAAATTGTCGTATCAGTTCTTAATCCTAGTTAATCCTGACCTTCTGCTTGATCGGAACATAGAGTTCATTGGTCACTACCAGGATTGAGAATTCAATTCAAACCGCGAATACCTCGCTTATATGTAGTTTCTCTGCTCCGTGGTCCCGACGGTACTAAGTCTTTGAGAAGGCGATTCTAAGGGGTGTATTGATTTGACCTATCATTAAATCCAAGGGATATATAAGTTTTCTCTAAGCGTGAATAGTTACTAATCAAATAAGCCTCCTAAGAGTCGTTAAATAAGCCTATGAGTACCGAGAGTATTCAACAAAGGAACGGGGTCTCATTCCAACCTAATCAAGTCAACTAACTAAGTCTATCACTCAATTATATTAGCATTTTTAGTTGTTTACATTTCTTAGTCTAATCAGCAGCCTAGGCTCAACTTATGAGCAGCGGTAATCCACTAGTTGTAATCTAAAGCCTATGGTTATACACCAGATGATTGTATACCCTTTCTAATAAAAGAAATTGTTTTATCGCCTAGGGTCAAAGTTGTCTGATTGGAATTGGGTTGCCTGAACTTGAATTTAACTACGCACGAACATTTCACACATGTTTAAACCAACTAAGGGGGTTCTAGAGCTCACGTTCTTAATTGGTTGGATTGCCTATACCGTCAGGTCTGTCGAAGCACTGCTCTAGGTCCAAACTCTATGGGCCTACTTGTCAAACAACCATTTACTCTAAAAGCTTAAGCTATCAGAGTGTGGTGGGTTTATTTATATCAAGGGACTTTATCACTTCAACACTATTTGGCCAGTGGTCTTAAGTTGTATTAATTGTGACCGCATTACTAATCCTACCTCGGGATTGGGAGTGACATGGTTGGTAGGAGGGTGGGTGGGGATTAAAATTAATGGTATATGCTTTGGAAAATGAGCCTTGTGTTGGAAAGTGTGAGATGGGATTTCCAAATCCCAAGAATCGAAATTTCTAAGTGTAAGAGGAAAACCCGGGATATACTCTTTATTGCATACATTCCTAACATGGCATTGGAAAACATGGGATACACCCAACCTAGGAACCATATCTTACATGTACAGTTATTATTACTTTAACAATTCTATCCACCTTACTCACCTAATGCAGTTGGCCGAACGGCCCCTAAAAGGAGAAAAGGGGCTGAAGTTTTGATTCTCCACAGATTTGGTTCTCATCAGGGGTCGTAGAGGCCCAACTGACAAGGAGTAAAGAAAGGAAAATGAAGAAAATGGATGGGTTAGAGAGCTTACCTGATTTGAGCTCCAAATGGGGGGTGTGGGAGTCCAAATGAGGGAAGATGATGAGGGTAGGAGGATAGGTAGGGCTGGAAACGATGGAGTGACGTATGGTTGGACAGGAAACAACGAAATGGGCGATTGGAGTGAAGGTTTGAGAGAGAAAACAGCAAAATGAAGGAGAAAAGGAACTTGGAGGTGGGGTTTGTGAAGGAGGTAGGTGTTTGGAAGGGTAGAAATGGAAGGAACATACATCAGGGGGGTCCCACAGCCCCCAAACCCGATCGGCCCAAGCCGCGGGCCCGGCCCATAAAAAAATCGGCGAGGCCTCGCCAACCTGGCGAGGCCCTCGCCAAAAATTTTTAAAATTTTTGAAATGGGGCCCCACGGTTGTGATCCTCCAGTCCCCTGGGTCCCAAAAATCACTAGGTCCTACCTGGATCCCTCCGGAAGTGCTCCGTTTGGCCCCCCGACCCCGATTCGTTCCATTTCGGGTAGTTTCGGGATAACCAGACGTAACTTGCAATCCGGAATGAGTTATCTGACGTAAAATATATGAATTTGGGGTAGAACGAGCTAATGAAGCCAACCAACCTAGCTATGCTTGGTTGTGCATCCCGAAATTGTGAGAAAACCCTCCAATTGACGGTCATTTCCCCGTTTCAATTTCATTTTGCTAAAAATAGTAGTTTTAGTTTAATTACTCTTCATCGGTCTAGCTTTAGGAGTTACGCCCATCATGCAAAAGACTTAGAATAATTAGGAGAACGGTTTGGTGAAGCCAAATAGGACGCTTATTTTTTTCGGCCGAAAACCTTGCGCACTACGAGACATCACGACCTTATAGTAAGTCGCAAACTCTAGGAGTTTTAGTTGTAGTTTGTTTCTGATTTCATTCTCATTACTTGGTATCCCTATTTAAAGGGTTGTGAACTCATTTTTAAGCATTCATTAATCAATTTCAAATGTATTAGAATTTATTTATATTGTCTGCTTTCTTTCCTCATGGATTCGGGAAGTCTCTGTGAGGAGTCCACAGAAGCTCTGAGGATTCGGAGTAGTTATCATCATCACTCTTATCCCGTATTCTACCGATTTTCAACGGTTGGGGTGAGGTGAATTGTAATCTAGAAGCATCTATAGACGGTCTAGGAATGTTTTAAGGTCTACCTATGCGGCCATGGTTGAATACGGACTCGATTTCGGCATTCGTTTTTGGTGAACTTCGTCAATTGGCGAAATCGGGATACCTATAACTGTTTCTACGTTCCGTCGCTCCCTCCTAAGTCAGAATGCGTCAGAGTGCATCAGAGTGCGTCGTGTGACCATAACCCAGGTCCGGTTTAATCCAAATCATGCTCTGATACCAACTGTAACATCCTGAAAAATCAAGGGTCGAGCATAACTCAACTCTCGAGTTTCCAGAACATCACTTATGCAGTATAGATAATGATGATTGAATGTTGTCTGTATTAGTGCATTGAACATGAGCGAGATTAAGCCAAAACAGAATATCATGCTCCAGAGACAGTTAAATTGCAAGCGGAAGACTGTGATAGATATATAAATTATATAAAAACTGTGGTGAGTCTCCAGAGTGTGATAACATTACCAGGTTAAATAATTACAAGTACAATTCTAAAATATACCAATGTGTAAGTGTAATGTCTTCTATCCCAAGTACCATAGCCCCGTCAATACAGTACCAGGTCTTCAGAGACCCGTCAGAGAGTTACATGTAGGAGAACTCCTCGACATCATAGTAGTAGTCTGGCTCTGCTTCCGGAGTAGCGTAGCCATCTGCAATCAGACAAAGTCTGGTGGGTGTTCGGAACACCGTCCCGTAACGTGGGAGTGAGTAGCTAACTCAGTGGAACAATAAAGCATAGATTAACATGTTATCAATACAGTCAAGCAGTAATGATAAAGCAGTAAAATCAAACACTTTTAACTACTCTTATTAATGCAAGTATGAATGACATGATGTATGTCCTCACCACACCCTCCCTCGTGCGACACCATCTCACGTTCGCGGCATGCTTTCATCCCTCAGTACTCCACATCTTCCAGGCACATGCAATGCATGATGAGCATGATTACCGAGTTATTATTAGTCCATTTCAAACAGCAGGATTGGGAAACTAAGGTACCTCCCTTGTATCATTCCCAAACATGATCCATTCTAGGGTCGTCAGTCCTAGTTAATCTCATACGATGGTGTATTTTCTAGGTCACTACAAAGGCTGCCAGGGCTGTTATGCACAAAGGTTACACCACTCCCCCATCACCTCTTTAATGATTCATCACTATACAGAAACAGGCCTAGTTTATACTCTGCTACTACGGGAAGGCTCATCGCCTCACCGCAGATTTAGAGTATGCTCGAGGTCACTCCACTGACACCCTACCATCTGACAGTCTATTTTCGAAGCCCGACCAGTCAGCTTATTGAGAATGGAACCCGGATGCAACCCGACTGGGGACCAGAGCTAGGCTGTACCAGCACAGGCCGACCGTACGAATATACTGTCTCATACCACCATAATCGGCTCACGAGTCTGGTTGTTCACTAGTCACTACGGGGAGGCACGTGGCCCCAGCGTAGGCCAACAGCTCGACCACGGTGTCCCATACCACCATGCCCGGCTCATGAGTCTTAGCAGATCGAGGTACCATGGTTAAGAGAGATTTCACTGGTAAGTTTGGTACCTTAGGTTCAAGCAGTAGCGTCCAAACATGGTGAACATACATAAGACAGATCAGGTTGCTTGACGAGCTCGGCTAGCTCAAGCGCACAACAAGTTGAGCGATATGAAGCGCATAAGCACTTCGTGTGGCCAACCACTATCGCCAACCGAAGTACGACTCGAATTCGTCGAACACATCTCACGTGGCAAATGAATCACAGCCACGAATTCAACTCTGGTACCGATTGTCTGGACTATAATCATAGCCCCAAACACAATCAATTTCAGATAGATAAAGCAATAATGGATCAAGATTCAAATCATACAATCAAAGTCTGGTATTATCCGTTTATGGCTGTCAGGGCTGTTGCACGGAATCGTTACACCACTCCCCCATCACCCATGATGGATCATACAACGTAAACATAAATTTAAACATATGCATTACATAGATAAAATCATACAATCAATTGAGCATGTTATGAAGTACAACATAAGCATGGGTTTGTACATGTTCAATTCCTAATCACACAGCTATTCAAGGAAATCATACACATAGTTAAAGGAGTTGAGAATCATATCTCAACACCCTTAAACATTACAATTTACTAACTACTACCCATTCAGACATTTCAACAAACACTTTAAAATACAGGCATCAACATACATGACATATGTTGATCACTTAGGTATAAGGCCAAATCCTTTCACTAGGGAGTTACCCAAATCATAACACGTATACACCCACGACGGATAGTTATGGCAAGTAGGAATCCAAGTTCCATATTCATTTGAACATTTTCACAAACACTTGGGTTACGCATTTCAACATATATAGCGTATAGTGGCCGTGGCGTGATTCAGGGCAAATCCTTTCGTCAAAGGGGTATCGCCAATACAACAATCATATATCCATGACAATTAGTCATGGCGAGCACGAATGAGAATTCTATACTCATTCAACCATTTTCACAAACACTTAGAATACACTATTACAACATACCTGGTGTATGTTAGCAAAACATGTATTAGGGCTATCCTTTCGCCAAGCGAGTATTTTATCCATGTATAATATATTCATACAACAAATTATCATGACAAATACATCTCCAAAATTTATACGTATACGGTATTTTCTAGAATACACAATTTCAACATATATAGTGTATATAAGCAAAACATGTATTAGGGCGAGTCCTTTCGCCAAACAGGTAATTTATCCACATATAATATATTTATATGACAAATAATCATGTCATACACATTTTCAAAATTTATACGTATACGGTACTTCCTACGAATACCTAAAGTATGTAGAATTCCATATTTTTCATCTTTAATCGAAACGGAAAACAGACAACACTTTGTACATGTGCAATTGCATGTAGATCATGAATCTATCATTATCTGACATTGAAAGCATTGAAAACCATAACCTATACACCTAAAGTCTGCACCTTTTGTCGTAGAATCGTATAGGTTTGCTAAGCTTCCGTATTTGGCAGTTTGGCAACTTATAGAACGAAAGAGGTTAGCTATTTCATAACCTACAACCACCCAAGCCCCAAATCAGATTAGGGTTAGGGTTTCTTACCTAGAAACGGAATCGGATTCGCCAGGAAAGCGACGAGAATGGAGTGGTGAAGCACGTATAGCGGCAGGGAAGAGTGGAAGGGAGATTCTCCTACTGCTCCCACACTTTCTCTCTGTTTTCTCTCTTCTCTCTCTAGGGTTTCTCTCAAATTCGTATGGCTGCCATGAGAGAGGGTTTAAGGTCCTTATATAGTCTAAAAACTTACCGAAATAGACTCCAGGTCAAAGTATACTTAGGTTGTAATCAAAACGGGTCAGTTTCAGCTCAACGGAGGACTTCTGGCGGGCCTCCTTGTGCTAAAGGTCGGACTTAAGCTCACTAACGCTGGATCTACGTTCTATTAAGTTTTCGTTTTAGTGGGATTTCCAGATCACGCGTGGCAGACCAATTTCAGTTCAACGGTCAGCGGATCTCGATCGGAGATTCCGAGTACATGTAAATGTGTATGAAATTTCTCCTGATCTGAGGGTGTAATTTGATCTGATTCTGACGGTCTGGTTGCTTAAGACTGATCCGCAAGCGAGAGGTGCCAGATTACTATTCAAGATATTTTATTTTGAATTAATTTCACATTTCTCACACTCTTCACTCCGAGCTCAAGCGAATAGCGCTGGGACACTGTCTGAATTTGATTTCTGAGATGGTTGTCAAGCCCACCGAGGCGGTCCTAGTTCCTTAACTTCGTGCTAATCGGACTTCCGACGTGCGGTCCATATCCGATACGGAGTTTCGAGATGCTCCCGAGAGCAGTCGAGTAATGAGATTGATCCTAGATTTTAGGGTAACCTAGCGTCAATGATTCTACAAGTTTTGGGTCTTGTAGATCGTATTTAAAGTGATTGGTGCTAATTTCACAGGTACTCTAGTTTCACACTAGCTAATTCTCGCCTAATTTCTAAAGGATTTAGTCCTGTATGATTTCTGTCTGAGGTGGTACTTAGGCCTTTATAGTTTGTATATAAAGTGATCCAAGTTATACTACTTAGCTAGTTTAGGATAGTGTATAGGATAAAAGTGCTTAGAAAAATTGAAAGAACAAGGTAGTGAAGGGTGGGATTTGTGAAGGAAATGGGTTCAGAAGCGATTTTAGACTGTGGGGTTCTGTTCTGACGAATTAGTAAGGTGTTAGGAGCAACCCATTGCCTAAGGACGTCTAATCCCAAGTTGGCAAAAATCCGGGATGTTACAGCATCGCATGGCCTTGATATGGTCGATAACATTTATATTCTGCACCGCATTGTCTTGGTACGGCTGATTACATTCATGTACTCATAAGCACAATTCCGCATTACTCTGACCTTACATTCTGAGCACGCTTATACTGCCCACACACTTACACCACCCACTAAGCTTTATATAAGCTTATGCACAATTGATGCATGCAGGTGACGCTAGGACGTAGCCATAGTCTTGCCGTAGTTGGAGTGTGCAACCAAGCTTCTGGAGTTTTGTTACTTTCAGTATATTGTATTTCTCTTTCATACTCCTTGGACTCAAAGTTTTTTATCATAGTGAATTTTGTGATGGTGTTCTTGTGGTTATTGTTCATGGGTTATGCTTTTGCTTATGCTCATTACGAATCAAATTGATGATTAGAAATCCTCCTTGTAGCATCCCAGGATCGGAACCTGGTGTATGGGTGTCAGGAACCGAGAATGGGGTACTACGGAGGCTTTCGGCGCCGGATTCGGCTATCAGGAATTTTGTGAGCCCGGTTTCCGAGTTCGGGGTGTGACAATAGGTGTGGCCAAATGGTCCACCTTATGCATGCATGTCCCATGCACGGGGCTTTCCATCTATGGGCCCCATCATGGTGGATCCTTTTGAAATGGCCTAACGATATGTCCTAGAGGGAGGGGGAGGGGTGATTAGGAATATGCCAAATTAAAACTTTAACAGTGAAATTTAAGTGAAATTTAAGTGAAATAAGAATGCCTTATAAACAATTGAATAAAATAAATCACAATACTGAAATGTAAAGCAACCTCAAATATATGAGTATTAAGAAATTGATACAAATGTTGTTCTAAGGACAACCTTACACAAAAAATCAAGGTTTATGGTAGGACAACCTGATTCCTAGAAAGGTCTTTGTCTCCAAAACTCAAACTTAATATAGAGGAATAAATAAACAAATAAATAAATAACAAATAAATTAAATCTAAGTTATTACAACATTCCCCATAATGCCTGAAATGTAAATATTACAACATTCACATCCACACATACATTCCACAGCTTTGAATGATAAAAGATATAGAAATTAAATAACCATTCAAACCACAAAACACAAAGAATTATAGTGGTTCGCCTGTGTACACCAACTATTAAACAACAACAACATAGATTGCTACTCCACTCCTAATATCCTCACACAGGGGATATCAGCGTTCACTTATTAAAATAGGTTTCACAGGTTCACCTAAAACCGTCACAATTTTGTCTTTCAAATGGGCTTACACAATTCAAAAACCCACTTTCTGATTTTTACTGGCTCTCCTCAGATAACCAACACGATGAGATTTTTTTTGGCTCAATCTCACAAGAAACCAAAAATAATGGAAATTATAATAATGTAAAATACTTGGATTTCTCCTTTTTGAAGCAGCCCGGAAGAACTAATCAGAGTAGAAGTTCGAATATAGAGTCAATGTCCAATACTCACTTTAAAATGGTTCTAGATTCTAATTGATTTTAAATTAAACCAGTTGGGCTAGCTATATTTGATTTTGATTCCAAGAAGATGGAATATAGAAATTCTTCTTTCAAATCAGATTGGAATGTAGAAACAAAATCAAATGTATAAGCTAACAAAAAAAAGAATATTAAATAAGCATAGCGTAGCTTAAAAATAACACAAACTTATCTCAGAGTGATGCCTTGAATTTACTTGAATTAAATTGATGAAAAACTCTGAAATTCGTGTTCAATTTATAGATGCAGAAATCGCGTCTACTACTGGTCGTGTGGCCACCACGACTAGTCCTAGGTCGAATTGCATTTTGAAATTTTAAGCGCGATTGGATAAAACTGTTCCACGACTAGTCTTAAGGTATCCACGACTGGCCGTGAGACCTCCACGACTGGTCGAGACACACCCACGACTAGTCGTGAGAAACCAGAAATGGTTGCTGGAGTTTAAGTCATAGCTATAGGACTGGTCGTGAATGAGTCAATACTGTTCCTACAACCGGTCGAGCAGACTCCAGGACTGGTTGAAGCTCAACCAAAACATTCTGAAATTTTACAACAACTTTGGACTGGTCTTGGAATTTATTGGACTGGTCGAGCCAGTTCTAGGACTAGTCGAACAGAGTCCAGGACTGGTCTTAGAACAGACCAAACACTTATAAAATAATTCAGTTCGAATTATGCATTCAAAATGACCTACCCTAAGGTCAAACTAAGGTCATACAAACCTTAAATGCGAAGTATGGACATCGAGACTTCATTTCTTTAGATGATGGTTGACCTTTGAAGATTATGAAGTTTGAGATCTCTAATGTAGCTTGAACTTGAGATCTTCTTAAGCTTGGACTTCATCTTGTTCGATAGTCTTGAGTTGTACTTGATACTTGAACAAGAACATGCCTATTGATGCAGCTTTTTTGAAACTTGCAGAAGTAGACAAAGAATCTTGAACTTGAACTTCTTGAAGTAGATCACCATTCTTAGCTTGTAGCATTGATGTAGTGACTTGAACATACAAATCAACATGCTACACAAGACCTAGATTGTGTTTTTGGCACCACAAATTTTGACAACCAAAGGGGCAAATAACTATTGCACTTACAATCTCCCCCTTTGTCAAATTTGTGACAAAACACACTTATCCAGAATATGATCATTATGGATACAAAGAATCATGCACCAGTTATAAAAGTAGACCAATTAGAGCATGTTTATGATTAAATGATTATGATTAAAGAATCATGCACCAGTTGTCATTAACTGGCACAAATCACACTTACTCCCCCTGAGTAGCACACTAAGAATCAAATAAATTATATGCTACTTTGCTACTCTCTGCTACTCTCCCACAATCCACATTCACCATTCACATATGCATTACCAAAACATATTCTCCCCCTTTTTGTCACAATATGACAAAGGAAGAAAGGAATAAATGGAAGTGGAAGTCAAATAAGAGAGTAATAAAGGAGTTAACTATGTAAGATATGAGAATAAAATAAGCAAGTTCAAAAAGTATATAACATAATCCAATATAAACAAAAATTAATCTCACACACTTATAAAATCTAAGTGCACAACCAACAAAAGTAAAGTACTATAAAAGTTATTACAGACCAAAGGATAAACCAATCAATCAGATCCTGAAGAAGGAGTAGGAATGGTAGGATCAAGTTGATGAAGCCCTTTGTTTAAGCGCATAAGATACTTGCGCGTATATTTAAATTGTAAATCATGGGCAACATTCATATTCTCAACCTTCTCCTCAAGTATACGAAGACGAGCATCAAAATCAGATGGCTTAAAGTCAGGATCATTTACAGAGTCTGAGTCAATATCAACAAAAATGTCATCCATATTAACATCATCAGGAAGATCACCACCTTCTTCTTCATTCCCTACTTCAGCACCACCACCACCCACATCTCTTTGGCCAGGTGCCAATTCCAATTTCATCTTATTTAAATTAGTATTGTTGAATAGAAGATGATGAATAGGAGCCTCTCCGACAAGCATTACAACTAGCATGTGAGTAGCTAACACAGTCATAAGATATGCAAAAGGAATATCACTGTGTCCTAGATGGAGACGAAATTGAATGATGAAATGACAGATGAAAGAAGGCAGACAGACTTTAGTTCCAGTGACTATAGAATGTAAAACTTGAACCATAAAGGAAGTCAGTTCTGTTTTGTTACCTGAACGAGGATACAAATTTGAAATAAAAATTCTGTGAAGAACTCTGTATTTGGGTAACAAATACTTTGCGGGGAGCGCATTTCCTTTATGTGTCCATTGAACGTTCATATTACATAAATCTCTGGTTAACATCCATTTTTCTGATTCTGAAGGTTTTTCCATTAGAGTATGAATAGGGATGCCTTCATCATTAACAGGTATTTCCATTAGATCCGCAATCAGATGCCAGCCTACAGTAAATGGACCTTCTCTAGTATCAATGTTAAACGTTAAATTATCAGTTGAAAATTTAGAGATACATGCACACATAGCCTGTACAATGGATTGGTATGCAGGCCCACCCCGATATAGGATGTTATCCCAACCTACAAATTGGAGAAGAGGAAAGATACCAAAAGGAGCAATGTGGTTAAGATCGACAGCTTCTTCAACAATTACATTGCGCATACGCAAATCTCGTACATGTGTGGGATCATCTTCGAGTGAACGAAGATGACATCGAGAGATAGGAGTAGATCTAGAGGATGATGGACCACAGACAGTTTTCTTTTTCCCTCCAGAATCCATTAGGAATAGGATAAACAAATAAACAAAGAGTTTCAAAATATATGAAGTGGGGTTTTGCTAGATCAGTTTTTTCAAGATAAAACTCCAAAATTGCAAGGAATCATAAAATAGATTACTCCAAAAGTGAAAATGAAGTAATATTGACTTGATTCTATAAAAAAAATACAAATGATGCACTAACCTTGATGAATCAGACAGCAGGGTACGACTGGTCGTGCTTATGCCTGTTGGAGAGGAAATAGGTAATGAGAAAGATGATTTTTTTTCCAAATTAAAAAGATCCAGCATGCTACACGACTGGTCGAGGACCATTCTCGACCGGTCGTACCACGACTGGTCGAGCACGTCCTCGACTGGTCGTGTACCAACAAAAATATGCATTTTTCTTAAAAATTTGAAATTTAAACCAATAAATTATCAAATATATATATACTATGATACATATATGCATGAATAATTAATTTAAATTGCACATACCAAGATCAAATTTTAATTTATTAAACCTGTTTTTGTCGAGCGGTTTAGTGAAAATGTCAGCAAGTTGAGTCTCGGTCGAAATGTAGTCTAAAGAGATTACTTTTTCTTCCACTAATTCATGAATATAATGATACCTAATGTTAATGTGCTTGGTACGTGAATGTTGGATTGGATTTTTTGAAATATTTATAGCACTGAAATTATCACAATGTAATTTCATTGATTCCTCTGCAATTCCATAGTCGCTTAACATACGTTTCATCCAAATAAACTGAGTACATGCATTTCCAGCTGCGATGTATTCAGTCTCAGCAGTAGAGAGTGATATAGAACTTTGTTTCTTGCTAAACTAAGAAACTAAACAATTTCTGATATAGAAACAACCACCATTGGTTGATTTTCTATCATCGATATTACCAGCCCAATCAGCATCTGAATACCCAGCCAATTGAACACTAGTATCATATGGATACCAGAGACCCAAATTAGCAGAACTTGCGACATATCGCATAATCCGCTTAACAGCAGTTAGATGAGATTCTTTGGGGTTAAACTGATATCTAGCACAAATACCAACACTTAAAGTAATATCAGGTCTACTTACAGTTAAATAAAGTAAACTGTCAATCATGCTACGATATAGTTTAGGATCTACACTTTTACCTGTAGAGTCTTTTGAGAGTCTTAAGGTTGTACTCATAGGAGTATCAAAATTCTTAACATTCTCAAATCCGAACCTTTTAATCAAGTTCACGGCATACTTGGTTTGAGAAATAAAAATGCCATCAGGTTGTTGTTTTACTTGCAACCCTAGGAAATAATTTAATTCCCCAACCATGCTCATTTCGAACTTAGATTTCATTAAATCTGCAAACTCAATAGTCATGTTAGTACATGTTGATCCATAAATAATATCATCAACATAGATCTGAACCATTAAGATATCATCGTTATGTTTCTTAACAAAGAGTGTTTTATCGACACTTCCCATTTGAAAATTAAGACTTAGTAAAAACTTAGTCAATTTTTTGTACCATGCCTTGGTAGCTTGTTTTAGACCATACAAAGCTTTTTTAAGACAGTATATATGATCAGTAAACTTAGGGTCTTTAAACCCTGTAGGTTGTTCAACATATACTTCTTCATGCAAATCGCCATTTAAAAAGGCATTCTTTACATCCATTTGATAAATTTTAAACTTTCTAAAGCATGCAATGGATATAAAAAGTCTAATTGATTCAAGGCGAGCAACTGGGGTAAAGGTATCATCATAATCAATCCCTTCTATTTGAGTGTACCCTTGTACGAATAATATTACCAAGTTCATTAAACTTATTTTTGAAAATCCACTTTGTTCCAATAATATGTTTATCTTTAGGTCTAGGAACAAGGTACCAGACATCATTTCAAACAAACTGATTAAGTTCTTCGTGCATAGCTACTATCCAGTTTTCATCAGAAAGAGCTTCTTTTATATTTACCAGTTCAATCTGGGATGTAAAACACACGTAGTTACATATGTCTTCTAATTGTCTATTAGTGCGCACATCAGTGAGAGGGTTTCCAAGAATTCGAGTGGTTGGATGATCTTTAATAGTCCTTAATTCAAAATTATTTTGACTTGATGAAGTATCTGGTTTGTCAATCAAAAGAACTTCATCATTACCTGAATTAGAGGCAGGTGTATTCTAGTGATCATCAATGACAACATTAATGGACTCTTGAATCACACTGGTCCTGTTGTTCAGTACATGATATGCACGAATGTTTAAAGAATATCCTAAAAAGATCCCATCATCACTTTTTGTGACAAACTTTCCCAAATTTTCATGGTCACGCAAAATATAGCACTTGCTGCCAAAAACTCGAAAGTATTTGACAGTAGGCTTCTTCTCAAACCAAAGTTCATAAGCAATTTTATTATTAGTTTTACTTGTATAAACTCAGTTGATAATATAGCACGCAGTATTCACGACTTCAGCCCAAAGATTTCTAGGGAGTTTCATACTATTCAACATTTCATTTCCCATTTCTTGAAGCACTCTAGTTTTCCTCTCCACAATTCTATTTGGTTGTGGTGTTTTGGGTGTCGAGAATTCATGCGATATTCCCTGATCGCTACAAAATTTCTCAAAACTATTATTCTCGAACTCAGATCCATGATCACTACGGATCTTACAAACTTGAGAACCTTTTTCAGTTTGGATCCGTTTGAGAATCTTTTTTACTTCATCAAGGGTTTCTGATTTATCCCTTAAAAGGCTACTCAAGTGAATCTGGTAAAATCATCCAAGATTACGAGTATGTATTTTTTGCCACCTCGACTCTCCATCCTAGTAGGTCCTATAAGGTCCATATGGAGAAGCTCGAGTGGTCTATATGTGGCATTGGAGTTCACCTTTTTGTCAGAGCTCCTTATTTGCTTGCCATATTGGCATTCACCACATATTTTGTCTACTTTTTGTAATTTAGGTAGACCTCTTATTAGTTCTCCCTTGCTCAATCTATATAAATTACGGTAGTGTACATGTCCAAGACATTTATGCCATAATTCTGTTTCATCAGTATGGACTATCTAGCACGATTGATTAGATGAGCTATCATCGCTTACAATATAGTAGTTTTCAGAAGTCCTGCGACCAATTAATATTACAGAACCCTTTTTATTTAAGATTTCACAACTTTTATTAGAAAATTTCACGCTATGATCATTATCGCATATTTAAGATATGCTTAACAGGTAGTGTTTTAACCCCTCAACATATAAAACATTCTTAAATAAGGGGAGGTTATAGAGTTGAACTGTACCTTGGCCAATAATCTTGCAGTTGCTACCATCACCAAACGTGACTGACCCATCAGTCATATATTTAAAATCGGTGAATAACGCCTCGTTGCCTATCATATGCCTTGAGCATCCACTATCTAATTATCACTTCGAATGACTTGTAGTTTTGAAAGCAGTGTGGGCAACCAAGCATGTAACCTTAGGAACCCATTTCATAACTATTTTGTATTTAGGAGTATAGTTGATCTTTTTCTATCTGTCTATTGTTGTAAGAAAGACCTATTGAGTTAGATTTTAAGAGTTCATTAAGCAAATCAACTATTTTTTCAGCTAAAGGGTTTTGGATTTGAGTCTTATAGTTGACATAATTTCTTTTAGGTTTTTGAAAAGTTTTAACATTTTTAGAAAAACTTTGATTAATACTTTTCCCTTTTGAGTGAGAGGTTTCTCCTCTCACAAACTTAGGAGGAGTATCCTTTTGTTTAGAAGGTATATTCTTATCATAGCCCAATCTGGATCTGTCGCCACATTTTTTGGATCTGGATAAAAGTTTTTCAAACTTTGGATCTCCTTGGGCATACCTCCATGTATCCTTTGAACTCAAAAGTGAAGAGCTTTCAAGCTTAAGTTTATCATTTTCAGATTTAAGTTTTTCAATCAGGTAGGTTTTGAATTCTAAATCACACTTAGTTTTTCCAAAACAATCTGAAATATGGGATTTTTCTAATACAAGAGACTCAAAATTTTCTTTAAGCTTTAAAAACTTTTCTTTTTGAAGTTTTAGTTTTACGGTAATTTTACAACTTTCCTTATATAGGGCATTGTAAGCATCTTGTAGATCTTCTTCATTTTCATGATCACTATTCATATTTTCTTCACTAGTACAATCATGATATGTCATCAAGAAGTGAACTTGGCTAGAGTCATAAGGCTTTGACTTCATTACCCGACTGGTTTCAAAATCTTCTAATTCAAAAGAGGCTTTAGAATCAGAGGATTCATCCCAAGTAGCCAACATACCCTTCTTTTTGGGTTTGTCCTTTTTAGGACATTTGTTTGCTAAATGCCCATATTCTTGGCAATTGTAACATTGACTATCTTTTAATGATTTCCAAGATTTAGATTTAAGTTTAGATCTTTTCTTATCATTTGATTTCTGAAAATCAACCCTCTTCTTACTTTTGAAAATCTTGTAGAACTTTTTCGCCAAAAGAGACATGTCTTCAGAATTTTCTAAATCAGAGTTTTCTTGAGAAATACATTTAGAAGATTTAAGAGCGATAGATTTACCTTTAAGAGCTTTAAAGTTTAACTCATAGGTTTATAAAGAAACAACTAGTTCTTCCACGCTCATATTGTCTGTATCACGAAGTTCCTGGATCGCGGTCACCTTAAAGTTGAACCGTTCAGGAAGTGAGTTTACAATGTCATTCAATCTTGTATAAAAGTCCATAAATATTTCATTTTCCTCCATATGAATTTCTTCAAATTTGGTTGTGAGGAGTTGGACTTTAGATTTTTTAACAATTGAAGTACCCTCGTGTGTCATTTCTAATATTCCCAAGCTTGCTTTGCAGTATCACAGGATATGATTCTTTTGAACTCATTCGGTGATAGTGCGCAAGTGATTGCATTTAGTGCTTCTGCATTGGTACTACTCTCACTTTTCTGAAGTGTGGTCCATGAGAAATATGGTGTTGCTCTCATTGATTTTGAACCATCGATCCAGTCACTTCAGTGATAGTTGGGTTTCATTCAGTCACTGTGGCAAGCCACACACTTTCATCCATGGATTTAAGGAAAATCCTCATCATGGCTTTCCAATAGGGATAGTTAATTGGAGCCATCAAAGGGTGGAGGCCTAGTGACTGAAAAGCTATCAAAATTTAACATCTTATATATAGCTTAGATCGTTAGCTCAGGAAATGAATCCAAGAATAAAGAATTAAAAACGAGCTATTAGGCTTTGATACCACTTGAAATGGCCTAGCTATATGTCCTAAAGGCAGGAGGGTGGTGAATAGGACTATGCCAAATTAAAACTTTAACAGTGGAATTTAAGTAAAATAAGATAGCCTTATAAACAATTGAATGAAATAAATCACAATACTGAAATGTAAAGCAACCTCAAATATATGAGTATTGAGAAATTGATACAAATGTTGTTCTAAGGACAACCTTACACAAAAAATCAAGGTTTATGGTAGGACAACCTGATTCCTAGAAAGGTCTTTGTCTCTAAAACTCAAACTTGATATAGAGGAATAAATAAACAAATAAATAAATAACAAAGAAATTAAATCTAAGTTATTACAACATTCCCCACAATGATTGAAATGTAAATATTACAACATTCACATCCACACATACATTCCACAACTTTGAATGATAAAAGATATAGAAATTAAATAACCATTCAAACCACACAACACAAAGAATTATAGTGGTTCGCCTGTGTGTACACCAACTAATAAACAACAGCAACATAGATGCTACTCCACTCCTAATATCCTCACACAGGGGATATCAGCGTTCACTTATTAAAATAGGTTTCACAGGTTCACCCAAAACCTTCACAATTTTGTCTTTCAAATGGGCTTACACAATTCAAAAACCCACTTTCTGAGTTTTACTGGCTCTCCTCAGATAACTAACACGATGAGATTTTCTGGCTCAATGTCACAAGAAACCAAAAATAATGGAAACTATAATAATGTAAAATACATGGATTTCTCCTTTTTGAAGCTACCTGAAAGAACCAATCAGAGTAGAAGTTCGAATATAGAAGTTCAATGTCCAATACTCACTTTAAAATGGTTCTAGGTTCTAATTGATTTTAAATTAAACCAGTTGGGATAGGTATATTTGATTTTGATTCCAAGAAGATGGAATACAGAAATTCCTCTTTCAAATCAGATTGGAATGTAGAAACAAAATCAAATGCATAAGCTAACTAAAAAAAAGAATATTAAATAAGCACAGCGTAGCTTAAAAATAACACAAACTTCTCTCAGAGTGATGCCTTAAATTTACTTGAATTAAATTGATGAAAAGCTCTGAAATTCATGTTCTATTTATAGATGCAAAAATCGCGTCTACGACTGGTCATGTGGCCACCACGACTAGTCCTAGGTCGAATTGCATTTTGAAATTTTAAGTGTGATTGCATAAAACTGTTCGATGACTAGTCTTAGGGTATCCATGACTAGTCGTGAGACCTCCACGACTAGTCGAGACACACCCACGACTAGTCGTGAGTAACCAGAAATGGTTGCTGGAGTTTAAGTCGTAGCTGTAGGACTGGTTGTGAATGAGTCAACACTATTCCTACAACCGGTCGAGCAAACTCCAGGACTGGTTGAAGCTCAACCAAAACATTCTGAAATTTTACAACAACTTTGGACTGGTCTTGGAATTTATTGGACTGGTCGAGCCAGTTCTAGGACTAGTCGAACAGAGTCCAGGACTACTCTTAGAACAGACCAAACACTTATAAAATAATTCAGTTCGAATTATGTATTCAAAATGACCTACCCTAAGGTCAAACTAAGGTCATACAAACCTTAAATGTGAAGTATGGACATTAAGACTTCATTTCTTTAGATGATGGTTGACCTTTGAAGATTATGAAGCTTGAGATCTCTGATATAGCTTGAACTTGAGATCTTCTTAAGCTTGGACTTCATCTTGTTCGATAGTCTTGAGTTGTACTTGATACTTGAACAAGAACATGCCTATTGATATAGCTTTTGTGAAACTTGCAGAAGTAGATAAAGAATCTTGAACTTGAACTTCTTGAAGTAGATCACCGTTCTTAGATTGTAGCATTGATGCAGTGACTTGAACATACAAATCAACATGCTACACAAGACATAAATTGTGTTTTTGGCACCATAAAATTTGACAACCAAAGGGGTAAATAACTATTGCACTTACACCTTTGATTTCTCTGCATGATGAGGTCATCTAGACCTTAGGATCATGGTGGGAATGGTATCCCCATGATACATTTTAATTTTTAGCCATGCATGTGAGATTCATATTGTAGATGTATATTGATATATGATGTGTGGTTGGATTACTCTTGGGAGGGCTCAATGGTGGCGGAGCCCTTCCTTATGGCCGGATTGCCCTTCTTTCTCTTCTTTTCCCTTATTTTCATCACTGATCATGGTGTGTAGCCCACCTTGTTGGTTAACAAAAATCCAGCCACCGAAATAAGGGAGGACGCCTATGGCGTCCCACCCAATGACATGTGGCCCCAAAATCCAACTAATTGGGGCACATGCAAAGGTATTTTGGATGGTGGGATGGGTTGGATATTTATGGGGCCTACTAGTGTGGTCCATCCTCTAATTTCCTGGGATTTAATCCCATTTTAATTACTGTTTATAAATATTATATTCGAAGCTATTGTTGCTATCCAGAAACTGTCTAGACAGGTTTTTTTGCCACCTTGGGGCCTAATTTTTGGTTATTTGGTGAGAAGATTGATGTTGTTTAATATGTGATTCTTATAGGTGTATGTCTCACCTCTAGATTGATGTTGTTTCAGCCCCATCTGACCTTGATCGAGGTCCCAAAGGTGTGACCTAAGTGAGGTGGTTAGTTTGTAATTTCTGCACTATTCCAACAGCATATCAGTGCAGAATTCCTTAAATATAAAATAATTTTTTACTAGTGGGCCACATCCGTGGACCTCACTTTGTAATACATATATGAGGGGACATAAAAACTATTTTTTCTCAAATTTTAGAGGCCTTTAATCCACCCCATTGGAAGCTCAGATCAGGGCCTATAAAAAATCTACACTAAACAGATTTTCTGGATAGTCTATTTTCTTTAAATTAATTAAAATACTTTTGAGTATCTAAAAAATATGAAACTTTAAGGGAGGTGGTCCACCCATGGTAAGACCCACCTACTAAATTTTAGGGTAAATGGACCCCTGTGCACACCGTAGAAAGGGTTGGACCGGCACACCACGTTGGGACGTCCAGATTAACTAGATTGTCTGGAGAGTCTGTTTTATTTAAATTAATTAAAATACTTCTGACTGTTCAAAAATTTCAAAATTTTGTGGAGGTGTAGCCCACCCATGGAAGGACCATCCAGAAATTTTCAGGGCCATTAGGCCCGTGTACTAACTATGGTGCGGCCTGTAAATTTGGGTCCGTTTTGGGGTAAATACCGAGGCACGTAGGACTACCCATCATGGGACGCCCCTACCTTAAGTTGTTGCTGGGCCTGTATTCCAGCAGCATGCCCACTTGTAATATGTGTTGTGCATTCCCCTCTCATCTGGTGGGACCCACAGTGATGTATGTGGGCCATCAGAAAATAAATATACCATACACTTATTAAATTGTTGAAATCCAACAACCCAGAAAGCGAGTGGGCTGGAAATTCAACAATGGGCCCAATGTTGATGCCCATAAAGGTTGTTTTTGGGGCAGCATGGCCCATCAAATTTTGACGATGATTTGATGAGTTATCTTGGCTTACTTAGTGCTTACTTAGTGCTTACCTGAGGCTCACCCAAGTTGGGTTTTTATTGGAACAATGTATTTTTGGGCTTACTTAGTGCTTACCTGAGGCTTACCCAAGTTGGGTTTTTCTTTCAGTATTTTTGGGCTTACTTAGTGCTTACCTGAGGCTCACCCAAGTTGGGTTTTTATTGGAACAATGTATGTGGTTAATTGACTAGTTCTTTAGGCCTTTTGGATTAGAACCTTTAAGTAGGCCCATTGAATTTTGGGCCTATACTCTTCTATCTATTGTGATGGATTTATGGGCTGTAATATGTAAGTAGTTGGACCCATGGCTGCCCACCAAATTATCCTTGTACTTGGGCTATGATGTGGACCCAACTCACTTGTACTAAGTGTAAAATTGCCCGTGTGGTTGAACTACTGGGCCACCCATAAAACCCACCACAGTATGTGGGTTTATGACCTTCATGGTTGGGCCCAAACCTTGCTTTAGGGCCCACCATATCGCCTATGAGTTAGGCTTTGTGTATAGCCTATTGGGCCATGGATTACTTGGGCCTTGGACCTTACTTTTTATCCATAGCGGGATACGTTTTGGGAGACAGTTGTGGTTAGATGTCCTCCTTGGTGGCCCTAAGGTAGGCCCATAGGGCCCTTATAGGTGGTTGAAGGCCCACCTTGGACCTTGATTAGGAATGTTCCTCCTTGGGATTTTGACTCTCTTAGCTTGTGGGTCATCCCAAAGTATTGGGCCCCCACTAGAAGACTTTACTTCTCCTTAGAGTGCCTGTCCATGTACCTAGACCTTGTCCCTACTTGGGACGGAGGATTTTATATTCTACAGGTAGCACACTTACATCATTGTGACCCATATGCATTATCTGTGTGCATTGATTACATTGTGTGGTGGTCATAGAGGGATGAAGTTTCTCTCCTTGTGCACATTGAGTGCCTGAAGCTAGTATATGATCTGTATGTGTGACTCATGTATTGACATCGCATTTCATGATGATACCGCCCTTCCTATATCAGGGCCTCGCCTCCATAAGGATACTCGTGGATGGTTGGATGTGTGAACACTGGAAATGATACTTGAGCATACCAGGTGCATAGGATGCCCATCGGTGAAAATTTCAAAACTTTGATAGTACCAAGGATCTTCTCCAGCGTCGTGACTGGGTGGAATATATGAGTGCAAGAGGGTCTTATACTGTTAAGTCGCGACTCCCACTGTCATGTAGTCGGTTGGATAGGGGTGTGGCCTTACTCGCCTGATGTAACAGGCTGAGTCTAACCAGCTCGTGAAATGGGTCTGCTACCGTCAGGCCTTACTGGTGATTGGCTGTCCACAGGCGGGTAGTGAGGTCTCTTACACTCGTTTGACTGTGCAGGGTCTGTAGAGCGGCAGTCATCCAGCAGTGGAATGGACCCCAGTGATTTCCTTATGATTGGAAATGTACTTGATATGTGGATTGGATATGAGCATTAGCATTACTTTGCATCGCATTCACATCAGCTGCATAAGCCCCCTCCATGCATCACCTTGCGCGCCCAGTACTCATTGCATCATATTCATGATAAGCCTTGGTAAGGGTAGTGTTATTGCTATTGAGCATGTTCCTCTTCCTGTACCTTCTTTTATTCTTTTGTGCACCATTATCACACACTTTCACCACCCTCTAAGTTATTATAAGCTTATGCACAATTGATGGGTGCAGGAGATCGTAGGCAGGCGATGTAGTGGCAGAGCTGGGATTAGAGTTGAGCTTGAGGACACTAGTATTGCGTACTTTTCTCTCCTTCTTCTACTATCTTATGTATGTCCTTTTGGACCTTATGGATACTTGTAAAAGTTCAAATTCATAGTGGATTTTGTGATGTGTGCCTTTGTTATTCTCAGATATACTTGTTGTGATCTTGGGTATGCTCGTATTGAAAATGATTATATCGTTATGGAAATCCTCCTTATAGGATCCAAGGATTGGAACCTGCCTCAGGAGCCGAGAATGTGGTACTAAGGAGGTTGTTGCGGACAGAACCGGACATCTGGTTCCTTGCAAGTCCGGTTACCGAGTCTGGGACGTGACAGGAGTTGGTATCAGAGCTTAGCAAGTAATTCTGGAATAACTCGCGATAACATCGCATGTCTGCTCAGAGCATAAGACAAGTAGTGTCCTGAGACCCTTCCTTTCGTTTCGTATCAAGCCTGTAATTGTCCTGATTCCTTGTGTTATCGTTATTCTGTAGACGATGCTGCCTAGACGTGGCACCCATGGACGTGGCACTCATGGCTATGGCGCCCGTGGTCATGGTGCCCGTAGTCGAGGCGCACGAGATACCCGTTCTACTCAAGCACATCCTGCTCCCATTGTTGAGGATACAATTCCTGAGGTCCAGATCCAGCATGTTCCTCTTGTAAGTGCTATATTTTCTAGCTCCTATAATTGTCAAATTTTGTAGTGTTAAAACCTCTTGTACATGTTTAACACTATGCACAAGAAAAAAGGTCTTTACTTTAAGAACTTCAAAAAGCAAGATTACATGTTCATGTTCAAGTACAACACCAAGTGTTTATTTAATCTTTTAAGCTTCAATAGTTCAAGTTTTTAAAGCTTCGTCCAAGTCAAAACAAAGTTCTTTACTTTAAACATCAAGCTCAAGCTTCAATGATTAGTCATACTCAACCTTCAAAAGTCTCAAGTTCAAGCTTCATCATCTCAAGCTTCGTGAACTTCAAAGGACAACTATCAACTGAAGCAAAAGAAGATTCAATGTTCATACATTACTTACAAGGTATGAATGACCCTCTATTGACCATAGGATAGGTCATTTTGAATACATAATTTAATTGGGTCACTTTATAAGTGCATAGACTATTTTTCGACTAGTCCTAGTAATGGCTTAACCAGTCCAAGAAATCCTCGACTGGTCCTAAGGTTGTTACTTATTTTCAGGATTTTTTTGTTATTACCTCGACTAGTCCTGGAGACTGCTCAACCGGTCGTGCGAACAGTGCTCGACCAGTCCTGCAGGCTCGACTCAAAGTCTATCAACTAATTTGAGTTCCACATGACCAATCGTGGACAGGACTCGACCGGTCGTGGAGGCTACTCAACCAGTCGAGCAGGTCCTTCGACTAGTAGCGGAACGGTCTTATTTTATCGCGCCCAAATTTTTAAAAGTTTGTTGGTCCTTCGACCAGTCGAACTAACTTCAAGACCAGTCGAAGATGCGATTTATGCAATTATAAATTGAGCACGAATTTCAGAGTTTGATATTCAATTCAATCAAAATCAAGACACCACTCTGGGAGATAAGTTAGTGATATTCTTAAGCTATTTAGTACTCATTTTATATTCTCTTTAATTAGCTTTCTTTTCATTTGATTTTGTATTATGTATTCCAATTTTATTTAAAAGAGGGATTGAAGTTTTTCCATTTATTGGAATCAAAATCAAATCAAGTTAGCCCAAGGTGATTTAATTTAAAATCAATTTAGAACTTAGAACCATTTCACAGGTGAGTGTGAACATTAAACTTCTACTCTGAATTGGTTCTTCCGAGTGCATTAAAAGGAGAATATCAAGATAAGTATTTTACTATTTTGTAAATTCATTATTTTGGTTTCATTGAAATTGTGCCAGAAAAATCTCTTTCTATTAGTTTGTCTGAGGTGATCCAGAAAACTCAGAGTGTGGTGTTTTTGAATTGTGTAAGCCTGCTTGAAAGACACAATTGTGAGTGTTTTAAGTGAACCTTGGAAAAACCTATTTTCATAGTGAACGTTAATATCCACTGTGTGAGGTTATTAGGAGTGGAGTAGTTGTGTGGCTGTTTTTCTAAATAGTTGGTGGACACACAAGTGAACCACTATAATTTTTGGTCTTGTGGTGATTGATTGATTATTTCATTTTGTGGATATTATAATTGCCCTTTATGCATTTGTGGAGAATGTTGTAATTTATTTTATTCAAAGTGTGGGAATGTTGCAATAACTTAGTTATTTTCTTTGCTATTTATATCTTTATTCCTCTATATTAGTTTGAGATTTTGATATATAGATCGTTCTAGTAATCAGGTTGTCCTACCATAAGCCATTGGTTTTTGGTGTAAGGTTATCCTTAGAGCAACTTCTGTATCATCCTCTCAATACTTGTACACTTGAGGTTGTTTTATATTTTTATATTGTGAGATTGTTTAATTGCTATCTTTATTTATATTTGTTTAAATTCCACATTTAGTTTTTAATTTGGCATAGTCCTATCCCACCCCCTCGCTCTAGGACTTTTACCTCAGCCTTTTCAAGTGGTATCAAAGCCTAATAGCTCATTTTAATTATTATATCTTTTGAATTAATTTCCTGAGCTAATCGATCTGAGCTTTGTAAGATGTCAAATTTTGATAGCCTTTCAGTCATAGGCTCCCACCATTTGATGGCTCCAATTATGCCTATTGGAAATCCAGGATGAGAATTTTCTTAAAATCCATGGATGAGAGTGTGTGGCAAGCCACAGTGACTAATTGGATTCCTCCTACCAGTGAATTAACTGGTACCGACGGATCCAAAACTATGAAAGTAACACCTTATTTTTCTTGGACCACTCTTCAGAAAAGTGAGAGTAGTGCCAATGCAAAGGCTTTAAATGCAAACACTTGAGCACTATCACCAGATGAATTCAAGAGAATTATATCCTGTGATACTACAAAGCAAGCCTGAGATATTTTACAAATGACACATGAGGGAACAACAATTGTCAAGAAATCTAAAGTCCAAATCCTTACAACCAAATTTGAGGAAATACGTATGGAAGAAAGTGAAACTTTCATAGACTTCTATACAAGATTAAATGACATTGTCAACTCTATGTGGGATCTCGGTGATAAAATTCCAAAAAGTAAAGTCTGTGCAAAGATACTACGTTCACTGCCTGAACGGTTCAATTCAAAGGTGACTGCGATCCAGGAACTTCATGATACGGATGATATGAGGGTAGAAGAATTTGTTGGTTCTTTACTGACATATGAGTTAAACTTTAAAGCTCTTAAAGGTAAATCAATCGCCCTTAAATCTTCTAAATGTATTTTTCAAGAAAATAGTAATTCTGATTTAGAAAATTTTGAAGATGATATGGCCCTTTTAACTAAAAAGTTTTATAAGATTTTTAAAAGTAAAAAGAGGGTTGATTTTCAAAAACCTAATGAAAAGAAAAACTTTAGATCTAAAACTTAGAAATCTTTAAAAGAGAGTCAATGTTACAACTTCCATGAATATGGGAATCTAGCGAACAAGTGTCCTAAAAAGGACAAATTGAAAAAGAAATGTACGTTGGCTGCTTGGATGAATCTTCCTGCTCTGAAGCTTCTTCTGAGTCAGAAGATTCTGAAACTGAGTCGGGTAATGAAGTTAAAGCCCTCATGACTTTAGCCAAGTTCACTTTTTCAGATAATAATGATTCAACAAGTGAAGAAAATTTGAACAGTGATCATGAAAATGACAAAGATCTTCAAGATGCTTATAATGCCCTATACAAGGAAAGTTGTAAAATTACGGTAAAACTAGAACTTCAGAAAGAAAAGTTTTAAAAACTTAACGAAAATTTTGATAATCTTGTTTTAGAAAAATCTCACATTTTCGATTGTTGAAAAAACTAAGTGCGACTTAGATTTCAAAAACTCCCAAGTTGAAAACTTAAAATCTGAAAATGAAAAACTAAAACTTGAAGTCTCTTCACTTTTGAGTTTAAAAGACACTTGGAGGTATGCCCAAAGTGATCCTAAGTTAGAAAAACTCTTATCCAGATCTAGAAAATGTGACGATCGATCTGGATTGTACTACGATAAAAGTAGTCCTCCCAAACATAAGAATACTCCTCCTAAATTTGTGAAAGAGGAGTCTTCAAACTCAAAAGAGAAAAGTCTGAATCAAAACTATTCTAAAAATGCTAAAACTTTTCAAACCTTAAAACCTAAAAGCAAAAATATCAACTATAAAAGTCTGAATCATAATCCTTTAGCTGAGAAAATTATTGATTTACGTGAGGAGCTCTTAAAATCTAACACAGTGGGTCGGTCTTATAACAACTACAAACATATAAAGACCAACTATACTCCTAAACCCAAGACTGTAATGAAATGAGTTCTTAAGATTACTTGCTTGGTTGCCCACACTTCTTTCAAAGCTACAAGTCATTCAAAGTGGTACCTAGATAGTGGATTCTCCAGACATATGACAGGTGGCAAGGATATGTTCACCAATCTTAAAGACATGATTGATGGTTCAGTCACATTCGGTGATGGTAACAACTGCAGGATTGTTGGCCAAGGTACGGTTCAACTCTTTAACCTCCCTTTATTTGAGAATATTTTATACATAGAAGGGTTAAAACAGAACTTATTAAGCATCTCTCAAATTTGTGATAATAATCATAGTGTAAAATTTACTAACCTAGGATGCAAAATTTTAAATAAAAATGGTTTAGTAATATTAACTGGTCGTAGAACTTCTGAAAACTTATACATTATAAGTGATTCAAGCTTATCTAATCTATCGTGCTACATGGTCTATACTAATAAGACTGAGTTATGGCATAAACACCTTGGACATGTACACTACCGCAACCTATATAGATTGAGCAAAAGAGAGTTGGTAAGAGGCTTACCCAAAATACAAAAAATAGATAAGATATGTGGCGAATGCCAGATTGGTAGACAAACTAGGAGTACTCACAAAAAAGTGAACTCCAATGTCACATCTAAACCGCTCGAACTTCTCCACATGGACCTTATTAGACCAACCAGAACGAAGAGTCAAGGTGGCAAGAAGTATATACTGGTAATTGTTGATGACTTTACTAGATATACATGGGTAGTCTTCTTAAGGGACAAAACAAAAACTCTCGATGAAGTAAAAAGGATACTTAAACGTATCCGAATGGAAAAAGGATCTCAAGTCTGTAAGATCTGTAGTGATCATGGATCAGAATTTGAGAACGGCAGTTTTGAGAAGTTTTGCAGTGATCAAGGAATATCACATGAATTCTCTGCGCCCAAAATACCGCAACAAAATGGTATAGTAGAAAGAAAAAATAGAGTGCTTCAAGAAATGGCAAATGTAATGTTAAATAGTATGAAGCTCCCTAAAAATCTTTAGGACGAAGCCGTAAATACTGCTTATTATATAATCAACCGTGTTTATACTAGAAAATCAAATGGTAAAACAACTTATGATATATAGTTTGATAAGAAGCCTACTATCAAATACTTTCGAGTTTTTGGTAGCAAGTGCTACATTTTACATGACCGAGAAAATCTGGGTAAGTGTGACACCAAAAGTAATGAAGGTATATTTTTAGGGTATGCTCTGAATAGTCAAGCGTATCGGATTCTTAATAAGAGGACCGGTGTAATCCTAGAGTCCATTAATGTGGTTATTGACGATCACTTGAATACACCTATCTCAAGTTCAGAAAATGATGTTGTTCTTATAATTGATAAACCAAATAAACCAGATACTTCATCAAATCAAAATAACTCTGATCTAAGGATTGTTAAAGACCATCCAACTAATCAAATTCTTGAAAACCCTCTCACTAGTGTGCCCACTCGTAAACAACTAGAAGATATGTGTAATTACGTGTGCTTTACATCTCAGATAGAACCGGCTAACGTAAAAGAAGCTCTTACTGACAAAAATTGGATTGTAGCGATACAAGAAGAGATTAATCAATTTGTTAGAAATGATGTTTGGTACTTAGTTCCAATACTTAAAGATAAACACATTATCAGAACAAAGTGAATTTTTAAAAATAAGTCTGATGAACTTGGTAATATTATTAGAAACAAGGCTAGGCTGGTTGTACAGGGGTACACTCAAATTGAAGGCATCGATTATGATGAAACCTTTGCCTCAGTAGTTAGTCTTGAATCAATCAAACTATTTATATCTATTGCATGCTTTAGAAAGTTCAAAATTTACCAAATGGATGTAAAGAGTGCTTATTTAAATGGCGATTTGTATGAAGAAGTGTATGTTGAACAACCAACTGGTTTTGAAGACCATAAGAAAGGGAATCATGCCTACCACCTGAAAAAGGCACTCTATGGTTTAAAACAAGCTCCCAGGGCATGGTACGAAAAGTTGACTAAGTTTCTACTAAGTCAAAACTTTATAATGGGAAGTGTTGATAAGACATTGTTTGTAAAGAAACATAATGATCACATTTTAATAGTGCAAATTTATGTTGATAATATTATATATGAATCTACATGTGCTAACATGACTGTTGAGTTTGCAGATCTTATAAAGTCTAAGTTTGAAATGAGCATGGTTGGAGAATTGAATTATTTTCTAGGGTTGCAAGTTAAACAACCTGATGGTTTCTTTATCTCTCAAACCAAATATGCTCTAAACTTAGTTAAAAACTTCAGATTTGAGAATAGGAAAGATTTTGAAACTCCTATGACTACTACTTTAAAACTCTCAAAAGACTCTACGGGTAAGAATATGGATCCTAAGTTATATCGCAGTATGATAGGAAGTTTACTTTATTTAACTACGAGTAGACCTGATATTGTATTTAGCGTAGGAATTTACACTAGATATCAATCTGACCCTAAAGAGTGACATTTATTTGCTGTTAATCGCATTTTGCGATATGTCGCTAGTACAACTGATCTTTGTCTATGGTATCCACATGATACTAGTGTACAATTAGCTGGTTACACTGATGTTGATTGGCTGGTAACATTGATGAAAGAAAATCAACTAGTGGTGGTTGTTTCTATGTAGGGAACTACTTAGTTTCTTAGCTAAGTAAGAAATAAAGTTCCGTATCGCTCTCAACTACTGAGGCTGAATACATTGCAACAGGTAATGCATGTACTCAACTTGTGTGGATGAAAAGAATGTTAAGCGACTAAGGAATTGCGCAAGATACTATCGTTTTATATTTTGATAATTTCAGTGCAATTAATATATCTAAAAATCCAATCCAGCATTCACGAACCAAGCACATTGACATTTGATATCACTTCATTCATGAATTAGTGGAAGAAAAGGTAATTTCTTTGGAATATATTATGACCGAGACTCAACTTGCTGACATATTCACAAAACCAGTTGACAAAAGCAGGTTTGCTAAATTAAAATTCAATTTTGGTATGTGCAATTTGAATTGATTA